>CAMZMU010000092.1:3479143-4679143 GCA_947311845.1 Poa pratensis
AAAATACTAGTCTTGATTTGGATGACCGACCTCGCCGTTTGGACTTGCCAACGACGAATCCAGCTCACCAGAGTCTCTCCGGGCTGGATCCAGTGAGTCCGAACTTATCCTCAATGGCACCTCCCTTCATCCTTTGAACTCTACTGGTGGATGTCTTTGATTTCGTGTTCTAGGTCGAGAGCAGCGGGAGGAAAGATGTATGCAGACTCCACATGATGTGGACCCCTGTGGATCATTCTGGTGGAAAGATGAATGCAGACTCTCACCAATCTTCAGAGGCATTTCTTTATGCACTATTATATCTGGCAGTTCCATTTTATTTTGGAAGGACCCTTTGGGGGATAAAATTGCTCCTGATTTGTCCTAGAGCCTTTTCATATGCCCTGAATGAAGATGTCTTAGCTAAAGACTTTCTTGCAGCTATTCACTTAACGCCAATTTTGATCTGCCTTTATCCCCACAAGCAATCTAGGAATTAAGATCTGTGCAGGAAGCTACAACAAATATTATTTTGGATTCCGCCTCACATGATCAGTGGTGGGGAGCTGAGAAATATTCAGCAAACCAGTATTATAGATTTTGCTTTACGGATATTACTCCACACGATACATTCAAATGGCTTTGGAAAGCCAAGTGTATCCCTAAAGTAAAATTCTCCTGCTGGTTACGGTTGTCAGACAGGCTCAATGCAAGGAACATGCTCAAGAGGAGACATTTCAACATTGGCAATTATTTAGAATGCTTAATGTGTGATACCCGAGTGGAAGAGACAGTGGAGCACTTGTTCTTCCACTGCAATTTTATCAAGAGATGCTGGGACACTTTAAGCTTTCCTGTGTCGACCAACGTTATGGAGGACATATTGCAGTTGCTAACTCATTCCAGTGATAATTGGAGGAAAGCCATGTTTATGGATGTTTTTTATGTTGCTGCTTGGAATTATGGAAGGAGAGAAACAACTATTATTTCAATGGAGTAGTGCCTAAGCTCAGGTCATGGACAGCTAGATCAAAGAGGACTTCTCACTCCTGGTTCATAGAGCTAAGGAGGATAAACATCTTTTCATCAAATCTTAAGTAGTTAGTATTTGATAAATATGTAAATATGTAAATCTGACTGCACCCCACTTGGGGCTTTTTAATATATCAAAGCAGTAGGAGCCTTTCCTACTGTTACAAGGTTAAAAAAAGAGCAGCGGGAGGAGCTCCCATGACGGCTTGGTCGACAGGTGTTGGCTCCGACGAACGGCAGAAGAAGGAGGCGGAGGCCGATGATGTCTACACTTTTCCATAAATAGTTTACAAGGGCAAAGTGAAATTTCTGCAGCAAAATGATCACATTACTGATAAACTAATATATGTGACGGGTTCTGAAGTCCTTCGACTATTGAAGTTTCTTTTTTTACATGGACTGTTTAAGCTAGAAAAAAATCAATCTAAACATTCTTTCAAAACGGTTTGAGCCAAAATACTGGGTCCATTTTAGGCAAAATCACTTGCAAACGGCCTACCGTGGCTTCCTTTTTTTTTGCAAGTGGGTTGCACATGAGTTGCAATTAAAATTTTCTCAGATGCATATGAATTGCACATGAGTTGCATGTGAAACTAGGATCATCATCTGAACGAGAACTCGATTGACCCCTAGTCACTCCCATAAAATTAACATGGCTGAATGAACTATCTGACTGCACCACCAGGCTATATATCATCATGATACCACCTAAGATGCTACTATCTATATGCTTCATATAGTACTCCCCGCCTCTTCGATTTAGCGTCCTAATATCTGCTTCATTTAGAGCAGAATAATTAAGCCGAATTTGAACTCAGATGTCTTAATTAGTTAAAAGGCACATTGGATGGTTTTGTTAGTTAGTTAATTAAAGTTTGTTCGGCGTGGGAACTATATGAGGCCGGGGTCAAAACAGGATCAAGAATCACACCCATGCACATGCACGCATGGATTATGCATGAGCTGTGCACAGGACAAATTTCACACACACCTATCTCGCAGGATCCAGATATCTCCCCCCCCCCCCCCCCCCCCCCCTGATTTTTTGAATCATATCTTCTAGAAAGGTACCAACTAACCATAATGTATGTGATCTTCTCACTTCTTTAGGGATATAGCGTTCTGCTATTTTGTTCAGCAGTGTAGGAATTCATATGGTTGCTTACCTACATATTATTTGCAGCTTTGCAGCACATGAAAGCTTCCTGGTTTTTATTTGTAATTCTGTAGAAATTAAGTAGATATAGTTTTCAGTTTCCAGTTTGGATCAACACTCCTTATAACTTCTAATTTGAAATCATGTTATTGATTCCTCAGTATACATCCTCTTCATCTTTGCATTGCAAGAAATTGTGTAGCTATTGCCACAATTTATGAAAACTCCACACCAGGAGAATGTAGTACAGTATTAGTATTCTGTAACGCCTGCAGAAAATATATAAGAATTGCCAGCCTATCCCTAAGAATAAGGGTCTGCGTGACTGCATCTGCATGCAACATGTGAATCACCAAGTTGCATGGTCAGGCAATCATTGTTTAAATGAAAACTGGTGGTGCTCATCTTTGTGTATATAAAGCTAGCCCCTCTCATCTAAACATGAGACAATACAAAGCAACCACCGAGAGATAGGCTAGCTAACAGCAAAGTAGAGGAAGCACGAGCTCGCCGCGAGATGGAGGCCGAGATGTACCTCCACGCCGCCGAGCCCCTGAGGGCGAACACGGTCACATGCATCCCCAGGCTCCGTGGCGGCGGTGGCAACGTCCGTCGGCGGCCGCGGCAACACGGCGGCGCTCCTCCGGCACCCACGTCGTCGGTGTCGGTGATAGATCGTGTCCGTGACGTCCTCCTGCGGCTCGCGATGCTGTCGGCGGCCACGGCGCCCAAGGCCGGCGCTGGCCGCCTCCACCAGCACCAGCACACGACGGTGGCGGGAGCGCCGACGAGGGCGGCGTCGGTGCGCATGAGCCCGTCGTACTCCGACTCGTACCCGAGCGACGCCGTCGACGACTGCATCGAGTTCCTCAAGCGCTCGGCGGCCGGAGCCGGCGCCCCTGCCGCCGTACCGGCAGCCCCGGAGTCAGCCGTGAGCTCGGCGCCGTCGTAGTTGGCTGCCGCTGCGTGCATGATCTGCATGCATGTGCCATGGAATCTTATTTCTGATCCAGTTTGGCGTGTGTTTGACTGTTCGTACAAGTGGATGTTTGTAATTGAGTTGCTAGGTTTGTTGGGTGGTGGTTGCATGCATGTGTGATGTGTTTGATATATGGCGTACGTGTTGGATGTATATAAGCCAAGTTTGTAGAAATTCACCTCAACTTGTCAAGTGGATCGAGTTACATCTTGTACGTGCGTGGGTGGTTATGTCGAATATGCTTTCGCTCCCTGAGCTAGCACTCGTTCTATTCGTTGGAACCATGCATCGACGCAAGCTTGCTTCAATCAATGGTGTGTGCGCCTATAATAGTTTTGGGTTAAGTAGAAATGAGGGAGATTGAGCATCCCAAAGAACTATACCATAGCATGCGCCTCGAGGTATGTGCTCTAGCTTCATGGTGGTTATGGACTTATGGTCTAAACTCATAAGGCTACAACAGAGGATGGTATTGGACATGACAGGTGCCGGAAATGACGGGCATTGGCATGTTGGGATCCAAGAGGAAATGATTGCGAGTTGCAGTTCGATGTCAGTGAGGCTCGATAGTTAGTCGATGTGGGATCAGGGAGACATACTCCCTCCGTTTACAATTACTTTACGTTCTGATTTTAGTCAAAGTCAAACTTTAAAGTTTGACCAAAAATATAGGTAAAATTATAAACATTTATAATAATTTTTATATTATTAGAATCTTCATAAGATATATTTTCATATTATATAATTAAATATTATAGATGTTGATATTTGTTCGTATATACTTAGTCAAATTTTGAAAAGTTAGACTTTGAAAAAACCTAGAACGCGAAATAAATAAAAACGGAGTGAGTGTCAGATGATGGTGTAAGGCAGAAGTGTAGCTAGAACGACATGCACCTAATCCGTTCACCCAAAAGATTAAACTGATGAAAATAACAGGTTTGTGGACTCCCCCACACTGCATAGAAGAGCAATCTGGTGAAGCAAAACATCACATGGGAGCTGCAAAGAACATTTACGGGAAATGATCCCAATGCTCTCTAATTGTCAGAACACAGTTGGCACTTCTAATTCTCCCAATGCTTCCTAATCCCACCAAGTCTGTGTCCGCTTTCTTGACAATGTCGAAGTGCATGTTCTTGCAATTTACAAACATAGTGTGTCATGTTGGTGTCATTAAAACATTGTGGCATCTATATTGATAGATCGTATATTGGCATGTCATATTATTGGAGCGGACAGCTTCAAATAAGAGTAGTCATGTGCTGGAGTCATGGGGTGCGACCCCCACACAATCTAATGTTGTGTTGGGGTAACACATGGGCATTAAGGTACTGGAGTGTTGTGTTGTGTGATTGACATATCTGATTCACTCAAAACGAGGTTTCTCAGACACACTTTAAGGGACCCAATCATAAACAAATGTATGAATAAGCATAAGAGAACGCAGGCAACAACTTTTTAGCATTCAGGCACGAATATGATCTAGAATAAATATGACCTTAGACCAAAGACAGAAGGCTCATAAGCTCAGCACTAGGAACAAAACTAGCTAGGTAAGGTCAGACCTACTATCACCAACTTAGCTAGAACAAAAGGCAGAAGTGAAATTTTAAAATTTGGCCAAAGATTCTAATGTTAGTTTCGGGGCAAATTTTGATATCAAGTAATTCGTTCCTACTGTTGAACAAAGTTAAATGCTTTTTTAAAAGCATAGAAATTTCACGTGAAACTTACGTGAAACAGCATGATTTCGCACACAAACTTGAAAACAAATTGCATCTTCAGATCCATGTACAAAACATAGCACAAGAGGGACATAAGACAAGACCAAAAACAAAAACAGATAAATCAAATGAGAATGTCAGCGAAAAGTCGCTCTATACATACTGCTCTAATTAGGACGGATGAGGCTATGTGTACAAGTTGCCTATTTCCCTAATAGATTGGATCTACCCGGTTGCACTTTACATTGCTTCATAATAATACTTTCTAGTAAACAACTTATGGGTGCATGATCTCGATGATTATTTTTTTGTTGATATTCGAGTATATAGTATATATATTTACATGTCCAATGGTCATCAAGATTATTCCTTGCTCAAAAAGGTATGCTTCTTTCCTCAAAATGGTCATCCAATACCCTGCAATGGCCCATGCGCCTAAGATATTATTGAGTTGAGCAGAGATTGAAAAAATGGTACAAAGGCAGATTTGCTTTCAGGCAAAGAAAGTTACCGTATGTACTATTGAGTCAGAATTATCCTGATAAGCTCAATGTCAAACAGGAGAGTTTTATCTATTAACCCTTGATTCCTTAGAACGAAATCTAAAGCTCTTTGTCCCTGCAAGAAAAAGAAAGGTCTTTATGTGATCTAACTATAAAAAATATCGATTCTTTTTGTACTTTCTGGAAACTTTATTACCGAGAATGTTGTTGGCTTTGGGCCTAACTTGTTCAAGTCATTGTCTGGGTATCCAATATCTGGTGGAACTATTATCCTGAAGTGTGTGAATATCGATAATATAGTTATAAGTTGTGTTAATACATTTAGAAATTGTGGTAACAAACATGTGGGAGTTTACCTTCTAACTCCACCTGGACGCATGCCTATCATTGCCTCTTCAAAAGCTGGTATTACCTAATTCATGTTGTTAAGACTGCTATTTGTCAGAAAGTAACCAAGTAACAAATAGTAGCTTCAGAATATGCAGTGGACCAAACATGGAAATATCTAAATGTAATTAAGGGTATGCAAAAATAAATGAACATTGTATAACATGATAGCTAGTACAAGTGTAATCGCTCAAATTGTATAGAAGTTGTCATTTTGCGCTTGAAAAGTGTAAGCGAACTAACCCCTCAAATTCTGTAAAAGTTGCCATTTTGCATAGACAAAGTCACTTTAAAAACACAAGCAAGCAATATCTTTTAGTGTTAAGATTGGATACATCATGCAATATGCACAGATATGCCTAATTTTGCAATATATAATTTTGTGATATTTTACACATATATTACTAGAGAAGTTAGTTGTCAAAGTTGCATGTTGGATACGATATTGATGTCCAAAATCTAAAACTATTCGGGAACATGAGGAAAGAGGGAGTACTTGAGTGGTATGAACAGCCTAATTAGTAAATCACCTGTCCTGATCCAATCTGAAACTTGAAGAATTCTTTAATACCACCCTACAATGAAATACAAAAAAGGGCTATTGGTCGAACTGAAGGAATAATTTGGTCCTTACATAAACAAATATCTATGCCATGGAAGCTGAGAACTCTTCTTTTCTGCTACAGGCTACGTAGCACCGATACTTCAAAACCTGGCGTATCCGCGTACCGTACTTTGCCGATACTCCGATACTCCGCCGATACTCCGATACACGTATCCCTGGCGTATCCTATTTTCCTGAATTAAAAAAGAAAGAAAAGAATGCCGATACTCCGAGGATACTTCGACGATACTTCAGCGATACCTGGAGTCTACGAAGCGAGATACCGATACCTGAAATCTATGTGCTACTGATGGTGAAGAAGCATGGCAGGCAGCCAGACTTCTTTTGGTGCTACCAATATCTGGAGTGAGATACCGACGACATGTCGTCTGCAGGCATCGGCATGGCAAGCAGCCAGTCTTCTTTTGGTGGTAGTTCAAGCAAAAATAGTTAGTGCTAGTTAGCTACTGATGGTAAAGAAGCTGGGCTGGGGCTAGTGCATTGTGGAATTGATGAATGATAACTATTCAGTCATTGAGGACATGAAAATGCAATAAATGGGGCAGTATTTTCATCTCATCTCACCATCTCAGTATCCCACAGCATTTGAATTTTTCTGTCTTTATTACATGGCATATTATTATTTTTACATATGTACTCGCCGTATCGCCGTATTGCTGTTTTTTGAAATTGCCGTATCCCGTATCGCCGTACCCGTGTCGCCGTATCCGTCTCGCCGTATCGGTGCTACGTAGGCTACAGGGACCATTTGTACCTCAAAAGAACCACCTTTGGTCTTGTTTCGAGCTTCAAAAATGCGACCATAGTATCCAATTGTGTATCCATCCCAATCAACCTGATGCACATTCACAAACCCAAGTCGACAAAACAGTTGGCACACCTCAATAAAAAATGCTGGAAAACATAGTTAAAAAAATAGCTACAGTCCAATGCAAACGTGATCTTGTAACTCACCACTACTGTCTCCCCCTTCTTTGGGGATGGGCCATCTCCAGCCCGCAAGTCCTGTAATTTATCATCAGAATTGTGAACCTAAAAAATCTGAAATCTGAGCATTATGTAGAAATCATTGAAAGCCAGTGCTACCACCTTGTACTGAAGGCCAGATTCTGTTTCAGTGTAATCTGGATAACTCATTTTCGTCTTTCCGTAATCCTTCCCACGAAGTGCTGGCACTAAAATTGTAATATCAAAGAGTGAGGCATTATGAGTGCGGTGATTTGGAGGACGGGCTCCATGGAGCCCTTTAAAAAAATCCAAAAGGACATTTCTAAGTTTTGAAAAATTATGAAAAAATCTCTAGATATAGACAATGATTATTTCTACGAGTGTGTAAAATCGATGCGAAATATTATGTATTTTGTGCTGTGTAAATATTATGTATCTGAGATGTGAACAATACAAACTATTGCGTGTTGAAAATTTGCAGGTAGAATAAGTCATTGTCCACATCTAGGATTGTTTTCAGAATTTTTTGAAACTTTAAAATGTCGATTTAAAAAGATTCAAAAAAGGCTCTATGGAGCATGTGTCCAAAAGCACTTAGCGAAGGCATTTATTGCATCTTTTAGTTAACAATACTTGTATGATTTTGAAAGGAAAACTAGATATACTTAAACACAGGCTCATTTTAGTACAAAGAGACCAACCAACTAAAATTATTAACATCAAGATATGCTAAGAACAAGGCGAGAGATGAGAGCTGTAAGGTATAATCCTTTTAGTATAAGCCCTAGTGTCTCTTCTACAATGTCAAAATAGCAGATTTAAACCCAACTTTATGTCAGCTAAGCATTAATGATATCTGATTCCAAAATGCTTATGTCTAGTAGGTTCAAAGCATATGTGTTATAGTAGAGAACAACCTTTCTATTTCAAATGGGGGGATATTGAGTTATTGATTGAACACTCACTATCAGTAAATTGAGCATTGGCTGCTCCATTCCCCAGACTGTACTGAAAGGAGCCAATGGTTATAGTAATTGCAGGAATCAATAGTACTCTCCTTCTTTCTACCATACCATCTGTACACAAGTAGTGAACAAATGGATTAAACCAAGATCAGTAGCATTTGAGATATAGTCAACTTAGTAGCATTCATAATACTAATTTAGTTTAAAAACATGCTCATTATGCATGAAGTGATATTCTACATATACTGTCCAATAGAACAAATTTTCAGTATACATTGCAATGTTTTAAATAGCAAGCTATTGCAAATAGCGGCAATACTCTAAAACAGCTATAGCGGGGATATATCGGAGCTAAATGGGCTACAGCGGATATTTATACATGGAATCATTTAGCGGCAACATGCTCAAACAGCTATAGCAGGACTATAGACGGCTATTTAAAACATTGATACAGTGTCCATTAAAATAGACATGGTCATCTTGAAATTAATGTACAGTCTTTGGAAGGCAAAACTTGCTGTCAAATTAAGATATCTCCATGATAAAATCCGAAGGTAGAAAGTTCTTGTGACTGAGAGTGGCTTTTCTGTGTTGGTCCGTTTGGCGAATTCTTAGTAAGCGCATTTTACAATACAAAGCTGCGACAAATTATTTATATTGGAATTCAGGACAGCGTCGTTAAAGAATTACCATGAGGATTGTGGTGTCTCATATTTAGCCGATAGAGGTTAATCTTCAAACCAAGAACAGAAGGCGCCACAATGATCGATACTGGCTAATAACAACACCAAGGATACTGTTGTGTTTTGAATTGCTCTGCTGATTACTTTGTTATCACGATTTGAGGCTTTAGATGATGTGTACATATGTTTCTTAACGACACCTTTTGGTTTCACATAATCTGTATGAGGATTTGGTATAGGGCGCCGGACTGTTTTTATTCTCAGATTCCAACAAAAGAAATCTAATTGGTGCCCTCATTCCAAAATACAGCAAGTATTACCTAGACATCAGAATTCTGTATTTTCTATTTTCAACATCCAGAACAGCCAAACTACATTCAACTTATAAATCAGACGACCTGAATCGGTTATCACATCTGTGACAGAAATATCACAGTCCTTGACATTTGGCAGGCATGCACTCAACGCGGGCTATGCATTTCAGTCCGACCACCCATTTCATTTAGAAGATAAACTGACACTAGTGAGGATCTCATCCACAACTATCCGAACGGACTGAAAAAATGCACTTAGAACAATCCATCTAAGCACAAAATGAAATCTTGGAACAATCCATCCAAGCGAAGCTGGAGCTGCTCACCATGGCAGGAAGAGATGACCCGAGTATGACGACGGCGGTCCGGTGGAGAGGAGAACTCGAAAGTGGAGCGTGCAGGTCCTGTCGATGGATAGCCGCCGGGCGGAGGAGGAGGCTCGCCTGCCGGCGAGCTGCAGGGAGGCCGGGACGGCACGCCGGGGATGCCATGAGAACGGACGGAGATGAGCCACGGGTTCGAGCTGGTCCAGCTCAGCTGGATAAGAGGAGGGTGGCTACAAGAAACCACTTGGAGTTTTGGACCGCGTACATCCGTCCGTTTGGGCATCCGACGGCCGTAAGAGCGTGCTGGGATGGCCGTGGAATTGTGACACTTTTTTTTGGTCAGAATTCTTAGTGTTATAATCACCGAAAATTAGCACTAGAGAAAAAGAGCTCTGATCCTTTGAGCCACTGGTTCGTAGCCACGTGTAAGCGTGTTCTACGAATCATTATGGAATGATTCATGGAAGTGCCCGCAATATCATTTAGCTCTGTTCGAACTTTCTAAAGAAAAGAGGGGATAAAAGCTTCACATTTAATAATAAAATATCTTGCCAAGTATAAAACCTCTAGGAAAAAATTAAATATCATATTATTTTTATTTTTCCATATCCATATCATCGTTCATAATAATGTGCCATACTTGATACAGAGGTGTATATTTGCCCTGCCAAACAATGTTGTCAAAAGAAGTTTGTAACCTTTTGTTACAAAAATATATTTTCTATTTTCTAAGTGCCAAAATGATTTTTTTTTTTGTGAAGTAAGTGCAAAGTTGACCATAATTGATGGACAATTCCCAAATATTTTGAATTTCTCGTTTTCTAGAAACATTCGCACATTATCGACTTTGAAAAAGTAGTTCAATTTGAAATGCTTATAATTTGGTTTTAAAAATACCAAAATAATTTTAAGATAGTCAAGTAGAATTATGTGCAATAGTTGTAGACGGTGTTAAAATATTCAAGTCATTGCTATGAAAGAACGTGTCGATGCTTATGACGCCATTTTAAAAATATCGAAGAAAATGAGAAACAGTTAGATTACGCAACCCTTTCTCAAGAGTCTTTTTTATGTATGCTCACTAGACCTCGGATTAGAAATTCACGGAAATCGATAAAATAATTATTTTTATTGGTCGACTATAATCACCATATTTTTTAAATACCAGGTTCCCAAAAATATAAATTTTAAAATATGCTTTATTCAAGAGACAAGGAGGGTGTAGGGGGTGGCGGCGGGTCTACTGGAGTCATCGTCCGTCGTGCTCCTGAGTTAGAGTGTGCCAGTCTTTCAGCTCCAGCCTCCGAGGGGAGATCCAAAGGGCAAGAAGCTTAGGGCATCTCCAGTCGCCCCCCCCCCCCCCCCAGCGCCCCCCAGCCCGAGAAATAGCGTCGTTTTGACTCAAATAGGGTCGTTTTCTCCCACTCGACCCTCAGGAGCCCAAATAGCGCCGCTTTGCGCCGTTTTGGCGCCGGCGCACCCAGGCGGAACCTAGCCCACTGGGTTGCGCCTGGGGCAGAAATGGCGCGCAAAACAGGCGGGCCAGCGCTGTCAGCGACCAGACGAATTGGCGCGGAAACAGAACCGCTCGTGAGCGGCCGCGGCCTCATCCTCTCGGCTCCCGCGCCGGTCAAAGGTTGTCGGAGTAATGGCGTGGCCAGCGCCCAGTGAGCGGCCGTGGCCGAGCCGTCCAATCGCGGGGCACGCGGCGCAGTAATGGCGCGCCACCGCCGCTCCGTCTGGCCTTCCAAGCGCGCTATAAAATCCCCTCTCCTCGTCGTGCACAGCCACACCATTCTCTCGCAGTCTTCCTCCCTCTCGCCCTCGCCTCCCTCGAGCTCTCCTCTCTCGCCCAGTTCTCCTCTACGCGATGGCCGAGCGCTTCCCTGGCGATGACGCCGCCGCAAACGGCTTCGGCCGCCGCCACCTCCACAAGCACGAGGCGCGCATGTTGTACGAGGCGGGCTACCCCACGCCGCCTGAAATGGGTGTCCATGGCGCCTCCGGCGGCCGGGGATCATGGCATCTAAGCCCGGGCGGCCCATGCCTCCGCCGCCAGAAGGGGCGGAACGGGAGAACGCGATCCAGGAGGTGATCGCCGGCCTGACTCCAGCGCAGGCGGCGGATCCCCGCTGGCAGTCGGACAACGAGGCGTTCGGGACACAGTTCTTCGTCCGGCGCCACGAACAGGAGCTCGCCGACAAAGGCCGCAACGGCCCGGTGGAGGGCCGCTGCAACTCTAAGGGCCACAAGCGGTGGTGGGGTGTTCGAGGACGAAACCTCGCCTTCATCCTCGACCACATCGCCAACGGCAACGAGCCGCGGCTCACCATGCCGCCGTGCACGGCATCGTGGCTGCCGCGGCGGATGGGCGCCGCTTTCTCATCCTCCTCCGAGTCCTCCGGCGCGCGCTCGGCGCCTCCCGCTACCGAGCAGTACACCACGCCGCCGCCCATCCTGAACTCGGGCAGCGTGCTCCCAGCCGCAGCAGTACACTGCGCATCAACGAGCGCCGGCCCACGTCGCCGCCCCGCGGACTCTTCCGCCGCCTCGTCAAGCCCAAGACGGAGGGCAAGAAGAAGGCGCCGGAGTGGCAGGCGCCGCCTGAGTACGTCAGGGCGGCGGCCAGGATGGGGGCACTGGAGGAGGAGTTCCCCAGCGAGAGGCTCGCCCTCGAAGCCTCGTTCAACGAGGTCCTCCCGGCGCCGGACGATGTCGCCGAGGCCTGGTCGACGAGGATGTACGAGGAGGAGGAGGTGGAGCGCCAGCGGCGCATCCTCGACGAGCTAGAGCGCGAGCGCGCGGCGACCACCGGTCGTCGCATTCCACCTCCGCCGCCGCCGGAGTACTACATCCTCGACCCGAGCGACGAGGATGAGGAGGTGCCCGCGCCGACGACCAGCAGGTGGCACGACGGAGATGCCGGCGAAGGCCCCAGCAACGCCGCTGGGAGCGGCTCCGACGGCGACGACGACAACGGCGGCGACTACACCGTGTTCTACAGCCAGTTGGGCATGTAGAACGACGTAGATCGCCAAGTTATCTTTTTTTTATGTTTTTATTTTTTAAGTTTGTAATATGTAATCGGCGAATTTCGCCCATATATTAATGAAATTCACCTTAATTAGCTAATTTTCGCCCGAATTTAGTTTTATGAATTTTTGGGCCAAGTGTTGGGTTTGGGCACGGCTGGGAAAACGCCGCCCTCAGGACGTCAAATAGCGTCGTTGCCCCCCCCCCCCCCCCCCCCCCCCAAAATAGCGCCGTTTTTCGGCCTGTGGGCCGAACGGCTGGAGATGCCCTTAGTCTGGGCTAGGCCGAGCAGCCGGAGGAGAGCTTGGTGGCAGCGGCGAGGTGAATAGAGAGCACTGAAACGACGCGTTGGGCAGCACCCCCTAAACTCACGCAGGCGAGGGTATCGTGCGGGAGGCAGGTGGAGGCCAATTTTGAGTTTTCTGCCTAGAGAGGCTCGGCCGATTTCTTGGTGGATGCCCGATAAATTGCTTGCCAGACCGATAAATCGGTCCAAACGATAGATACAACCAATATGGCTTTAACTTATCCATGACCCATGCGGTAAATTGGTCAATTATTCATTGTATTGCCCGATATTTTGAACACAGAATAGAACATAGAGAGCCATAAATTCGAAATCAAAATAGAACTTACACAAAGCCAAATCAAATCCCTCCTTAGTCCTTACAAACTGAGGCACCAACCAGGACTTCACATGGTTCACAGTACCGTAGTAGCCGTAGCCGTAGCCGTAGCCGCGTGGACCACAAATACTCAAGATACCGATTAGTCCGAGTCATCGTGCCCCTGCCTTCACGCAAAGGTCACAGGCATCCTCTCGTAGAAAAAGACTCGAGCGCTTGATGAGCTGATGGTGATGCCACTGCTCAACGCTGACCAGTTGAATGCCGTTAATCTTATTGCCGGGAGAAAGCTAAGACAACATTAGCCTACTGTTAATGGTCCTCATCGGTCAGCGAAGTGCTTTCTGTGTTTGACCGATGACCAATCCTGCCTTGTAAAGTCAAGTTAACGGATACCCGTTGACTGATTGCCATGAAATGCGCAAGGGATAAGAAATCATGATTCACAAGTAGGAAATGAGAGCGAGGATCGTGTAGTTAAACTTTTACCAAGATTCAGAGTTCAGATGAACTGAATCTCACAGCACTAGCAGTAGCAGCAACCAAGTAGGAAATAAGGCTATCAATACAATCCGGCAATATACTTTCATCAACATATCCTGGCTACACTTTAAATAGGCGGCCATAGCTATTCTTCTGAGAAGTAGCTTTCTTCGATGCAGAGACAAGGAAATGTGAACTACTCCTACTAATACAGACAGCGGAATAGATGATGCACTGTACATCTCCACAAGCAGCAATTGACCAGTTCAATATACAGATGTTCCACACAAGAATCCAATTCATGGACATGATTCTCGACACGTCCTATTGACGCAAACTGTTCCACCCAGGCGAGATATGACTGTTATGTACTACAACTCACCAAGCAGGAAACAAGCAAAAGCAATGGCACCTCACCTCCTCCAATTCTTGCTGCTCCAGCACAGGTGAACATCACCTTGGGCTCCTCTTTGACACCCCAGTGGCCAAACACCTCATGTCTCTCGCCCTCCGACGACTTTGCGTTCCATCTGTTGCCCGAATCAAACTGTCGAATGGAGTACAGCAAGAGGACAACTAGGGAATGGCTTACTGTAACTGGTCCTCATCAGTCATCCAAGTGTTTGGTTGGTGACCAATGGTTCCATGCCAAGTCAAGTCAATGGAAACTCTTGAATGATCGCCACGAGATCCGTAAGCGATGATAACCATAATTTCACCGGTAGGAAATGGGAGCCCCAATTGGGTACACTTTTCCCAAGATTCAGAGTTCTGACAAGCTGAAGAGGTCTTCAGCATTTAGGGACAAATAAAGTTCCATAACTTTTCAGTTTTAATGTATGTTATTTCAGGAACCAGAACCAGAATAGCAATTTTTCAATTTTAATGTATGTTGATGGTAAAGACAAAAAAGGCTATTAGGACGTAACACGATCATACATGTATCTTAATACCATATGGCAATACTTTCATCAATATATATATCAAGCCAGTACAGATAAAAGGAAAATAGCATTCAGGAATACCTTCTCTGTGATCTCTCAAGGAAAGTTCAACAGTTAGCAGGCAAAGCTTTTTCATGCATGATAACGAAACGTGAACTATTATTGACATGGACATGATTCTCAGCCTCACAGGCCATTCCACACAAGATCCAATTCAGGGACATGATTCTCTACGTGCCGTGTTGACGCATACTGTTCCACGAAGGCGAGCTATGAATGTTAAGTACCACCATTCACCAAGGGGGCAAGGGGCATAAGCTTGTTGGCATCAGTAGAAGCAGGAAACAAGCAAAAAAGCAATGACACCGCACCTCCTCCCATGGTGCTTCCTCCAACTCTTTCTGCTCCTGAGCATATCATGTGCTCAAGCGCAGGTAAACATCACCCGGGGCTCCTCTTTGACGCCCCAGGGGCCAAACACCTCGTGGCTTTCGCCCTCCGGCGACTTCGCGTTCGGGTTCTGGCAGCTGGAAGGTAGCTCCTCGTACCTCCTGGCTGTCTGGTTCAACAAGATCCCTGAGAAGACCGTCGCTTGGTACGCCAAGAGCAGCTCGGATGGTCAGGACGCACCTGTGGAGGTGTCATCCAGCTCTGTTCTGAAGCTCACTACCGATGGCTTGCTCTCGCTTCAGGACTCGTCTGGCGATGAGATCTGGAGCCCCGGGGCCCCAAGTGTGGACCACGCCAGAATGCTTGACACAGGTGACTTCATGCTTTTCGGTGCAGATGGAACAGTAAAGTGGGAGACCTTCGGCATCCCGGCTAACACCATCCTGCCCACACAAGTTCTTTCTGTGGGTCAGGAGGACAAGGTGCTCAGAAGCCGTCTCCTCGACACGGACTACTCCGACGGCCGGTTTCTCTTAGCTGTGCAGCATGATGGTAATCTTGTCATGTATCCAATTGCCGAGGATTCCACATTTCGGTATACCTCATACTGGGCAACCAATACAGTTGGGAACGGCTCACAGTTGGTGTTCAATGAAACCGGCAGGGTATACTTTGCCTTGAAGAATGGGACACATATCAATATCACCTCAGCAGGGGTCAACTCTATGGGTGATTTCTTTCACCGTGCCACGCTTGATCCAGACGGTGTATTTCGGCAATACTTGTACCCAAAGAGCACAACAGCCAGAAGACAATATAGATTGCAATGGAGGGAGGTAAGCTCAGTTCCCCCGAACATCTGCAAGGCCATACAGGGAGATCAGGCAGGGCCGGGCAGCGGTGCATGCGGCTTTAACAGTTACTGCACAATAGATGGTACCAATAATCAGACAAGCTGCCAATGCCCACGAGGTTACAAATTCTTCGACGAAGAGAGGCAGTACAAAGGGTGCAGGCCTGAGTTCGTACCTCAAAGCTGTGACCTTGATGAGGCAGCAGCAACAGCGCAGTTTGAGATGACTTCGATCGATCGTGTTGATTGGCCTTACTCTGACTATGAGCAGTACAGCCCCATAGAAGAGGCAGAGTGCGGGAGGCTATGTGTGCTTGATTGCTTCTGTGCCATAGCTGTCTTTGCCGCAAACTCAAATACCTGCTGGAAGAAAAAGCTACCATTATCAAAGGGTATATGGCAGACAGTGTCCATAGGACGGTTCTTATCAAGGTGCCTAGGAACAACAATTCAGAGTCCCAGCTCGGCATAGGCTCTAGCAAATGGAAGAAGGACAAGAAGCATTGGATTCTCGGGAGCTCCTTGTTTCTTGGGAGTTCTATATTCGTCAACATTCTCCTTATCTCCATTCTGCTCTTTGGCACTTATTGTAGTTTCTCGATCATAAAAATCCAGTCATCAAAATCATCAGGTACTTCCATATTGGCCACAAAGATTTTCACTTACAATGAGTTGGAAAAGGCAACCGGTGGTTTCCGTGAGGTGCTAGGCAGCGGTGCCTCCAGCACCGTGTACAAAGGACAGCTGCAAGATGAGCATGCGACCAGCGTTGCAGTCAAGAAACTTGAAAAGCTCCAGCAAGAGACCGAGAAGGAGTTCATGGTGGAAGTGCAAACCATCGGGCAGACGTTTCACAAGAACTTGGTCAGGCTGCTTGGCTTCTGCAACGAGGGAACTGACAGACTGCTAGTCTACGAATTCATGCCCAATGGCTCGCTGAATGATTTCATCTTCAGTGATGCTAAGCCACACTGGAGCCTCCGTGTTCAAGTCGCGCTTGGAGTGGCCCGAGGGCTGCTCTACTTGCACGAGGAGTGCAGCACACAGATTATCCACTGCGACATAAAACCACAGAACATCCTTCTCGACGACAACTTTATGGCCAAGATAGCAGACTTTGGCCTGGCCAAGCTTCTTCGGGCCAACCAGACACAGACAAACACTGGCATTCGGGGTACTCGAGGATACGTCGCCCCAGAGTGGTTCAAGAACATAGGGATCACTTCCAAAGTCGATGTTTACAGCTTTGGGGTGATCCTGCTGGAGCTTGTGTGCTGCAGGAGGAATGTGGAGGTAGAGACCGCTGACGATGAGCGGTCGATACTAACTTACTGGGCAAACGATTGTTACAGGTGTGGGAGGATCGACTTGCTGGTGGATGGCGATGACGAGGCCAACTTCAACATAAAAAAGGCGGAGCGCTTTGTGGCTGTAGCACTGTGGTGCCTCCAGGAGGATCCGTCGATGCGGCCGACCATGCTCAAAGTGACACAAATGCTCGATGGGGCAGTCCAAATCCCCACGCTTCCAGACACTTCTTCCTTCATCAGTTCACTTCAGTAGTGCCCTGCTTGTTTTACAAAAAAATTGTAGTATCAATCAAGATTATGTAATGCACTGATGATATAATATAGCTGTCTATTACAGTTTGAAGAATCATGGCAGCATCTCTAATGCTTCCCTATCATTTTTCCAGATAATGCATATGTGTTATATCTCTGAATCAACTTTAGTCAAACGTTCTCCAAATAGCTCGAAAAAAAAGGAGGCAGGGGTAAATACAGACAGTTCCTAACTAAAGTTTTCTAGAAGTACATTATTTGGCTAATTGGCACCAACCGTCAGTTAAAATAGTTGCTGACATGTAAGGGATGAATCAAGAAAAATATTCTTACCAGCACATTTGATGGCCTTAAGAAGAACACTGTACTCTAATGAGGACCTCTTTACTGTTAAAGCACAGAGTAAATTCAGAGTAACTTTTTGAATTTTAAATTCAGAGCAACTTGGTAACATAGATGCATTACCACAGTAAAACAGCCAAAATCTTCCTTTTCAAACCTAACTATACAGCAACCAGGTCAGTATTTCCACTCATCTTGTGCCAATAGTATAATACATTAGAAACAGGGGAGGTAAATCACTCCACCCTCTAAATGGACCTGCGCTCCACATTCCCAGTTCCCCAGTCAATTACATTATTTTGAAGTTTAATGGCGACATTTTTCTCTAGTGCGTCTGTATAATATTTTCATATTTGAATCAATTTTAGTCAAACGCTCTCTACTACAACTCGCATGAACAGAGGCAGAGGTGAATACATACAGCTAGTAAAAAAGTAAGTTTTTGTATTAGCACATTGTTTGGCTTAATAGCATCGAGCATCCATCAAAAGTATTGCTACCACATAAGCGATGAATCAAGAAAAACATCCATCTAAATCTTTCCACACCCAAATCGACCAGCTCTCCACACGTCAGTTCCCCACCCCACGAGTTGGGTGGCAAGAAGAATCAGGAAGCGGCAGCTTCTTCGCCTCTGATTCCACCCTATACTTTGCACAATGAAATTCAGAACTAATCGTGAAAATTCAGCGAAAAAGCTAACTAATCGCGAGGCCTGGTTAATCAGAATTCAGAAAGAAAGCGGAAGGATTGGGTGCAGGGGGCGTACGGATGGGAGGAAGCGGAGTAGCCGGGAGGATAGTCCGGCGACGCGCCGCCGCCTTTCCATGGATCGACCGGAAGCGGAGCGGCCGGGAAGCTGCGCCGCCTGGGAGAACTGTGTGTGTTCAGTTCAGCTCTACTGGAGTAAGGATTGTGGCGGAGTTTTTTTTTTTACATGATGTTGGACAGTGAGTCAAGATCTGAAAAAAGAATGCACAACTTCAAAAGCTGGAACACTTTCTAGATTTGTTTATTTTGGAACCTAGCAATAGTGGCTGGAGTTGGTCTCAACCTCGAACTAAAACAGATGCCTAGATGCCTCCATCTCCGCTTCCTTCTACTACCAGTGTGCGCTCATCCTCAGGCCAATCAAGATCGGATATAGCTGGTTTTCCACGAAATATATTTCACTAGAGCGTATGATGTCGATGGCCCAAGGTAAAGCACTTCGACGACCTTGCTGCGACTTGTCATGGCCTACCATAGAGTCTCATGGGTCAGAGTCGTCTAAACGAACTCATTCACTATTATTGTCAAGCCCACAGTTGAAAACTCCAAAGAACTGAACCAACTGAGAAGATTAACTCTATCCAAAGTCAGCTAGATCTGTTGGCCAAAACAGAACAAGAAATCAATTTTCTTGTCTTTCCTATACCATCAACGAGAAAATACATAAGGGACCTTGGACCTTATCCTCTCCCCGCACAGTGCAGAGAGGCGATTTGTGAGAGCTCCTGTTTCGCTCACCTCGCCGGCGGCGATTCGGCGTGTCCCTCCCTCTCCGGCGGCCGCTCCGGCGGCGGGAGGGTGGGGGAACACCGGATCCCGTCGTGTATATAGTGTAGAGCTTAGTAGGAGGCCAGCCGGCGGCGCGGAGGAGATGGCGGCGCGGTCGGAGTGGCTCTGCAGGTCGGCGGCCGTCCTCTTCGACGGTGAAGGCCCGGTGGTCTTCTCCGTGGGTCGCCAGTCCTGTCCCTGCTCGTGGTTCCTTGGAGCTGCTGAGCGGGGCTCCCCCTCACCGGAGTCCGAGGTGCGGCGGCTCCGGGTGCTAAATAAGTTGGATTTGCAGGTCGATTGGAGCAAGGCGACGAAGCTGGCGCTGCTGGATGGAGGTTGGAGGGTCGGCGGCTTCCCGGCCGCAGAGGGGCTGCGTCCGTTCCAAGGCGTTTGCGGAGCAGGTGCGGCGGCGCGTCGTCGGCGAGTACCGCAGGTCGTCGGTGGAGTTGAGGTCCAGAAGGACCTGGATGTATTTTCCTGTTTTTTCTGGACTGTTCTGTAAGGACCTTGCTGTAATTCTACCTGCCTTTCCCCGCAAAAAAAAAAAAACGAGAAAATACATAAACTAAAATGTGGAGGACGGACATTTGGTTTTCTCCAAGATCTCATGTGCGATAGCTAAGCAAGCAAATGTGAACAACATAACGGCATACGAGTAGTGGAGCTGATATGTCCAAACAAATACTCTACATATATATATATAGAGCTTGCATACCACATATTACAGAGCTTTCTCTTTTGTCATGCAACAAATCGTCTTTGAATCAACCGTCATTCCATATATGTGTGTGGCCATCAAAAACTTGTAATACATGTGAGTTGTCTTGTTGATTCACCATTTTTACGTGCCAACATCATGTGGTTAGACTGTGTAGTCTTGTGCTCAACATGGTGACCCTTACAACTTGCAACACATACCGTTTCTAAAACATCAATGCTTCATGGGAACCAAGATCCCCATGACCCCGTATCCGTCCTTCTTCATCAGTTTGCTTCAGTAATATTCAGCTTGTTCAACAAACACTACGGGAGAGATCATCTATGCCGACGGCCCCAACCTATGCCGACGGTTTTTTGTCGGGGCCGTCAGCACAGGGTCCGACGAGGCCGTCCCGTCGCCCTGCCCGTCGGCATAGGTAAAGCCGTCGGCATAGAATTGACGCAAGGCTGTGCCGATGGTAAACCGTCGGCACAGCTATGTTTTTTTTCCTATTTTTCATCTAATATGAAAAAAAAATTAAAATTTTTTTTGGAAAAAATAATTTTGGAAACCTCCTAAAAATAAAAAAATATTTTTTAAAAAATAAATTTTTGGAAAAAATAATTTTGGAAACCTTTTACCGTCGGCATAGCTATGTTTTTTTTCCTTTTTATCATCTAATATGGAAAAATTCATATCTTTAAATCCGTAAATCGAAATTTAATAAATAAAATGTCTAAATCGATTAGAAAAATGGGAGGAATCCAAATATAACATCCATATCAACTTTTTATCATGTATATGACTTTTTGCAACATGTTTTTGGTACTTGCTTAATAAAAAAGTCATTTTTGGCAATTAAAAAATGAAAAATGATATTTATAATAATATTTTAAAAATTGTTTTTGGCAACAATGTTTGCCATACAAAGACACACATATGTGTCAAATATGGGCATATTATCACAAACTATGGCACGGGGATGATCATAACTTGGTCATTTGACTCAAAACTTATACATGTTTATAGATGATTGACCTTTTTGTGAAGAAGTTTTTTGTAAACTTTGTTAAAACTCAAGTTTATCATTTATCCTAGAAACTAGTACACATAAAGGTACTCCATGCCAAAGGATTTCATTTTTTGACTATATTTCACTTTCTTTATTTTGTTGAAAAAACAGTCAAAATGACCACCGTGCCTATTCATTAAAAGGGGTTACATTTTTCAAAACTATCAACGATTCTGTGATATAACAACTACTAGTGTATCTTAAAATGAATTTTGTTAAAATTTCAGAGCAAACAATCACACACTTGTAGTTCAAAATTCAATTACTTTCAAAAAATAGGCATAAAGTTATTTAAATAGGTGAAATTAGATAAAAACTGAGAAAAATTCTAATATTGTTGGATTGTCCATAAAATATGGTCTACTTTGTGTGATAATTGGATGGGTGCCATTTTCCACCATATTTTTTGTACTTGATTCACAAAAAATGTCATTTTTTACAATAAAGAAATAAAAAATAATATTTATAAAACTAATTTGGAAAAACTCAGTTCTGCAACATTGTTTGTCATGCCAAGATACACCTATGTATCAAATATGGGCATATTATCACAAGATACAACATTGTTTCTATCGCAAGCTTGGGAAAGTGGTGGCTCACTTTTATCTTGTTATGTTTTAGTTTCTTATTCTGAAAATCACAAAAAAACAAAAAGATTTTATTTGTTTTTTTGCTTATTTACTTCTGTTAATTTACGTTATGCATCTAAAAACTAAAAAGAACAAAAATATTTTCGTTTTCTTGAATCCAAAGTAAAAAACGCGGTGCAGGAATTGCTAAAATCTGCTCACTGTTTTATTTTTCATTTTTTTTTCTGTAACTCCGAATGAGCTGAAATTTTATCCACTACTGCAACTTTGCATAACCTACACACCCATAAAATATGAGATTATTCTGAGGTGCCTAGGTAGGGTAAAAACAATACTGTATGCAGTAACGTCGGCATAGCTATGTTTTTTTTCCTTTTTTCATCTAATATGGAAAAATTCATATCTTTAAATCCGTAAATCGAAATTTAACAAATAAAATGTCTAAATCGATTAGAAAAATGAGAGGAATCCAAATATAACATCCATATCATCTTTTTCATCATGTATATGACTTTTTGCAACATGTTTTTGGTACTTGCTTAATAAAAAAGTTATTTTTGGCAATTAAAAAATGAAAAATGATATTTATATTAATATTTTAAAAATTGTTTTTGGCAACAATGTTTGCCATACAAAGACACACCTATGTGTCAAATATGGACACATTATCACAAACTATGACACGGGAATGATCATAAATTGGTCATTTGACTCGAAACTTATACATGTTTATAGATGATTGACCTTTTTTGAAGAAGTTTTTTGTAAAATTTATCAAAACTCAAGTTTATAATTTATCCTAGCAACTAGTACACATAAAAGTACTCCATGCCAAAGGATTTCATTTTTGACTATTTTTTCACATAAAATTCAATTACTTTTGAAAAATAGGCATAAAGTCATTTTTCTAAAATATGTTGCAAAAAGTTATATACATGATGAAAAAGATGATATGGATGTCATAATTGGATTCCTCTCATTTTTCTAATAAATTTAGACATTTAATTTGTAAATTTTGATTTACGGATTTAAATATATAAATTATTCCATATTAAATGTAAAAAGGAGAACATGGTTGAAAATATGATTTAAAGATATGAGTTATTCAAATATTATTATTACATAATCATTGTTATTTATTCAACTAAATTTTTAAAATTTAAACAATAAAAAGTGTAACATCATGACACAGGGGTTAATATGGTTGATAAGATACTAATATCAGTAAGTTCTAACATCTCATTTGGAAGCTAATTTGGAAGGAACTCAAAAGTTAAGCGTGCTTGGGTTGGAGCAATTTGAAGATGGGTGACCGAACGGGAAGTTTGACCGGGTAAGTACTTTGACCTTAGATTGTGTCTAATATGTAATTAGAGATAATGTGTGTGGCTAATTGGGAAATTTCGAAATAAAAAAACAAAAATTCAAAATTTCAGTGTAATATAAAAATAAAAAAATAAATTTGGAACAAATAATTTTGGAAACCTATGCCGATGGTATCGGCACAGCCTACAAAATAAAAAAAATTAATTATTTTAAAAAATAAAAAATTTGGAAAACATAAGCCGACGGTTTTACCGTCGGCACAGCCTATGCCGACGGTTCGACCTATGCCGACGGGTTTTTAGGCTGTGCCTACGGGCACCTGCGCCGACGACCCTGTGCCGACGGTCACTGTCGGCATAGGCCTGTGCCGACGGGTAAGATAGCTGTGCCGACGGTAAAATACCGTCGGCACAGAGCGCGCATCCTGTAGTGAAACAAATATAGTGTGAATGAAGATATTCGTTGCAAAAATTTATCTTGATACACATGTATGCGTTGCAACTCATCCGTTTTATCCACTATACAGATGGCAACTGTGAAAAACAATTGTGATTCTATGATTGTAAGCTTTGTTGTTCCTGAATGCGGTTTGCAGATCCGGAACAAATACGGGAGCTACTACGTACATACATAATTTATATCATCCCATATCATCTTAAGGGGCATGTATACGGTTAATGTTGTAGACTTTTTTGTTATCAAAAATCGATATATCTTTTTTTAAATGGAGGATAACCCACAGCCTCTACATCAAAACGATCCATACATCTTTCTTTTTATTAATAAGAGGAAAAAGAGCAAACAAGCAAAGCCTTAGAAGGAAATACATCAATCAACCGGAAGCCACCGTTCAGACGATAACTCGCTACGCCTACAAGCCTGATGACGGGGGTGGATCAATTGGAGCCAAATGGCCTGACCTCATACACCTACGCACATCATGACCTTATACATCTACGCACATCATATAAATCCGGAGGCTTCAACCAAGCCGCCCAATAGCGCACCGGAAACAAACCGGTCTAGCCGACCCTTAGTGCACACCACATGCGCACACACAGAAGCCGATGCCACCATCTTCCGCCATCTCATCTTCAGGAGATCAACTTGATGACTTTGACAGGCCTAGCAACCGTCGGCACCACCACGACGCCAGACAGCTCCACCATCCTGCATGAGTCCATCATCATACGCCCGTCACCGAGGCTCCGCTGTTCCACGCCGCCGAGAATCGCCGTCGTCAACGCCATAGATGTACAACCCTCCACTTCTTGCCTCCTCCATCCAACAGCTGCTCCAAAAACAATGACCCCAAGTGGGAGAGCGACAAAGAGAGCGCCTCCATCGTCTGACTCGAGAATCCCAGAATCTAGGGTTTCCCCCGGAGCAACACGAGTGGGTAGACAATAGCTGCAACGGCGATGCCTTCAACAAGGTAACAACGCGTAGGTGCCGCCATCGCCTGTCATGACCGTAGTCAGAACTCAGTTTTCACCGCCAGACACGCCTCCCCAACTCGTCGTCGGGGCTAACTGTGGGATCTAGGGATAAACCACAACCAGCCGACCGAGCACATCCGGCAGAGGAGGAGGCCACCACCGGCATGCCCGGAGCCAGTGCCCCAGGCTTCCTCGTGCTGCGGAGTAGGCCCAAGAGCACCACGTGCCGCCATCGAAGGTGATGCAGCAGGGAAGTCATGTAGATTGCGGCCCACCCGAGCCCATCTAGGCCCATAACAGAACGTCTTGCACCCCCGCCGCCGCTGACGAGGAGTGGACTCGGCAAATCCCTGGGTCGTGTACCCCGGGTTGATTGAGGGGGAGAGAGATGAGCGCTGGTGATCACGATGGCTGACAAGCAAGGCGTTTACCCAGGTTCAGGCTCCCGGAGGATAACACCCTACTTCCTGCTTGTCTGGTATTGAATGGCGAGTTGTGGCTACAACGGCGAGATGGCAATCTCGCTAGGGTTTGTGGTGGCGGCTATGAGCGTACTCTAGACGAAGGACCCTCCTAGCCTTTATATGGTAGGCTAGGTCTCAGGTGAACGGTGCCGATGACGCTTACAAGCATGGCTGGAGTCGCATGACCTAACGTCGACTATCCTGGGCCGCACGTCGTCCTCCTTGGGCCTTCCTTGGGCCCTCGTCATAAGGCTGATAGGCTTGCCGTGACCCAGGTATCCCCACCGTGGGGTAGTCGAAGAGTGATCCCACGACAGGAGCCCCCGAGTGCTTAGTCGAATCGTAGAGTCGGGTAAAGGACTCCTTCCTCCTGGGCACGCCGTCAGGTTCCTGAAAGGAACAAGTAAAGTTAGTCGACTCCGGCCGTTCAGGGCTTATGGAGGATTCCTTAGTCGAACCGTCGACTGCTGGGTAAAATACTGTGAATACAGCCTTAGTCGGTGATTTTTCGACTGCTATTGTTCTGAGTCACTCGGGAGCGCGAACAGCGCTCCCGATGGGAGTAGCCCCCGAGATTAAGCTGAATTGCTTGCAATTGAGGTTAAACTCAATTTTTCTTCAGTCGAAAAGCCCGCTCCCGATGGGAGTAAAGAAGGGACTCGACTTGTTGGAGTCGCGCCTGGCTTTGTGGGACTTACTGTGTATTCAGCCGGTCTGGCTTACTGCACGAGTTTGTTCAGCTATTGGAGCTTACTGAATCTCTTTTGCACTCGAATGAACTGTTCGAGTTTATTCAGGACTTAAAGCTTACTGAATCTTTTTGCACTCGAATGAACTGTTCGAGTTCTCGATCAGCCCATTGGCTTACTTGCTACACCTGCGCGGTTGACGTCAGTGCTGACATTTTTTGGCTCACTCTGTGTCCGATGGGACGTGACAGTGCGGTCCCACTGTCAGTATTGACTGGAGACAACAGTTGCCGCTTTATACTTACCGTTGGGCGCGAAATTTCGCGGTGTGATGATGGCGCCTTGATTCCCGTGCGTAGTGGGCGGCGTGGCCGGCGGCGGTTGCTATCTCCGCGTGACACATGGACGGCCAGATGTTGTTGTGGAGTGCGGTTTTGCGGAGACGGCCTGGATTAACTTGCCACGCGGTATATATTTTTCACCACGACGGCGAACAGTGCATTCCATCCCCATTCTGCCATCGTCTCCACTGCTCTCTCTCCGCCATTGTTGCTCCTTTCTGCCAGTTTCTTTTCTCCGCCCTCCATGAGCAAGGCCGTGATGAAGAGGGGAAAGCCTGCTGCTGGCGCCGTCGCCGCCGCCGAGGCGAGCGTGATGAAGAAGCCCGACGGCGACTGGGTTAAATCGTCGGTGAAGAAGGCCGACCTCGAGGTCCTCCGCGCGCAGGGGCTGCTGCCGCCGGCAGATCCGGCGACGGTGCGCGCTCCCGGGAAAGAGGTATTCCCCGCTCCTCGCGAGGGGGAACGCGTTTGCTTCGTGGATTTCCTTCCGCGGGGTTTCGGGTTCCCCCTCCATGATTTTGTCCGTGGTCTCTTGTACGCTTATGGGATTCAGATCCACGATCTGACTCCCAATAGAGTCTTGAGCATCGCGAGCTATTTCGTGCTCTGCGAGTGCTTCCTGGGAATCGCACCCAACTGGCTGCTGTGGAAGTCGCTATGCCTCGTGAGGAGGAACGTGGGGAAGAGCAAGCAGGTGTATCCAGTCGGCGGCTTCGGCATCCAGGTGCGTGGCGACACCACCTACTTTCAGATGAAGAAGTCTGACTCCGTCAGGGCTGGCGGAAGAAGTGGTTCTACATCAGGTGCGACTAGGAAGGGCTTCCCGACTTCGCGGCTGATCGCGAGTTGCGGAAGACGAACGTGTGGGCGCACCCGCTGTCGAAGGAGGACAGGGAGGCGACCCAGCCCTTGCTGACGCTTCTTCGTGGCCTTCTGAAAAGTCTTGGGCGAGACAGGTGGAGTTCACCTTATTGCCACCTTCTTCAGGCTTCGGGTGCAGCCGCTCCGCACTCGCGTCCACCCAATGTGGGCGCGTGAGGATGCTGGCGATGAGCTCGATGATGACGCAGTCGAGTCGAAGGTGAGGAGCATCACTAGTCTCTGAGCCGCTGACCCATGCAATGTCAAGTGCCCGGTCGAGCCGTATGGGCCTAATAACCCTGTGACTGAGGTGAGCTTCGTTTGCTTTGCTTTTGTATCTTCTTCTGTCGAATCTTTTTGCCTGACTCGAATGCTTCATTTGCTGACAGGGTCGTTCAAGCTATGTCAGTCTTCCTCCGTTGATGGAGAATGGACCTCATGAAGAGGCAGAGTTCCCTGAGGAGGACGCGGTTGATGACGATGAAGTTCCCTCCGCCACCTCTCCGAGTGAAGAGTTGGAGGAGACGATGAAGATGAGGAGCCGCTGCGAAGGCAGAGGCGAAAGAGTGGCGACTCTGCTTCGGCTTCGTCACCCGTGAAGGAGGCGGGTGTGGAGAACGAGGAGGAGGTGAGTGAGTCGTCCTCGAGCGCTAGGCACACGAGTGACCTGGCTGAGCCTTTGATGGTGCCTCCCCTCGGCTCTGCACCGCCGACTGAGTTTGCGAGGATGGCCTCCGTCTCCCTGGGAAGTGAAGATGATGTGGATGTCGCCAGGTTAGTCGCGTAACCATCGCCTTGTTTGTGTCGAGTTTGCTTTTTGATTTGCGGTCCTTGAATTGAGTTATCTTGTCACAGCGACCGTACTGGCGCTGCTGGTTTTCCTCGTGAGATGGAGCACACTTCTGCTCCCATGATCGAGCAGACTGCGAAGACGACCGAGAAGAGACTCTGGCGGGTGACGCTTTGGCCTTGAAGGCTTCGACCTCCTCCGTGCCAGGGAAAACTGCTGATGCGACTCCGGCTGACGCTGGGCTGCTTGAGCATGTAAGTGTCCTTTGACTCATTCTGCAAAATCTGTATCGGGTGCGCGAACAGCGCTCCCGATGGGAGTAGCCCCCAAAGATGTGCGTGACTAGAATAGTCGGGCGCAGATTGATGTCTTGTGTTTCCGCAGCCGTTTTATCGCCAGCAGATGGAGGGAGCCGCAACCTTCGTTCGCATGGAGCAGGAGAGGGCCAACTCCGCACTGCTCTGGAGCAGGCGAATAGTGAGTGTGAACCCTTATGTTCGAGGGACGCTTCGACTGCCTTTTGTGACTAACACTGCTCAATCCTTGTAGGCAAGGGGAGAGCATGAAGAAACGAGTCGCGGAGCTGGAGCAGTCGCTGAGTGAGGCCCGAGAGCGTGAACAAGCTCGGGATGATCTAGAGAAGACCCAGGTCGACCGCTTGCTCGCACTCACAGATGTTATTGGAAGTAAGTATTTCGGCTCAGTGCCTACTTTGCCTTTGTCGACTTCTGATGTCTTATGGGTGTGGCTTTTGATCAGAGACTTGCGGAGACGCTCCTCTAGAAGGGACTTCCAGCGAGAATGTCGGCTTGGCGGAGGCTGTTGGCTTCGTCGACCGTGTATGCGCGTATGCTTCGGCGGCGCTGCATAAGTCGACAGGCGCCTTGGCGACTGTGCACCGGAGCATCTTCCCCAGCAAGCCATCGCCGGTTGCTGTCGACGCGCTTGCGGCTCCGTTCGAAGGCAATGCGACCACCTTGGTGGACTACACGCATGCGCAGACGGTACGCGGCTCCGAGCTCACTTTCCAGCTACTTCTTGGTCACCAAGTCGTAGGTGATTTTGAGAAGGTTGTCAGCGACTTCCCTCGGAAGCCTGATGGCAAGACCGCGTCCCTTAGCGGTGTGAAGACGCAGGCGAGTCAGCTGGCTGCAAAGTTGATCGCCACCTTCGAGAAGAGGATTGCCAAGGCTGCAGAGTTGGCTGCTAGGAAGACCGTTCCCAGTCGGAGTCTGTGATGTAGACTCCGTTCTTTTAAGATTCTTCTGCTTTTGGTTCGGTCTGTAATGAACTATATATTTTGCGGGTCTTCTGGCCGCGAACATGCTGATGTTGAAATGCGAATTTGTGCCTTCGAGTTTTCTTTCATATCTAGGCTTGAATGAATGTTCTTTTCCTTGCTTGACGCTGTCGAATTTGGCAGTCTGAGATGGGCGAAGCTCGCGACGAGGAGGACACCTCTTCGGCTGCACCCACTCGTCGTCACCGTCGAGCTCCTCCAGCTCCTGCGCGAAGTGTTAATGATCAACGGTGATCACCTTCATGAGGAACAAGATTGTTGAGCTCGAGTCGAAGTTGAAGAGCGCCGAGTTGGAGTTGGAGCGCTTAGGTCACGGCCCGTTGCGCCATTCTCCCAGCGAGAGGAGTTTCTGCTGGGCGAGATGGACTTGATCAGTCGGCAGCTGCAAGGTTGGTCTTCTAGCACTGTGCTTCGACTTGTTTATCCTTTTACTGTTCTTAGTGTTGGGTCTTGATGCAGATGTGAACTCTGACTGGAAGGCCGAGCAAAGTCGAGTAGATGAGCGGGTGGAGAAAGAAGCGCCGGTGACTCACCCGAAGCGCGTCAGTTTTGGTCGAATAAATCCAGAGGTAGTGTACTGGCGCGAATGTGGATCGCACCTGGCAGGCTGCTGTGCTCTTGGAAGGTTGTAGAAAAACCCTCTGGCAGATCAACAGGGTGTACTTTCCGCACAACGAGCAGCCTAATGAACTGGCTGCGCTGCTAGAGAGGTTCCGTGAAGGCAGTGCGTTGAAGGAAGTCATGCACACTCAACTTGTTGCCGGGGCGAACGTGGCGCTGGCGTACGTTCGAATGCACCGGCCTAATCTTCCACTGTACAAGGTGCTTGACGGCTTGCCTGGAGAGGGTGACTACGCCGATACTCTTGCGGCTGCGCGTCAGATGATTCAGCAGGTCCAGAGCTTTAGTGAGCACCTTGTAGGGCCACTCGATGCGCCAAAGGGCGAGCCTGTAGAATAAGAGTAGTAGACTGCTGTTGTATATCGTTAGCTTGTAAAAGCAATTTTTCCAAGTGGAAACATGAGTGTATGTATGCCGAGGTGGGGGTAGCCCCCGAGTGAGCAAATTGTATCTTGTAGACTTCTATAAACCTGTATGGTGCCGCCCCGAGCGGTCGAGTGCGGCCTAGGTGTTTCGAATCAGACCTGTACGGCGTAGCCCCCGAGTGCTTCGAGTGCGGCCAAGGTTTTCGAGTTAGACCTGTGGCGCAGCCCCCGAGTGTTCGGGTGGCGTCCTATGTTTTGACTTAACCTGTGCGGCGCAGCCCCCGAGTGCTTCGGGTGGCGACCTAGGTTTGACTTAGACCTGTGCGCGCAGCCCCCGAGTGCTTCGGGTGGCGACCTAGGTTTTCGAGTTGGACCTGGATGGCGCAGCCCCCGAGTGCGTCGGGTGCGGCCTAGGTTTTCGAGTTGGACCTGTATGGCGCAGCCCCCGAGTGCGTCGGGTGATGGCCTAGGATTTCGAGTTGGACCTGTATGGCGCAGCCCCCGAGTGCTTCGGGTGCGGCCTAGGTTTGACTTAGACCTGTGCGGCGCAGCCCCCGAGTGCGTCGGGTGACGGCCAAGGATTTTCGAGTTAGACCTGTATGGCGCAGCCCCCGAGTGCTTCGGGTGCGGCCTAGGTTTCGGTTGGACCTGTATGGCGCAGCCCCCGAGTGCTTCGGGTGCGGCCTAGGTTTGACTTAGACCTGTGCGGCGCAGCCCCGAGTGCGTCGGGTGGCCAAGGATTTTCGAGTTAGACCTGTATGGCGCAGCCCCCGAGTGCTTCGGGTGCGGCCTAGGTTTCGAGTTGGACCTGTATGGCGCAGCCCCCGAGTGCTTCGGGTGCGGCCTAGGTTTGACTTAGACCTGTGCGGCGCAGCCCCCGAGTGCGTCGGGTGACGGCCAAGGATTTTCGAGTTGGACCTGTATGGCGCAGCCCCGAGTGCTTCGGGTGCGGCCTAGGTTTGACTTAGACCTGTGCGGCGCAGCCCCCGAGTGCTTCGGGTGCGGCCTAGGATTTCGAGTTGGACCTGTATGGCGCACCCCCGAGTGCGTCGGGTGGCCTAGGTTTATGTTGCTTTTTGACTAAAAAAGTAAAGGGGAGAGCTTGTTCCACAAATCACTTCATTGATTTTTGCGAGCAGGCCGCCTCATTAAAACCCTTCCAGTCCCCTCAGGTACCCTGGTAAGGGAAAGAGTGCGTCTGGAACCTGCCGCCTCTTGACATGTACTTTGTTACAAGGGGGAGTCGATTAGGCGTAGAAGCGGCGCAGTTGCGCAACGTTCCACGGGTTGTGCAGACTGTCCCCGTCTTCGAGTCCTTCAGGCGGTAAGCTCCGCCGCCGATTGCCTCTGTCACGATGTATGGACCCTCCCACGGGGAGGCGAGTTTGTGCACCTTCTTCTGTTTGAGGCGGAGGACAAGGTCGCCAGGGACGAACGCTCTGGGCCGCAGTCGCCGCCCGTGGTAGTTGCGTAAGTCTTGCTGATACACGGCTGTGCGGGTAAGGGCGATGTCGCGTGCTTCGTCCAGGGTATCCATGTCGTCCTCGAGTGCTTCTTCTGCGTCGGACTCGTCGTAAGCCACCACTCGGGGCGCGTCGAACTTGATGTCGCACGGCATGATTGCTTCTGCGCCGTAGACCATGAAGAATGGCGTGTACTGAGTGGATCTGTTTGGCGTAGTGCGCAGACTCCACAGCACAGATGGCAGCTCTTCAACCCAGGCGCCTGCAGCGCGCCTCAATGGTACTCGCAGGCGCTTCTTGATGCCCTTGCAGACTAAGCCATTGGCCTTTTCGACTGTCCGTTGGACTGCGGGTGCGAGACAGATGCGTAGTTGAGCTTGATGCCTTGCTCGGAGCAGAAGTCCTTGAACTCTTCGGCTGTGAAGTTCGTGCCGTTGTCGGTGATGATGCTGTGCGGCACTCCAAACCTGAAGATGATCGACCTGATGAAGTTAACTGCCGAGGAGGCAGTCGAACTTGTGATAGGCACGGCTTCGATCCACTTCGTGAACTTGTCGACTGCCACCAAGAGATGCGTGTGTCCTCCCGGCGAGGACTTCTTGAGTGGACCCACCATGTCGAGCCCCCATTGAGCGAAGGGCCAGGCGAGTGGATGGTCTTTAGTGCTGATGCTGGTGCGTGCGGCTTGTTGGCGAACTCCTGGCAGCCGAGACATTTCCTCACGAGTTCTTCTGCGTCTTGCATTGCGGTGGGCCAGTAGAACCCGGCTCGTAAGGCTTTGGCCACTAAGGCTCGACTGCTGGCGTGGTGCCCGCAGATGCCAGCGTGGATCTCGAGTAAGATGGCTTGACCGTCGACTGGGTCGATGCACCTTTGGAGGACTCCCGAGATGCTTCGCTTGTAGAGCTCCCCGTTGATGACGGTGAAGCCCTTGGAGCGGCGGATGACGCGCTTGGCTTCGACTGGGTTTGTTGGCACCCTCTGCTGCAGTATGTAAGCCAGGTATGGGCTCGTCCATGTGGGCTCGATCAGCATCACCTCCATAGGCTCCTTCTCCGTGCTGGGCGGGTCGGCGGTGCTCGTTGTCGATGTAGAGGATCCCGGCGCGGGCCGGAGCTTGACGGAGCGTTGCGTGATGCACTCGAGGAAGACTCCGGGTGGCACCGGCGCTTTGTTTGAGCCCAGGTTGGCGAGGGTGTCGGCTTCCTCGTTGCTCTCGCGGCCGACGTGCCGCAGCTCGCAGCCGTCGAAGGTGCCTTCCAGCTGGTTGTACAGGTCCCTGTAGGCGATCATGTTGTCGGCGATGGCGTCACATTGCTTCATGGTTTGTTGCACGACGAGGTAGGAGTCTCCGTAGATCATGAGGTGAGTGGCGCCGCAGTTCTTGGCCATCCGCATGCCGTGGATCAGGGCCTCGTACTCTGCCTCGTTGTTGGAGGGCGTTGGGAAGTTCATCTGCAGCACGTACCTCAGCTTGTCGCCTTTAGGTGAGATGAGGACGACTCCCGCCCCTGCTGATCTGAACTTCTTGGAGCCGTCGAAGTACATTGTCCATGCGTTGGACAGGTCGGGTACGTCTGGTAGCTGGGCCTCTATCCACTCGGTGGTGAACTCTGGAAGCACCTGGGCCTTGATTGACTTCGGGTGCGCGTACTTCAGCCCCCAGGGCCCTAGCTCAACAACCCACTTGGCGACTCGTCCGTCGCGGCTTGGTTGGTGAGGATGTCGGAGAGCCCGGAGGAGCTTACTACCGTGATGGAGTGCTCGGAGAAGTAGTGGACGACCTTCCTTGATGTCATGAAGACTCCGTATGCTAGCTTCTGGTAGTGCGGGTACCGCTGCTTGGACAAGGTTAGCACCTCACTGAGGTAGTAGACGGGCCGCTGAACAGGGTAACTGTGTCCTTCTTCTTCTCGTTCGACTACGAGTACCGTGCTGACCACCCTGTTCGTGGCTGACACGTAGAGGTATAGCGGCTCGTTCTCCAGTGGCGCCACCAGTACTGGGGAAGTCGTGAGTGTTTTCTTGAGTTGGTCGAACGCGACTTGCGCTTCTTCTGTCCACTCGAACTTGTCTGTCTTTTTCATCAGTTGGTAGAAAGGCAGGGCCTTTTCTCCCAACTTACTTATGAACCGGCTGAGAGCTGCGACTCGGCCGGCTAGGCGTTGCACCTCATGAAGCTTGGTCGGTGCTGGCATTGCGAGTATGTTTTGCACCTTCTCAGGGTTGGCTTCGATTCCTCTTGCAGAGACGAGGTACCCGAGCAGTTCTCCGGCTGGCACGCCGAAGACACACTTGTCCGGGTTCAGCTTGATCTGATACTCGTTGAGGGCGGCGAAGACCTTGCGGAGGTCGGCGATGAGAGTGTCCTCCGTTCGAGTGGTGACGACTATGTCGTCGACGTAGACTTGGACGATCTCTCCGATTAGCCCCTTTAGGCAGGCTTGCATTGTGCGCTGGTACGTGGCTCCAGCGTTCTTCAACCCGAAGGGCATCGTCTGGTAGCAGAAGACGCCATGGGGTGTGATGAATGCAGTCTTCTCTTCATCGTCGACGTTCATCCTGATCTGCTGGTACCCTGAGTAGGCGTCCAGGAAGGATAGGCGTGCGCAGCCTGCAGTCGAGTCGATGATCTGGTCTATCCGCGGGAGCGGGAAATGGTCCTTGGGGCAGCATTTGTTGAGGGCGGTGAAGTCGACGCACATGCGGAGTTTCTTCGTCTTCTTCTCCACCAGTCCGAGTCCTTGATCTCTCGGATGAATTTGCGTGGAGCAGTCGATCGATCTCCTTGCTTATTTCATCTCGTTTGGGTCCTGAAAAGCGTCGCATGGTCTGCTTGACGGGTTTGGCGTCCTTGTGGACGCGTAAAGAGTGCTCGGCGAGGTTCCTGGGTATGCCTGGCATGTCAGAAGGTTGCCAGGCGAAGATCTCCCAGTTCTCACGTAGAAACTCGACGAGCGCGCTTTCCTATGCGATAGGCAGCTCGACGACACTTTGACTGTCTTGTTTGCGTCCGTCGGGTGGACCTGATGAGTTGTTGTGTCGTCAGTCGTGTTGAAGGCGGCGTCCTTGGCTTGCTTCTTGCGTGGCGGGAAGATGGTTTTGTCGTTGTCGACTGCCATCGCCTCGAAGTGCTCTTCCATTCCGAAGAACTCGGAGATCTTGCTGAACTCGCGGTCGCAGCTGTTGGAGCGGTCGAAGTCGCCGTGCACCGTGATGACGCCCTTGGGCCCAGGCATCTTGAGCATGAGGTAGGCGTAGTGAGGTACCGCCATGAATCTGGCAAAGGTTGGGCGCCCGAGTATCGCGTGGTACTGCGACTTCCAGTCGACTACCTCGAAGTCGATCGACTCCCTCTTGAAGTTTTCGGGTGTGCCGAAGATGACGTCGAGTGTGATCGTTCCCATGGGCGTGACTGCTTGCCCTGGTACTATGCCATGGAAGGTGGTCTCTGATGCCGCCAAGTTTGTCGTTGGCCTGTTTATCCTTCTGAGGGTGTCGGCAAAGATGATGTTGATGCCGCTGCCTCCGTCCATGAACACCTTTTTCAGGGTGTAATCTCCGATCAGAGCTTCGACTACCAGAGCGGCGTGCCCGGGTCGTGGTACTGCAGGCGGGTGATCTGCTCTGGAGAACGTGATTGGTGTCTCTGACCCTCTCAGGTAGTCGGGTACTGCAGGTGGACAGGTGATGGCCTGGAAAACTTGGCGAGTGATGATCTTCTGGGTCCTGTTTGAGGGGCGCCCCTTCTGTATCATGTTGAGTTGTCCGCGTGCCGCTGGATATGCGTCATGGACCACTGGTGGGGCATCTTGCTGCGGCTGCTGCTGTGGAAAGGCTCCCGCCGCCTGTGCTGGATTAGCGACTGCGGGTGCGGGTGCTGCCTGGATGGCCAGCTGCGGGCTGGCTGCGCTGCGGGTGCTGGAGTGACTATCTTCTGCATGGCTTCGTATATCTTGCGTGCCTTTCGACAGTCCTTCAACAGGTGGTTGGATCCCCACTTGCCCGTTTCCGGGTTCCTGAACATGTGGTGCCTGCAGGGTTGTTCCAGCTCTTCCGCTGGGCTTAGTGTGCGTTTCTGCCACTCGCGTTTATGGCCTCCGTCGCTGCGGTAGCTGCTGCCGCCGCTTCGGTTGTATTGCCCCTGGCTGTATTGGCGACTCTGGTCACCGCCACTTCGACTGTACTGTACATGGCTGTATTGGCGACTGCTGTCGCGCGCTTCATCCTCACGGGGGGTTTGGAATCCCGCCGCTACTAACTCGATTGAGTCGTTGCCGTTGTAACGCGGCTTCTTCTTGTGGCGTCCTTCTCGCCAGTTGCTTGGTCCGGCTTCGTCCTTCGGGGAGTAGCGTGAACTATCGCGGACCGAGTCCTCTCCGTCTGCCCACTGGTTGGCTATCTTCATGACCTCGATCATGTTCTTCGGCCAGAGCCTACCAAACTCCTCGCGGAGGTCGCGGCGGGAGACGCCGTGCATGAAGGCATCCATCACTCGGTCCTCCGAGGCGGTCTCCATGGTGTTGCGGAGCAGGGTCCAACGCTGGATGTATGACCGGAGCGGCTCGTCTCGTCCTTGCTTGCATGCTTGTAGCTCGACAAACGTCGTCGGTCTCGAGTACGTCCCCAGGAAGCTTTAACGAAGGCCTCCGCGAACTCGTCCCACGTCCTGAAGGCGTTCTTGGGTTGAGTGTTTAGCCACCCGCGTGCAGAGCCCGTGAGCATCAGCTGGATGTATTGCATGGCCGTAGTCGAAGTACCGCCCTGGCAACTGCAGGCTATGAGGTAGTCTTCTAGCCAGAGTCTCGGGTCCTGCTTCCCGTCGTACTTGCACTAGTAGGAAAAGGGTTATCAGTGGCGCACCAAATTGACATTCTGTGGCGCACCCCAAGAATTGCTGGGTGCGCCACAGAATCGTCGCCACTAAAATTTGTTTTCTGTGGCGCACCATGGGCATGCGCCACAGATACCCACTTTCTGTGGCGCACCCAGGCCGTGCGCCACAGAAATAGCTCGGTAGGCCACATAGCAGAGTAATTCTGTGGCGCACCCACGCCTGGTGCGCCACAGAAAGTAGTGCACCACAAAAACATAAAAGCGTGCGCCACAGAAATATGAAACAGTATTACAGGTATTTTTTTCATTTTGCTATATAAATACAGGTATATACAGGATTTATCCAGAAATACAGATATATTTGACAGGTATATAAACAGACACACATTAATCACTATTTCATCACACATATTACTTAGTGTGCCCGAGATACATACACATAGTCACAAAAGTGCCGAATGTTAATTTACATACACATAGTCACATAGTCACACTACACAATACAAATGAAGTGTTCACCGCCTAACTAGAATCAAATGTAGCACACATCGGCGATGATGGTGAGCAAGAGCGCGTGGGAGCATGCATGATCATGGCTTCCTCTTCTTGAGCGGCGCCGGGAACGGTAGAATGCCCCCTTTCGTCCTCCACTCCCTGGTGTCACTCTGCGCCGCTAGTCGTTCTTCCATCTCCCTCTGAGACAACGCTGAAGATGGATTGGGATATATATTGGCTAGTGATATACATAGAGTATAATTTGTTCATCTAAGTATAGAGGCAAGACGATCAATCAATGTTGTCATGGTTGGAAATCATATGGCTATCCTATTTGGGTTTCATAGCATAGCATATATATAATATATAACCCTACACATGCACTTCTACAAAAAAGTACACACTAGCTAGTAATGCTTAGCAAGGCTATCTTTTATAATACATCCTACGTACCGAAGCGGAAGTGGAAGGACCCTGAGGCGTGCATGACATGGTCGAGGATGATATTTGTTAACTGCAGCCGGATGCGATGGAAGTCTTGTCTATAATCAGCATCGGTGAGACTTTCTGCCATTTTGGTGTATTCTGCGAGATTAGATGCAATCTTCGTTTTCTCGCAATCCCGGACAATCGTTTTAAGGTGACGGAGGGCATAGTAGGCCTCCATCACACTGCCATCCAGTTGCTTGACGCAATGGAATCTGGTCCCATGCAAGAACTTGTGTGTGTTGTCGTCCTCCGTGAAAAATTCCGACTTCTTATGGAAGGGGCCGCCCTTGTGGCGGAAAGTCTCACCGACTGCCATTCTGTTGTATGATCTCGGCTGGGATTTATTCCCTGAGTCCAAATAAGTGGCAACGGACCACCTCGGGGATACGTGGATGAGTGCGCAGTACTTGTCCCTGCTCAACACAATTGAAGCAGAATGTTGGACAAAGGATCAGCGATGGAAGAAATGTACAAGAAGACATAAGATAGGACGGTGGCGAGCAGATGTGTACTTACTCGAAAAAGTAATGCAGAAGAAGGGCGGTCTTCTCCTTGTTGGCCAGGAAGACCCTAACGAGGTACTCCTTGGCCGTTTCCCGTGTTGTTGATCCTTCCACCAGATGGCTGTCGCGCATGTAGTAGGGATCCACTATCGCGATGTACGGGGTATCATCTCTCCTGATATTCATCACCGCATCGAGAGCATATAGGCGGACCATGTTATAGTCCAGCCGTTTGGAGTGATACAGGTTGAAGATGTCCACGTACGCTATGAAGAACACATCTGCGGGGTCTTCTTGGACGAAGTCCACCAACTCTTTTGGCACCTTGACCGAGAACGCCGGGTAACCTGGGTTCTTCTCTTTAAGAAGGGTCTCCTCTAGATACAAGATATTATTCTGCAAAGTAATCATGGGTCCTTCTGCAAGGCGGAGCATGTCCCCGGACAAGATAGATTTACCAGCTTCATGAACTCTGGAGTAGCCTTGTGGATTCGTGTCTTCAGGACCCCGGATCTTAGGATCTTGCTGGCTCGCAGAGTATGCTTTTCTCTTCCTTTGATGACTCTTCTTGTTCTTCTTCTCTGGGGATTGTGGGGGTGGGGGTGCAGTGAACCCCGCTTTAACTGTTTCTTTTAGTGTGGTAGGGGTGAAAATGGTACCCGGTTGAGCTTGATGATCGCCGGCATCCGGAGGCGTGTCGGTGAAGACCAAGCGTTGTGTGCATGAAGTGAGACGAGCAGGTTGAATGTGGTGGTCGCGGAAGGGTTCTTCATCCATAAGAGGCATGAACATATCATCTGCGGCGGCGCCAGTGTTGATGTAGTCATCGACGTTTACATCATTATCATCATCCTCCTCAACATTGTCGTCGTTGCCACCAAGTTGAGGTGCAACGGCTTTGTCCTCAACATTGTCGTCGTTGCCACCAAGTTGAGGTGCAACGGCTTTGTCCTAAAACATAAACAATAGCACATCCGTTAGTCGGGAAAGTCAGAAAGTCGGGGAATTCGGAAAGTCAGAACTAACCTTGGACGGTTGCGGGGAAGACGTTCCCAACAACTGTTTGTGGCGGTTGGTGGCGGCGATGACCGGCGGCGGTAGCTTCTGGCCGGCGGTGGGGGCGACCGGCGGTAGCTTCTGGCCGGCGGTGGCGGCGACCGGTGGTTCCGTCTGGGTGGTAGTGACGGCTGCTTGTGGCGCCGGTTCATCCGCAGCATCTTTTTTTGTCCGCCTCAGCGGGGGCCGAACGATCAGGGCTCGGGGCCTCGAGGTGGCACCGCCGGTGCGCCTGGCCCCTTGAAGAACATCCCCAAGACGAATTTGGGTTTTCGGCCATTCCAGCATCCACCGCCCGCATTCGCCAAGCTTCATGTGTTTCTCGCCAAGCTTCTTTCCGTCCAGATATCTGCTTATCTGTCCCGCGTAACCATTCGGAAATTTGACTCCTAGAAGACACCTGTAGAATTGCTCGAGCTCCTCCGGACTCATAGTGAAGCACGTAGCGGGAAGCACCACAGTGTTCTTCTTTACCCTTTTGCCGCGACCTTGAGTCCCTTTCGTCTGATCATCATCATCATCGTCATCGCTATCGGGGGCCTGAAGATCTTTCCTGACACCAAGCCATTTCAGATCGTATCTTGCTTTCGTCCCATCCTTGGTCTTTTCTGGCATGTTGGAAAGAGTGCCAAGCAGACTCTCGGTGACATTCTTCGTATTGTGCATCATATCGAGGCTATGTGGCGTCTTGAGGAACTTCCAGTAGGGCAAGTTGTGGAAAACAGCCCTCGCTTTCCATACACCCAGCAGCGGATCTACCTTCGGTCGTTTCTTTCCCGGCGCAGGGCACTCCTCCCAATTATTCAACAGCTCGTCGATTTCTGTACCGCTCCTCGGGATCGGGGGTCCTTCGGGCTCGTCCTTACCATTAAACATGTCACCGCGTTTCCTCCACGGGTGATCCATGCGAAGCCACCTTCGAGCCCCTGGGTACACGGTTTTCGAAGACCCGGGATTCCTTGGTAGCTGGAGATGCGGGGTCTTATCCATGCACCTGACACATGCGCAGAATCTGTGGCCTACTTGGGCCGATACATATGAGCAACCAGGATAGTCCTGCACCGTCGTGAGCAGCGCGGCTCTCATTGGGAATAATCTCCAGTGTAGGCATCCCATGTACGGGCTAGGGTCGCCCACAACGTGGCTAACTCCTCTTCCAACAGCGCGAGATACGTATGTATGTGGACACCTGCTTGTTTCGGCCCCTGAATGAGAAGACTCATGTGAATATACCTTTGCTTCGTGCACAACCACGGGGGAAGGTTGTAAGGCCATACAAACACGGGCCATGTGCTATGCGTGCTACTCTGGTTGCCGAACGGATTGAGTCCATCGGTGCTCATACCGAGCCTGACATTCCTTGCGTCGCCTCCGAAATTTCCGACGGCGTCGAACTCTTGCCACTGGCCAGCGTCTGAAGGGTGTGTAAGGATCCTGCCCTTCTCCGAATCTTCTTCAGGCTTCTCCCTTTCCGCGTGCCATTGCATGAGCTTTGCTTCCTTAGGGTCCACGAAGTACCGCTGCAGACGGGGAGTGATAGGAAAGTACCATACCACTTTGTGAGGACCTTTCTTCCCACGGCTCTTGTATCGTCCTTGGCCGCACACCGGACATGTGGTTCTGTCCTCGTACTCGCCCCGATAAATTGCGCAATCATTGATGCAAGCGTGGTATTTAACGTGCGGTAGGTCAAGAGGGCACACGACTTTCTTGGCCTCCTCAATACTAGTTGGCAATGTGTTCCCCTCGGGAAGACGCTCGTGGAAGAATTTCATGTTCTTGTTGAAGCTCACGTCGGCCCATTTGTTTCCCGACTTCATCTTCAGAGCATCAAGCGTTACTTGCAAGCGCGTATCCTGTGGCCGGCACCCTGGATACAACGGAGTCTTCCCGTCTATCTCCATTTGCGCCAGCTTGGCTTTCTCTCTAACGGTCCTCGCCTCCTTGAGGAGCAGTTCTTGAACATGAGACTCCATCAAGGCCGACATTAGCGAGCTCTGCGGCGTGTTCGCGTCTTCTCCACCACCATCTACTCCTTCATCATGACCATGTCCGTCGGCATCTCCTTCGTCACGATCATCTTGCCCGCCCTCGTCTTCAGGCGCAACATTTGTTGTCGGCGCAACATTTGCTGTCGGCGCTTCATTGAAGCGTTCCATGAAACCGCGCCTGAGCAGGTGTTCCTCCAAGTGTCCGGAATCAGGGTCGATCCATCTCACAAATTTGCAACTTCTACACGGACATCGTATGTGGCGCTTGTTGCACCGAATCATTTCCGCCTTCGCTTCTTCCTTGTAGTTGTTGATTCGACTGGAGCTCATCTTCATGACCATGGTCGCCTACGCGGTATACATATAGAGTATGTGTTATTAAGTCGGAAATGTTCGACGAAAAAATTCGGCATGACTTCCCCTAGAAGTAGGACATATGTGGTGCAAAAATTTACCGAAATGGAAATGAATCAACATTTCGGCAAACATCCATGCACCACGTCGACGCAACACAACAACAAAAGGCAACAACATGCACAACACACACAAGCTTCATGTACACACATATTCATCCAACAATACTCACCTAGTAGATCTAGATCCGTTGCCGAGACGTGACCGTGATCGATGAGAGAGAGTGTGTGGTGATGAAGAGAAAATAGTGGACAAAAAGAGAGGAGGAGAATATATATGGAGGCTCTCCCCAAGCCCTCACCAATTATATGTCAAACAAATTAGGTTTAACAACAAATAATGAATAATAGGATGGTCAAAATGTCATGGGAGAGAGGAGGAGCTCGAGCTAGATGCATGGGGGGGAGAATGAAGAAGGTCACATGGGGAAAGTGGGTGTTGCCACCTTTTTGTGGATCTGGCCGACATTCTGTGGCGCACCACCCACCGTGCGCCACAGAATGTTCACTTTCTGTGGCGCATGGTTTCTGGTGCGCCACAGAAAGATAACATTCCGTGGCGCATGGCTACGCGTGCGCCACAGAATGTTTTTTTTCTGTGGCGCACCAGACACGCTGCGCCATAGAAATTGTTCAGATGGACCTAGCTCCAATGATTGCACGTGGGACCCACAGGATATCTGTGGCGCATGGGTACACATGCGCCACAGAAGTCTGACTTTCTGTGGCCCATGGGTGTCATGCGCCACAGAAAACCAACTTTCTGTGGCGCATTGCCTCCATATGCGCCACAGAAAGGCCAAATATTTCGTGGCGCACCACCTTCCATGCGCCACAGAAATTTTTCTATGGCGCACCAATTAAGGGTGCGCCACAGAATGTCAACCTACCTATAACCCTTTTCCTACTAGTGTTGACTGCTTCTGCCGTGAGCTTGAAGCCCTTGGGCATTCTTGTGTCGCGGATGTTGAAGCTGAAGCATGCGGCGCCGCATGGCTGGAAGTCGCCATCATTGCGGTCGTCAGTATTGGGCGTGCTGACCGTCCGCTGGGTGCGGCTGCGATCCACCGTCCTCTGTGTGATGACGTTGCGGAGGTCTTCGCCTGGCTGCGGTTGTCGCAGTTGTCTTGCCGCCGAGCCTGCGAGTGCTGTGGGCTCGCGGTCGCGGTGGCCTCGATCTTCTCGCACCTTTTCTGTTGGCGCCTTGTTCATCAGAGCTTCTTCGACTGCCTTGATAGACATGATCTGCTGCTTGTGGAGGAGAGCGCGCGAGTCGCCCTCGGGCGGCTGCGTCAGCCGCAGGTACGTTTCGACTGCCATGAGCGCGGCTCCAGGCGTTTTGGGGACGGGTATCCCGTCTGCGTCTTCGCTCATGTATGATGATTTGAGGTTGCGGGTGACTTTAGCGCGGTCGGCCTCCGTCATCAGGGGCACGCGTGGCGCTCGACGCGTCAGCCTCCTCCTTGCGTCGGAGTAGCTCGGCCTTCTCTGCGCGGAGTCGTTCGCCTTCCTTCCGTAGCAGGTACTGGACCGCCATAAGGTCCTCCCGGGGTGCGTCTGGTGGGGGGTACGTGCCGTCCTCGACGTGCTTCAGGGCTCTGATTGCTATCTCTCGGGTGATGGTGAGCCGCGTCACCTGGTCCGGCATGAGCACCTCCAGTGGGTATGCGGGTTCGTCGCCGTTGCCCTGCGTCGGGCCGATCATGAAGACTTGCGCGGGGTATGTCTGTGGAGTGGGCCGGGTGCTACCGCTGCCTCTTCCTTCGTCCGAGCCATGCTCGGAGCCGAAAATGGATGCAACGTGGTGGGTACCACAGTCGCTGCCGAGGCTCCTTCCCTGGAGTCTCGTGATCTCCGCCGCGGACGCGAGGAGTGATGTCGCCGTCGTAGACGCGGGCGCGATTGGCTTGTTGACGATCTTGTAAGTTGATGGAGACGCGAGTGGCGCGGGGTAGAACGACGCGACTTCCGTCACGCGCGAAGGTGTGGTCGACGTAGTCGAAGTTGACGTAGATCTTGGGCTTGCCAGCGACGCGATCGAGGTAGTCGAAGTAGACTCGATCCGCGCGGTGGTCGTCGAGGTGGTCGATGTAGTCGTAGCCGATGCGATCTCCTTGATGGTCGGAGACGCTGATGGCGTGGCCGTGTTGGGCGCGACCTCTGCCGCAGCGGAGGCGGTCGGTGTAGTCGAGGCGGATGCGATCTTCTCAGCAGTCGAAGATGCTGTCGCCGTAGTCGCAGCAGATGTGATCTCCGCAGCAGGTGGGGCGTGGTTGGGGCAGTCGCGGCAGATGCGGGTGCTACCACCACGCGTGGTGCGATCGCCGTGGATCTGAGTACTCCACAGCTGTCTACGAAGTAGTGCATGGTACCGAAGGTGAGGCACATACCTACGTGCAGATCGACGTACACTGAGCGGTGGGCCGGCGGGTGGAAGGTGTACTCGAAGGAGCCGAAGCAGATTGGCTCCTTGGTGATGCAGACGTCGGTCTTCAAAGTCGATGGGGCCAGTGCGACCATGGTTCCAGCGCTCGTTCTTTCCCACAGACGGCGCCAATTGACGAGGAGTGGACTCGGCAAATCCCTGGGTCGTGTACCCCGGGTTGATTGAGGGGGAGAGAGATGAGCGTTGGTGATCACGACGGCTGACAAGCAAGGCGTTTACCCAGGTTCAGGCTCCCGGAGGATAACACCCTACTTCCTGCTTGTCTGGTATTGAATGGCGAGTTGTGGCTACAACGGCGAGATGGCAATCTCGCTAGGGTTTGTGGTGGCAGCTATGAGCGTACCCTAGACGAAGGACCCTCTTAGCCTTTATATGGTAGGCTAGGTCTCAGGTGAACGGTGCCGATGGCGCTTACAAGCATGGCTGGAGTCGCATGACCTAACGTCGACTATCCTGGGCCGCATGTCGTCCTCCTTGGGCGTTCCTCGGGCCCTCGTCATAAGGCTGATAGGCTTGGCGTGACCCAGGTATCCCCACCGTGGGGTAGTCGAAGAGTGATCCCACGACAGCCGCCAGCGCCTGCCGCCGGCAGCCTGCCGCTGCCTCGCTCCATATCGCAGCCGAGGTCGATCTGCCGCCGCCGCGCCATGCGGGCTTTGCCCAGCGATGATCCCGACGGCGGCGGGACGATGGGAGGTCGAGAGGTGGGGAGGTGGTGGCTGCCCGGTGCGACCCAGCGTGGCCGCACGGTGTCGGGAGAGGGAGTTGAAGTGGCGTGATATGCAGGTGGATGGATTTGTTTGCTTTTGCTTAATACTGAAGTCTTGATATTGGTTTAATTCATTTATGTTCTGAAATAAGCTCAGCCTTGGGACATTGACTTGCTACTTTGCTACTGATAGATCTACTGATAGATTTGCCTGCATGATTTGTAGTGCAGCATTCCTATTAACCAGAGGATTAAACACATCTAGTTGACAGGTCAGAGCTTGCACGTTGCTTCAGATTTCTTCAAATTTATTACCTGTACATTATTGCCCTGTGTTGAAGTGCTTAAGGACTACCTTTTGAAGATATCTTGTCTATTTTCAAATGCGGAATTTCAAGGTCGCAGCTTAATCAAGAGTTCTAAATTTTTCTACTTGTTTTGACAGGTTATCAATTTTTTCCTCTAGAAGATGCATGAGTATCGTCATTCTACAGGATGTTATTACTTACAAGTTTTAGAAAGTACTCAATCGAATTTACTGGCATTACTACTGTTTTTTGCCACTTTGGAACTGAAATGGAACTTTGTTTTGCAGGAATATATAATGGCAGCTAAAGCAATTAAGATTTTATTTTAGGAAACGCTTGAGAAGTACTCGAAAGCTACAGATGAATTCAACTGCTTGCTGCAGCAAAACTAGAATGCGTAGAACAAAATATCATGTCAAGGCTGATCTGTCTCTTCTCAATTCATACATGTAGTACTCTTCTAGAATGCCGACAACTAGTAACTCAAGGCCATACTCTGCATATCTGCCAGGGTACCCCAGTCTGCTAGAGGTTCCTAAATAAGGCGTTTGTACTTGCCCGAAGGAAAGCATTGCAAGTGCTGAACACGAAAAAATGACTTGAAGCTTGGGAACCAGGGATACAATCTGGAATCTGAAAGACAGTGCATGGACAATATGTATTTTTTTTGTTAATATGACTACATGACTCTGCTTTTAACTTCAAAAAAAAAATACATAGTCATGTAGTCATATTACATTTTCTCATGCTTTTCCCCTTATACCCTGAGGCCTGATCCAACTTCTAGATGGGACTAGTCGCGGTTGATGAAGGCGGCGAGCGTGGCCATCTCGGCTTGCGCCTGGGGCGTGCTTAGCTCGGTGAGGAAGTACACGTGGCCCTCGCCGGGGGTCTCGTACAGCTCGGCCTGCCCCGCCCAGCCGCTGCTACGTAGAGTGGAGTAGTAAGCACGCTGCCGCGGGCCGAGGCGGTCCTGCCCGGCCACGGTGACCAGCACGCGGGAGCAACCCAGGTGCTGCCAGGAGGTGGTCGGCAGCGTCAGCGGGTTCGCGCACGGGTACTTCCCGGTGCAGATGAAGCTCGACGTGCGCGCCGCGCTTCAGCCCAGGAAGTACGGGTCGAGGAGCGCCATGCCTTTGATCTTTGCGCCACCGTCCAGGCCTTCCTCCCCGGCGCGCAATGCGAGGCTGTGCGCGATGTTGCCGCCGGAGCTGTCGCCGGCGAGGAACAGGCGGGACAGGTCGCCGTACCGGGAGAGCCACTGGTCCGTCCCGGGCGCGAGCACCCACTTGAGCGCCGCCCACGAGTCCTCGAAGGCGGCCGGCAGCGGGTTCTTGGGCGCGAGGCGGTAGTTCACCGATACGGCCACCACGCCGGCCTTGGCCGCGAGGGCGCTGACGTAGGCGTGGTAGACGGGGCTGAACGCCGACCCGCTGACGAACGCGCCGCCGTGGAAGTAGACGAGCACGGGGACCTTGGTGGCCGTGGAGCGGATGCTCGGGAGGTAGATCCGCTCGGCGACGCCGGTGGCAGGGTCGATGGTGACGTCCCTGGAGGTGACGTCGGTACCCAGGAGCCGCTTCACGACGCTGCTCTTGTGCTCGACGGGGAACGGCGAGAAGTCCAACTTGACCGCCGAGCTGGACGACTCCACGCAATTCGAGCAGAGGAGGAAGAGGAGCGCCGGGAGCAAGGTCCGCGACGCCATGGGCGAAAGCAGTTACTGCAGCATTGGAGAGCGGCGTGGTTGTGGTGTCTTGGAGACGCTGCACTCCACGGGTTTTCTATCCACTACGGTGACACCGACCTCTCAACATACGATAGACGATCCATTGCTACTGCTCAAGACAGCGCCAAGTCCAAATCAATAAATCATCAAGTTAGCAAGCTGGAATGTATCAAGACAGTGCACGTGACAGGTACCCGAATGGATCAAATTGTGCTGCTTACTGGCATGTATGGCTTCCTTGTCTTCATCAGATTTGTTTGCAACGAAGCTGACTCAAACGGTGCACAGCGCCAAGTATTCACAAGCTTTTGCTTCCATGGCTGCAAGGTGAACATTTTCAAAAACCCAAATGAATATTTCTTCTGAATCCAGTGAACACATCCGCTCATGACATTTTTCCAATCCATGAAACATATTTTGAACCTCATGAACACTTTTTTTTGTCTGTGAACCTTTTTTGAATTTGTGAATACTTTTTAATTCAACGAAGGTATTTTTTTGAACTCATGAAACTTTTTCGAACTTCCTAACATTTTATTATACGTCATGAATATTTTCTCAAACAATGTGAACCATTTTATATGAAAGAACATTTTTTGAATTCATGAACGGAAGTTTCTAAGCATGTGATTTTTTTCTCATATCCGTGAACGTATTTTTATTTCTATGAACATTTATTAAACCTTATGAATATTTATAAAACTACTTGAACAGTTTTAAATATAAATAAACATAAAAAATAAATGAAATAAAATAAATGAACTGAAATGAAAGAGAAAAGAAAAAGAAAAGGAAAAGAAAGAGAGAAAACAAAAAGGGAAAAACCAAGCCGAAAATGGGAGCCAAAACAATCCGGCCGAAACAGCGCGCCAGCGGCGAACGAATTATCGCCGATAAAATATGTCCGGCCTTGCAAGAAGATGGTTCAGGCAGAGCAGGCTCCATGTGCAGCTTAAGGCGGCACATAGCAAATGCAGTGTCGGTCCGCCTCTACGACTCCGCTACAAGCATCACGAGGCCTTTTTGTTAGAGCTCGGGCCTCATGCTTCATGAGCCCATAAGAAAGGTACATCTTTCATGGGGAAAACTTTAGGAGGCTCGCGATGATCAAGTGGAAGGTGGAAAAAAACAAACTTTTTTGGCAATAATTGTTGTTAACTGATAATAATTACCATGAGCTGAAAAAGTATCAACTTCAGTGTTTTGGATTCAACCATCATACAAAACTAGATGATTCCCCACGTGTTGCTGCGGGATATCCTAGTTAAAAGAAATAGGCACTCTATTATTAGAAGTAATAAAATTACAAATTTGCCAAAACTGAACTTCATGCAAATACTACTTTGTGGAGCCACAGCTTGCAAACGCACCTCAACAGAAAAACATAATACATTCCATCTACAAATTAGAAGTAGCCAGCAAACCGAAGTGTTTACATTTTCAGATAGTCTAAATAAGCTACTTCTGCTATGTTTCAAAATGAATCATGGTCATGAAAACCAGCTAAGTGAGTGATCAAAAGATATGAGCTAACTTTGATCAACTATGACATACGCTCCCCAGCAAAGAAAAAAACATATGCAGATGTAATAATGCTGTTTTTCCCCTCCATTCTCGGACAGCAGCTCCCCTGGGCTCCTCTCCTTCATCTCTGCAACCTTTACAGAAGAAAGAACTTATGAAAATTAGCTTTCGTCAGCTTATATGTTATCCAAATGCAACACTAACATCAGACATAAATTAGTGGGGTACTTGCCCGATTGTATTACTAACCACACAAATACCTTAACTTATGCCTAAAATTGAAAACCAAATGATATATGAACTGACACATCTGTCGTGGATTGCTATCCTCAATGCTGAAAAAGTCTGTGGAAAAGGGAAGCTTTCGATTATATAAAATGATGTTATAGTTTTCATCCCATTTCCAGGCTATTATAAAACATTTGTGTAAGGCATTAAATTTTCAGTGGTTTGGACATGTATGGTTCTGCATATCTAATCACACATAGTCGATAGTACAAATTGAAATGTCGTGCTGCAATACATTGCTTTGTCAATCAGCACAAACAGTTTAAAAGCAACAAACCCAATTAAAAATTCAATATTAAAGAAGAAATCAGGCAAAAGAAATAGAAGACGAATGCGTCTAGTCAAAGGAAGCATTCTTTGAAGATATAAGCATAATCAGTTTATATAGTACCTAGCATACCTGACTCAAGCAAAACCGGTTCTTACCATCATTTATATATATTTAATGGGAGTCCAAAATCTTGAACGCACTGAGGTTTCAGATTTTATATGGGATTATGGCAGTGAACACACCTGTAGTCATGTATACATTATATTTTTTGCCGAAATAATGTACACATTAAGATAGAAGCTCACACTACGATGTCCTATTTGTGATGGACGCTTTAGGATGAATCAGAATAAGGGATCCGCGTGATATTTTATGACCAGATCACTAAACCACTAAGAACGGAAGTATGAAGCTGAGATGTGAATTTTGCACGTATCGTTGCAGTTTACTACTACTGAAAAGGACATGGTAGTAAGAAATTCAGAATACATGTTTAAAGTAGGTAGAACTTTGTTCACCAATTATCACATCCTCCATTGGAACATCTTCACATGGTCGTTTGCCATTCTTTAGATGAACTCCAGTTCACTCCTCTTCAGATTATGTCAAGGATATATCTTCTCTGCAATAGCTTAGCACCAATCCCTATTTCCCGAAACAGGACAAATATATTACTCTGCAAGCAGAAGATCAAAATCCAGAAACTTACAGCATACTCTTGTTGCAGGTGGAGACTTTACCAATCAAAGTAGAATACTAAATGGACTTCGATATAAAAAATATATGTACCGAAATGGCACTGTTAGTAACAAATCTCAGAATACAAAGCTACCCCGATTAATCTTCAGGAATATCTAGAATACCAGTTGGAGCATTGAAAGGAAACAAAGATGAATACGTTTACCAAGATAGGTGTCACCCATGTGAAATTTTCTTGTCTGCAACGTGCATCTCCTGCGAGCAAATCGATAGCAGCAAGAACATAAACCATAAATTGCAACAAAATCAAGAGGTGCAGCAAAATAAATTCAGCACAGATGCCCAACGCTGTTGAAACTTACCAGCTATGTGAAGGACGTGACTGGCAGGAGCTGATGAACTAACCAATCCAACGGAACCTAGGCATGGCATGAAAATTCCACCAAAAATAATGAAGCCAGAAAGCATCCATGCCACATGAGAAACCCTACTGCCGGGCGGCGGCGGCGGGTACAATCTGGTCCAGGCGGCAGAGGGGGATGGATCTGTGTTGGTCTGTTGGTCTCCTTGTCATCACCTAGAGCAGGGTAAGGTAGAGAGAGGACGGCGGGGTACAAATGATATCGCAGAGAGGAATAAAAAGACGCCGGCTGGCCAGGATCCGCTCGCCTACCTCGCCGGTTACAACTCAGAGACCCAGACGATTCGTTTCCCCACTAGTTCATTACTGCAATATAGGAGGGGAAATCCAACAGCGCGCGCGGGACACAATTCGGTAAAATAAAATGTAGCGGACGAATCGACGACAGGCAGGCGCGACAATGTTACGCGTCTGGATTAAAAGATGACGTGGAGGCAGGAGAAGGCTAGAAAATCAGCTAGTGTCGACGACAGGCAGGCGCGACAATGTTACGCGTCTGGATTAAAAGATGACGTGGAGGCAGGAGAAGGCTAGAAAATCAGCTAGTGGGGTGCTTCTATTTAGATAGAGAAGATTAGGTAGAGCCTACATGTTTCCTTAGCTTGGCGATCAAACTCGCGCGAGCGCGCTTGTCTCTCTTCTCCTCGTTCCCAACGCCACTCGATTGATTCATGTTTAGCTGGAATTCTTGACATCCATCGTGGACTTAGTAATCTTACATGGTTGCCACAATTAGTAACCATAAAACCAACCCAAAGTTGATTTGCCGGTTCATTGTGAGATGATTTTCTGCTTTTATCGGCTCGAACTCAAATTGTGTACAAGGTGAGCTATTTTCACTTAAACATGGGCTTGATTTGGCTTTCCTCCAAAATCTCACATCAGCCAAATGAAAGTGAAAAGGTGAAAGGGTCCCTATCACACCGGAACAATGGGAATGATATTAAACATACATGCATATATAAGACTAGTCACAATGGGGAGTAACTTAGACTAGTAACATGCATATGTTACTACTCTAAGTCACATCTTGTCATGTGTTTAGTTGGGTCAACTTCTACGTGAAACTATATTGACATGCAAATCAAAAGCATGGGGCGCATCATTTGTGGATGAGCATACTATCCGGTGTTCGACTAAGACAAGTGCCATTCAACCCATTCCCGGGCATGTTCGTTATATTAGTGGGTCGTGCAATGCCAAAAGCAGTTGGACGATATACCACACTATTTTGGCGAAAGGACAGGAAATAAAAAAAAGTTATTGAAGTGTTCCACTGTCATTACAAAAACAACATTTTTTGACACCCTATCGAATTTATTTTACCTAGATTGTGTTGAGTTAGAAGGACTTTACGCTAGAGGAACCACATGAAGAGCTTGATTGTCCAGCCGTGGGCTGAGGTGCAGTTCTCGTGCCTGGTTGTCTCATGGATGTCGATACCGCCTGATTGTCACTCGATTGTCTATGGTTGGGATTTCGCGCTACCATGGCCCTCTTGGACCAGATGCATTGCACGTTGAATGCTCTTATCGCAGTAGGGTTATTCCACATACCTAAAAATTGAAATTTGAAAAAATTGACATATTACTTCCTTTTTTTCTCTTCTGCTGTCATCTACATGCTTCCTGTATACTACAGAACTCGTAGCTGCTCCACTATAGCCTCACATCCTACCAGCACAGTACCTCTCATCAGAACAATAGCCTTAGTTTGTTTCCCTCCAAAGTCTCAAAGTAGTTGTAAAATAAAAGGAGAACATAAAGATGTCATAAGGAAGAGTAGATTTGATATCCACGTAGTCTAAAGATATATATATAGAGAGAGAGTACTCATATAGATATTTACAGCGTTGTTACATGCTACACGGCAGCTCGACCCAACAATTTTGCATGCATTCCTTGTTGAGCCATGTTCTAGCTAGGTGAGACTATATTGGCATGCAGTTGAGATCAAAAGCATGGGGAACATCATGCATGCATGAGTTACTATGTGGTTCAGTTGCACGTTTACTTGAGCTGGATAATGTGAATTTGTTCGGACGGGAGTACTCAGCAATAACGAGGAGCTGAATTGTTTCAGTCCAGAATAAGTTTGAACGGTTTTATTCAAAACCATAATCCTGCACTCTGAGCCGACGTTCGGTATTTAGCAGATCTCAAACAATAGCAGACTTGAGAGCGAGGTAGCCATGGTGGCTCCAGCAGCAGCAGAGTCTTGATCTTGAGCTCCAGCTTCAGCAACCGAGCCGTACCATTCGACTCTCATTATGGACTTGAAGAATAGCATTTACTTGCTCATTCGCAGCATTTGGACACCCTTTTAAATGAATTGAGGATTTATATCTTTGTTGATCTGTTGGTCCGAAGCTTTTATATATACTAGATGATACCCCGCGCGTTGCCGCGGGACTTATATGGACTTTTTATATATGCTGGTCATATTACAATAGTATGCATGATATAAAGATATAAATATGTTTGGAAACAACTGAATGGAAAAATATAGTTCGGATGGTAGCAATAGTTTTTTGCTTGCATCTTCCTTTGAAGCCTCAAATGCTTGACAGTTGAGGGAAACAGAGGGAGGTGCCGGATGCAGTGGCTGCATCACCTTATTATGTAACCTATTTAGGTCGACATCACGGTCGATCAATAGGGGGCAATACACATTGGCGCATGCAGGTTCCATGACACATCTAATATAAATCCTAATAAATCTCGGAGAAAGAGTTTTTTCATTGCACAGAAGGATTTTCAGTACAATGGTAAAAAAAGACGTTAACTGTTGATTCAGCTAGATCAATTCTGAATACCAATCCCTATGGGCATTCCATAAAAAAGATATAGTGCCATAAATTGGTTAATTCAAGTACAATGCAGGAGCCGCTGAGTCTCCTCTTCGAAGAATATCTCAAGTTGACAGTAGAGCATGCTGATGGATGCAATCATTAATCATAGTAACTCGTTTGCTTGCCCCATGCTCAATCGTTCAGAGACACGCATCAAGCTGCCGCTACTGCCAGTACACCACGTCGTCATGGAAGTTCCTGGCGTCGAATCTTCTAGCTGCCTGTACTCTTTTCGGAGAAGCTGAATCGGATGCAACAAAAGAAAATAAAAACATCAAGAACAGGAATAGCAACCAATCACCGATGTGCAGATTTCATGTGCATGCCTCGAAGATTAGGCGATGCCCAGGGGAATATAGAGGCAAGGGGATGCAGCCTATATTCGCTATTCAGGAGAGGGAGGTCCGAGCCTACATGTTGGTGTTCGGCTTCAGAGTTCGGAGGAGGTCGTCGTTCATCTCGGCGGAGGAGAAATAGCATAGGTATGGAGAGCCGGTGGCACTGAATCTGGGGAGGGGTGGAGGAGCACATCATGGCTTTATAAGCTAGGGAGCTACCAATCAGATGGATCCGTTACTTCTCCAGTTGTTTCTCTTGGGGATCGTGCGGAAGATGATCTGTCGTCATAAGAGGGAGGAGTAAATACCAATCAGAATATCAAAAGTAAGAGTAACAATGGAGGAGTAACGGAAGAAAGAACGGCTCCATCAAGAGCATGACGATATGAGAAAGGGAAAAAATTAAGTGGTGAGGTAGATACTTTTAATTAGGTGGCACATTTGCTTAGATGTCAATGCTATGATTGGTTAGAGATGATTGATGAGGTGGACACCTTGCATGTTAAGAGAATTACTTATAGTGGGTCATTCCTATTTAGATATAGAAGATATATAGCTAAATGTCCGTGCGTTGCCACGGAGCAATATAAAATTTATTTATTTATTACTGATCAAAAAAACTGTACATATATTACAATTAAATTGGAATCGGTGGTGGACGTAAAAACTTACGTCGCCCTATCCCATGACGAATTGGAAAGTCAACCTGAAGTCTTGCTTGTGCGTCGTGCCTTTTGCATTCAACAGAATGAAATAGTCGATCCCTGTGATTTTCGTTCAATTCGTCACCCGTCAACGAAAATTGTGCTGCTCGATGGACACCTCGATCGGTCGGGTGGCCGGTGTATATATAGAGCAGTCGTACACGCTCGTCGACCTGGAGACCGGACCTGATACGGTTAGGCGTTGGATTGTACGGGTCGGGCTACCGTCGGGCCGTTCCTGAATTGAATTAGGAAACCGACCGTGTGATCCTGAGTCCTGGTTTCTTTACCGATCGCTGCGATAGTTGATTTTTTTTCCCACGTTGTTTGACGTACCGGCGACCATCACCCTTAACAATATATATTATACTAGCAAATTGCCCGTGCGTTGCTACGGGATTGCAAAATTATACCATAATATTTATTTGTCACCTAACATCCATTTGTGATTAAATTAACTAAGTAATTTGGTCTGAAGGATATAAATCGATATAAAATATATTCCACTTGATTTTGTTACGGTGTGAATTAGATTTCAAGGGACAAATGGAAGTTCATTTAACCGTAAAATATATTTCCACCTGATTTTGTTAACTAAGTACTTCAATTTTTTTGCAGCAAACACATTGTACTTTAAACGAATTGGCATTTCTCATCTTGGGAACATGTAATACTTTCATTTTAGATTCACATTATATACACTTCACAGACATATAGTTCACATTATACCTTTATTCTAGATTTGTGAAAAACAATTTATATCATTTGCACAATCCTTACATGATCTGGATCACTGCATTCATCCTAGTTGTCCTTGACAACATGATCAATTCCGTCAGTAACCATTTCATAATCTGACAAATATAGCAATGTAAAATATATCAATGAACCAGAAACGAATATGCGTCCATGGACTGAAGCTAGAACACGTAAAACCGATCTGAAAGTGTGTGTACCACCAATCCTTCAAAGTGAGCGTCAGGGGGTCACTGCTTGAACCAAGCCTTCGTTTCACAACACATGTCCAACCATAATTTCAGATAAAGAAAATAAACAAAGAGATTATATTAGACACAAGATGAACAACCATTTTTGCAGCCAAATTCAGGAAAAAAAAGTAGGTGACGGATCCAGAACAAACTGATTGCTATGACATTGAAGAAGCAAAATACTGAATTCAGAATTCACAAGGACGTGGGAGCAGAGAACTTCACACTCAGAGGCAATGAATCCATCGATATGTGCAGTCTGCACCTCTGCACCTTCGGTGACTTGCAAATGCGCATGATGCCTGCCAACTGCGCGAGCATGATGGTGCGAGCTCCACGGCGTGAAGACATTGTCGGTATGAGACTGTGTGCATTTAGGGGCACAACCAGTTCATTTCTCGCTCTCCAGAACATACTCTTCATTCAGCCTTTTATACCAAATCAACGAGGAACAAATAACTATTTGCCACCTGAAGCACACCGGATTCAATACAGATGAGATAACTCGTAGCTTCAGTTACAGCACATGCTAGGATGCACTGCAAAACTGTAACTGTTTTGCCCATTAATGGTAGCGTTTATAACAATTTCAGTCTAAATACAGCTTGTATCCACGTTGAGCATATGTGAGATCACATCGGTGCTGCTCAGTGCTCAGCGTATGTGCGCCAATGTCACCCGCATCTCCATGAACACAACAATCAGAGGTAAACCCAAAAACAATGGGTACATAGAAGACCTAAAGCACACAGCCAAATTCTGAAGATTGCACGAGTTCTTTGGACGACTGCAAATACAATATGTCGATCTGTTCAAGCAAAAGAATACAAAGATGAGAAAATCGAAACATTCGGTAATGTGCACTGAAAATTAAAGAAACAATATGTCAAATTGATGATGTTCTGCTGTACAACTTCAGCAAAACAGATTAATCATAGAAACAACATTTAGATTCTTCATGAGCTGATGAGTACCTGCATAACTCAGGTCGTGGATTTCGGGCTGGTCAGGACATCGAGTGGAGTTTTTTTCCAGAAAGGGAGATGCTTGTTGGACATCGGCAAGCTTGCTGATGTTCATCGCAAACCATGCTGATGGCAGGAGGAGCACACACAAGAGCCTGCCCGCCTCGAAGCATCATGCAGCTGCCCGTAAACAAGGCCAACCGTAGCGCCGCACGCCTCCGAGGCCACCTACCGCTAGAAGGTCTACACTATCCCCAAGGTGCCTCACTTGAAGGTCGGGGAAACTTCGACGGGGAACTTCAGGATGCTCGGAATGGAGGTGGAGGCTGGTGTACGGGCGGCGGAGCCGGCCGCTGAGGATAAAGGCCGGGGTAGGAGCGCGACGCCGGCGGCGGGAGGTCACGGACCACCGCGAGAAGCAGGAGGCCGGAGGCAGAGGAGCAGAGCGCGTTCCCTGCGGCGCGCTCCTTGCGGACGGCGGCGAGCTCCCTGCGGCGCGCGGCCATGAAGCGCCAGAGCGCGGGGCCGTCCATGCGGCGGCACATCCACCGGAGCGCGCCGCGGATGTCCGCGGGAGGCGGCGCGGCGGACCCGGCGTCGGCGACGGCGGCGGAGAGCGCGTCGGAGGCCTTGGCGAGGCGCGCGGGGATGGAGGCCTCGCGCACGTCGAGCGCCGCGAGGGACTCGGAGGTGGACGCGGCGGCGGCGGACGCGGAGTGCGCGGCGACGTCCTTGTCGAGCGAGGCGAGGTGGCCGAGCGCGAGGGACCAGGAATCGTGGCAGGCGGACAGGAGCTGCTTCTGGACCGAAATGTTTTTTCCACTTACCGATGACAGTGGTGGGTAATATCTCCTAACTCACGAGGGTAAATTGGGAAAAAGAAAAACGTACCAACCATCACCTCTGGCCATATTATATAGTAGAGATAGAAGAGATTTGCTAATCAAAACCTTTCCCCCGTCCTCATCCTGGCCTTTTTGTTAGATCTTGGGCCTCATGCGTGATGAGCCCAATAAGAAAGGCACATCTTTCTTGGGCCTTCAGTGGGCTACATTCATACTGACAGGGCGCCAGCATACTCGTATCTCTTGTTGGGTCTGGGCTCTGTTCGACCAAAAATCGGACGAGCACATGTTAGCCGAAGCTTTGCTAAAAAGAAGTAAGCCGAAGCAGTGCGTTTCGGGCTCCAGTGCACCCTCATGTTTAAAAAATTCGAAAATCATATTTAGCAGTTTCAAAAAATTCGGAATAAAATAGGGATGTAGTCAATCATATATCCCACGAACGTGTAAGTTTTCACTTCGAGATACGTTATATTTTGGGCTACGCAAAAATAACAAATACGACAAATTTAGAGATTTGAAAATATGCCTACTTACATCAACATTTTTGTCATTTTTGTGTAGCTCAGGATACAACGAATTTGAACTTGATATTTTCCCGTGCGTAGGATATATCATTAGTTACCTCCGGATTTTTTTCAAAAAAAATTAAATCTTAGAAATATAATTTCGAATTTTTAAAACGGAAAGGGATCACTGAAGCTCGGGATAAAAAAAATCTCCACCGCAAGCAGTGACATTTTTGTTTGGGGGAAATATAAGCAGTGACAGTTCTTGTCACCGAAGCCCGGCCTTCTCCCTCCCTCCCTCCTGTACAAAGAAACATGACGATACACAACAAAACGAGAATGGAGCTAGCAGTAGCTTTCGCGTATATGCATCCATCCATGGAATCAAGTTGGAATCTGTGTGAGCTGAAAGGCAGCGATCTTTGGCGTCGCCAGGAGGCATGCATATGCTACCGGATTCTGCCGGAGTGGTCCACAACTAATGGGAGTAAGGGTTGTTTTTTGGCTGGATAGTTGGCTGGATGGTGCCTCAGCCAAGAACCTTGCCCCTATGTTGTTCCCGCTGGCTCGCCGGAAGAACTCTTTTTTTTTAAGAAGAAGAAACGAGCTCCCCTCGTCGATTTACATTAAATAAACCACCAGTTTTAAAAGAACAGCGAAAGAAAAAAGCGAAGAAAAGCAAAAGATCATAGAGCCAGGCCACAAGAGAACCTAGAATCTAGAATACCCAAGCTTAAAACATTCAGGGCATCAATTTTTTTCTTTTTTATATAAAGTATCTAGCGCTATGTTTCTTTGTCTTATTGACCTTGATCAGTAAAAGTTTTTTTGTGAAAAAACCGGATCAACCAACAATTTGCAACGCTATAGAATGCGATATTATTGGTCGAATACTCCGAAACAGGAGTCCTCATCTACGTTGGCATCCTCGATCCTACCATTTCTATATGGTACAATAATTAAATGAATGAAGTGATCAAAACAGCGGGAAACCAATATCTCAGAAAACAGTGGGAACCATATGAACATGCATGCATGTAGGATAACTGTATATGAGGCGTGCATGTGACATTGTTGCGTAGAAGTAGCACGACACCACGTGAACCCATATGAACAGCTTCGTTTCCCAGCGTCGGATAACTGTATATAAAACCTGCAGTTCAGATGCTTCTCAGGTGAGCTTGTTATATATCCTAGATGAGCTGGTGGAAGTGGAACTGAAATTCCTGGACATGAATTACGATTAGGTGTTCTGTCGGTACGTACTGGATTTCTGTGTGCCCGTTCAGTTGTTTCACTAGTTTAGCCTAATCATTGACAGGGAGTGAGGGATATATATACTACTCCGATTATTAGCTAGACATGCAGCTAGCCATGCATCTGAGTCAGCACACATGCTCAACCGAACTAGCTATTTCCTCTGTTCCACAATGTAAAACTTTTTAGCTAGTTAGATTAGCTTGCTAAAAAAATCTTTTATTGTGAACACTACTGGAAAATGCATCGCCGTTGGGTGGTCAAAACACCCGGCGAAGGTAAGAATCAAACTTGGCAAACTCGTCACCGAGAGAGGCACTGGGCGGCTGACACTCGACGAAAAATGGCTCAGCGAAGAACCTTCGCCGGGTGTTTTTTTCCTTTACTCGACATAGAGGCTCTTTGTCGGGTGGCCTGTGTTTTGGCACTCGGCAAAGGCGGGACCACCTGGTGGCGATGCATTTTCCAGTAGTGGGAGTAGCTATTACCTCGCTCATATATACGTGTGTGCACCGGCCGTCAGGACAAAAGCTCTTGCCATCTTGTGTGCATCATCAATTCACCATAGACCTAGCTTATATATCGAGATGCAAATTCCCGATAACTTTTGCTTTTTTTTTCCTTTTCGGCGAGAACTCTAAGGATGGGGATTTGGTGGCCATGGCTTAACGACTGATCGGAGATCCGACCTTTGGGCGACAGAGAAGGTTCCTTCTAATACTTCTGCATATCCATCCATATGCAATGCCTGGTGGCTGCGAGACCATCCGGCCGTCACGATCGATCACCTCTACTCTCTCGTTCCAGACACCTAATCGGTAGCCGCAAAGGGCACTTTCTCCTGGCACCGTTTCGTACGCACAATATACGTACTGTACTAAGTACGGAGTAGTAAGTAATTGGTGGTAAGAAATGCATGCAGTCTCAGGCTAATGCTACGCCAAAGAAAAACATGTCTGTCAAGAAACAGATCGAGCATATATACGTATTCTGAACACTAATCAAGATAGACGAGGTAGGAAAGAAAATTATTCTCAAACAAAATAGTAGAAACGGAAAAAGAAAATATTGTACAAACCCAGTCTCATTTCCCTTGGGTCAAGATAAGCACGTCGATGCTAATTGTAACCCAACCCAAACAGAGTTTAAATTTCAGATTTGGCACATGCATCTGCGTGACAAAAAACCAGAATATTTATTCAGTGGAAGACGACATTCATGTCTATAGCGAGATGACTGTGAATCTGTGACAACTTCGTCAATCTGAAGACCCGACCCGTTAGGTCATTCTTTCGGAGGTGCTAAAAAAGATAGAATGTACGTACATATTCATAAGATGAGTGTACGTGTGTGCATATAAGTGTCTACGTTTATACCTGTTTCTAAAAAAACGGATAAGCACGTCGATCGGCCTTTCCTAACTTCCAATTTCCTCCGGATGATGCGTCCGTTTCTGCATGAGTGGCTCCATCATCGATCCTCATCTATGTAGTGGCGGTATGACACTGACGTGTGGCCCTGGCCGGCAGGACCTACTGTCAGCGGGGCATCTCTCTCAAATGCTCAATGAGACGGATGTGGAAGTAAATTAAACTGTTACGGAGTATTTCTTAAGTTCGCCACCGCGGGATCACTCAAGCACACTCGTCGATCGCCGTTGCATATAAACACGTTCCGTCTCTCGCTCCATATCCTCCTCACACTTTACTATCTCCCTCTCTTCTGGTCTCTCTTGTTTCCTCTCTCTGTAGATTACTCCATTAATTGCCATTGAGCAAGCGGAGGCGATGAGGAACTCGTCGGTGTCAGACCGGAGCTTCGTCATGGAGAGCGACGACGACGAGGAGGACGGGACGAGGCAGGACGGCAGCGAGGAGGAGGAGGAGGACGGGTCATCGCCATGCGGCAGCCCGGGGGTCACGGCCGGTGACCACTACCCCAGCTCCTACACCAGCCACCAATGGCCGCAGAGCTACAGGTGCGTGGCTTTCTTCAGGGTACAGTCATGTTGTGTGGCAGCATTTTAGCAGCTATGTGCATACCAAAGATAATTACATATGATCCATCGTCGAACCAATTGTTAAATCCGTAGGATCACTAGTCTAAATCATTACCGATAGAATAGATCGATGGAGAGGAAAAACAGTACCTTCTCCTTGTGAGGATGCACTCGAGGTGTCGGCCATGGTAGAGGTGGCCGGCGATGGCAGTGAGTGGCAGTGGCGGCGGCTGCGGAGCTTCTCGTCACTTCTGCGCAACCCTAATCGGTGGGTGTATAGGTGGGGTCGAGTGGCACGGATGAACCTCATAGTGTGTGCCGCCGGCTCCCACCTCTCTATATAGCGCAGCGTGACAGGGGCCCGTCAGCCTTAGTGGGCTGTGCGCCCCCGATCAGGGCGCAGGTCAAAAGGGGCCCGGCGGACCGTTGGGCCCACACGGGAGAGATCAATCTAACATTCTCTCACTTGATCTCAACTTTTATTTTTAACTTTTATTTTGCTCGTTTCATCACAGATCGATACATAGAGCATGTTTCATCGTCACAGCTCATTGCCGGTAGAATCAGACAGCTACAATATACCTCTCTGTTTAGAAATAGACTCTTTAATCTTTTGGGCCTCTTTATTGTCCGGAAATCATATAGACTATACCATAAACCCATGTCGACTATGTGTTTTCCAAACACATTGGGCGGTAAGTCTTTAATTAGCAGATCTGCAAACACCTGTGTGTTTCTATTATCTATTTCTCCTATGCTCCAAGCATTTCAACATAATTCCGGACTTTCTCTTTTACAACGTATAACTCTGTGTCAATGTGTTTGGCATCACACTTGACTCGTTGTCTTAGGAGTGAATTACTTAATGGTTATTGCTGTTGTCAACCATTATCAATTCCGGGTACAGGTTTCCTTAGCCATTTTGCCTGTCCCTCAGCCTCATATCATGCTATAACATGTCTTTACATCACACTGATGTTAATCTTTTCATTCTTTGGAGCTTTTCCACACAAAAACTCCAAATATGAAATTTAGCGACAATTGTGGATTTCGCTATATATTTCACAAATTCTTTCTTTGTACTCACAACCTTTTGAGAGCACATTTATAGATCTATCTTTGTACTCACAACCTTTTGAGAGCACTCTGTTTCTTTTAGCATAAGGCCGATATCTTTGATTCCATTCCAGTGATCTATATCTGGATTGAACTTTGGAAAAACAACCGGGATACGTGAACTGTCAGGGTAATATTGAGTTTCCAACAGCTGAAGCATATGGTACCATATCCATTTGATCCGTTCTAAGTTATCTTTTGGAACACTAAAGTTCTCAATTCCATTACCCTTGACAATAAGAACAGGCGTAGATTTTCTCGACATGCATGCTTTAGAGACTTCTTCTCAGCATGTCCATGCGATATTTCTAATACCCCATTAATTCCATTACCCTTGACAATAAGAACAGGCGTAGATTTTCTCGACATGCATGCTTTAGAGACTTCTTCTCAGCATGTCCATGCGATATTTCTAATACCCCATTTGTTCTTTTCTTAGTAAATCTCGATACTTTTAACGACCGACACTCTACCGAGAATACTCTTTTGAGGACAAGAACTTCTTTTCTCTGCCGGTAGTAGATTGATATCACCACTAGCAAGTAGGATATCATCCACATACACAGGATTAGGGAATGAATTTCCCATTCTATAAGTTTGTAGAAAAACAATTGTCCTCTCATTCTCTTTAACCCAAAATAACTTTTGATTCTAGAGACTTGCTCTAGTCCGTAAGATCCCTTGTGTTCTTTACTTTCATCTGATGTAACTCAGATCATTATGTGCCATTATCACTCATTATAATCTGTTTATTCTCTTAGCGCAACCGTGATGTGCTTGTCCATTCCCACGTTGAAAATCGCTTTTTACATATTTCCTTTGGAGTCACATTGGCGTTGTAGACCCTTTATAGCCTACTGTTTTGGCTCCATTGGAAATTACTTATGAGTCTCAAACATCGTCGGGATTCACATAGTCTCTAATCATTAAGACAAGTAGACACTTGTCAAAATCGATTGAGCACTGCTTATAATTTCTGTAAATGAGGTGGGATCAACCTTCATTTAAATTTCTCTGATATAGACTTTATAGTCATCTGTTTTTCTCATATGGGATGTTGTTGTTCTGTCATTGCCTAGAGGCAATTAATTCTGTAGTCTTCTATTGCTATAGCTCTCACAAGGACCTAAAACACAAGATCCATGTTTGCTTGTTCATCTCTATTATAAAGCAACAAGCTCCCCAGATAAAATCTATTCGAGCCTTAGGTATGTTCATACCATGCTCCCCCAGATTACACCATTTTCTCCAAAATGGTGTATCCTTAATTCTTTTTATTTGGGTTTATTCTGTTAACCTGTCTTCTTTATGGCACTTTGAGTATCGTCCTTAGTCTCCTTTCGGAGCTGTAAAATTTCCAAGAATTCATCTATTTCTTTACTTTAGAGGTATCATTATTGTGACCGTCGTATACACCAGACGATCACAATTCATCATAGATCACTTAGATGCATTATATGCATCACATTATTGAAGTATAGGGGAGTTTATTCTGTAACATTCTCTATCTCCCCCTCGAAATGTGGCAAGAACCTTTTTGCCACAATTTCGAAACTTTGATTATCTGCTTTATTCAATATGAAGTTATCTTTTAACGTATGGGAGTACTTTTTCCTCATTCCCTTTTCAAAACTCACAAGAGTTCTTTCTCAATGGTATTGCAAGTCACACTTGCATAACATTCTTATCTTTAGGTTCATTTGTAACTTTATTCTCTTTTGACTCATTAAGTGCTTTATAAGTATGATACACAAGGTGTGCGGTCGATATAAAAACTCATGATTCATCACATCTTTGTCCTGTCATACAGAATAAGTCCTTTGTCAAAAAAATTCTCCCGCCATGCGGGTATTTTCCCAGACTTTTTCCACCACGTGGGTATTATTATGGTATTTTCCCGTCTGCCGGTAATTAAGAGACATAGATGCCACAATTGGCTCTTTAGACTGCATATTCAATCATCAAATTCAGAAATAAATCTGAATACTCTTTTATACACATGCTTAATCCAACGTTGGTCAAATTAAGCATTCATGTTGCTCGTTTAAAAAAATTCTTCATATAGAGTAAATGAAAGAAATTCGTTAAACAAACTCTGAATGATTTATTTGTTTTCTGCATGGATAGTACATGAAAGACATTTGTCAAACAAGACTCTCGATGATCTATTTGTATTCTTGGATTAACATCCAAGAATTCTTTTTCTTTTGCAGTCATTCTTTAGAGAGAACATACTCTCTCACTTTATGACCTTTCTTGGTCATCTTCCGGGTCACAAGGTACCCATCCTTTTGCTTTCACGAATGAAAACATGAGAATCTTTGTCTTAAATCTTTAAAACTTTCTTCTATATTCTAAATCACCGTTGGACAGAATTAGAATAAAACATCATCTTTCTACACTAATTCTACATCACCGTTGGGCAGAAATAGAATCAATGCATAAAACTCATAAACAATATGATGATAATAATTCTATTGCAATAAAGAACTCTGTTCAGATAATAACATTATCATCAACTCTATTTCAGTGGAAGCATGAAATATTCATATTTCTATAGTTCAAGAGCATTTCTTGATCTTTTATCTTTTCTCTGAAAGGCGAGGGCCTTTCCCTCCCTTTGACTATAGAACTCATATAATTATAGTACTGCTATCATCAACGTTGGTGAGAAAATAACAATACCATAATTAATCTGTTAAACAAGTATTTCTCTTTTTCCTCCTCTCTAATTAAATTTTCCCATTGGTTCCAATTTAATTAGAGGAGAGTCCTTTTACTTTACATCAATATTATCTGTATTTCACAAACATTGCACTGTTCAACATTTAACAAATCATGATTATGTTATTAACAACGTTGGTCATAAAATAACAGAATCATAATTGTTTCAATAATTTCTTTAACATTCTCTTTAAAATTAATTCTCACTTTAATTCTATTTTATCCTTCACTTTTCTTTATTTGCAGCGGAAAAACATGAAATAAAAAAAAATTCCATGAACTTTATACCTTTTTTTTAAACTTTAATATTCACTTTATCACATCTTTAAAAAATTAATTATCACTTTATTGCTTTTTAAGAAATTACTTTTAATTATTTGCAGCGGAAAAATGAATAAAAATTCATAAACTTTGTACTTTTCAGAAGCATTTCTGTCACTTTTCAGTTCTCTAAACAAAATTTTCGTTGGGCAATTTTGAATAGAAGAAACTAGATGAAATTTGCCCTAAAAATGGACAAAAAACAAGTAAAATATGCTCTGGAAAAATTAACAGAGACTGAAAATGTTCTGTTCTGTCCGACCCACGGCCTGTTGGGCGGATGATTGTTATCTGCCGCCCGAGGCGATGTAAACGCGGCCCACGGCAGCCCACGGCCTGCCCTGCGCGCGGCGTGCGTTCTGCTTCCGGCCGAAAACGGCCCAGCCCAGCGGCCTGTTGCTCGCCCGCACTATCTGCCGCCCAAGGCGATGCAGACACGGCCCACAGCCCGTTATGCTGTCTGTTTTGGCCCATCGGCCCTGGACGAGCTAGGGTTTGTCTGCTGGCCGTCGGATTGAATCCGACGGTCCAGCATGCTTTTCGCTGGATCAAAACCGTCGAGGTGATCCCTTGACCGAAAACATCGGCCTCACCGCATCCTTCTCTCCAGAGCGCTGGCGGCGCTCGACGCCCGAGCCCGCCGGCCCTCCGGCAACGGCGGCGCCGTTCATGCCGCGGCGAGCCCCTCCGCCACCACCTGCTTGTGCGAGAGGGTGAGAAACACAGCAGCTGCGCTCGCGCTCCCGCTGCCCCTCTGAGCCCGTGTGCGCTGCGGCTGGCCGGCGACGGCGGAGCACCGCTGCCACCGACCCCAGCCTCTTTTTTCTCTTCTTTCTTTCCGCCACCGCCACCTCCTAGCGAGATCGAGAAAGAGAGAAGCCGAAGCTCCAATCCCCCTTGTCCCCTGCGCTCGGAGCGCGAGTGGTGACGGCGACCACCGGCGCCGTGGCTTTCCCCTCGCCGGTCGCGCGTTCCCCTCTCGGTGAGCGCGCTGCCGTTGAGCGGTTAGGCCGTGGTGCCCTTTTCCGGCGAGCCCGAGGGCCTTCTCCCGATGAGATTTCTTTTCCTTTGCACTTTGCCCTCTTTTGATTTATTTCTTTGATCTAGGGTAAAGGAATACGGGATGCAACTTTTGCTTTCCTACCGAAAAGATCTAGCTCCTAGAACTCGCTCTGATACCATTGTTAAATCCGTAGGATCACTAGTCTAGATCATTACCGATAGAATAGATCGATGGAGAGGAAAAACAGTACCTTCTCCTTGTGAGGATGCACTCGAGGTGTCGGCCATGGTAGAGGTGGCCGGCGATGGCAGTGAGTGGCAGTTGCGGCGGCTGCGGAGCTTCCCGTCACTTCTGCGCAACCCTAATCGGTGGGTGTATAGGTGGGGTCGAGTGGCACGGATGAACCTCATAGTGTGTGCCGCCGGCTCCCACCTCTCTATATAGCGCAGCGTGACAGGGGCCCGTCAGCCTTAGTGGGCTGTGCGCCCCCGATCAGGGCGCAGGTCAAAAGGGGCCCGGCGGACCGTTGGGCCCACACGGGAGAGATCAATCTAACACCAATGTGTTAGCCCTCAGGATTCTAAGAACAGCTGAATATAACTATTTAGTTCGAATTTGGAAGATCACTTGTTGGTTTTATCCACAGACTTGACATATGTGGGCCCCTGGTAGGGTGCCGCTGGTGCGTCATGACCACAGTTTGGGGTTTGTCGACATGGCAAATTCAGTTGGTCTAAGTCTAGTTAAAAATGAAATTCTTCCTCCATTAGAGTTCTCAGATTTAGAACAATGCATAGATTGCATTAAAGGAAAGTATGTAAAACAAATCAAAAAGGGTGCAAACCGAAGTACAGCAACACTAGAAATCATTCACACTGACATTTGTGGACCATTTCCTGTGAAAAGTGTGGATGGCTATGACTCGTTTATAACATTCACAGATGATTACTCCCGATATGGTTATATTTATCCAATCAAAGAAAAGTCTGAAGCGTTGGATAAATTTAAGATATTCAAAGCTGAAGTAGAAAATCAGCATGATAAAAGAATAAAGATAGTGAGATCTGACCGTGGGGGAGTACTACGGTCGGCACACTCCATATGGCCAAGTCCCTGGACCTTTTGCGAGGTTCTTACAGGAGACTGGCATAGTGGCCCAGTATACAATGCCGGGTGACCCTCAGCAAAATGGAGTAGCTGAAAGGCGTAACCGTACACTTATGGATATGGTGCGCAGCATGATGAGTTACTCCACCTTGCCATTGGGATTATGGATGGAGGCGCTTAAAACCGCCATTCACATTCTCAATAGAGTACCAAGCAAGTCGGTGCCCAAAACACCGTACGAGTTGTGGACAGGAAGAGTACCCTCTCTACAACACTTCAGGGTGTGGGGGAGCCCAGCTGAGGCCAAATTATTTAATCCAAATATTGCAAAGTTAGATCCCAAAACAGTCAGTTGCCACTTCATTGGCTATCCTGAAAGATCAAAAGGTTTTCGTTTCTACTGCCAGACAGATACACAAAGTTTGTAGAAACGAGACATGCAGTCTTCTTAGAGGACGAAATGATGAGGGGGAGCATGGTAGCTCGGAAAATTGATCTTGAGGAGAAGAGGGTGTGTGCACCTTTTCCGATGATTCAGGAGCCATTTTTCACACTACCTGTTGTACCTGCACCGACAATCCTGAGGTTGAGGTGCAAGCACCTGTTGTAACTCCACCCGTGACAACTGTGGGTGAAGATCCGGAACCTGTCCGTCAGGAGCCGACTGAACCCGTTGTTGAGCATGAAAGGGAGGTGCAGCAGCCACTTTTAGAAAATGAGGCCCTTAGAAGGTCTAAAAGAGCTAAAAAGTCAGCTATTTCTGATGATTATAAAGTTTACAATACAGAATTAGTTCATATGGAATGATCCCACTTCATATGAAGAAGCCATGAGAAGCCCTCACTCATCGAAGTGGGTGGAGGCAATGGAAGAAGAGATGAAATCGATGAGTTCCAACGATGTTTGGGACTTAGAAGATATTCCTAAAGGAGCCAAAACAGTAGGCTGCAAATGGGTCTACAAAACTAAGTATGACTCAAAAGGAATGTAGAAAAGTATAAAGCACGACTTGTGGCAAAAGGATTTACACAAAGAGAAGGGGTAGATTACAATGAGACATTTTCTCCAGTCTCATGTAAGGATTCCTTCAGAATCATAATGGCACTAGTTGCACATTTTGATTTAGAGCTACATCAAATGGATGTAAAGACGGCATTTCTAAACGGGGATTTAAAAGAAAATGTTTACATGAAACAACCCAAGGGTTTTATCATGGAAGGCAAGGAAGATATGGGATGCCGCCTGAAGAAATCCATTTATGGATTAAAGCAAGCCTCTAGACAGTGGTATCTAAAGTTTAATGAGACAATTAAAAGTTTTGGATTTAAAGAAATGTTGAGGATAACTGCATTTATGCAAAGTTTAAAAATGGGAAATATATTTTCCTAATCTTGTATGTGGATGATATCTTGCTTGCTAGCAGTGATGTTAGTTGCTACAAGAAACAAAGAAGTACTTATCCTCAAATTTTGATATGAAAGATCTTGGTGAAGCATCATATGTTTTGGGCATAGAAATTCACCGAGATAGGAAAAATGGAGTCTTAGGACTATCGCAGAAGGCATATTTTGAAAAGGTTCTTAAAAAGTATAATATGCATAAGTGCAGTGCCACACCTGCTCCTATAGTCAAGGGCGACAGTTTTGGGAAATTCCAATGTCCCAAGAACCAGTACGAGATCGATCAAATGAAAGGAATACCATATGCTTCGGCTGTTGGAAGCTTACAGTATGCACAAGTGTGCACTCCCTGACTTAGCTTTTATCACCGGAGTACTCGGTAGATATCAAGAAATCCAGGCCCAGAGCACTGGAAAATGGCAAAGAAAGCATTGCGTTATATGCAAGGCACAAAGGACCTCATGCTAACATACAGAAGATCTGATTCCCTAGAGATAAGAGGGTATTCAGACGCAGATTTTGCGGGAGACAAAGATGATAGAAAATCCACGTCAGGATACGTGTTCACTCTCGCTAGAGGGGCTATTTCGTGGAGAAGCTCCAAACAGTCAATAGTTGCATCGTCCACGATGTATGCAGAATTTATAGCAGCTTATGAGGCCACAGGGCAGGTGATATGGTTAAAGAAATTTATACCCGACTTGAAAGTGGTAGATTGTATTGACAAACCACTAAAGATGTACTGTACAACCAGCCCGCAGTATTCTATGCTCACAAAAACAAGTCGAGTAATGCTACCAAACCAATAGAGATAAAGTATTATGTTGTGAAAGATAAAATGCAGGATCAAACTATAAGTCTCGAGCATATAAGGACAAAGGATATGCTTGCGGATCCGCTTACGAAAGGCTTACCACCCATCGTGTTCATGGAACACGTAGCCGGCATGGGTTTAAGTGAAAGCCTATGATTCCTGGATCATAAGAGGCCTAAAAGGAACATAATTTGTTTCAAAACTAAGAAGTACATTGTAACTGTCTGATTCTATCGGAAATTGAGCTGTGACGATGAAACATGCTCTATGTAATAATCGGTGATGAAACTAGTAGAGTATAAAGTATAAAGTTAAAAGTAAACTTGAGATTAAGGGGGAGAATGTTAGATTGATCTCCACTCCCGTGTGGGCCCAACGGCCCACCGGGCCCTTTGACCTGCGCCCTGATCAGGAGCGCCCAACCCTAATGGTTGGTGGGCCCCTGTCGCCAGCGCTATATAAAAAGGTGGGGGCCGGTGGCACATAGTACGAGGTTCACCGTGCGCCGTAGACCCCACCGACACCCCAATCCGATTTAGGGTTAGCGCTAGGCCGACGGGAAGCACCACTGCCGCCACTGCCCACTCGCCGGCCACCATCCACCATGGCCGGCAGCTCGAGCGCATCCGCGCAAGGAGAAGGTATCAATCCTCCTCCCATTCTTTGTTCTACTCGCAAAGATCTAGCCTAGACGATCTTGTGGAGTCAACAAATATAACACCTAAAATTGGCGATTAGCTTGTCAGATTCTGGCCATCTCTGTCTGATCTCTGATGCGAACGTGCATCATGGTTGACAGGATCGTCATGTGAGACTAGAGCATGCTCACCAACAACAGTAGAATTTTAATTGGACCCAAGGATAATATTATTTAGATCTGTCTGGAGAAAGAGGAACCTTTTTGTTGAGAGTCCTCTCCTAAGAATACAAGTTGTAGTATCTGATCGGACATACAGGCACGCACACCACATGCACACACACCACATGCACACACCCCACCTATATGTCTAAACTAAATCTACAACCTATATCTCTAATACGTCCTGAGAGACTTATCCGAAGACCAGCGCTCCGGGACCGACGGGCACGTCGACCTCGCATGTGGCACGTAGACGAAGAGAGGCACCTGCGATTTATTGCACTGTTCAGCGAACAGTGTTGCTACAGTGCGCAGGTGAACAGTGTAGCGGTGAGACGCCCAGAAATTCGCTCCGTAGGAATCGAACTCTGGCGGGCTGGGTGTTCACCAGCGACCACAGCCACTCGAGCTATCGCTCGGTCTCAGAGGAACCTTGTCGTGATTTGATCACGCTATCTACTAATGACACGCTTAAAGGCTCAGGTGTTGAGTCTATCTACCTGGTCATGTGGATATCGAGCTGTCAGTGTCAGGATCGTTATTTCACAAGACGTCTCTGCCTAGCTACATTTGTTTGAGACTTCTTTCTTTCCAGTACCATGGCATCATTGTCCTTTTTAAGGATCAAGACAAACACTGTGTCGCTTATCAACTAAAAATGGATAGTGAACATTTTCCCTTTTTTTACGGTCAACATTTTCCGTTTTAGCATGTTTAAGGTGAAAGATAGAAATTCTTCTGTAGTTCTAACTTTGAATTTGAAGTTGAATTAATCGCTTATAGGAAGTTTGTAATACTCCCAGTTACTAAGTATGGGAGAGTTTGAACTTTTTCGAGTTTAAAGTTTGGAACTTTAAACTAAAGGTTTTATATTCTGTTGGTAGTCTCCTTTAAAAAATGTTAACTGAAGAATCTTGACGCATTGCTTGTCATTTGCAGGAGTGAATGTCTTGTGTGGTGTGGGGATCCTGTCAACACCTTATGCCGTCAGGCAGGGTGGCTGGCTTGGGCTAGTGATACTGGCTGTGCTAGCCGTGCTGGCATGGTACACCGGCGTGCTCCTCCGGCGCTGCCTGGACAGTAAGGAAGGCCTCGAGACCTACCCGGACATGGCATGCCGCCTTCGGCACCCCTGGCCGCATCGTCATCTCTGTATTTTTTGTCATATCTTAACTGTTTTCACTTCAGTATGAAGTAATAGCTGTAGTAATGCAGGAGGATCATGTACTAACCGTTGTCTCGCTATTCTTTGACACCTTCTATGCAGATAATCCTATACATGGAACTGTATGTAAGTACTTCTGAAACATCTGAATTATTGAGACTTGCTGCTTTAGCAGAAACATTGCTTTGACATACTACATGCTCTCTTTTTTTGAAATAGGGCAAAAGTTTTGCCTTATATTAATATAGAAGGAGCAAACATGACACGGCCAAAGCCAAAATAAAAACCGAACACAAAGAGGACTGCAGAAAGTATAGTCCCAAACGACTAGCTAATTTAACCTACACCGTCTACTCTCCTGGAAAGGTAAATCTTCATCGCGTCAAAAACGTAGACTCTGATCGCCTTGAGCAGAAAAACCCCTAGTCAACAAGCGCTGCGAGCTCCTTTGCTCCTGCGAGGATCCAGTTCTTCGCTTCATCCTTGATCCTCTGAATCAAGATAGAAGGCTGTACAAATTTGTTGTTGAAGACTCTTGCATTTCTTTCCTTCCAGATCTCCCAGGTGATCAACGTGATGGCTGACTTAAGGCCATGCGGATGAGCCGAGGGCGTCAAGGCCAGGGCGTGCCAGTATTGGAGAACCGTGGGCCTGACCACGCCCAAACACTGCATCAACTGAGGGCAGGAAAGCCATGGAGCAGTAGCCTGCCAGATACGCTTGGAGTAACGGCACTCAAAAAGAATATGTCTTGCCGTCTCTGTCTGACACTTGCATAACTGGCATTGGGGTGAATGAGGCCAACCCCTAATAGCGAGGCGGTCCGAGGTCCACAGTCTGTTCTGAATCACCAGCCAAGCACAAAAAAACGGCACTTTGGCGGCGCCCACACCTTCCACACGATCTTCTTGAAAGAGCATGGAATCGATCCCATGAACTGCGCCTTGTATGCCGAACTAGCCGAGTACTTTCCGCTTGCGTCTAGTGTCCAAACAATGGTGTCGTTCATTCCCTGAACGAGGTTGATATCCTGAAGAAGTTCCCATAGATTGACGAATTGCGTGAAATGCTCGACCGTAAAAGTGCCCACCGCATTGTCAGCAATCCAAGTTTCATTGGCGAGGGCATCATGGACGCTTCGCCTCTTGCGCTTTGATGCCGCAAAAATTAGTGGATCAATCACTCTCGGTGTGCGCCCCTCTAGCCACGAGGAGTTCCAGAAGGAGGCCGTCATCCCATCCCCAACCAAGACCTTGGTAGAAGCATTAAAAAGATCCATGTCTGTCTGGTCATTCGGGGTTTCAAGCCCAACCCATGGCTTGTCCGAGGCCACCCATTCATACCAGAGCCACCGCAGCCGAAGCGCTCGAGCAAATTTCTCGAGATCCAGAATCCCCAGCCCCCCAAGCCTTTTGGGGCGACACACCTTTGTCTAGCTGACCTTGCATTTTCCTCCACTGACAGTTTCGCTGCAAGCCCAAAGCATACCACGGCGAATCTTGTCAAATGCTTTAAGCGTGCGCTTATCCACTTTGATTGCTGTGAGCAAGAAGATTGGCATGGAGGAGAGGGCCGATTTAACTAGCTCCAAGCATCCCGCCCTGTTCAGGAATTTACCCTTCCACGGATTAAGCTTGGCGGACGCTTTATCAATATAGGGCTGAAGATCCACCTTCCGAAGTCTTCCCAGGGATAGCGGCAAACCCAAATATTGCATCGGAAAATTTGTCACCTTGGCCGGAAAGCTTTGCAAGATTGCAGCGATGTCAATGCCCTCACACCTAATAGGGACGACCCTGCTTTTCGCCACGTTTGTCACCAAACCGGTGACATCTCCAAAGTTTTGCAGCTGACCGGAAAGGTTCGTGATGTCTTGGGTCGAGGGTGTCAGAAAAATAACCGCATCATCTGCATAGAGGGAGACCCTGGATTTGAGAAAGGTCCCCGGTAGAGGTTGAAGAATGCCCGCCTCGGTAGCCAGCTCCAGCACTCGCCCCAAAGGATCAATGGCTAGGTCGAAAAGCAGAGGGGACAGCGGGTCGCCCTGCCTGAGCCCACGCCTGTGAATGATCTCTTTGCCTGGGATCCCATTTAGCAGCACCCTCGACGTCGAAGTGGAGAAGATTAAGGACGCCCACGCCCGCCATCTAGGAGGGAAACCCGACGCTGCATGAGGTCTAGGATGTAATCCCACCTTACCGAGTCAAAAGCTTTGGCGATGTCCAACTTGATGAGCAGGGCTGGTGTCTTGTTTTGATGCCTGTCACTCTGTCAGTATAGTGAAATGATAAATACTCTAATCATAAAAACATAACTTTTCTCTTAAAGTACAATATTTTTACAAAGAAAATATTTTTCTTGAACCATTTTTCTATTTATAAGCATATTGACGGCTCCTAATATTTCCCTGCAGGCATGTTGCATCGAGTATCTGATATTAGAGAGCGACAATCTGTCAAAGTTATTCCCCAATGCGCACCTAACCATAGGGACATTCACCCTGGACTCCCACGTGTTATTCGCAGTCCTCACTGCGCTCATTGTCATGCCGCTTCGTGACCTCAGCTGCCTGAGCTTCATTTCAGGTATCGATCTCTAACATGCCGCTCCTGTATTTTATCTGGCCATAAATATATGGTCTCATCTTGTGATTTTGAATTTCGTAGCTGGGGGAGTAGTTGCGTCGATCATCATCGTCGCATGCCTCTTCTGGGCAGGGCTTGTTGACCATGTTCGTGTCAACAAGAGTGAAGGGACGGCACTGAATCTCCCTGGGATTCCCATTGCCATTGGCTTGTATGGGTACTGCTACTCAGGGCATGGGGTTTTCCCAAACATCTACTCTTCTCTGAAGAAACGAAACCAGTTCAATGTTGTTCTTTTCACATGGTAAGCAAGCCAGAACCACCGTATGTAAACCTCAACTTTTTCTTTGTGGTGATCTATGATCTCAGGCTGGGTTTATGTCTGTTGTCAGCATTGCACTATCTACGGTGTTGTTTGCCGGTGCTGCGGTTATGGGTTACATAATGTTTGGTGAATCCACAGAGTCTCAGTTCACGCTAAACTTGCCTCCAAATCTTGTGTCTTCCAAGATAGCCGTCTGGACTACGGTAATTGTTCTTGATTAAATTAGTATAGTAAAATGGTGCATTTCTTGATAGAGTATAGTTCTGTTCTGTTAATATATGTCTATTTTGTTTGTAGTTATGCTGGTTCATATCTTTAACATCTCTTACGGCTTCATACTAAATATACTGGTTTCTTTTTCTGGTACAAAATTGCATCGACTTACAGTGCGTGCTTCTGTATTTTCTTTCAGGTTACAAATCCAGTTACCAAATATGTACTTACTATGACTCCTCTTGCCCTAAGTTTGGAAGAGCTTCAACCTCCGAACCGCCAGACGTACCCGGACATAATTATGCTTAGATCAGCTCTGGTTTTATCTTCCCTTGTTGTTGCTCTATCTGTTCCATTCTTTGGTAAGTTTGCTTCAACGTTACTATTTATCCTCATTTATCATAAAAAAGAAGATTCTTGTTTAAATCTAACTATTTACCCTAACTTCTGATTTACACTATTTTGTTGAACTTTTACAGGACTTGTGATGTCCCTAGTTGGGTCTCTTCTAACCATGTTTGTGGTAAGTTTTTTCTTCTGAATTTAAGTGGCATTCATCTGTTGAATGATGTGGCTAATATTTGGTGCTTTAGGCATATATTCTTCCATGTGCATGCTTTTTGGCCATCCTCGGGCGTAGAGTGACTTGGTATCAGGTATAAAATCTTTTTTTGTGTGCAATATTTATCAGGTTCTTACAAGAAGTCATGTTCATTAATATATTCTTATATAATGGCAAGAACAAACATGACTTCTGTTGAAAAATAAAAGTGGTACATATATGGGAAACGTAGAATTGAAATGCATGTATCCTTGATTGGATCCACATATTATTTTTTTCACCTTTGAACAAATCAACAGTTGTTTGGCATCACAATTTTATTTCACTAAGAAAGTAGTCTTTTAGGAATTCACCAACATTCATCTATCAGATTCAAATGTTTGACAAAATTATATTTAATAAGTACATTCTTGATCAGCCATATTAGCATAATACAATTAATTTAAATTCCATAAAATTGAAGACAACATCTAATCAATAATGCATGTTTTCTTTTGCAGATAGTACTATGTGTGTTCATCATTGCGGTGGATCTTGTGCTGGTGTTGGCACATACTCCTCCCTTTTTAAGATAATCCAAAATTATCAGTGAATCCTTAGGACACACTATCATTTATTTGTACTAAGATATGGATCTTTCACTTGTTCTAATATTATTTTCGAAGGAATATATGAAACAATATGTCATGTTAGATATGGTGTACCATCAACGGAGAATTATTTTGAGGTTGCTCTCTTGATGGGAGAGTACTAGGAAAGTAAATTTACGGTTTCTTCTTGATGCATTTATTTTTGTTAATTTTTTTGTTAATAATGATGAGGTTTGCATCTTGTGTGTGACTTTATTGTTTTATGTATTAAAGTGTGACCTCCTTGTATAAAACATTTTATAATGGTGATGTTGATATATTCAATTGTGATTATGTTTGGTACTGCCAAATTTACTGCATAGCCATTTGGCTAGCTTGCATCACTTTTCCATCGCAGTACTATGTACCATCTACCAAAGGATTAGCATTAATGTCATTGTTTTGCATTTTTTTTCTACAAGCAATCAGTTGAAAATAAAATAATTAGCTACTCCAAATGGGGATGTGCTTTCTATGAGCCCATGTGTTTTGAATCCATGGTTAGGAAAACCATATCACAACATTACATGAGCTAGTCCAGAGACTTGGCTAGGGATCTACTTGATGTTTAAACATTCAACACACTTATCCAATTTGGTTTTTCTCTTAATCTCACATCCGCGAACTAATGCGATTAAGGCATAGAACCTAAACTTAATCAAGAATATGGAAATGGAGTAATAACTACTTTATTATTGCCTTTAGGGCTTATTTCCAACACTTATGTATTTATAATAATGTTCACGGGTCCAAAAAATATCCATGGTTCAAAAAAATCACCTTTTAAAAAACAAATATAAAATAACTAAATTTTTCATAATAATATTGATGAAAAATAAACAAAAATATGATGATTTGCTTAATGTTTTGTTTGTCATCCAAGTTAAATTTTGTATGTGTCATATTTTCACTGATAAAGTATGACAACTGTAGTTTTAAGGCGAAAACAAACGAGGAGGAAGAAAATCACGAGATAAAAAGAGAGAAACAGCAAACCATGAAAAAACATAGTGTAGAAGTAGGACAAAAAAAGCACAAAAAAGAATCCTAAATCTTTAGAAAAAGGGTGACCTCACCAAATGTAGGTTCAAAGAGCTTTCTTCACGTACATGTAGCTTGTTTGGGTGTCTGCTCGTCACTTCTCACAAGGAGAAGAGAAATGTATTCTTTCTCGCCACTTGTCACGAGAAGAAGATGCGTGCGTGTGTGTGTGTGTGTGTGTGTGTGTGTGTGTGTGTGTGTGTGTGAGAGAGAGAGAGAGAGAGAGAGAGAGAGAGGGACACAACTGTTATTCTTTGTTTTCTTGGAGAAACAAAAATTTAGACTAGAATATTTTTAAAATCGTTTGTCCGTCTGAATCATGAGCAGTTTTCACCATTTTGTGTTCCTTTTGTTGAGAAAACGATATATATTCTTTATGGTACGAAAGGAGGTGCACCCTTTAGTTTTTCGTTTCTTAATTTTATATTCTGGTATTCTGGCGAATCTTTTTTTTTAGCCTGGCTTATCTTAATCTTACGAATCCACAAGTGCGTACCCGCGGAGGACCAAAAACCCCTATTGCTCCGATGGAGAGAAGAACCTATAAGTAACTTTTCGGGAAATTTCCAAACGAACAATTTCAATGAAATCCTTCAATTTCTCTTTTTCAAAAGTAGATCATGTTGTTTTCAAAAGTAGATCTAATATTGATATGGTTTTTATAAACTTTTGTCGTACTTCTAAAACTAGTATGCATACACTTGGAAGTACATACACGACGCACTTCCAACTATCCAAGTACATGTGTGTTGTATTTTCAAAACTAATATGATACTTGGAAGTACAAACGCCACACACTTCCAAGTACATGACTGATGTACCTTGTACATGGAAGTACAAAGCCGACGCACTTCCAAGTTTGTTGTATTTACAGAACTAGGATGCTTGTAGTTCGAAGTATAGAAAGTCATAATTTTGAAATAGGCACGACTTGACGCCTCCACAAAAGACACCGTGTGTAGCACCAGTCGACAAAAGGCAAGAGACGTCTTAGGTACCACCTATTAAACCGGTTGATCCCGATCTTGAGGTGGAGGGGGTGTCTCATACTGTCGTTGGTGTCAGAAGCTTCAGGATCCAAGAAGAATGGCATCCATACCACCATCGACCTCTACAACACGGAGCTGAATGTCATCACCATCTCAAGGTTCTCCACACAGCCCCAGTGACTCCCTCCATCGAAGAACCATAGTGGTTGCCTATTTCCAAACTTTTACGACGTCACCAGATCACAACGACTGCACACCACAGTAAGTAGGACTACGTCTGTGCGGGGTCAGATCAATGGCACACTGCTCCCGCACTAGAACCATCGGGGATGAGGACCATCGTCAGGTTGTCCTCGTCAAGAGTATACTTATTTATTTAATTATTTATTTATTTGTCGAGAGCATACTAGCCCGCGCAGTCTCTACTCGCGAGTAACGGAAGAACCGCGTCGCCGCCGATGTCATGCCAGCTTCGCCCTTCTCTCCGGCGGTGGCAAGTATAGGAGAGCGGAGGGACGAGATAGCTGCCGACGTTAACAGAATGATGTAATTAGGGTGCATGCAGTGGTGGAGCTACTCTATAAGCATTGGGTTCGGATGAACCCATTAAAATACATAATTTATTAATATGCTTCACTAGTCTCATCTTTGTCATTGCTTATTTTAGTGAAAAAATAAACAAGAGACGAACCCTTATATATTTATTTGACTACTCATAGTGAGAGTAACATGCACATGTTACTAGCTTATATTACTACCTCTATAGTGGGTAGTAACATAAGAGTGGTGTCATGCAAGTCTATATTAATTAGGTTATAAACTCACATTGCATTGAAATATGTGATGTTCCGGTAAGAGCAGGTACAATAAGCCTAGTCAGCAGGCTATAAGCCAATACACATCTGCAAAAGTCTTAGCTGGAGGAAAGAGAAAAGAAAAGAGAGACCGTAGTGGGCTCTTCTGCCGTCGCCAGCTCCAGCACAGGAAACAAGACGGTACCGCCGATATGCAGCCTAGTGCGAGCGTTTGAGCCGGCTGCATGCATCAATTAGTCCATGTCCTCCTCTGTCTTGCATGCAATCATTACTTTGCTAGCGTTAGGATAATTAAATATTTAATAGAGCCCGTCTATAGCCCACCTATTGTACTAGTGCTAATTTTTGCTGACTTTATATGACATGCATGTACTTGTAGCCGGCGGCCGGCTCTGTTATTGTTCGTTATTGTTCTTGCTCTAACTAGTTATGTTATTCCAATCTACTCTCTCTTCATTGATTATTTGCCACATCACTTTTTTTGTTTACGTGGCATTAAAGTTACTAGACTAGTATGTGGGTAGTCTTTGCCAGCTTCGCCACTCGGTCCATGCATCAATGCATGTGCTGATGTGCACGAGATTTAATGACACCGCGAGTCAACTCGCATGCGATTGGCCATGAGTGCACTGCAAGTCAACTTGCATGAGATTGGCGATGGATTCATTAAACTAAGATCACGCATTAAAGCTCGTTTCAATAGGAGAACATACTAGTAGTATGCTTCACTTGTACGAGTTAAGATGCAGCACATACAACTCCGACGCCAAGCTTGCTCACAGGACGAGATTTCACTTGTAAGAGTGTGTCAGCCAGCTGAGAAGAACGCTTGCACTAGAGCTAGCGATCAAGCTGTTGCAAGAGCAACCGGATGCGAGATGAAGGTCGGGAGGAACCTCGTGAGCCGCGCAGCGGCGGCGTGGCTTCTGGTTCTGCTGCTCGTCCTCGTCGTGTTCCAGACTGATTTTCTGCGGCAGATTACTCACCGTAAGTCTTCAGAATTAAAAACTTCCGTAGTTTCACAGTTTTGTTTTACGTTTTTGGTTTGAGGTGTTGTGTTCATAGCTGTACGGCTGTCCATCTTCATCATTGATACTCTAGATTGTTTTCTAAGTCAAATTCGTCGGCATCACGAATATACGATAGATATGCTGTTCGCCATGCCCCGCTGCACTCCAAATGTGAGTTTGGAACTTTGGATCATCTAAATGTTCAACTCTAGTGTGTTAAAACCCCTTCGCTGTATGAATTTACCTGTAACAGTTAACGAATACGTATATTTTTCCAACATATGCCCATGAGCTTGACCTTTTGTTTTCTATAATCTATAGTATGATTTTGCCTTATACTTTCTTCGATTTCTGAAAAAAAAAGTGCACATTCAGTTTAGGAGAGTGAAGCTACACTTTCCAGAATCAACTTAGACTTGAGAAATCTGAATCAGTTTGGATAGAGACGGATTTTTTTTTTTTTTTGAGCATGCAACGGAGGGCGAAAAGCCCACCTGAAATTTATATATAATACTCAAAAAGCGATTTTACAAACTAATCCCCAAAACAACGGGGACGAGCAGGTTTTTACATAGAGATCAGGAGGGAAGTGACGCACACCACGCCAAAAGCGGCCCACGATCCAGACGGCGGGGCGCCCTGACAATCCAGAGACGAAGGTGGTCGCGGACAGCATCAAAGAACTCCGGGACGGACGTATCGAGGCCATCGAACACACGACGGTTCCTGGTCTTCCAGCCGATCCAGAGCAACAAGGCAGCCGCAGTCATGCGGAGGGGGAGAGGCCAGGTGGGGTGCTCAGCAGAGAAGGCGTTGATCACGCTGTCGATGACGGGGGCGGCGGCAGCGGGAGCGCACACACGCCAAACATCCTGCATCCGTGGACACTCAACAAATAGGTGGCGTGCGTCCTCCACAATTCCAGGGCAGAACGGGCAGTCGGGAGACCTCAGGATACCCGGTCGATGCAGCCTGGCGCGCGTCCTTGTTCGCCGATGACGGAGAATCCAGATAAAGACCCTAACCTTGACTGGGCAGAAGTTCTGCCAGTTGAGGTCGCTCAGCGGCGGCCCGTACCCCGTCGAGCGAAGGAGGCGGTAGGCATCCCGGGTCTTGAAACGCTCGGTGGCGGAACAGATCAGCGTCCTGCTATCGGATGTGGCGCCGGGAACAAAACGTGAGAGGGCGTCCATGACGACACCGAGCTCGGCCGTGGCGGCAGAGGAGAGGCGCGCCCGCATACACAGCGCGCCCACACCCTGTCGCAGCACGGCATCCACTGCAACATCTTGAGCAAGGCAGTGCGAGTACACGGCGGGGAGAGCTGCAGCAAGCGAGCCAAAGGAGGTCCAGTTATCATGCCAGAAGGAGGTTGACACGCCGTCCCCTACTCGGACTATGGTTAACTGGCGAAGTAGAGGCACGAGGGAGCTGAAACACTGCCAAGTTGGAGTCGAGGGAGGGGGGACATCATTCCCCAGGTACCACCGGCGCACCCACACCGTCCACGGGTTGTTGGCGCCCGTCAACAGCTTATGGACAATCTTGAGGAGGAGGCACGTGTTCTGCACCCCCAGGTCGATCATGCCCAGACCTCCTTCGGATTTTAGACGGCACGCCGTGTCCCACGACACCAGAAAATCACCCCCAGAGCAAGACTCCGATGCCTTCCAGAACATAGCGCGACGTGGGCGGTCCATCTTCACCACCGTGCCTTTCGGCAGTGGCAGCACGGACATAGCAAATGATGGGAGGGCTGACAGAACGGCAGACGTCAAAGTTAGCCGACTGCCGGGATCCAGAGTACGCACTTTCCAACTAGGAATTCGCCCTGTGATCTTATCCGCCAGGAAATCAAGCGCACTTGCAGGAAGCTTGCGATCAGACAACGGCAACCCTAAATAAGTTTGGGGGAACACTGAGACGGGGCACCCAAGGATCGCAGTGAGCGATGCTGCCTCGTCGGGAGGGACACAGATCGGGACGAAGGTGCTCTTGTGGTAGTTGATGGCAAGCCCTGTCGCCGCAGAGAAAGCATCTAGAGCGCCCCTAAGGAGGGTGAGCTGGCGGGGGTCGGCACGGACCAAGATCAGAGTGTCATCCGCGTACTGGAGCACGGGGCACGGCAGGTCGTCCACAAGGGGGTGGAGCAGCGAGCCGTCGACAGCAACCCGTTGGCGCAGGAGGCCGGCGACAATCAGGAACAGATATGGTGACAAGGGGTCGCCCTGCCGCAGCCCGTTCTTGCACTCTATCCATCGCCCGGGGACGCCATTCAGAAGCACTGCAGCTTTGCCTGTACGCAAGATGTCCCGAATCCACGAACGGAAGAGGGCGCCAAACCCACGTGCATCCAGAATCGCATCAAGAGATCTCCAGTCAACAGAGTCGAAGGCTTTTTTGAAGTCCAGCTTCAACGCGATCGTCGGGGTCTTGCGAAGCCGACATCACTGAATCAGCTCCGCCGCGTACAGGTAATTATCGGAGATACATCGACCCGCAATGAATCCTGACTGCTCAAAGCTGACGAGCTGCTCAATAAAACACTGGAGGCGCGTGGTGAGTATCCTGGTGACCACCTTCATGACGCAGTTCTGAAGGGAAATGGGCCGAAATCCGTCTGCCGTTGTGACCAACTCAGATTTTGGAAGCAGCGCGATGTAGGCTTGATTGACCCCAGCCAAGTGAGCACGGCCATGGTAGAATTCCTCCAAGAAAGCCATGAGATCCGTTTTGATCACCTCCCAGAAAATCTTGAAGAAAGCCGGGCCAAACCCGTCCGGTCCTAGGCTGCTGTTAGACCGCATAGAGAAGACTGCTTTCTTTAGCTCGCTCACGGTGAAGGGCGCCTCAACTGCCGCCAAGCCGGGCACACGCGGGAGCAGCGACGCCAGCACGGGTCCCAAGCAACGTCGTGGACAGTAACTAGCAGTCCGGTGTAGAAGTCCCGCAGGATGCGCGCCTTGTCTCCGTGGTTGGAGTGGGCACGCCCTCCCTCATGCAGCGTCACAATCTGATTCCTTCGGAGCCGGGCGGACACACTCGCATGAAAGAACGACGTGTTCTCATCACCAAGCTTACAGAGGCGGAAGGTATATCGCTGCTTCCAATACGCGTCGAGTTTCTTGCATTCCGACGAGAGGTGCTTGCGAACATGCCCACGAAGACGAGCTTCGGCTGTTGTCAAGATGCGGAATTCCTCCAGCAAATCGAGGAGGGAGATAACGGCCCGACAGTTGGCGACCACGTCACTAGGCCTTAGCCTGGCACCGGCCCATTTCTTCGACTCTGCGCGGGCCCACTTGAGCTTGCGAGACAGGCGTCTCGCCACGCCCTCCACCTGGTTGCACGGCCTGACCCAAACCTCAGCAATCATAGCTTGATATTCCGTAGATTGGGCCCAATATTTTTCAAACCTGAAGACTTGGGACGACGGGGCGCGCGAAGTAGCCTCAACCAGCAGGGGCACGTGATCCGAGGTTGTCCGAATCAACGAGCGAAGCGTGGAGTTGAACAGGGTCCCGCCCCACTGTGGGTTGATGAGGGCACGATCCAGACGCACAAGCGTGGGAACCGCACGGTTATTCGACCACGTGTACATCCGATCGAGGAGGGGCAGCTCCTCAAGGACGAGGTCGTCGATGAAGGAGTTGAAGGCATCCGCGGCCGACGTGTCGAAGGAGGCAGTGTTCTGTCTTCAGGTCCACGAACGAGGTTGAAGTCGCCCACGATCATCCACGGCAGGTCGCAGCTCGGAGCGAGAGAGCGGAGCTCATCGAGGAAATAGTCCCGCTCGGGGGGCGTGCATGGAGCATACACGTTTGTAACTGCGAACGCCAAACCATCAGCAGCAAACTCAAAGAACGAGGTTAGCGAGTACCCCAGCTCAACATTGCGGAGGTGACGGATGTCCGCAGCCTTCCATGCTGTGATGATGCCGCCAGACGCGCCATCCGAGAGCTTGGCAGCGAAGTTCGTGAAGCCTAGACTATGGATAACTAGCAGGGCAACAGGCTGCCACACACGGACGCACACCTAGACTATACATATAGGCCGACAACACCACTACAACCTCCACTGTACAGCACTGCAAAAGGACTGAGCAAGCACCAACACATAAGCTACGGGAGGGGAACACACAGCTAGCCCGATCGACACACATAGCAATGAGCCAGCATACGCACTGCTCAGCTTGACGACGATCACAGCAAAAAGGGGCAGGGCCAGCCGGGGGCACAAACTTCGGTCCGTCACGCATTGGCACCATCGGGCACCAGGAGAGCTTCTTCCACATTGCTGGCCGCGTCACGTGGTAGTTGGCATGCGGCGATCATGCCCCGGATCTCCAAGGCAGTCAGCGGCGGCGGCGCAGCAGACGGCGCCCCACTGGTCCCCATCTTCACCTTCTTCAGCTCGACCGCGCGATCAAGCGTGGAGTGGTAGCAGGCCGGCGTCTGCGCCCTGATGCGCGCGCTGGCACGGACGGGCGCGGTGTGGTCGGCAACTGGTCGCTTGCCGCGCCTGATCGCAGCACGGGCGGCGCCCGCGGGGGCCGCATGATGGACCTCCTCTTCAACTTCCGGGGCCACAAGGACCTGTGGCGGCGCAGCCACAAGAGGCTCGCGCGCGAGCGGCGTGTCGGAGATGACGGCGTCGGCGAGGACATCGACGGAGACAACAGTCCCCTTGCTGCGCACCTTCGTGATCTTGTCAATGACACCCACCGCGCCGGAAGCGAGGTTGACATGAGCCAGACCGCGCGGACCATGGGCCTCGGAGCATGCCAAACGGCGCGGGACGCGGAAGTAGCCGGCGCCCACGTCGCCGCGCACGAACAGGTGGTAAGAGATGGATTATTTTCATAGATATAAAATTAATCCCCCGGTGTAAGATTAACAAGATAGATCCGAATTAACATTTAGTGATACTCTAAGCTCGTACATGTTGAGAAATTGTTGTTCTCGTTCATTGCGCTTCATTGTTTGAGAATATATATATTTTTGTAAAAGAGGTTCGATTGGTTCATGACCTGTGTCCCATGTTTTGCAGCTAGAGAGAGTAGCACTACCCAAGTTTCAGATGAAGCGGCTCACACGGTTTTGTCTTCAGGTGAGCCTGGCTTTTATTATTTCAGACGAACCTGGCTAACTATGCACGCATCTCTAATATGTAAAAATATGTGTGTGTATGCCACTAGCTTGGTCCTTCATTGAATTCAGATTCGGTCGCCGAAGTACAACCATCTCCCGCATCAAGTGATGAGATCGCCGGGCGATGGAGTCGATGGGATCAAAGCTAATTAATGGCTAGTCTTCTACAGAGAAAGGACGTTAGAACAGAATATACAACTCTTGTTAAGGATGGTGTCAGCGGATCCACCGCGAAGACCCAAATAAATGAAGTTTTTTTTAGAAATGGAGGCATCGCCCCAATTTTTAGAAATGAAGTAGTAGAATGGATTCAAAAATACTCACTCCGTATCAAAATATAAGACTCTCGGAGGGAGTAGTAATCAACATCGACATGAACTTCCGAATCCTGCCACTATTGACATTGCTTACTTCAGACGTCCGAATCTAGCGTTTTGTGCACATGGCAGTTACTAGTAAAGTTGTATGGCTGATCTTTTCTTAGGTTGGTGTTGGTTAGTTGATGCATTTTTAGGATATGCCTACGGAGGTCGATAAGACCAAAAGTAATTTTTTTTACATAAAGTCATAAACCAGAAGTAACTAGTACATGCATTTTAGATTTCTTACTGATGTAATGTTTTGACTTTTGAGGTATGCCCGGTTTTAGTAGAGAGTTTGCGAATTTAAGTTGATAGTGATCAACTGTAATCTGTCGCAGATCTCATTGGGATGGAGGGAGTATTAACTAATTACTCTTATGTGATCCGCGCGCAGATGTGGCAGCAGCACCACGAAGCAAGTTAAGCTGCAACTTGAAAAGCGTTCGCATGGACACCTGCGCCATGGAAGGCGATATCCGCATGCACGGCAAATCCGCCACCATCTACGTGGTTGCAGCCTCCGACGACAGCTACCGGCCGGAGGACGGGACGGTCATGATCCATCCGTACGCGCGCAAGTGGGAGCCACGGACGATGAAGAGGGTCCGAGAGGTGACCATCCGCTCGGACGACACTGCCCCGCCGCCGCGGTGTACGGTGACGCACGATGTCCCGGCGGTGGTCTTCTCCACCACCGCCGCCTACAGCAAGAACTTCTTCCACGCCATAGACGACACCATCATCCCGCTCTACAACACCGCGCGGGAGTACGATGGCCGCGTCCAGCTGGTGGCCACCGACTACAACCGCGAGTGGATGTCCCAGTATCGGCACGTCCTCGGCGCGCTCTCCGTCTACCCGGTCATCGACTTCGACGCCGACGAGGCGGTGCGCTGCTTCCCATTGGTGCGCGTCGGCATCGAGAGCCACGACGAGCTGAGGATCAACCCCGCGCTCTCCAGGAAGGGCTACACGATGATGGACTTCCGGGACTTCCTCCGGTCGGCCTACTCGCTGAAGCACCATCACCCCGCGGACCGGAGCTCCGCAGGGCATCGGCGGAGGCCTCGTCTCGTGATGGTGCTGCGGCGGCGCTCGAGGGCGATCACCAACGAGGCGGAGGCCATAGCGGCCGTCAGAGACGCCGGGTTCGAGGTGGTGGTCGCGGGGCCGGAGATGGTCCGGGACTTGGCGGGGATCGCGGAGGTGGTGAGCTCGTGCGACGTGATGCTGGGCGTGCACGGCGCCGGGCTCACCAACATGGTGTTCCTGCCGCGCAACGCCACGGTGGTGCAGATCTGCCCATGGGGCAATATGAAGGAGATTTGCTGGCACGAGTTCGCACGTCCTCTGCCGGACATGGGTCTCCGGTACGCCGAGTACGAGGCTACCGCCGACGAGACGACGTTCAAGGAGGTGTACCCCAAGGACCACGCCGTCTTCACCGACCCGGCGTCCATACACAGGCAGGGATTCATCACGTTGTGGGAGTTCTTCCTCAACGGCCAGAACGTCACCCTCGACATTGACCGCTTTAGAGGGGCCATGCAGCAGATCTACCACTCCGTCACCATCACATAGCAGCTGCCTAGATTACGACTGCCCATTTTATGTACCTTCTGCTCTGCTTCGCTAGCTGTATTGCTTCCATTTTTCAACTAAGCACTGTCGGACATTATTGTTTTTGAACCGGGCAAAAGCTTTGCCACTTTATTGATATAGTTGGCATGTACGTGCAACGCACGTCTTCACAACTGAATAAGATAATTTACAAGTAGGACATTTTCAGAATTAAAAGTGACAATTTACGCCTAAAAAATAATGGGGCAATTTACGAGGAGGAAAAGTCGTACCTACCTAGATTAATTTTTTCGATGCAAGTCAATATTAACACACATACCTACCGTGGTACCATAATTCATCATTTGCAGGAAAGTCATGACAGTACGCATCAAGTGTGCACGTAGCTAACGTCTGACTGTTGAGACTGAACCACACTCCATAGTTGATCTAAAGGTTAAAAATACAAATAAAAGACAGAACAACGTGAATAACAAATCAAGATTCATATAGAAAAACATAATAGGAAAAAATGCTCAGCTTGTCGTACTTGAGAACACGGAAGTAAGAATGGGCTTCATGTATTATTATTTCACTTAATATCATACTATTCATACGTTTAAAATTGCAAACTGGAACTTCAAAATGAAATGATTCTCATGAACAAAAATGAGAGGATTTTCATTGCGGCTATATCATCCTTCTCGCCATCCCTGACGATGGCCTTGGTGTGCACCTGATGACAACGCATCCGATGGTGGTAAATCTTAACGCGATGAGTTTCGCCACCACATATGGCATTGTCATTGAACCGCACAAGTGTAGCGATTCCCTGCTAAAAGTTTACCCATCAAATTTGTTACTTTCAAATCAAATATCTTATGTGACAACCACCTCTATGAATTATGTGCAACTATATCACTTCACAGGCTGATTAATATGTTCAGCGATCTTCACAATGATTTATTGAATTACTTAATAGAGATCATCTACTTACGAAATAACAAGAACCAATACTCCATACATTAATATGAGTTTCACATCAGGTCATAAAATCCTTTTAGATTTCTCATACCTCTGCATATGTTGTAGGATCAAGTTAATTCAGTGGTAGATGCTCTGACACAGCTCCCGATCTCTCCCTCAGCACTTGTCTTATTCTAAAATAAAAGGCAGCCATAAGGTGTGTATGATTACATATCGAATATTTCAATAGAGGTGTTAATAGTGAACCCTATCATTTGATTACCTAAATTCTAAATGAATGGCACTAATATACAAAGGTATATGACACAGAAACCATGTCAAGCACTTACAAACAGAAAGTAGAACTTCGATTGCAAGCATAAGAGGTTTCGTGATCTCAAATTTCCAGCTCTTCAATAGAAGGAAAGAACCTGAAACTGAACCATGTCAAGTACCGTACACTGAAATCAATACACACATGAATCAAATCAGCACAGTTCGATGCGCTTCCAAAATATCCAGCAACAGTATCTGACGGACTAACTGCGATTCGTACAGAAATTCGCGTCTAGTGAACAAAAATTGCATCACACAGATGAGGAACATCTGAAATTTGTCCTAGGCGTCACCCTTCCTCCTCGTCAGTGTATGGGGACGTCGTGGGCAAAGTAGGCTCATGGGCCAGTTGGGGAGGCGGCATCCACAGGCTGCGGTCGTGGCTAGGTTGGGTAGTCGCTCGGGAAGAGGGCGCCGGCAGAGACCACGGCGGAAAGGCTGCATCACACGGGGTGAGGCTGCAACAGGAGAAGCCATCGGAGACGTCCAATCCGCTGCGGAGGGCGGCAGCACCGAAGAAGCATACGGCGGCCGTCGCGGCCAAGCATGAGGAAGAGAGCGCGAAGAAGGACGACACAGTCGCGAGCCCGCGAGCAAGGGTCGTCTCATGACCCGGCGTCGAGGTTGCCCATCGACGCCCCTACTTCCCGCGCCCCCTACGAGCATCAGGCGCAACGACGACTCGATTCCGGCTGCGTCTGGTGGCGGCATGCACACGCGCGTGGCGGTGTTCGGACGGAGGGGAACGGGGCGGCCGGAGGAGTGGGACAAAAATAACGATTCGGAGATGAGTGGCAATTTAGTAGTATTATGTGATTTGGTGGGAGGGTAAAACGGGAAAAATTGGACATTGTTGAGTTGTCAAACATTGGGACGATCTGGGCTGTTTGATCGGATATTGAACGGTCCAGATTTAAAGTATCCCAACAAGTTTGCTCTTTTAATAGTAGTATAGATAGAAGGAGCAAACAGGGTGTGGCCTAAGCCAAACTAAAAAAAAGGCCATTCTAGGCCGAAAAAGACATGAAACTTAAGAAATAATCTCCGCGAGGTGCCTAGCGCCAGCTAGAATCCAGTCTTTGCTCTCATCTTTTATCTTCTGGAAAAGCGGCATGGGAGCAGTGAATTTGTTGTTGAAGACCCTCTCATTACGCTCCTTCTAGATTTCCCACGCCGTTAGGACAACGGCGGAATTGAGGCCCTGGGGGTTCGTCGATGGGGTGTTCACAATCGCCTGCCAATAATGGAGAACCGTGGGCCTTCCAGAGCCCAAATTAAGCAGGAGGTCAGGACATGACAACCAGGAGGCAGCCGCTGCCCAAATGCGTCTGGAGAAGCGGCACTCGAAGAGGATGTGCCTAGCCGTTTCGGGCTGACACCGACAAAGCTGGCACTGAGGGCTATGCGGCCATCCTCTGACAGCCAAGCGATCCGAGGTCCAGAGCCTGTTCTGCAGAACCAGCCAAGCGAAGAAGCGGCACTTTTGAGGGGCCCAAGTTTTCCAGACCAACTTGTCGAAGGAGCAAGGGATCGATCCCCAGAACTGAACCTTGTACACGGAGCTCGCCGAGTAGCAACCATTTTCCGAGATAGTCCAAGTGATTGAGTCATCAATGTCAAGGTCAAGCGTAATTTCCTGAAGACGCTCCCAGAGGTTGACGAATTGCACAAAATGATCAACTGTGAAGTTTTGCACGGGGATGTCCCGTAGCCAAGAGTGATTGTGCAGGGCGTCGTGAACACACTTGTTCTTCCGCTTGGACACCGTGAAAATCAGGGGTGCCACAGACATTGGCGCAAGCCCGTCAAGCCAAGAGGATGACCAAAAAGAGGCCTTCAAACCATTGCCGATGCTGACCTTGGTCGCAGCGTTGAAGAGGTCTTGATCGAGCTGGTCATTTGGAGTTTCGAGGCCGACCCAAGACTTATCCGGAGCCACCCATTCGTACCACAACCACCTAAGACGCAACGCTCTAGCAAATTTTTCTAGGTCTAGAATCCCGAGCCCCCCATATATCTTTGGGCGGCATACCTTGGACCAAGCAACCTTGCATTTCCCTCCACTGACCGAGGCACTGCAAGCCCAAAGCATGCCACGCCAAATTTTGTCGAAAGCTTTGATCGTGGACTTGTCCACCTTAATAGCAGTGAGCAGAAAAATTGGCATGGCGGAGAGCACAGACTTGACCACCTCGGCACAGCCTGCGCGATTGAAGAACTTTGCTTTCCAAGGAGCGAGCTTGGAGGCGGCCTTGTCGATATATGGCTGCATATCCACTCGACGAAGCCTCCCTAGAGAAAGAGGAAGCCCCAGATATTTGAGAGGGAACCCCGCAAGCGTTGCCGGAAAGTTTTGCAGAATGTCCCCAATATCAATGCCATCACACCTAATGGGGGCGACAGAGTTCTTGGCCACATTGGTCACAAGCCCGGTGACCTCCCCAAAATTCTGAAGAATCCCCGACAGAGCCGTGATGTCCTGGGCGTCAGGGGTAATGAAGATTGCAGCATCATCAGCGTAAAGGGAAACCCTCAACTTGATGAAGTTTCCAGGCAGAGGCTTCAACATACCCGAGCTGGTGGCGAGCTCAATTATCCGAGACAGAGGGTCGATCGCCAAATCAAACAGAAGAGGTGAGAGAGGGTCACCTTGCCGCAGACCCCGACCGTGCAAAATCTCTTTTCCCACAGATCCATTGAGAAGCACCCGCGAAGTAGACGTGGAGAAAAATAGCGAAGCCCAGGCATGCCAACGAGGCGGGAAGCCTCGACACTGCATGAGATCAAGAATATAATCCCAGCGAACCGAGTCGAAGGCTTTTGCGATGTCCAGCTTGATGAGAAGCGTAGGGGTCTTGGTTTTGTGGAGACGGCGTGCAACATTTCTGACATACATGAAGTTGTCGTGAATACTCCTTGACTTGATGAAGGCGCTTTGACTGGCAGACACAATGTCATTCATCTTTGGCCTCAACCGAAGGGCCATGGCCTTAGCAATGATTTTTGGGACGATGTGAATGAGGCTAATGGGCCTGAAGTCTGAGATGCAGTCAGCTCCCTCCTTTTTGGGCAGCAGGGCAATGGAGGCCGTGTTGAGAACATGGAAGTTTTGGACCGTGAGCTCGGTGCAGGCGTTGATGACGTTCATGAGATCATCCTTGATAATAGACCAGCAGGATCGAAGGAAATTCACCGTGAAACCATCAGGACCAGGGGCTTTGTCAGAAGGCATATCATCAGTGGCCGACTTAATCTCCTCCACCGAGAAAGGGAGGCCCAGATCATCCAAGTTCTCCACAACAGGATTAATAGCATTCCAGTTGAAATCCAGGGGGCGCAGCGGCGGAGTCCCAAGTATGCGCGTGAAGTGCTCATGAATTAGGTTTTTCTTTTCGTCATGGCCGACCACCCATCCACCATTTCGCTTAAGCCTCTGAATAGTGTTCTTGCGGCGACGGGAGTTGACTCTCAGGTGGAAGAATTTGGTATTTGCGTCCCCTTCCTGCAGGAAAGAAATCCTCGAGGCTTGCCGCTTTCTGGACCGGTCGAGCACAGCCAGCCCAAGAATCCTTTGCTTGAGAGCAGCACGGAGAGTTTTTTCGGCATCCGATAGGGATCTAGCTTCCTGAGCAATATCCAGCTGGAGGATCACATCCAAAGCCATGATCAATTGCTGCTTGTAGTTGGATCGGACATTATTGTTAGTCCCACTATATGGAAGCTCTCACAAAAGGGTAGCAGCGTGAGCGATGATAGCTCGTATATTAGTTACAAAGAGGACTTCCATCATATCCTTTACCATATTGTTTGCTCACAATTGGAGTAAAGCAGATAATAACAGGTTGCTGATCTTAATACGGACATATTAAACAACAGATTTGAATTGAAAAGCAGGACTGACACCAAAAACAAAATAGTAGGCTAAATACTACTCCCTCCGTTCGGAAAAGGATGTCACAAAAATAGTCTATCTATAGTTCATTTTTGTGACATACTTTTCCGAACGGAGGGAGTATCATTCGTAGGATAAACACTCTCATGCGTAGAGAACTTATATCTCTGGCAAAACTTAAAGGTATATAAACGTTCAGCATTGCAGGAGTAAGTTAATTAAGAAAAATAGAGAGATAATTTAGACTAAAATCCAAGTACCGACAAGATGATACAAATATAATTAAATAGTTGAACCATCAATCTATCGGTGGTAAAATTCACAATTAGATATGTTCTTCAAACGAACTCGGTGACTCGATAACTGCTAACGTGCCAGGTTGACCTTGGCTTTTGTTTGACTTGAAAATTGGTTAATCCGGTTCAAAACATTTAGATTATCAATTTGAATAGGTTTTAACTATGAACTTGTTTATTTCTATACCCACAAAGATTTGATTGAAAAAAAAAATTTGGAAACACAAATAAAGAAACAACAAAGCTCAGGGTCGCACAACCACACCATATCGTCACTTCCCTTTCATTTACGGAAGGCGAACACCATCTCCTTTCAGTTGGCTACCACCATCACACAATGGCGGAGCCCAAATTTTCATATTGGGTATACGAAGAACTGGAACAACAATATAAGATATGAAAGTTCATAATAAGAACGAGACTATAAATTATTTATTGGAAGCAGGATTGCTCACATTTAATCTTGTTTTTGGCTTTCAACCTCAACAGATATCGGCATTGACGTTCAGGTTGAAATTATCTTCTGTATCTTTCAAGCTCTATCACACATACGCTTTCAATACTTCACACTTTCCTGCTTCTGCTTGTTCTTTATTTTTCAGACTACAAAAAAGAACTAATGAAATATCATCCTTCAATCTCAGTTGTGGAAATAATAAAAATTAAAGTTGAAGCAACTTCTCACGGTGGATGAGGCATCCATCGGGGAACTTCTGGTGCTATGTTGCCACAGCCCATCCATCGTCGTTCCGACCGGAATCAGGTGAGCCACCGTGGTTCTTGCCGAGCCTGCGGAGCTTGGAGGTTGGAACTCAGCCGTGTGCTGCACAGGCGCGGCGTTAGGCGTCACGCGTGTGTCGCCAAGGCGGGCCAGCAAGACAGGGAAATTGAAAGCGCCGGTGGGACTGCGGGAATCGAAAGCGCCGGCGACATAGAGGCTAGAGCGTGGCGGAGCGCCGGCGTCTGAGGTCTGGACGAGAAGGAAGAGAGTTCAGGAGCTCGAACGATCCATCCTGATCGTAGGCAAAAGGTGGGGATGACATGAGTTGGACCGGTGGCATATCAGACGAAGAAAGTTAGCCGGTGGAGGCCCGAAGTTCTACTTCGCCCCAGTTTGAAAGGGCTGTGAAAGTGGGACGCTACTCTTTTTTTTGTGGACGTGGGACGGTGTTTTTTTTTTTATCCACCGTACAAACACAGACCCTCATATACACGTCTACACGTGCACACACACTCACTCCTTGAACGTACGCACACACATCTTATCCCTATGAACACCTCTGAAAGACTGAGTCGGCGAATCTAGTCTTGAGATTGACGAAGTCACCACAGTCGTCTCATTGTCAACAGGAACATCGCCTCCCACTGAATAATATTCCGCTTAAATGAGAAACAGCAGTGTTAAATCAGGGTTTAAACTCTGATGGGCTGGGGTACAACCATCGTATCACAGGAAGGTTCTTGACGTGGGACGGTGTTGCAGGCCGTGTTTTTGCGATTTTCTCGAGTTTCATACGTAGAAAGAGACACTATCATGTATATACATGTATACAATTAAAGCATATATATGTAGATACTGATTCGAACCTGACCTAGCCGCCGCCAGGAAAAGGCGATCAGGAGGCGACCTGTGTTCCGGCCCATCTCCACCGGCGAGTACGCTGGTCCCCTCTCCCTCCGCCTGCTGCTCTGTCTGCGGGAGGGAGGGGGATCCGGTTCCTCCGTTCTGTAGTTAGGGTTTGGATTTGTAGGTCGTGGTGCGTCGTTGGGGTGGTGGGAGCGGCGTCCGGGCGAATAAATATGCCTCAACTCCACTCCCACACCGGCGGTGTCCTTCATGGCGGCGTCTCGGAGTTGATGGCATCGTGTGTTTGTCGATCCCTCAGATTGGCGAACTTAGGATTCATGGATTGTGTCGGCGAGGCGGCGGCGGCGACTCCATCAGGTGTGTCTCTCCTTCTGCTCTGTCCCCGTTGCTGCGGCGTTCTCTCCGACGTCATGGTGGAGCAGGGAGGATGTGTCGTCCAGGAGTACGTGCAGACGGATGTCTGCGCAGGTGACAGCCGAAAGATGGTGTATCCTGTGCTGGGTTTGTGGATGGAGGCTGACAGTTCTGGCTTGCTCCTTCGACGTCGTAGTCGTACGGGGGTGTCAGTTCTGGAGTTCGATGGCGTGTCCGGGGACATGTTGCCCCGTTCTGATTCGTTCAACAACAATGGTTTTACTTCTGGCAAACTATTTTGGAGATATGTAAAGCTGATGATCAGCGATGGAGCCGCGTCGAGCTCAGGTGAAGAGGTCATCTGTCTCGCTTCACTTTGGTGTCTGATTTGGTGGTGCCGAAAGAGAGTGATAGGCGTTGGTTTGTCACATAGGATTATCCTATCTTTACAAATATGTAAGATCGGTGTGCACGTGCTTTGTATCTTGTCCTTTTTTATCAATGAGAATCGTATTACCTTGAAAATAATTAAAGCATATATATACTGATTTTATTTTACCAAATTTATTGGGTGTGCACCATCAAGTCTAACTCCGCCCCTGCCAACCCATCCTTTTACATGTTCGGTAACTAGGTGGATCCACCGAATCCTCATATCCAGCGTCCCAGTCGGATTTTATTTTATTTTATTTTAGGGCTCCTCCAAATTCGTTGGGCTAGTAGCCCAAGTAGCCCATCTGGCCTAGCCAAATTAGAACCCAGCATGCTGGTTTATGTGGCATAAGCCCTGCCCGTGAGGATGGGCTGTTCGAAGGCTGGTTCGGAGCAAATTGAGTCCGGCTGGTTTCTAGGTTTTTTTTATTTCTGTAGCTCGCTTTTGGTTAACAGAAGCATGAAAGGATTTCGAGGCAAATTCTTTGCTAATTCGACAAGGATTGTATTCTTTAATTATTTCTTTATTTTTTATTACTTAATTTAAGAATTCAAAAAAATCTAATGGATTTTATTCTTCTTCTTCGGATTCAAAATAGAAGAGTAAAAGAATTAAGTTAAGTCAATCCAAAAGAAAAGGAGGTTCATGGCCAAGGGGAAAGATGTTAGAATCAGAGTTATTTTGCAATGCATCAGTTGTGTTCGAAAAGGTGCCAATGAGGAATCGACATGGGTTTCTAGATATAGTACTCAAAAGAATCGCCACAATACACCCGGATAATTAAAATTCAAAAAAATTGTCGTTATTGTCGCAAACATACGACTCATCACGAAATAAAGAAATAGGAACATTGTGTGTTCTATTTTTACAAAGAACAAAAAGAGTAAGAACTTCATATTTAATATATAAATAAAAAACTATAGTATATAATTCCAAATCAACTCAGCTGATTTTCATTAGATATTATTTCGTATGTATAGAGAGTATTCATATACTATAATATGAATTAAATAAGATATGGATCAAAGAGAGACTACTGGATCCTAAATTAATAAATAAAGAAACAATTTTTTCAATTTTAAAAGTTTAAATAAGGAATAAATAATGTATTGGTGTCCCCTTGCGTTTGTTTTGCTGTGGCTGAGTGTTTTTTAGGTGAATATCGATAGTATCCATATGAATATAACACACATATATATAGTAGACAATGTAATACGATGGCTAACAAATTGTCACATATGTCATATACAAAAGCACCACATTTGATAAAATTTGGGATGTATCATGAACATGCCTTGATCACACCAACCTAGAACAATGGCGGTTCCTAGTTGACCCCTATTTGCATCCATGTCAGGAGCATTTGCTTCCGGTGTTGATGAATCTGATGCACCTGCGGGAACAACATACCGCCTATATCATTGCGGAATTGTTGGCACATAATATGGATCCCTATCACATCGCTGAAAATGGACATCATCTCTATCATGCGTACGGATATAATTGTGAAATGTCATGCATGCATCAACAATCATCATCTAAGTTTCAATGGAGTACTTTGACATCTTGAGAAGAATCTGAAATTTCATCTTCAAAACTCTGAAGTCTCTCTCTATGCAATTGCGCTTCGCCGAGTGTATCTTGTTGAACTTCTCCTCTGGAGTAGTTGGCGCCACAAAGTGCATAGTAGATGAACAATCATCACAAATACATATAACTAAGAACCATCTAGTTTGGATACTTGTGGTTATACTTCCTGCGGAGCCAACCCAATCGAGATCCAACACTCATGTGCATAAAATTCTCTCTATTGTCTCTCTTGGCCATCAACTCGGTAGCAATGCAGTTCTCATCACCACCATCGATTGCACCACATTCTATAACCGCATACATGGCCGACTTGGCAGAGGTGGAGTCATCGGACTTTATGAAAGACTTGAAAGAGGATTGGGACCTCTCAACAATGTAACCAATCCTTGTAATTGGCTCTTACATCACAAGTGCAGTCCTAGGTTTCTTGCTCTTGTCATGAACAAACTTTCCAAGCCTCTTGACAGTGGAAGCACTTGCTCCTGCATCACCATGAGTTGGTGGTGCTTCAGTATCCTCCAAATCGAGATCTTGGATGTCATCAACATGCAAGGCATCCCGCCAATGCTTCACTAGAAGAGGGTGGCATGCCGGATGTAGGATTCCAATGATCACTACCATCATTAGTGATGTCTTCAAACATTAATTTCAAGTTCGCTTCTGAAAGGATCGTATGACACCTAGAGGGGGGTGAATAGGTGCTACTTCAATTTTAGTACTTTTTCAAATTAGGCTTGACACAAAAGGTAAATTCTCTAGATATGCAACTAAGGTGAATTTACCTATATGACAAGCAAGCAACTAAACAAAATACACGAAGTAAAGACTATAAACAAGGATAGAAGTAACCGAAGTGAAAGCACGCGGAGACACGGATGTAATCCCGAGTTCCTCCTTTTTAGGGGAGTACGTCTCGTTGGAGAGGTGTGAGCTACCACGAAGGTCAAAACTCAACCGCCACAAAGGCGTCACCTTCTTCTCCGATGAACCACACCACAAAGGTTTGGTTCACCTTCCACTATCGGAATCCTTCAAGGCGGAATCCGGAGCCCTTACAACAACGATCCGGGGCACAACCCACAAATGGATTGGGGGCTCCCGAACAGCTATAAATCTGTCACAAAGACAACAAGTGAGTACAATAATGAGCTAGGTTTTCCCAACGGAAATCCTAGCAAAGGTTCCCTCAAGTGAATGAGGGGGAAATGAAGAACGGCTCGGTGAAGATGTAGATCGGGCTCTTCTCCTTCAATCCTTCGAAGATCAACAAGTTTGGTTGGAGGGATTGGGAGATCTAGGTTGGTGAAGCTTTCAACTAATGGAGGAGAGAGAATCTGGAATGCTTGCTTTGGCTGGAGCTAGGTGGAGGGGTATAAATACCCTCCAGAAAATCTGTCCGTTGCAGTCTTCAGAGGGTCGGATATTTCCGTGCTAAGTGCCGGATATTTCCGGGTCGAGCACGGATATCTCCAGGGTGGCCAGAAATCTCCGGCTAAATATCCGGCCAGCAGCTGGGGTACTCCAGTACCAGACCTTGCTAACGACTTAGCCGAAATCATGTGCCCCGGATATTTCCGGCCACCTCCCCGGAATTTCCGCCCCCCGGAATTTCCGGCCTTGCTCCGGAAATCTCCGGCCAAAACAGAATTGATGAAAACTTCTCCCTTCTTATTTGATGAACCTGGAACAGACAAACTTGACAACATAGCAGCTTATTAGGACTCTATTCATGTTATCTTTATTCACCAAAAGTAAGATGAAAGATATGCTCTTTCAATCTCCCCCTTTTTGGCGAATAATGACAACATGACTAGAGGGATTTGCAAAATATAAACGGGCTCCCCCTAAGTGTGTGCATTATTACGAATATGTTCTTGAATACAAAATGCACACGACCTTTTGGAAAAAACTCCCCCTAGATTTTACAAACCAAGCAAGTTCATGCCAAGATATAAACTTACAAGAAGGAAACTTGCCAAGCACAAAAATACACATAATAGATAGTTCAATAAGGAGTTCTCATATGTCTTACCATACATGCAAATAGAGGTTCACCTAAACCAAACAAATAAAACAAGTTGGGAGCAACAAGCATAAGATACAAAATAGAAGAAAAAACGCAAGCTTGTACTCCCACCCATGCAAATCCCCGAAGACCTAATAGAGATACTTCTCCCCCTTTGGCATTACGCCAAAAAGGGAGAGAGACCGATGCTAGCACCCCAAGTATCACGCGTCCGGGTCAATGGGATTGCCATTCTCGTCAAGATCAACATCATCCTCGACCTCATAGTTCCAGTTAACCGCTTCAACATTCCATTGCTCATAAGGAATCAACTTCTTAGGAGGCTTGGGAGCATTGGGAATCTTGAGATGTTCCATGATCTTGGACTGATTGGTCAGAATAGCATGCCTCTCTTCATAAGCGTCATAGTTTTCCTTGTGGAGTTCAGAGCCCATGCACAACATCTTCTCCATGGCGCGGACAACCCATGGACGGTTCTTCGGAGGACCAGCTTTCTTCACCTTGGAGTTACTAGGACCTCGAGACCGAGAATCATTCACAAGATCTTCATCAATGTCTTGCATGGTGGCTTGCTTTTGAATCACATGAGCAGATTTTTGGACCAAACGGACATAAGAGTGAGATTCACAATCAAGGGCAAGATCCACATCCTTCGCTTCTTCCTCACTTAGAGGATAGAGATGCTTGATGAGCTTCATAATATAAGGAGCATATGGAGGAACTTTCCTCTCCATGACAGCTTGATGCATCTCATGAAAAATGAAATCCATCACATCAATACGGCAAGAGTTAGGAGCGGGATCACCAAGCAGATAAGTCTCATGCGCGAAGGCCATAAGAGGGACAAGGCCTCCTCGAATATCATCGTTGTTGTCGGCGCTAGGAGCAATGGTGTGACGGAACATACGAAGCAGAATATTATACACCGGCAAGATCCCTGAGATAGTGATGACTCCCAAGTGCAGGAGATCAATTGTAGTACCTTTCGAATAGAAAAGGTTGTCGAACCCACGAGGAGCTGAAGGTATTGGGTATTAGAAATGATAAATAGACAATAAAAGATGCAAGTGTTTTTGGTATTTTCGATTGTATAATTGCAAGACAGTGACAATGCAGCAGGTAAATGGTAACAAGTAAAAGCTCTCAAAGAGAGAGAAAGCCCAATCCTCTATGTGTAAGAGGACAAGCTCAAGTGAGGTGTAACTTATATGTGGAAAACGTTCACGAGGGCGGCATGGATATTGCTAGGCATATAGATTTATTAAACAACACGTTGAATATCTTGTCTAGTTTTAATATTCTTCGGACGGAGCTATTATTAGGTACAGCTAAATAAATAGACTAAACCCCTTATGATGGATCATGTGGCCAATTAAATGACAGCACAAGAATTATTAAGATATAAAATCCCACCATAGCATTACGCTCTAGGTTCCCGATACTAATACCCCGTAAAGTAACTTAATGATTCGGTCTCAGGCTTTCGTGTCCTCCCAAGTCTCCCTCACGCCATTACACTACGGTGTTCTCCTATGAGCCCATATAGGTGAAGTGTTGTGCAGTCGACGTTCGCGCAACACCATCATAGAATCACACAAAAAGATAAACACTAGACAAAATACTAACACATGTCATATATAAATCATTGCCAATTCATCCTATGCCCTCAGGAACATACGAGAACTACTCACAACGTGCAAACATGGTGATGATCAGTGGCATAAATGGTACAACACAATCTGAAAGTATAACTCCACCAACAAATAATGACAAGTACTCAATCACAAACATGAATAGGAGCACGATTCATGTATCTATGGTATAGCAACTCTCAAACTACGAGGGGAACGGAGGGGATCACGGAGATGATGATGGAGATGGATCTGGTCTTGGTGATGGTGATGATGTAGAGGCCTCCTCCCACGCCAAGGAGGAGAGGTGATGATGATGACGGTGATTTCCCCCTTCTCCGGTGCAGCAGGATCTGATCCCCCTCGGAGGGAATCGGGAGCTCCGCCGCCGCCGCGACCTCGGATAGTCTCGTAAAAATTAGGTCGTTACTTTTCGGGCGAGACGGAGACCTCGTTAAAAAGCCCCAAGCGAGGAAGTGCCCGAGGCTCCTTTTGGTGGGTCCCACGCGGTCAGGGAATCTGGTCACGTGGGCCCACCTATTTTGGGCCTCGTGGCCTTCCTTGCTTCTTCTTTCCTCTGGTGTTCTCCCGAAGAAAAACCAGCTGTGCAATTTTCCTTTTATTAATTGGGCCTTCGTAGCTCCTGAAACAATAAAAACATGAAAAAGGAGGTTTTCTGCCTCCCAGAAATTAAATACTAAAAATAGGGACTTTGTAGGAAAATCCCCTAAATCATCTAAAACATGTAAAAATAATGATATAATAATGCAAATAACATCCTAATATGGTGGTATAAGTGGTATAGATGATGATATAAAATGCACGTATCAACTCCCCCAAGCTTAAACCCTTACTTGTCCTCAAGTAAGTAAGGACATAGATCATTACATGCATCAATGGACTTATGGTTGATAAATAAATACGAGAATTGTATCATCACCATATTCAATTGTAATGTAAGGTTAATGAATTAAAAATCATACACATAAGGGTAGCATAAGTAGAAGCTCTAGCAATCACCCCTTACACTTTGAAAGCAAATAACCATTGTATGTTGGACAATTGAATCGCACTATTTTTAACATTCTTTTGCTCTTATGGCTAGCATCATAATGCTTAATACTTTACTGAAGTTTAAAGACAAGATAAACTCTCATTGGATAACAAGTTAAAGAAGACAAATGAAAAGACAGATATAAAATTATTTGCACCCTTGCTTCACTAGTAACTAGTGCAAACTTTAGTCATGGATGTTTCAATCAAGTTCTTATGCTCAAACAACCTTTATCTCACACTTTCCATGGCTAACCGAATCCTCGGGTGCCTTCCTTTCATACACTTTACAAAAGCATAAGTATTGACACATCCATGATCATTAATTTTCTCAAAAGATACTAGATTCTAACAAGAGTGTTTCATATCCTTTTCATTAACTATTCCCAACTTTTTATGCTACAAGACTATATCTCAACCTTAAACTTATTAATTCTCAAGTCATAATGACTCACTCTTTTCTAATTTATATTGAGCTAGATTCTACAATTGTCCAACATACTCAAGTTAATTAAATTCAAGGCAAGATGTGACTGAAACCTCTAAAATAAACCACGCTCATTTGCATGAGTGTTACCCATAAATCTCCAAACAAGAGAATCATGGATGACACCATACTTTAATATTCATTGATAAACCATAAGATAGGGATACATGATAATGCTCCATGAGCTCACACAAGCCTAAAAGAGATTGATAACTAAATGATAAAAGCAAAACACACCATGACTAGATAGATATGATAAACTAGTAAAGATAAGACTAGGTGGAACTCCCCCAAGCTTGACGTTCTGTCAGTGCTTTCTCTGCTGCAGCCTCTTCTTTCTCATATTCTTCCTCCCATTCATCCCTCTTCCATGGGAAAGGCCTCCCATTGTAGAAGGAGTTAGGTGGATCATTATACCTGAGGGTAGCAGCTACTGCAATCTTCTTGAAGCGCTCTTCATACTCACAGTTTCAATTTTCCACATCCACAGTAGAGCTTGATGCTTGTCCAACTCAGATGTGACATGTAGATACCTCTTCTCCAAGTCCTCCAGCCTCTCCTTGTACTCTTCAACCTTCTTCTTCAGCTCCAGGTTCATGAAGTGATGAGCATCAAGGCTGCGTTCAACAACAGTATTATACCTGAAGATCTTCTGTTCCAGGTCCTCCAGCCTCTCCTCACCGTGCCAATGATCTTGGGAGCCTTCACCTCCTCTATGAGCATCGCGCCCTCCTTGAAGGATAAGGTCTTCATTGGTGCCATCACGGAGTTGAGGTAGCGGTTCACAACACCTCCCTTGGGGAAGCTCTCCCCTCATGATCGGATCCGGAGCTAGACATGGCTAAAACCTGATAGACAGAAACAGCAAAAGCAAAGAACGCTCGAAAGCTCTCGGTACGAGATTAGATTGACGAAACGGGGTATATATTGACGGTTTTTAGGGCAAGACGAAGAGTCGGAGTCGAAAACGGGACGAATCGGGACTCCGAGGAGCAAAAGAAGTGGGCCCACGCGGTCAAGAAATCTGGCCGTGTGGGACCCCCTCTTTTCCTTCTCGAAGCTCCGTCACGTCCAGTTCTCTTGTCCCACACGTTAATTTCCAAAAAAAATGATGTCCGTAAAATATTACGCAATTCCGAGAAACTTTCCAGAGTAAAAGTTACCTTTTATTGATTTTAGATTTCTGAAACTGCAAACTTCTTTGCAATTACCTCCTCCGATGTCTGTAAAATGAATTCCTCCACCTTTCCAATGAAGCTTTTTCCTGCAATATAATGTTTAAGCCATTGCCCATTAACCACATGAGGTTTACCTTTCATATCACCATGAAGACGGATAGCTCCTGAACGGTATACTTCCTGTATCACTAATGGTCCCTGCCACTTTGAAGCTAACTTACCTGCAGAAAACTTGAAACGAGAGTTGTATAATAGCACTTGATCACCTACTTTGAATTCTTTCTTTTTAATTTTCTTGTCATGCCAAATCTTAACTTTTTCTTTAAACATCCTGGCACTTTCATAAGCTTCTTTTCTCCATTCATCTAGTAGGTTTAAATCAAGAATTCTCTTCTCTCCAGCAGTTTTAAAATCAAAGTTCAATTGTTTAATAGCCCATCTAGCTTTATGTTCTAATTCAACAGGTAGATGACAAGCTTTTCCATAAACCATTTTATAAGGAGACATTCCCATATGATTTTTAAAAGCAGTTCTATAAGCCCATAATGCATCGTTAATTTTAAGTGGCCATTCAGACCTAGACTTATTCACTGTCTTTTCCAAAATGAGTTTAATTTCCCTATTACTTAATTCAACTTGTCCACTAGTTTGGGGATGATAAGGTGATGCAATTCTATGGTTAACATCATATTTTGCCAAAGTTTTCCTAAGAATACCATGTAAGAAATGAGAACCACCATCAGTAATTAAAAACCTAGGAACACCAAACCTGGGGAAAATGATGTCCTGAAGCATCTTCATTGCCGTGGCATGATCTGCACTTTTGGTTGGAATTGCTTCCACCCACTTTGTACACAACGTCTAATAATACCATCCACACTCTTCTTATAAAGAAAAGGATCATCCCAGAAATAATGTCTAAGATCATAAAAGAATTTCTTTCTTTGTTGAGTAGTGAAGTGTGGAGGTAAAACTTTACCAACAATAAAATTTGCATAATTGGCAAACCATGGAGATGCAACTTTAGCACTAGAAACATTAATGTTTGCAAGTTGTTCATTAGCAAAACTATCATTAATAGGAATAGGATCATCAGTATATTTTCCATTCTAGAAGATGATCAGCTACTTGATTATCTTCCCCTTTCCTATCAACAATGTGTAAATCAAATTCTTGCAATAAAGTACCCATCTTATTAGTCTAGGCTTAGCATCTTTCTTATTCATTAAATATTTAATAGCAGAATGATCAGAATGTACTGTGACTTTGGAATCAGTAATATAAGGTCTAAACTTGTCACAAGCAAATAGCACTGCTAAAAATTCTTTTTCAGTTGTAGCATAATTCTTTGAGCAGCATCAAGTGTTCTACTAGCATAATAAATAACATTCAGTTTCTTATCAACACGTTGGCCCAAAACAGCCCAACATAATCACTAGCATCACACATAATTTCAAAAGGCAAATTCCAATCAGGTGGTTGAATAATAGGGCACTTATTAAAGCATTTTCAAAATATTAAAGGACTCAATACAATCATCATCAAAAGAGAAAGGAACATCCTTTTGCAAAAGATTGGTTAGAGGTTTTGATATTTTAGAGAAATCTTTAATAAACCTACGGTAAAAACCTGCATGCCCAAGAAAACTTCTTATACCTTTGAGATCCCTTGGGAATGGGAGCTTTTCAATAGCTTCTATCTTTGCTGGGTCAACTTCTATTCCTCCAGAAATTTATGCCCAAGAACAATACCTTCAGTAACCATGAAGTGACACTTTCCCAATTAAGAACTAAGTGTTGGTCTTCACAACGCTGCAAAACTTTGTTAAGGTTGAACAAGCAATTATCGAAGGAAGTACCATACACAGAAAAATCATCCATAAAGACTTCCATTATCTTTTCAATATAATCAGCAAATATAGCATTCATGCATCTTTGAAAAGTAGCAGGAGCATTGCACAAACCGAATGGCATTCTCCTATAAGCAAATGTACCAAATGGACATGTAAAAGTGGTTTTCTCTTGATCATCTTTATGAACAGGAATTTGGGAGAAACCTGAATAACCATCTAAATAGCAAAAGTGAGAGTGTTTAGATAACCTTTCTAACATTTGATCAATAAATGGCAATGGGTAATGATCTTTACGAGTTGCTTTGTTTAACTTCCTGAAATCAATACACATTCTATAACCAACAACAGTGCGTTGAGCTACAAGTTCATCCTCATCATTTGGAACAACAGTCATTCCACCCTTTTTAGGCACACAATGAACAGGACTAACCCACTTACTATCAGCTATAGGATAAATGATACCAGATTCAATAAGTCTTATTACCTCTTTCTTACCACTTCTTTCATTTTTGGATGGAGACGGCGTTGATAATCAACAACAGGTTTTGCATCTCCTCCAAATTAATTTTATGCATACATAGAGCTGGGCTTATACCTTTAAGATCATCAAGAGATATCCAATGGCTGGTCGGTGAGCTTTAAGCACATCAAGTAATTTCTCTTCTTCTTCAGCTGAAAGGTTAGCACTAATAATGACAGGATATATGCTCTTCTCATCTAGGTATGCATATTTAAGATTTTCAGGCAAAGGTTTTAATTCAAACTAGGATCCCCTTTAGGTGGTGGTAACACTCCTAAATTATCAGGTGGGATATGCAATTGTAATTGTGGTGGCTGTTGTGAAAGTATTTGTTCTAAAGCATCTTTTTCTTCTTCATTAAATGGTTCATCTTGATTAAGCATGTATCTTTCCACCACGTCTGTTGAAGCTACAGCTACATGAGCAAGAGTTTCAATTACATCTTCAGAAAATGGCTCTTTCTTTGAATGCTTATCAGAAAATTTAGAAAAGTTGAATGCAAGTTTTTCTCCAGCACAATTAATAAACACTTTCTCTTTAAGCAAATCAATTTCAGCACCAACAGTATGTAAGAATGGTCTACCGAAAATGATAGGACAAAATGAATCTTGAGGGCAACCAAGCACAATAAAATCAGCAGGATATTTAATTTTACCTACCAATACTTCAACATCTCTAACAATTCCAAGTGGATTAATATAATCTTTATTAGCAAGTTGAATTGTCATACCTGTCTCTTCCATACTGATAGGATCAATATCAGGCTTGATTTCAAGATACAGAGAATATGGAATGACACTAATGCTTGCTCCAATATCACATAAGCCATGATAACTAGAAGTCCCAATAGTGCATGATATAACAGGCTTACCAACCTTGGCCGAATTGCCTTTAACAACTTTAGTAGCATCTTCACATAGATAAACATCAACAGGATCTTCTTCATTTAATTGTTTGATAATAGAGATTTGACTGTTGACTTCCATCTGTTCATAAGGCTGAGATCTTCTTTTACTCTTGTTAGAAACAGCAATAAGTAAATTTTCCTTGACTTGGTTTGGATATGGTGGTGCCTCAACATACTCCTCAATTGTCAAGGATGACACTGGTTCTACCTGTTTAATAACTTTGGGTACAACAATAGATTGTTTAACAGGTTCAACATAAGCTTCAAACCCAGTTTTAGGAATACCAATATGATTAGCAAAAGATTTAGCTACCTCAATTATAACATAAGGATCAAGATTAAAAGTATCACTCAGATTTTTAAACAAGGTAGAAGTAGAGAAATTCTCTACACATGAATACTCATAGTCCAGATAGGGCTCATTACCTTTATCAAGATCCCAATGACCAGTATTCTCAGAAATAGTCTCCAATAAATTCCATGCTTCTTCTTCAGTATTATTTGTAAAGCTTCCACTAGATGAATTATCCAGAAATTCCTTTTGTTGCCTTGGTAGCCTCACATAAAAGTTTATCAGAATAATTTTCCTTGTAAGATCATGACAAGGATTCTTGCGGAGGAGTTCCTTTAACCTCCCCCAAGCTTGAGTAATACTTTCTCCCAGATGTGGCCAGAAATTAAATATATAGCAGCGGTTCTCATAAGCTTCTCTAGGAGTAAAATACTTAAGAAAGAAAACCTTCCTCAAAATACTCCAGTCCATAGTGACTTCTTCATCTAAAGACCTGAACCAAATACGAGCATTACCAGATAAAGACAGATATAACAGCTTCCTTTTTACCTGATCTTCAGAAATACCAGGAAGTCTAAATAAACCACATATCCTCAATTGTTTCCATGTGTTCACGTGCAGATTTAGTTCCATCTCTGTAAATGGATTTTTCATAACTCTTTTAACATGACCAACGGGAATTTTATATCCCACTTTAGGTATCTCAGGCACAGTATTTCAACAGTTTTAGGAGCATAAGCACTTTCATATAGAGCAAGATGTAGCGAGGCACGATTCATAAATGCCATAGTAGCAATGAGATAAAACAGTAAATAAAATTCACCTTTCAAGTTTCCTTACCAAACTTCTTACCAATAGCGCTACGCTCCCCGGCAACGGCGCCAGAAAAGTATCTTGATGACTCCCAAGTGCAGGAGATCAATTGTAGTACCTTTCGAATAGAAAAGGTTGTCGAACCCACGAGGAGCTGAAGGTATTGGTTATTAGAAATGATAAATAGACAATAAAAGATGCAAGTGTTTTTGGTATTTTCGATTGTATAATTGCAAGACAGTGACAATGCAGCAGGTAAATGGTAACAAGTAAAAGCTCTCAAAGAGAGAGAAAGCCCAATCCTCTATGTGTAAGAGGACAAGCTCAAGTGATGTGTAACTTATATGTGGAAAACGTTCCCGAGGGCGGCATGGATATTGCTAGGCATATAGATTTATTAAACAACACGTTGAATATCTTGTCTAGTTTTAATCTTCTTCGGACGGAGCTATTATTAGGTACAGCTAAATAAATAGACTAAACCCCTTATGATGGATCATGTGGCCAATTAAATGACAGCACAAGAATTATTAAGATATAAAATCCCACCATAGCATTACGCTCTAGGTCCCCGATACTAATACCCCGTAAAGTAACTTAATGATTCGGTCTCAGGCTTTCGTGTCCTCCCAAGTCTCCCTCACGCCATTACACTACGGTGTTCTCCTATGAGCCCATATAGGTGAAGTGTTGTGCAGTCGACGTTCGCACAACACCATCATAGAATCACACAAAAAGATAAACACTAGACAAAATACCAACACATGTCATATATAAATCATTGCCAATTCATCCTATGCCCTCAGGAACATACGGGAACTACTCACAACGTGCAAACATGGTGATGATCAGTGGCATAAATGGTACAACACAATCTGAAAGTATAACTCCACCAACAAATAATGACAAGTACTCAATCACAAACATGAATAGGAGCACGACAAGTATCTAGGGTATAGCAACTCTCAAACTACGAGGGGAACGGAGTGGATCACGGAGATGATGATGGAGATGGTGCTGGTCTTGGTGATGGTGATGATGTAGAGGCCTCCTCCCACGCCAAGGAGGAGAGGTGATGATGATGACGGTGATTTCCCCCTTCTCCGGAGCAGCAGGATCTGATCCCCCTCGGAGGGAATCAGGAGTTCCGCCGCCGCGCGACCTCGGATAGTCTCGTAAAAATTAGGGCGTTACTTTTCGGGCGAGACGGAGACCTCGTTAAAAAGCCCCAGGCGAGGAAGTGCCCGAGGCTCCTTTTGGTGGGTCCCACGCGGTCAGGGAATCTGGCCGCGTGGGCCCACCTATTTTGGGCCTCGTGGCCTTCCTTGCTTGCTTCTTCTTCCCTCTGGTGTTCTCCCAAAGAAAAACCAGCTGTGCAATTTTCCTTTTATTAATTGGGCCTTCGTAGCTCCTGAAACAATAAAAACACGAAAAAGGAGGTTTTCTGCCTCCCAGAAATTAAATACTAAAAATAGGGACTTTGTAGGAAAGTCCCCTAAATCATCTAAAACATGTAAAAACAATGATATAATAATGCAAATAACATCCTAATATGGTGGTATAAGTGGTATAGATGATGATATAAAATGCACGTATCAGATAGTACCAATAGAGCCTCCAGTAACATAGAGATCAGCCAAGATGTTCTTGTTGGGGGTAACACCGTCCACATGCATACGCTTACCTTGAGGGATGAGGTTGCCCTCAAAAGGATAGCCAAGAAGGTCCCCAAAGTCATGGAAGGTAGCATGAAGCTTGTGAGGCCCAGACATCCAAGTCATACCACGGTCTGGAGATGAATCAAACACAACTGTGGAGTAAAACTGATGAATCAAGGGAATGTTGTAGTTGCAAGAGGATTTCATCAAGTCTCTCAAACCCATAGCATCAACTACACTGACTGCCCCACCAAAATAGTCTGCCTTGGTTGCTAGCTTCTGAAAGTTGACAACCTTGTGAGGGCAAACTTTGTGCTTGTCAGACAGCTTGAGATAAAGCTCGCGGTGCAGCAGCTCCATCTGAGAAGTCCAGAAACAGGTATCAATGTCTTCCTCTTGTGGAACCTCATAAGTGAACACCAAGTGCGAAACTCAGACAAAGACAGATCGTCCAGAGACCGCTATACAGACTTGTTCTTTTGGCGCCGATGCTTCTTTGCAATGGCACCTTGGCTGCTTTCTGACTCGGAACTTGCCACATCAACCTGAGGATGAGGACCTCGAGAGGCAAGAAGCTTTGTTCGACCCCGGCGTGAGCCACCGCTTACAGATAGAGAGATAGAGCAGTAGGAAGCACAGGGGTAAGCACTCGTGTCCAAGAAACAAACAAGCGTAGAATGAGAAGATTCATAGTGGGAAACAGAGTGAGCACGTCCGGAAATTCCGGTCCGCTGGCCGGAAATATCCGGCCCCGGAAATTCTGGGCCAAGGGCCGGAAATATCCGGTGCGAACTGCAGCAGTCGGAATTTGCATCTTGCTCAATGAATTTCCAACAAAAATCAAATCGGTGCTAACACACAGTAGGGCAAGCCTAGATGATCATTTCTACCAAAAGAATCATGGTACAAATCTCTAGAATCACTAGGGAAAACGAAAATCACTTCGTCCTAGATTTGAAAATAGAGAAGATTACCGGACTCCATGGAGAAAACGAGTTGGAAGAAGAGGATCCCCTGCGCGTGGGGATGCAGATCCGGCACGAAACCGGAAGAACCGAGGTCGAATGACCCCGGCGAGATCGTTGGCGTCAAGTGAGTTCCGGGTAGGAGAGAGAAGGAGGGAGACGCGGGGGTGGATGAACTGATCGAAGGAGCAGTTGACCCAGCACCTCCGTGGAAAAGGCCCAGAGCCACTTAAGCCAGAGATTTCCGGCCCAAAGGCCGGATATATCCGGTCCCGGAAATTTCCGGAACTATCTCCGGGCAAATTTCCAGCAACTCCAGTACTGAAGTTGTTTAGGTCCTTAGCCACAAATAGCAATGGAAAAAAGGGCACCGGAAATATCCGGGTTGGACCCGGAAATATCCGGTATATCGACGCCAAAAATCTTCTAAAGAAAAACTAAGGACACGAGTGAAAGAAAAGCATGGTTTTTGAGATAAGAAGGCTTAGGAAGAGATCAAGTGACTGGAAATGGTACTTCACACTCAAACATGTTCAAAAAACAAATGGAAGCAAAAAAACATTTGAGTGAGTTTTCCATAAAAACAACGGATAGGCAATAAAATCTAAAGAAGCTCCAATAAGATCAACTCTTCGCAAAGAAGAGAGCGGTGGCCAAGGCCACCATGTATGAGTGTATGTGGTGTGACACCGCGAAGATATATCTTGGGTTCACCGCCACTACTCATCATTTTAAGCTCACAATTTCAACAAATGAAACTAGAGAGGCAAATGAGTTCTTAATGTCGGCATAATGGGGGGAGAGATGTCCAATGTATTAGGACCGCACTCCCCCTATGTCCATGCCTACACCTAAACCAAATAGATAGTCAAATATAGGTGTGTATGCAAGATGGTCAAGTCAAGCTCCTAGAATCCACGATATTTAGCTCATGCCTCAAAAGGTGAATCTTGCTTCATCAAGTGGCTTCGTGAAAATGTCGGCAAGTTGATCTTTGGTTGGAATATAGCCAAGCTCAATATCACCACGAGCAATATGATCCCGAATAAAATGATGACGAATCTCAATATGCTTCGTTCTTGAGTGTTGCACCGGATTGTGGCCAATCTTGATAGCACTTTCATTGTCACACAAAAGAGGCACTTTGTCACAATTGACACCGTATTCCTTTAAAGTTTGCCTCATCCATAACAATTGAGTGCATGCACTAGCGGCCGCCACATACTCGGCTTCGGCGGAGGATAGAGATATGCAATTTTGCTTCTTAGAAGACCAACTCACCAAGGACCTACCAAGAAATTGGCATGCCCCGGAAGTTGATTTCCTATCATCCTTGCAACCGGCCCAATCCGAATCCGTGTACCCGGCAAGAGAGAAATTAGTGCCCTTTGGGTACCACAAACCAAACCTTGGGGTATCAACCAAATATCGAAGGATTCTATTGACCGCCACCATGTGGCTTTCTTTAGGAGCGGCTTGATACCTTGCACACACCCCTACACTCAACACAATATCGGGTCTAGATGCACAAAGATAAAGCAAAGAACCAATCATAGAGCGATAAAGTTTTTGATCAACATCGATACCGTCGGTTAAGTTCAAGATGGCATTTGGTGTCCATGGGAAACCGCTTCCCTTAGCATTGTGCATATTGAACCTCTTGAGCATGTCTTGGGTATATTTGGTTTGAGAGATGAAAGTCCCTTCATTCAATTGCTTGATCTCAAAACCGAGAAAGAACTTCAATTCGCCCATCATAGACATCTCGAACCTATCGGTCATAAGCTTTGAAAATTCATCATTGAAAGCTTTGTTAGATGAGCCAAATATAATATCATCAACATAAAGTTGGCATATGAAAAGCTCCCCTTTAACCCTCTTGGTAAAGAGGTGGGATCGATTTGCCCCAATTCAAATCCACGGTCTAGCAATAGCTCTCTTAGGTGCTCATACCAAGCACGAGGTGCTTGTTTGAGACCATAGAGCGCCTTATCAAGCTTGTAGACATGGTTAGGGAATTTAGGGTCCTCGAAACCCGGTGGTTGCTTAACATATACCAACTCCTTTAAAGGACCATTAAAAAGCACTTTTCACATCCATTTGTTGCAATTTAAAGTTATGATGTGATGCATATGCAAGAAGGATACGGATGGACTCAAGGCGAGCCACGGGTGCATAAGTCTCTCCAAAATCAATGCCTTCAACTTGAGAGTACCCTTGTGCAACCAATCTTGCCTTGTTCCTCACAACCATTCCATGCTCATCTTGCTTGTTCTTGAATATCCACTTTGTGCCTATAACATTGCGGCAATCTTTTGGCTTCTCAACTAGATTCCACACTTTGTTGCGCTTGAAGTTATTGAGTTCATCATGCATAGCTTCTAACCAATCCGGATCTTCAAGAGCTTCAAACACTTTCTTTGGTTCCACCATGGAAATATGAGCTTGATGTTCACTAAAGCTTGCCAATTGCCTTCTTGTGGTAACACCTCTCTTGTGGTCACCAAGGATGTTTTCTAGACGGTGACTCTTTATTTAAAGTCTTTTCAACTCTTGCTTTACGACGGGCTTCGATATCTCTATTGCATCTTGGAGGTATCTCTTGATCATCTTGATCATTTGAGTCCCCGTCTTGACCGGAATGTTGACCTTGATCATCTTGAAGCACATCTTCAACAATGGAAGGAGAGGGTTGATCTTGGTCATGACCTTGGCTAGCATCAACAATAGGAGAACTTGGTTCTTGCATAGCAACTTGGTCAACATGAGGAGGGTCTTGAACTTGTTCTTGGGGTGGTGCATCATTTGCTTCCATGATAGGCGCCGTTTCAACTTGTGATGAAGAGGCCTCCACTTGAATGGAGCTTGGACTTGCTTGAGGAGACTCGTAATGAATCTCAACGGGACGATGGAAACCAATGCCCATTCTTCTTATAGCATCTTGAGGCTCTTCATTATCTACATCACAAACATGAAATTGCGCCACTTGGGAGCCGTCATTCTCATCGAACCTCACATCACAAGATTCTATGACTTTCCCAACGGTTTTGTCATAGACTCTATAGGTGTGAGATTCGGCACCGTACCCAACAAAAACACCCTCTAAAGCTTTAGATTCAAATTTAGACAAACGAACACTTTTGTTCTTATAGAAACACTTACAACCAAATACTCGGTAGTAGGAGACATTGGGCTTGTTGCCGGTGAGCATCTCATAAGTGTAAACTTCTTGCCAACGAAAGAATAGCCGGTTTGATGAATGACACGCCGTGGAGATAGCTCGGCCCATAAGAAAGCGGAGACTTAAACTCCGCCAACATAGACCTTGCCATATCCATGAGAGTCCGGTTCTTCCTTTCGGCTACACCATTTTGTTGAGGGGTATATGCAGCGGAATATTGATGACGAATCCCCTCTTCACTAAGAAACTCATTTAAGGTGTAGTTCTTGAACTCGGAGCCATTATCACTCCTAATGACCAATATAGGGACATTGTGTTGGCGTTGAACTTCATTGGAAAAGTCGATGACGGCTTGTTGGGTCTCATCCTTCGTCTTGAAGAAATAAACCCAAGTAAATCTTGAATAGTCATCAACAATCACCAAACAATATTTCTTCCCACCAAGACTAGGTTGAGGCACGGCACCAAAGAGATCAACATGAAGAAGTTCCAATATCCTCTTTGATGAAATGATGGTCTTGCTTGGATGGGGAGAATCATGCATCTTTCCTTCAACACAAGCCCTACAAAGACGATCTCTAGAAAAAGAAACATTGTCTTTTAGTCCAAGAATGTGGCCACCCTTGTGAAGACTTTGCAAAGTTCTCATGTTGACATGGGACAAGCGGCGATGCCACAACCATCCCACGTCGGCCTTTCCGAATAGGCATATTGCTTGAGTGTTGGTAGACCCCGAAAAGTCCACCACGAACAACTCATTTTCAACATACCCAACGAACATGACCTTTAGAGTCTTGCTCCTCAAGAGTACCACCATATCAATAGTAAAATGGACATCAAAATTCATCTTATTAAGTGCACGAACGGACATAAGATTGTAACCGAGGGACTCGACAAGCATGACATTTACAAGGGTGATATCCTTTGCAACTACCACCTTGCCGAGACCCGTTACCTCCGCTTTTGATTTATCACCATAGGAGACGGATGCTTGATTTATATTTGGTCCCAACTCCGTCATGATCTCCTTGCTTCCGGTCATATGACTAGTGCATCCACTATCAACCACCCATTTAGACCCACCGGAAGCATAGTCCTACAAGAAATCATTGCTTGGTTTTAGGTACCCATTTCTCAATGGGTCCTCTTTTGTTAGCAACAAGGGTCTTAGGAACCCAAATAGAATAAGCAATGTAACCATCATAAGGACCAACATATTTTGCATAAACATCCCATAATAATCAACATAAAGAATGTAGTTGGGATTGTTATGCCCCGCAAAGTCACTACGAGTGGTCTTGCCCCTAGTGGCATTACCACCCGCAATGGAAGTCTTGGCTTGTGCGGGCTTGGCATTGGTGTTGCTCTTCTTCTTCTTTGCCTTGGCCACATAACCAAGGCCCTCCTTCCCTTTGTGTGGCTTTTGCTCAAAAATTTGAGCAACAACCTTTTCTTTACCTTTAGGAATAGAGGTCTTGGCACTAGTGGCCTTGGCAAGCTCAACCTTCAACCTAGCATTTTCCTCAATAACATTTGCATGATCACAAGAGGGAGTAGAGTGCTAGGTGAGTTAGATTTAGAAAGTTGAGTTTGAAGTTGCTCATGAGACTTGACTAGAAGAGAGTGGGTACTTTCCAAGGCCTTGTGAGCCTTGTTAAGTTTCTCCAATCCTCAAGGAGTCTAGCATTAGCAACCACAAACTCGGCTTTCTCCTTTTTAATCACTTTATATTTAGCAAAGACATGGTCTCTATCCTTAATGATTTTAGCAATTATTTCATCATTTTTATCATCAAGAGACTCAATTCTTTCCTCAAGAGAGTTCTATATTCACTCTCTTCTTCAAGAGAGCATTCAAGGATGCAATGGTGAGAGATCCTCTCTCTCAATTTTCCCTTGTCATCAAGGATTTCTTCGGCCGCATCAAGTTGTCTCAAGAGAGACTCAACATATGCCTTAGTTTCACCTTGCAAGTTAGCCACAATAGTATCGGAAGCAACAAGTTCTTTCTTAATCACAAGACTAGTTTTATCATCTATTTCATGCATAGTCTTGGGAGTAGAAGATGATACCTCGGTGACGTGAGCCATGAGGCAACGAGCGGTGTTGATGGAGAGGTTCTCATTGGGGGATTCGAAGAGAGAAGGAGGTGGAGTTGATACAATGGCCAAAGCGGCCACCTCACGAGTGGGTTCTTCTTCTTCTTCGGAATCCTCGGAAGGATACTCTTCTTGAGTCATCAACACAATTCTTGGTGCTTTCTTGAAGAATGGCTTCCTCTTGACAAAAGGCTTCTTTTGTATCATGTTTGATTGGCCCTTGAGGACAAGCCTTCCACCGTTTTGCTCTCTATTCTCATATGGACAATCTTTGATGAAGTGATGCTTGTTATGACAATTGTAGCAAGTCTTTATCCTATTAGCAAACTCCTTCTTCCCACTTGGATTGTTTGCATGATCAACTTGAGCCTTGGGGGTCCTTGTTGCAAGAGCTATGTGACCATGGAGGGCTTGTTCAAGATCATCGGGAGGAAGGTTGTTCGGGCATGCTTCAACTTCATCATGTTCATCAAGGCACACAACCTTGGCCTTCAAAGCAAGAGAGGGACCTTGCTTCATTCCCATGGCCCTAGCACGGTTGTCTAGAGCATTCTTGGTGGCAACCTTGGAGGCTTGCATCTCTTGCATAACTTCATTGGATGTCATCTCAAGGTAGTTGAATTTTCCTTGTAGGGCCTTCAAGTCAACGGGCTCGAAGGGCATGAGAGCATTCACATACTTCCTCTTGATCCAAGCATCATCCACATAGGTTGCCCCAACATTATAAAAGGCTTTGGCAAGAATCTTGAGTCTTCCATACATCTCTCATGAGTTTCACTATCAAGCATGTAGAAACCTTCGGCTCATTGCTCAAGCATCAAATCTATTCCTCTTCATGCTTTCATTTCCAAGAAATGCCACCTCAAGGCATCCCAAGCTTCTTTGGCGGTGGAGACATTTGAATGTGATGAAGACCACTTTCTCCAACGGCAAGTTCAATCATGTGGAGAGCGGAAGCATTGAGTTGTTTCTCGGCCACCTCTCTTCTTGTCAAGTTGTTAGGATTCACGGCCTTGTATCCCTCTTGAATGATCCTCCAAAGCTCGATAGAGGAACTGTTGATATGAGATTTCATTAAGTGTTGCCAAGTAGCAAAAGCCAATGCATTAAGTTTAGGAGGTGGACCCAAAGGGTTTATGCGAGTATGATGGATAGGTGGGTCGGGAGAGTACACAAAGGGAACCCCATGGTACTCCGGCTTCCCACCTTCGGGATGGTGGTAGATGTGGAAGATCTTAGTTTGGTTTCTTCAACCCCTTTCTTTTCTCTTTTCCTCCTCGGTTTCACCGTCATGGAGGTAGCGGAGTCCTCTAGTGGGGTGGTCTCCTTAGGAACCTTGCCACTTGCGAGTTGCTTGATCAAGTCACGCATCTCGGCAAATTGGTATCCATGGACGATTTCAAAGATGTCTCCATCAATTTGAGATCGGCCATGGATGCCGTAGTGGCTTGGTCCTCCACGGGATCACCTCACTTCGTGTCATACTTCTCTTAGGCGGTTAAGCCCAACAAGAGAGCCGAGGCTCTGATACCAATTGAAAGGATCGTATGACACCTAGAGGGGGGGTGAATAGGTGCTACTTCAATTTTAGTACTTTTTCAAATTAGGCTTGACACAAAAGGTAAATTCTCTAGATATGCAACTAAGGTGAATTTACCTATATGACAAGCAAGCAACTAAACAAGATACACGAAGTAAAGACTATAAACAAGGATAGAAGTAACCGAAGTGAAAGCACGCGGAGACACGGATGTAATCCCGAGTTCCTCCTTTTTAGGGGAGTACGTCTCGTTGGAGAGGTGTGAGCTACCACGAAGGTCAAAACTCAACCGCCACAAAGGCGTCACCTTCTTCTCCGATGAACCGCACCACAAAGGTTTGGTTCACCTTCCACTATCGGAATCCTTCAAGGCGGAATCCGGAGCCCTTACAACAACGATCCGGGGCACAACCCACAAAGGATTGGGGGCTCCCGAACAGCTACAAATCTGTCACAAAGACAACAAGTGAGTACAATAATGAGCTAGGTTTTCCAATGGAAATCCTAGCAAAGGGTCCCTCAAGTGAATGAGGGGGAAATGAAGAACGGCTCGGTGAAGATGTAGGTCGGGCTCTTCTCCTTCAATCCTCCGAAGATCAACAAGTTTGGTTGGAGGGATTGGGAGATCTAGGTTGGTGAAGCTTTCAACTAATGGAGGAGAGAGAACCTGGAATGCATGCTTTGGCTGGAGGTAGGTGGAGGGGTATAAATACCCCTCTAGAAAATCTGTCCGTTGCAGTCTTCAGAGGGCCGGATATTTCCGGGCTAAGTGCCGGATATTTCCGGGTCGAGCACCGGATATCTCCGGGGTGGCCGGAAATCTCCGGCTAAATATCCGGCCAGCAGCTGGGTACTCCAGTACCAGACCTTGCTAACGACTTAGCCGAAATCACGTGCCCCGGATATTTCCGGTCACCTCCCCGGAATTTCCGCCCCCGTAATTTCCGGCCTTGCTCCGGAAATCTCCGGCCAAAACAGAATTGATGAAAACTTCTCCCTTCTTATTTGATGAACCTGGAACAGACAAACTTGACAACATAGCAGCTTATTAGGACTCTATTCATGTTATCTTTATTCACCAAAAGTAAGATGAAAGATATGCTCTTTCAGCCTCATTGTGAAGCCCTTGCTTCCGAAATTTCCCACACCATGGAATGTCCTGTAATGCAAGATACATACCATGTGATAATAACCAAAGTGAATGAAATAAAATATTTAAACATAAGCATGCAACTCACCAACTTTGCCTTCGTCCATCACTCTGGATCTTGTTTTTCAGTTGGGCATGCTTGCAATCAAGGCCTTTCTTATTTGGAATTGTTTCGACACCTCCTCAAATGCATTGGGGGTCAAGTGAATATTTGTCCTATTTCCTATCCGCACTTGCTCAACAAACAACTCGGTGATAATCCTGGTGTTATCAGCAGTCCATTCAGTAACCATTCTAGACAAGTTTCTATAAAAGACATGTCATTTCGTTTGTACTACTACATATCAGGAGACATGGCAAATATATAAATTGAGTGATTAAAGGTTTGTACAACACAACAATACTAGAAATCACCCATTGAAATGCTTATCTATCAACAACTACATATATAAGTGCTTATTCAGTCACAAATCAGGAGATTTGAGTGCAAGACAGAGCACAAAATAAAATCCATACATGCATCAGCAGCTCACCGTGGGGACTGGGAGAGACCTTCGGTGCTAGGGATGGAGATAGCAGCGAGGGGGGAGAAGCTCATGCTCCTCAAGCTCGTCTGGAGGAGGAGTTGTGGCGGCGGCAAAGAGAGCTCGGGGCGGAGGAGCTGATCGGCAGCTCCCGGTCCATGATCAACGACACATGTCCAAATTATAATTTACGGATCCACATTTATGGAAGCTGGAACTTCCCATTAATTTACGGCTTTTGATAACTTGGACATATTACCGGAACAAGCAATGATGCATCCGAAGTATAGATAATTTGTGAGTCAACAACGTAGCGATCAAGTGGACATATTTGTAGGCATGAGGAAAGATGCACCGAAGTATAGATAATTGTGCTGCACCCAAAATCGATAATGTGGACATATTATAGGCACGAGGGATGATGCACTGAAGTGTAGATAAACTTGCTAAACTTTTGTAGAATTAAATCCTTAGCCGATTCTGAATGGCACAAGGGGCACATGAGGCCATACCCCTAGGCACTAAAGGTGGCTTGATGCATGTGACACATATATGTGCACGACACAGGAATATGCAATCCGTTACCTATGGAAGTCGCTCGGTAAGGAGGGGGGGAGTGGGAGGTAAACAAACATGTAAAGTATACCAATAACTAGTCGAACTACGTCGTTGACAATCCCATAGGGAAAGATGCCATCATGCTTGAATCATATGTCACGGTGTGCGAGGAGCCAATGACATGTATGGCTATGTGAGTCTTTGAAGGGAGACATTGTTAGCCTTCATCATATGGAAGAGCATAAATGTAACGAACCATATATGCACAAACTAAATGAACATGCACCCTTCCCAATTTGTCGACTCCTTGAAAGGTACTTGTCAATTTCTACATCCAAGATCAAAATATGATCAACATAAGTATTTGAAAACAAAAACAACTTGTTAACATGATTAGCCGTGGGCCACACAACCCACACCTCCACGACAAGGAAGATAACACATATTGTCATGTTTCTAGTTTTGTTCATATTCGGCCTCCACGACATGGAAGATAACAAACATTGTTATGTTTCGTAGATTTGCTCATCTCTATAAAAGAGATGGTTGATCAACTTAATATCCGTTACCAGTCCAGGATTAGGGGAATCCGGAACTTGCCATTAACTTCCGCTTGTCATCATGTGGGATTTTACGATACAAGACATATTCATTGGTAATTAAGGAGGTATGCATCAATCACGCGGACTATAGACACGAGGGAAGATACACCCAAGTATAGAAAGACGTGCTAAACTTATGTAGGATTATATATATCCTCAACCGATTCTGAATGGCGCAAGGTGCACGTGAGGCCATACCCCCAGGCACTAAAGGTGGCGCGATGCACGTTAGACGTTTACGTGCATGGCACATGCACGTGCAATCCATCACCTATAGAAGTCGGTAAGTTGGAGGTAAACAAACATGAAAGCAAACCAATAACTCTCGAACTCCGCCGTCCTCAATCCCACAGGAAAGATGTCAACATACTCAAAACAACTAAACATGTGTCACATACATACATCATCAACAATCCCACAGGGAAGCTACCAACATACTTGAAACATATGTCACAGTGCGCAAGGGGCCAATAGCATGTACGGTTATGTGAGTCTTTGAACTTTGAACGGACACATTGATAGCCTTCCTCATATGGAAGAGCATAAATGTAACGAACCATATACACACAAACTAAATTAAAATAAACCTTGTCATTCTTCTTGAAAGGTACTTGTCAATTTGTATATCCAAGATAAAAATATGATGAACATAAGTCTTGGAAAACAAAAACAATTTGTTAACATGGTTAGCCGAGGGTCACACGGGCCAAACCTCCGCGTCAAGGAAGATAACAAATATTTTTTCATGTTTCTAGATGTGTTCATACCGAGCCTCAACGACAGGGAATATAACATTGTCATGTTTCCTAGTTTTGTTCATATTTGGCCTCTCCACGACAGGGAAAACGACAACCATTGCTATGTTTCCTAGGTTTGTTCATCTCTATAGAAGAGATGGCCGGTCAACTTAATATCCGTTACTAATTCAAAAGTTACAGAAAAGACGGAACTTGGCATTAACTTTCCCTTGTCATCATGCGGGTTTCTACGATACGAGACTTTCATTGGCAATTAAGGAAGGGTTGCAGTTCCAGATTTGACTAACCTTGCTACATATCGATCGTATGGAATATTATAGGCACACAGAAAGATACACTGAAGTACATATAACCATGCTAAACTTTTGTAGGATTAAATCCTTAGCCGATTCTAAATGAAGCAAGGGGCACGTGAGGGCGTACCCCCGAGGCACTAAAGGTGGCGTGATGCGTGTGAGACGTATACGTGCATGTCACATGCACGTGCAATCTGTCACCTCTGGAAGTCAGAAAGCTGAAGGTAAACGAACATGAAAAGCAAACCAATAACCCTCCGAACTCCGCCTTCCACAATCCGAGAGGAAATACCTCAACACACTCAAAACAACTAAACAAGTGTCACATTCATACATACATCTATGCGAGTCTTGGTGCCAGACATTGTTAACTTTCATATGGAAGAACACACATCAATGTAACAAACTCTCCACAACATCCCAAGATCAAAATCTGAGCAACAAAAAGTCTTCTTTGAAAAACATAAAACAGCTTTGTCAACATCATAAGCCAAGGGCCCACCTGATATCCGCCATCGCTATCCGTCCGTTTGAAGAAGCGTCACATTCCCCACCTGGCTGGGGCTTCCGGCTATATATACGGCGGCTGGACCCCATTTTCCGGCTGCTCCCAAAATTTTCCTCCGTCCCGCGCCTCCTCCCTCCTCCAGCCCGCCGCTTAAACCCAAGCCCAAAACCCTAACCCTAGCACCACCGCCGGCGCCGCCACCCCACAACCCATTTCGCCGCGCAAGCGTGGTCCTTCCTTCGAACGCGGTCCAGGGTCCTATGGCGCCGTTCGGGGACGGCGGCCCGTTCGGCGGCGCGGCGGATGGGGACGAGGGGGAGGGCGAGGCGAGGTGGGGCTGGGACCCGATGCGCAGCGGAAGCGCGCCGCCCACCATGGACGGCGCGCGGCTGGCGGCGGACGGGGTGCTGGGTGCCGGCGGCGGCGGCGGCGGTGGCGGAGGCTTGTTCTTCTCCGGCGCCGGCGGGCTCGGCGAGGTCGGCAGGCAGCGCGGCGGGGTCGTCCCGCAGGTGAGGGAGCCCCGTCCATGCTTCTTCTTTTCTTTGAGGGAATCTTTCATGCTTTTCGATTACAGGTAGTAGCTTCTGTGAATCTTTGATGCTTGATAAATGCCAAGCCCGTGTCTGGGCCGGTGGCGTCGTGCGTGCGTGGTGTAGATTGGATGTACGTTCTCCTGCCGTGGGATTCGCCGTTGGATTCGTTTTCGATCTATGCCTGGTCAGTTCTTGCTGGGGCGAGGGCTCCTAAAAATTCAGTTTTTTCACCCTGAGAAAAGATTGGTGGATTAGCCGGCTAATTTAACAGGTGCAGGCGAGGGCTAGTACATCATCGGGCTTAGGTTTGTGCTTGGACGGGGATTAGATTGGATGGTTCAGTCCTGGGTGTGTGATGAAATTGGCAAAAGCTATAGCCTTTTTCATCGTTTTCGTGGCGTACGAGGTGTAATGAAAGTGACAGCAAGAGGTTGATTTGTTTTCGATCTATGCCTAGTTGGTTCTTGCTCGCGGGAGGGCTCTTACTAATTTGGTTTTTCTCCCTGAGAAAAAAGGGTGGTAGATTAGTGTTCGTAGTCAGATTTAAACAGGTGCAGCAGTTGAGGGCTACTGCTTGGTTTGTTTCCGAACGAGTACATTGTGCCAAAGTTTTTGCTTGGACGGGGATTGGATTTGATGGTTCAGGTGCAATGAAGTTGATCAATGCGTAGACCTTTCCATCGTTTTCATGGCTGTCTGGGCTCTAATGGTGCAGATATAGGAGGTGTAATGAAATTGGCAGGCGATTATCATCGCTCCAGTTCTCCTGCGTGTTTTTCTTGGACACTCAATTGAGTGGAGTGTTTGTTGATGACCGGCTGGCAATGTTGCTATCTTTTTGATCAATATGCGGTCTGTCTGGTTTTGTCAGTTCATTGGACTGCTTCGTCCAAATTTTTGACACTTTGTAACAAGTAGACTGGAATGCTGGAAGGGTTCAATTCGAAGTTTTTTTGTTCAAATTTTACCTTTTATCGTGTAATCTGGGCTGCATAAAGCCTAGCTTGTAAATTCAGTGTTCGACATAATGAGCCATGCTGCACATGGTTTTCAATTTTGTATTTGGCAAACACTTGAGTTATCTTTTTTGTGCATGTTTATAACCTTCAGTTGTAACCGTTTGCTTTGGCATTCTCACCAGGGGAACGTGGCTTATCGTTTTGTAGATACCCTGTTCCTTCCGTTTCAATGTAGATAAGACCATCTGGCTTTATTCTAATATAACATGGGTTGTTTATATCGGTTTTAGTATCCTGGTCCTGGTGTCTCCATTGGATAGTTCTTATTATAGTGTTGTCTACTCCAGTATGGTGTAATATGTTCAATGTGATGTTATGGGCTTAATATGTTCAATGTAGATAAGACCATCTTCAAGCTTGTATGGCAAGCATGGTTTTTGGAGTTCCATATTGTTTTAATAGTTTATCTTGGTACAATAATTTTTGTGTATTTTCTCAAAGTTATTGTTCAGTTTGATCCAAGAGCAAATACATCAAGTTTAGCAGAAAACTGAACCAACATAGTTCTGACATTCCCTTTAGTGTTGTGCCAAATGACTCAGATTCCTTGCACTCTCTTCTCTGTGTGGATAATGAGATATATCGAGAGGAAGGTATGCATCGATGTCGAGATAGAGGCTGGTAGATAGGGACTTTACGAGAGGGAAGCTGGGGCTTGTTTCGGTGAAGGGGAGAGAAATAGGGTAGGGTCTGGTCAGGTGCAGCCGTCCCATGTTCTGCCAAATCGAGAGCACATCTTGACTTGTTACTTTTTCTTTTCTTTATATTTTTATTTGTTGTTTGTTATGGAAATAGCTAGCTGCTTCTTGAAATAATGATGTTTCCTTAATTGTTGTTGTGGCTTCTCTGTTCTTTTTGTTATTTGTACTTCGTCACCCATGCATCTAGACACATTTATGTGCTGTCTGTACTACCCTGTAAGGGAATATGTTGCGCGCTCGTAGTGCTTGTGACTTCATGACTTCTGTTTTTGATAGTGTAACTTTTAGTATTTGTTCTTTTGCGATCCTGTATGGCTGTATCTGAACTGGCAACACACAAATATTATTGGAAACTTCACATCTATCCTTATTTTGTGAACCATCTCATATAATGACACTACTTTCAGATTTATGTGCTTCCATTTTTTACGCTTTCATAATTAATGCATAACTTGCTGTAAGCTTTGTATTCTTTCTTTCAGGACCATTTTGGCAACTCTGCATTACTATCTAAAGGTTTAGCAGGCATCCAACTTAATGGTAGCGTAGAGTTTGATGGGCATAAATTTGGACCAAGCAGAGTTCATAGTGTTGATGCAATGACAGACCACTCGGCATTTGATATGGGTTCAACATGGACAGAACAGGATGCTGAATTTCATAGGCACCCAAATCATTTCGTGTCAAACATGGGAAAGATGAATACTTTTGGCCGAAGGGACTTTGATTCTTCATATCTCTTCGATTCCGATCTTTCAGATACATTTTCTGGGTTGAGGCTATCTAATAGGATACCATTTGATGAAAGGAGTCATGAGAATGAGCTGCTTGATGAAATGTTCATACATCAAAGAGATTTCAACTCCAGTATGGCCGATGGTAGCCGTTCTCCTTCAGCTGGTAATATGTTTCGCACATCCAGGTCTGAGAACTTTGGTTTTCGCTCCCCGCGTGGGAATGTTTTACGCAGGCAGAACAGCTCAATTGATGGTCCCAATGATCCTAGGATGAATCACCACCACATTAATAATGTAGGCCACCTATCTTTTGCTGAGAAGCTAACTTTGATGCAGTTGGGCAATTTGCACGGAGAGGCTAATTATCTCCGTGATGCAGCTATGACAAATATGATAAACCCCCTAAGCAGTAGAAACAACACCATTAGAGACTTGGATGTGCCTAGGAATCGTAGGCCATACCTTGAGGATCACTTTGGACGGCAGTGTCTGCAGAATGATGATAATTATCTACCAAAATCTGGTCTCTCATATAATAGTAACAGGCTCTATCACGATGAGCCTCGTGTGCCCTATTCAAGAGTTCAAAGATTAGGGTCCCACACCCATCCTAATTTGGGGAGCATTTCATGTCACGGTGACCAGCAATCATGCCTCTCCTCAAATAATAGAAGGTCAGGTGGTAGAAATCTGGGCCTACAGAGCAATCAAGATAATGCAGTAGCACAGTATGTTGATTCTTTGGATAGAAATGTTGATGATTCCTTGGAGCTACTTGATGCAGTTGGCCATGTTATGAATGTCAGGTATATTATTTGTTCATTCTGCAGTTGACTTTTTAATCAAAACATTTCTGCAAAATCATTTTATTCTCATCTTAATGCAGTGTGGATCAACATGGAAGTCGGTTTATTCAACAGAAACTAGAAGAAGCATCACCTGAAGATAGGGAAAAGATCTTTCCAGAGATACTAGCCAATGCTATTGCTCTGACAACAGACGTGTTTGGTAATTATGTGATTCAGAAGGTATGCCAATCTGTCCTAATATTTTTTTTCCGTTTTTCCTGAGAATAGATACTGTCATTTGTTTTGAGAAATGAGAAATACTGATATTTGCAATTTACTGTTCACAGTTTTTTGAGTTTGCTACGGAGAGCCAGTTGAGCCAGTTAGCAGATAAACTCAATGGTCATATTTTGAATCTTAGCTTTCAGATGTATGGGTGCAGAGTTGTTCAAAAGGTCAGTTCAGTTCAGTGTTATTGCTTTGTTTCTGTTCCAGTGTAATGCTTACAGTTATCACTTAACCACACAATCCATTCAAAACTCGTTCCTTCAGTTTTTCTTTGTATGTGGTAAATGTACTGTGGATTTGGTTGGCCATGACACACTTGCAATTGAGTTTAATATATCCCTGTCACGCTTTTTAAAATTTAAATTCTAATATTCACTATTTGCAGGTTATTGAGGTAGTTGATATGGACAGGAAGATCGAAATTGTTAATGAGCTCAAGAATTCTGTTCTCAAATGTATTAATGATCAGAATGGCAACCATGTAATCCAGAAGTGCATTGAGTGTGTTCCTGAAGACCGTATCCCATTTGTTATAGAGCCTATAGTAGCGCAAATTTGTGTGCTTTGTACTCACCAATATGGCTGCAGAGTTATCCAGGTATAATTTTTCACGTTTCTCACCTTTGAGTTTTAGACTGATCTTTTTTTAACCAAGACTAACATTATTTTACAGAGAGTTTTGGAGCATTGCCATGATGCAGCGACTCAAAGTGCTGTGATGAATGAAATTGTGCAACATGCTTTTGGTTTGACAGAAGATAAATATGGGAACTATGTTGTTCAAGTATGTCAATGTGCTCTCTATAATGTATTTATTAGAATTAGTTTTTCTATTTTTTGTTGACCTGTATAATATTGATTCGTCGTAGTGTAGCCTAATAATTTATATGTCGCTAACCAAAGAAATTGTTTCTGTTAAATTGTGAGTGACATATCTAACTAGAATAGTCATCTTGTATCTATTATATGCTCTGATAATATGATACACTTCCTGAACTAGTTGCAAGTTGTAGGTCTCATGATGGATGATTTGGTGTGACCTTAATTTGCCCTGTAAAATTTCTTTAATCCATTAAGGAATTTGCCCTGTATATATGATCAATTGACAATCTAGTTCATATTTTTTGGTTTAAAAATGTTGCTGTATGTTATAAAATAAAGTTCCATATGTTCACCATCCCAAGATAGAACTTTGAACAGTAGTCCTTGTGATACAAAATGGATATCTTTTAGGGCATGATAAATCCTTCCAAGATGGCACGTTGACCCTCAATTTCTGTGGAACATGTTGTCTCACATAAAAGTCACTATAAATTTCAGAAGTATATTTCATCATAAATCTAGTAAGATAATATCAACCTTGATGTTCCCTACTCAAATTTGTATTGGATTGTTAACTGCCATTCCTATATCTAATGGTAGAGCTCTGATGCAAATTATATTAGCAATCCATAATGAAAACTGAAGCCTTGTGAAGCTCAAATCTTTTGATATGTTTGTTTTTGTCCATTCCATGTTATTACTGCTTCTGTTCCAGTATTGAGTTACGTAGATTTTGACAAACCTTCAAACATTCTTCAGCATGTCTTGCAACATGGGAAGCCAGAGGAGCGATCATCCATTATTCAGAAGCTCTCTGGGCAAGTGGTGATCTTGAGCCAGCAGAAATATGCATCGAACGTTGTTGAAAAATGTTTGGCTTTTGGAACTCCCGATGAACGTGATGGCCTTATAAGGGAAATTGTATCTTGTGGTCAAACATTCCAGGTTTGTCCTCTCTCACACCATTTTGCTTCACTGCATATTTTTCAATGAAGCTATTCTAGTTTTGGAGACCATCTATTTCCTGTTACACCACACAACGATACATGACAACCCCCTCTGAACCACCAATTAGATTGTGTGATGTGATATGTGCCCTTTGGTAGGTAGTACTAACCGCTCGAAGCATGTGTTCCATGAATATGGAATCCTTCTCTTTTCTTGGTGATCTCAGAACATAGTTCTCCATGAAAACCCCAAATATCGGATTCACTTAATCTATGACCTGTGAACTATAGAGTTATCTTCACTCCTATGAACATTTTACTTGATCTAAACAAGTATTAGAGTTATTTGCTACTTCACTGGATAGCAAACAACTTCACTCAATTCCATACTCATCTGCTCATTGGCACTTAGTATATGTTTTTTTGGTAGCTGTGTGGCAAACATGTTGATGCATTGCAATTCTTATTGGGTTTAACACATTTCATTCACGAGTTTGCCCATTTTTTGTGCAGGCACTGATGAAGGATCAGTTTGGCAACTATGTTGTACAGAAAGTCCTTCAGACCTGTGACGGCAAATACCTTGAGATGATTCTGTCAAGCATCAAGGTGCACTTGAATGAACTGAAGAACTATACATATGGAAAACATATCGTTGCACGGGTCGAGAAGCTAATCATCACTGGAGGTAAGCTGACGTGAAACTTATCTATCCCAGTGCTTGGATTTTTCTAAATCAAATTCCTAACATTTTCTTCATGGTTTCAGAAAACCGGGTGCGGATGGTGTCCAAGACGACCTGCCAGTGTCAACAGCCATCGAAGTGTACAGATGTTGATGCCAAATCTTTTTAAGCGTCGGCATCAGTTCTGGTGTAACAAGAACCGACTGTGGAGGTTTCCTTTGGTACAGCGTGCATTGTAATATGAGGCCTTGGTAGAGAGAAACAAGGTTTTGATGTTCCTTTCCGACGTCCTGTACAGAATTTGGAGGGTTTGCGGGAACATTGAGTAACTAGATGAGCGTTAGGTTTTGCCGCTGTATATCTTTTTGGCCATGTACAAGTTTACAGGTGGATATATAGCTGTACATTCTATGGAGTTGTTAGCTGGTGAATTGTGATGTTAAATTTGTTTCTGGTTGAGCTGTTAAACAGGATTTACTTTGTTCTTGAAAGCTATGTTTAGCATTCCTGATCCAGTTTTCCTTGACGCTGAAAAGGGGGATAAAGGGTGAATCTGCATTTGTATAAGGCAATGTCTAAGCTATCAGTATGGTGGTAGCCACATGCTTACAGCCTATACTAACTAGACAAGTCAGTTCTAATCTCTATAGTTCACTGCCACATGTAATGCCACCATAGTAGTTCATTTTGGAACATCAGGACCATAATTACCAAACGATGAAGGCAAAATCCATGTTCATCTGGACTTGTATTTTTATGCTACTAAGGCAGCTGGTACAAATGTTCTGTATCAATTTCGTAGGGTCAAGTCTCGATTTGGATATCGAACTCCTGATACCTCCAATGCTGATTTCAACATAATGAACAAATAAATGTTCGAAACACATCTCAGAAGATCTTCACGTGGCGAGGCTTTCACGTAGATTCTAAATGTGTTGATCCATTGCAATACTTCAGTGGTTTTAACACACTCCATGAGTTTGCCCATTTTGTTTATGCAGGGCACTGATGAAGGATCAGTTTGGTAACTATGTTGTACAAAATGTCCTTCAGACCTGTGAGGACAAATACCTTGAGATGATTCCGTCAAGCATCAACTATCAAGGTGCACTTGAACAGGCTGTAGAACTACACATATGGAAAACATATCACGGGTTGAGAAGCTAATCAACACGGTAATGAGTTGACCATCTAAGTAACTATCTTTCTCCGAGCAGAAGGTATATAGTTTGTCTAGTTCTTCAAATGGAAAACGAGCAAAATAGAACGAGATTCTGTGTTATTAGAAACAGTTATCTGCCGTGAGCTTGCAAGTAGCTCAATCTCATATTCCCGGTACCTCCCATGCTCATTCCAACGTAAATGGAATTTTTTTTCAGAAGCACGCACAGGTATATAGCTTTTGTAGCAATTATTTCTTCAGCATTTCTACCGTATATGCACGTTTATATGGCCAAGGCACGAAGGAACAAAAATGGAGAAGAGAAAAGATACTTATAGATACAAGTGTAAGAAATTGGGTATGGTAGGGACCATATATGGTGGTAGTCGGTGTGGTAGGTGTCTTGTTTCGTACATGGGAACATTCACATGGTATGGTGCTGAGAGAAACATGCCAGTCGTTCATCAGTAGTACTGCAATTTCTCAGCTTAGAACGTAAGTGAGTTTTTCCTATGAATGTCAAGAAAGAATATTTCCTACAGGATGAGACAATTTATCTATCTATCTATACTTTATAAAGCAAAACCCCGCTAACCTGCATTAATTATTTTTCTAACTCAACATACAAGTTATCTACATCATCCATCTTTCTTACCAACCAATTGTCCACCTCATCCATCTTACCAATCATTCAAGTATCCACCTCATCCCACTAACATTTATTAGCATGTATTATTTTAGCCACCCAATTTTCCACATCATCGTTTGATTATCTCTCCATGCAACCTATCAACATCATCTTTTTTTTGCAATTTAAATATTCAATCATCCTTTTTTTAACACAACAATTATTATAGTTCTTAATCGGTTCAACCAACAAAGCGAATTTTCTGCACATTGTTTTCATTGTGAAAACACATGTAACTATTAAGAGCTGTAAAAATTTAAGCAATTTTCATAAACTTTACGCGGAACATGCATAGCATATTTTCAACGAATCTATCGGCATTATCAGTCTCATCAGCCCGTTAATTTCATCTTATGTACTGTTTTAATAATTTACACGCAACATGAAATTTAATATGTCAAACACACAAATATTTCACGTCAAAATTTAACCTCACAATTATTGACGCAAATAGAATCTTGCATGTCCATATAGACAAATTCACACAATAGAATTTCCAAGAGATGGCCGCTGCAATGTGCGGGTATCCTCTAGTATTTTGCAGAGCAACCGGCAGCCCTTTCGTTAAGTGCAAAGAAAATGATCGGTTAATAAGCAAAATTGGGGGAAGCTGGCTATTACACATTTACTGTTCTCCTTGCCTCATGAGATACCACGGTGAACTAGCAAGTGACGCACTGCACTATATTTGAGAAAACTCAGTCCTAGTAGACTACTATAGTTGTAGATGTCTCTGTATCACTGAATGTCTCAGCTAGTGTAAGGGCAGTGAGGAGAGTGCAGCATTTTGGAGGACGGCTCCATATGGAGCCCGTTTTCTATAAAATTAAAAAACAATATTTCTAAGATTCAAAAATTCAGTAATAGATCCTAGTTGTCGACAATGATTTTTTTCTAATGTTGCGCAAAAAATCAATGCGAAATATTTGTATTTCGGTTGTGTAAAAATGACAAATTTCTAGATCTGAATTGGTGAACAGTACGAAATTCGAAAATTTTCAGCCTTTTCAGAATTTTTTACTTTTTGTGTAGGCGGGAGAACAGACTATTTCGAGCTGAAATTTTACAGGACTGTAGAATACGCCCTTGCCAACATCTAGGGTTTTTTGTTCTTCTTTAAATTTTAGAATGTCAATTTTTAAAAAAATTCAGAAAAAGAGCTCCATGGAGGCCAGGATCCAAAGCGACTTTCGCAGTGTGGACCGAGGACCACTATTTTAGCAAGGAGCTATACAAAAAGGCAAGTCATCTCTTCTCACCTAAATTTGTGAAACAACGTTGTTGACAATAGAGAGTAATTATAACCAAAAAAAGAACAAGAGTTTGCATCAAGAAATATAATGCCGAGGTCTCTGTTCTGGAGATAGTACCAGCCGAACATGCGCTCTTTTGTTCTTTCTTGGGAACATGCAGAAGAAATTACAAAATCCAAGTTGCGAAAATTTGAATCTAGGAGGTTGCATTTTACATCCGTTTCCCAGCCCAATATGGTTATGCTAAGTTCGTAGCCTGGGAGGGTTTGTAATAGAAAGGAACATAGTAAACAAGAAAATGAGAGGTAATTTGAGTATATTTTAATGAAATGACAAGTTTTGAGTAAAATTGGAGCATAAAAAAGAGAAACATACAAATCATTAGTTGAGATTCACATGTGTGCGCCACAAACATCTTCTGGCTTTACATTTACACTTGTGTGTGGCGATCATGGGACGTTAATATGGACTAGGAAGCCTGCGTCACATATTGATTGGACTCCCATAGTCCATAGATTGATAGACACATGGACGTGTTGGTTCTACCAATATGCCGAGAACTCAATCCTGCATATAGTCATCTTTTGTAATATTTCGCTAACCAAAATGGTGGAAGAACCTCCGTGTCTGGTGGCCTGTGGCCACAGCTTTTGCCATGACTGGTTCTTTTACACAGGGACATCTGCATGTATCATGGAAAGAAGCATGCATGTGTTGTAGGGTGATGCAAGCTCAGTCCTGTTGTACTACTCTAGTCGTAGATATATCTACAGTTCGCACATATGTACTATGTGTTTTTTTTATTGGATATCTAATGTATGCTGCATTTTTTTGAGTGCCACATGTAAGGTGAAAAATTAAACTTAGCTGTGGCGTCGCCGGACACATTTACATCTTGTTTTGTCCTCTTGTGTCTCCCTTGTTGGCCGGTTTAAGGGTACCTTTTACTAATTTTATTATTATCGGCGCTTGGCGGGATTAGTATAAATCTCATCCAACCTTTTGTTTATATGAGGGCCTTTTAGACTTTTTTATTACCTAATTGTTTTCTACTAGTATGGGGGAGAATCATCAGTCCACACATGAGGCCAGTCAAAATGAGCAAGAGTAGAAGCCCCTAGGTTTGTGTCTATCGGGTCGGATATGAAGATGAGCCCCTAGCAAGAGTAATAATTTCGGCTCCAAAACTTGCATTCTTGCAACCTTCTCCTTAATTAATGTAAGGGACAAAACTTTTGCCCCACACTTAAAAAAAAGATGGGTTGGCTGAGCTAAAAACGTAGATGGTCCCCGACACTCGTCAAGAACACTATTATAAGTAAGTGAAGTTATCTAGTAGGATAATGGTCATGCTTAACCTAGCAACCACGTTGCGGGTCCTTCATGCTAGAAGCACGACTGAGAAATGGCTGGAGAAGGAGGTTCTAACCATTTCAGGAAATATACCAGACAGACTTCGAGCGTGTTTGGTTGGGCTTTTTTCTTTGCTATTGGCTTTGGCTTATAAGCCACAAAAACACCTAATTATGTGCTTTGAGCTTTTGACTTTTGGCTTATGCCATAGTAAAACATAAGTCAAACGCCAAAAGTTAGGTGCTTTTGGGCTTAGAAGACAAAGTCAAAAGCCAAATAAAAAGCCTAACCAAACACTCTCTCAAGCTCGAGCTTTCTTAATCGAAAATATTCCACACATGGAAGACATGTGCGCATGGATCTGACAGACTAATTTTCTGAAAGAAAAGGTAGTTCCTAATCTGGGCGTTCTGTAGGTTAAGGGCTATATAACAGAATAAATATCAGACATACTGCACCGAACCATAGTTCTTATCAATACAATCAGTTTTCTACCAGCACGTGTTTCACGTCTGGATATCAAACTCCTAATACCTCCCATGCTCATTCCAATTTTTCCCGAAAACAGAGGACACACAAATATGGGAAAGCATTTTGCACTGGTCGAAAATCTTCACGTGGTGGGGTTTTCACATAGCTACTAAATTTGCATCGCAATTGGATATCTCTATATTGAATATGGTATACACGCATGTACAAGAAAGAATAAGACATAGGGTATATAGAGACGAGGAAACTGGTATTCAGAAACCATATGGTGGTAGTTGGTGCTGTAACTAGACTGCTTACAATGGAACATTACAATCAGTTTTCTACCAGCACGTGTTTCACGTCTGGATATCAAACTCCTAATACCTCCCATGCTCATTCCAATTTTTCCCGAAAACAGAGGACACACAAATATGGGAAAGCATTTTGCACTGGTCGAAAATCTTCACGTGGTGGGGTTTTCACATAGCTACTAAATTTGCATCGCAATTGGATATCTCTATATTGAATATGGTATACACGCATGTACAAGAAAGAATAAGACATAGGGTATATAGAGACGAGGAAACTGGTATTCAGAAACCATATGGTGGTAGTTGGTGCTGTAACTAGACTGCTTACAATGGAACATGAGGACCATGTACCAGTTCATGAAAGCGACTAATTAAGAACCACACACACTAATACACTATGGTGGTGGCGTGAGCGTTAGCCTTTCCGCCTGCAAAACTCTTAACCAAATTCTCACTCTCATAGACATACAGCGCCAAAATGTGTACCGTCATATCTGTAACCTGAAGACAGAGAGTGCAAGTGTCCAGCTCATCCTGCAACCCGTGCTTGACTCTTCTGTCAGATGTCCAAAGCTTCAATTCGACTGGAAGCCACATGAAAATTGTGCAATTTAGAGGTGCACCTGATCCCCAGATAGCGTCTGCAGCAGTAAAACGAGTGACACCTTGACAAAGTCTTGCGTAGGTAGACCGGACAGAGTAGTCACCAGAAGAAGAGCAAGGCCACCTGAAATTCATCTGTCAAGATTCGTACTCTTGGTATTGAGAAACATTCCAGTCGTTTATGGGTAGTACTGCAACTTCTCAGCTTAGTAGTTAGTACCCAAGTTGAGTTTTTACTACCAACGTCAAGAAAGAATATTTCCCATGCAAGGAGACAATATTTTTTTTGCGAGCAGCCAGCAGCCCCTTCATTAAGTCCAAATAAAATTGATCAGTTAATAAGAAAAATTGGGTGAAGCTGGCTATTACACATTTACCGTTCTCCTTGCCTGTGGTTCCCCGTATATATTCATCTTCTAGGCCATTTTTGCTCACTAAATGCAGCAACCTGTGTGGCAACTTCTTCTATTAGATATGGTTGGTTCTTCTTCACACGGCCATCTTGCATCCGGGCGCACTACACTATTTTCTCAATCCTCATAGACTACTCTAGTTGTAGATGTCTCTGTATCACCGAATGTTACGAGTTCACATGCCCGTAATATGTGGAATTGCTTTGAGGGTACATGCATAAACATGCTACATATGCATTTTACAATACTTAACACCCCCATCATATGCAATGAAAAATGAGAAATTTGTGATCCAGATTCTAGACCAATATTATAGAACAAGAGGTACTCTAACCCACCCGTTCCCCTCGCGTCGCCCCCCCAGGCGGCGCTAGGGGCGACTTTGCCGGCGCCGCGAGACCCTCCCCGCCGGACCCCCCCTGCCGCTGCCGTCGCCGGCCTCGTCCGCGGCGGTGGCGGCACCCCTCCTCTGCCACAAAGGCGGTCGGGGGGCGGTCCTCTTCTCAGCTGGTGGAGACCGGCCCGTGGGGGCGGTGGCGGTCGGGGCGGAGGATGCCGAGCCGGCGGGCTCGGGCAGAGGTGGCGGTCGTCGTTCTGGTCGCGGGAGGTGGCGTGAGGAGGCGGGGGCGCCGTCGCGCCGTCGCCAGGTGTGGAGCCACGCCCGATGGGCTTGGCGGGCCCGATCGGGGCCCGTCGGGCCTGGGCTGGGGCGTGTGCCGTTCGAGCTAGGCGCCGAGGCAGGAGGTGGCACGGAGGTGCGGAGGCGCGGCCGTGCGCGGTGGTGTCGGAAGGTCATCGTGCGAGGCGGCGGCCGGTGCGCGCCGTCCTTGGCTCGTTCTGGGTCGGACGGGCCGCGGCCGGTGCTCTGTGGGAATGCTGGGGCGGCGGCCCTAGGCACTGGAAGTTGGTGCGGCGGCGGCTGCCGTGGCAGGAGGCGCCACGGTTGGGTCCGGCGCGCGATGGCGGGAACCACGGAGTCCCTCTGCTCGTCCTGCTGCTCCTGGCGCTTTGCGGCCAAAACAAGCACCGGGCGAAAGCCTTGTATCGACTCCGGTCGGTGCCGATGACGGCGGCGCCTTCGGGCGTCGTTCCCCTTCTTCTTTGCGTCATCGTGGAGCTCTGTTCGTGACCGACGTGGGTGGTTTCAAGATCTCCGGGTGAAAATCCAAGCTCCCTCGGAGCGGGCGACGGTGACGGACACGTCACATCCTTGTTGGAGGCGTCGCTTGGGAGCTCTTGGCCCTCGCGGTACGTCGGCTTGGCAACGGTTGGGCGGGATGGCTCTGTGGTCGGGGGAGGCGGATGCCGGGGTGGCGACCCCGGGCGGTGGTGGTAAGTCGAGGCGGCGGCCTCGGTCCCCTCTACAGCGACGGTCCTAAGGGGCAGGGCCTTCATCTAGCGAGGTTTTGGGTGGCGACTTGGTGCTGCGAGGGCAGCTGGTGTGTCGACCCGGCTGGTTCGGCTCCGGGCAACGCGGAGTTTGATCTGGTTGCTACGCCGGGGCGGCGGCCCCGGATTTGGCGCGACGTTGAGGTCTGCGGGCGGTCGCCTTTAGCGAGGGTAGCAAGGGCTACGAGACGGCTGGGTCGTGCAGCGTTGTGGCTCGTGTGCGGCTTTGGTGTCGAGTGGTGTATATCGGGGCGGCGGCCCCGGAACTGGTGGTGTGCGTTCGTTGCGTTTGGTGGACTTGCGTCGTGTGGGCGACGGGTCACCTCGCATGTGCGGTTTTTCGGCCCGGTTTTCCTCATAAACATGGCAATGTATGGTTTTTGGGCCCGGTCTTCCTTATAAACTGGGCCAATTCTTCCTCTATATGAATTGCAGGAACGCTCTGCCCTCCTTCGAGAGGTTACTCGAAAAAAAAGAAATTTGTTGTAGTGTCGCTCCCCATCTTTATATTGCATATTGTCTTGTATTCTCTCTGTCGTACATCACATGAGTGAATAGACACACTGTGTTGTGTCGCCTGTCCTCGGACTCTCCTTTTTTTAGCGGAAGGATCAGATTGCATTAAACCACCGTTCTTACAGAAAGATCCAGAAAGAAAAAGAAATTACAAAGAAGTCCTTCTTCTCCTAGATCCCGACACAGGCGACACAAAGGAGCCGTCGGTGACGTGCCGCTGCCGCTGCTCCGCTTCACGCTTTGTATAGGAGCCAGCCCCTTGGCATCCGGGAAGTCGCCAATCGCCGGATCCGAAGACCCTACTCGCCGTAGCGCCGTCGTCGTCGCGGAAAGGTTCAACGCCATCTTCACCTTGAACAACAAACACCGGGACCGCCGCCAAGTCGATCCCGGACGGGGCATGACGAACTCGCCAGATCCATGGACCGCCGAGCTCGAGGAAGTCAGCCGCTTGACGAAGAAGCTCCGAGGAGCGCCGTCGCCAGAAGGGGAGCGCACCGACACCAAACACGAAACCAGCAGCTTCCCCGCCTCCAAGACGCCACCGGCCGATACCAAACCTACCCCTACACTATGTACAAGCCTCGATCCGTGGATTCCCCAGCCTCCCACCGCCGGAGCGGCCGGCGGAGACGGAGAAATCCACGGATCGGAGGCGAGCGAGGTGGGGAGATGCGGTGGTTTCAAAAAATCGCCTCTCTGCACTGTATGTTAGACTACATATCTGTTTGTTAGGTTGTTTATATTGTTGTAACAATACCTAGCTAAGATATCCTTGTATGCCGATCCTTACTTGGTTGTCACGTAAGGGATTCGTGTTTGTTGTAAGGCTATATATAGCCAGCACCATCGATCAATACAATTGAGCAATGTTGCATCGCCTCTCTCCTCTCTAAACCCTAGTTCGGCTTCAACATGGTATCAGATATCTAGATCCAAAACCCCTTCCACTGCCCTCTCCAACCCTAGCCGCCACCCCCTTCTCCTCCCACGCCGGTGCCATGAGCTCATCCTCGGACTCCTCCTATGACTCCGACGGCTCTGTTGAACACCTCGACATCCCCGTTGCAACCCAGCCGCTCCCCACCCCGCAGCTCCAGGCCCTTCGCATCCGCGACCACGTCCTCGTCACGCTCGACTACGAGAAGGACAACTATGGCATCTGGAGCCGCCAATTCTGCACCGCCCTCTGCAAGTTCGGCCTTCGTGACCACATCGACGGCTCCCCTGCCCAGGGCACCTCCGATTGGGTGCTAAACGACTTCGCCATCGTCTCCTGGTACGACGGCACGGTCACACCCTCCACCCTGGCGATCGTCGACACCAAGAACGTCAGCGCTCGCTCCCTCTGGCGCTCCATCCGCGCCGTCTTCCGCGACAATCGCGACACCCGGGCCACCTTCCTCCGCGATGAGTTCCACGGGTTCAACCAAGGCGATCTCTCCGTCGTGGACTACACCTCGAAGATGAAGCACATGGCCGACACGCTGGGCGATATGGGCTCCCGCGTCAAGGATCGTGAGCTCGTCCACAACGTTCTTCGCGGCCTCGACCAGCGTCTTCAGCACGCCGTCCCCCACATGACGCGCGGCCGGCTCCCGAGCTTCATCAAGCTCCGCTCGTTCCTCCTTCTTGAGGAGCAGCGCCTCGGCTGCCAAGCTCGTGTCATCGCCCACAACGCTCTTCTCGCCCAGGCGTATCACGCCGCGGGCGCGCCGGCCCCGGCGCATCTCGCCCAGGCGTACCATGCCGCGGGCGTTCCAGCCGCGCTGTCCTACTTCTCCGCGCCCTAGGCTGCTGGCCCTCCTTCGCCGGCCCCGTTCAACCCTGCCGCCCTCGGCCTCTACGGCGCTGGCTCCTCCCACGCTGGCGCCCAGGGCGGCCCTACTGGCTCTAACTCCGGGACCGGGAAGAAGAAGCGCAAGAAGAACCCCACTGCTCCTTACGGCGGGGCTCCCAACCGGGGCACAATCACCGTCGGCCACCGTCCGCCCGCACCACGCCCCGCGCCGCCCGCGCCCACTGCACCAACCTTGGCGGGCACGTTCCAAGCCTGATCTGGCTCTGGCCTCCTCGGGCCTCGCCCTGCGGCTCCGCGTGCTCTCATTTCCGCCACCAACGCCGGCCCCAGCTGGGATCAATCTGCTCTGATCGCGGCGCTCAACCAGATGTCCCTCCAGGCGGCATCGGACAATGGCGGCCAGCCCAACCCTGGAGGCGAGTGGGTCTTCGACAGCGGCGCATCCTCGCACATGGGCTCCGGTCCTGGTATACACACTCGACCCTCCCCTCTAATTTTCCAACTCAGATCATTGTCGGCAATGGTTCTGTCCTCCCCATCTCGCTCTTTCTTTCTTCTAAACATTCTCATCTGCCCCCATCTAATCAAAAATCTCGTGTCTGTTCGTGCCTTTACGCGTGATAACTTTGTTTCCATTGAATTTGACCCATTTGGTTTCTCTATTAAGGATTTGGCAACGGGACGGATTCTTCACCGATGTGATTCCACCGGCGACCTCTACCCATTTGTTCGTCCTCTTCACGGCTTGCTCGCCACCGTCTCGGCTACACTCTGGCATCAACGACTCGGACACCCTGGCGCCCAAGTTCTAGCATCGGCCTCCAAATACTTCAAATTTAGTTGTAATAAGAGTTCTACTCATTGTGAGTCATGTCGATTAGGCAAACACACTAGGTTACCTTTTTCTTCTTCCACCACCAAACTTCTTTTCCTTTTGAACTTTGTCATTGTGATTTGTGGACGAGTCCTGTTTTAAGCATCTCGGGTTATCAATATTATCTTGTTATTCTTGATGATTTCACGCATTTTGTATGGACTTTTCCTATCCGTCAGAAATCCGAAGTTCACCACCTCCTCTCCCTCTTCTACAAATACGTTCAAACGCAATTCTCTCGTCCAATAAAAGCTTTTCAGACCGACAATGGACGTGAGTTTGATAACACTGCCAACCGCACCCTTTTCGACTCCCATGGCACTCTCCTTCGTCTCACATGCCCATACACTTCTCAACAAAACGGAAAGGCCGATGACAGTGTGCGTACACTTCTCCTACATGCATCTATGCCACCAAAGTGGTGGGCGGAAGCACTTTGCACCTCCACCTATCTACTCAACCGGCGTCCCTGCAAACCTAACCTCCTCACCTCACCGTTCGAGCTTCTTCATGGCCAAGCACCCGACTACCGCTGTCTCCGTGTTTTTGGGTGCCTCTGCTATCCGAACCTCACTGCTACAGCCCCCATAAACTTGCACCGCGGTCCCTCGCTTGCATTTTCTTAGGCTATCCCGATGGAAGGAAAGGGTATCGCTGCTACGATCCCGTATCTCGGCGAATCATCTTTTCCCGCCATGTGACATTTGTGGAGACTGTGTTCCCGTTCAGCTCCTCGCTCTCCACAGCTGCTCCGATCGCTGCTTCACCGAGCCACGACGATCCACCGCCTCCTTACGTCGATCACGGTGCATGGCCACCTGCGCCTTCCCCCACAGGCCGCGCGCCCTCTGGCTCCCCATGCAGCCCAATGGGCCGCTCTCCACCGGCGCCCACGGCCACAGGCCCGTCTTCGTCTGCAGCCTCTCCACTGGGCCGCAGCCCACCAGAAGCTCCAGCTGCAAGTCTGCTGCTCTCTTCGCCGCTTCCAGTACCTGAAACTCGTCAGATGGTAACTCGATCTCAGCATGGCATCCGCAAACCCAATCCTCGCTATGCCACTATCGCGATGACGATGATCTCTCCGATTCCCACTTCCGTTCGTGAAGCTCTCCGGGATCCGAATTGGCGATCTGCAATGCAAGAGGAGTTCGACGCCATCACCGCCAACAACACCTGGACACTCGTTCCCAGGCCCCTCGCTCTAATGTTGTTACAGGCAAATGGGTTTTCAGGCACAAAACTCGGGCAGACGGCTCCCTCGAGCGCTACAAGGCACGGTGGGTCGTGCGTGGCTTTGCCCAACGACCCGGCGTCGACTTCGGCGAAACCTTCTCACCTGTGGTCAAGCCGGCGACGATCCGCGCCGTCCTCACTCTCGCATGCTCGCGCAACTGGCCGGTACACCAGCTGGACGTGAAGAACGCATTCCTCAATGGCGTCCTCGACGAACAAGTGTTCTGCTACCAGCCGGCGGCTTCGTCGACGAACGCCATCGTGATCACGTCTGCAAGCTCGCCAATCGCTTTATGGCTTGAAGCAAGCGCCTCGTGCATGGTTCCAGCGCTTCGCCGCCTTCGCCACCACCATCGGCTTCGTCGCCTCCCGCTCGGATGCCTCGCTGTTCACGCTCAAGCGAGGCACTCAAGCCGCGTACCTGCTTCTGTACGTCGACGACATCGTCTTGTCTGCCTCGAGCTCGACCCTGCTTCACGACATCGTCACCAAGCTGAAGGCCGAGTTTGCCATGAAGGACATGGGACCTCTGCACTATTTCCTCGGCATTCAGGTTCGTCACACCTCGCGGCTTCTTCCTCAGCCAAGCTCAGTATGCCGAGGAGGTTCTCCAACGTGCGGGGATGGTCAACTGCTCGCCTGTTTCGACGCCCGTGGACACCGCTTCCAAGGTGGCTGCCGATGCTGGCCCGTCCGTGGCTGATCCATCTGAGTACCGGAGTCTCGCCGGGGCCCTGCAGTATCTGACGATGACTCGCCCTGACCTGGCATACGGTGTGCAGCAAATCTGCTTGCATATGCACGATCCTCGCGACGGCCACCTCGCCATTCTCAAGCGCATCTTGCGGTATGTTCGTGGTACCGTGTCCTCTGGACTGCTCCTTGCCGCGACGCCCTCCACCGACATTGTCGCCTATTCGGACGCCGATTGGGCTGGCTGCCCGGACACCCGCCGCTCCACCTCTGGTTACTGCATCTACCTCGGAGGTGCTCTTGTCAGCTGGTCATCCAAACGACAGCCCACCGTGTCGCGTTCTAGTGCGGAGGCGGAATACCGTGCAGTTGCGAACGCTGTCGCCGACTGTGTCTGGCTACGAAGCTACTTGCCGAGCTCGACTGTCCCCTACCCAAGGCCACGGTTGTTTTCTGTGACAACGTGTCTGCAGTGTACATGTCCACTAATCCGGTTCATCATCGACGAACTAAGCATATTGAGTTGGATATACACTTCGTCCGCGAGAAGGTTGCTCTTGGCGAACTCCGCGTCGTGCACGTTCCTACAACTCAACAGCTCGCTGATATCATGACGAAAGGACTGCCCACGGCTCCGTTTCAGTCATTCAGATCTAGTCTTTGCGTCTGCCATTACATGACGTTTCGACTGCGGCGGGGTGTTAGACTACATATCTGTTTGTTAGGTTGTTTATATTGTTGTAACAATACCTAGCTAAGATATCCTTGTATGCCGATCCTTACTTGGTTGTCACGTAAGGGATTCATGCTTGTTGTAAGGCTATATATAGCCAGCACCATCGACCAATACAATTGAGCAATGTTGCATCGCCTCTCTCCTCTCTAAACCCTAGTTCGGCTTCCACACTGTAGACGGGAAGAGAGGAGAAGTCCAAGTCTTCTCTATGTCTGCGTGTCTGTTCCCTCGGACTCTCCTTTGCCTTGGCTTTGCTTTGCAGTTCGAATGGAAGACAATATGTGACCCAGTAAGAACTACGGATTAGTAATAAATACTAGGATGGCCTGCCTAATGCCAAACATGTGGCCTAATGACAACCTGAAGCTCTCCAAGATTTAACGACCGGTCACTAAAGGAAGCGAAGTCGAGCTGTCTCACACCCACATGACAGAAACAGCAGCTGGGCCACACATGACACATCAATTTGTCAACACTCCATGCCTGATTCTGGATGAGAAACCATGTAATGAACATGCAGCTCGCAGGCGGCCAGACACACCACAAGTCATCCTTCACAGTTCTGAGAAGCAGGACCCTGAATTGCAATCCGTGGGCCGAATTCGTGTACTAGAAGCCGTCTTAGTGTCTTACTTGGTCAGTCAGTTTCGGTGCCTATCCTATTTCCGATACTTCCCATCCCCATGATCCGCAAGAGTAATGATAATTGAAACATTGTCGAGTGTTGCTACTTGGTAGTAGCATTTTTTATAGTTCACTCCTATGCAAGAGTCATGTGAATACGTATTATCGCTCTCCTCCCTTTTCCTAGCATTTTTTCCTATCCCCCTCTGTCGTTCCACATTTTGTTGTTTAAATAAGTGGGATCAAAGAAACGAGAAGGATAAAAGATAGCTGATGTATTCACCAGGACAACGAGATATTGCTCACTGAGAAGACACATGGGAGAATTCAGGAGGGAAAAAAGAACTACGAAATAGTTTGAGTACAATAAATGAGTAAAGTTAATGCCAATCTAGTTTTTCTCCTCTGCCCTTTCCTTAGCTCAGTATAAATTAACCGAGCTCTTTTGGGCCAAAGGGATCTGGCATATGCATGGTAACCAAAGCCGCCACCATAACAGAATCATATTCCGTTAAGGTTGAAATCATTAAGATGATCATGACCAAGAAAGATACTCTTTGACATCGGCATCGATCCTCTGAACAGGACGTTGGAGCTCGCCACTGAAGAGGGACTTCTGCAACCTTTGCCGGACCGGCTGGCAAATCTGCGGCTATCACTCTACGCCGATGACGCGACAATTTTCCTGGTTCCAACTGCAAACGACATCTCAAACCTCGCATCCACTCTGCAAAATTTCGGCGAGGCTACAGGCCTTGTTACCAACTTCACCAAGAGCTCCATTTCACCAATTCGCTGCGACGACATCGACTTGACCACTATTACGGCAGACTTTCCGGCACCCCTCGCCCAATTCCCCATCAAATATTTGGGGCTTCCTCTCGCGCTTGGGAGGCTTCGTCGCGCTGACTTACAACCTTACGTCGATAAGACTGCCTCTAGGCTGCAACCTTGGAAGGGAAAGTTCATCAACCGGGCGGGTTGTATGGCCCTGGTCAAATCTGTGCTATCCTCGATGCCCATCTTCCTGCTCACGGCTATCAAAGCGGATAAGAGCTTGCTCAAGGCTTTCGACAAAATCAGAAGAGGCATGTTATGGAACTGCAGCGAAAAGGTTAGTGGAGGCAAGTGCAAGGTTAGCTGGGACAAGGTTTGTAGGCCAAAGGTCCTTGGTGGGCTCGGAATTCTCAACTTGGAAAAGTTCTCCAGGGCGCTAAGGCTGAGGTGGCTGTGGCATGAGTGGGCCTCCCCTGAGAAGCCTTGGGTGGGCTCCGAAACACCGACCGACTACACCGACAAATGTCTCTTCAATGCGGCCACCCAGGTCACTATCGGCGATGGCCTCAAAGCTTCTTTCTGGGGATCTTCTTGGCTCCAAGGGCTCAGTCCTAGGGTGCTTGCCGCTGACCTCTTTGAGTCTTCCAAGCGGAAGAGAACAGAAATGTCCACGACGTACTCACTAACTTCAAATGGATTGTTGACCTCCGCGTTGATAACTTCACGGTGTATCACATCACGCAGTTCGTTCACCTTTGGACACTCACTCAGGAGATCACTCTGTCTCCAGGAATTGCTGACACCATCACTTGGACCCTATCGACCACGGGGGCCGGTCTACTCGGCTAAGTCTGCTTACAAAGCTCAGTTCATCGGTTCTTCTCCATGCCCATTCATGATGGTAGTTTGGAACACATGGGCCCCTCCGAAGTGCTCTTTCTTCACTTGGCTTGCTGTTCAGAATCGCCTTTGGACTTCTGACCGTCTCGCCATCAGAGGATGGCCACATCAACCGTTGTGTCAACTTTGTAGATGCCAGCCTGAGACGGGAAGGCATATACTTTTCGAGTGCCGCTACTCCAAAAGGATCGGGTCGGAGGCTTCGTCATGGCTTCACTGCCCCTCCATCATCCAAAGCCTCCAATCTTCCAAGGCCACCATGTTTGACTACTGGAAAGAGCTTGCTTCTCTGCCCTCTCCATCTCGCATGGGTATGCAGACGGCGATAATCCTCATCACTTGGGAGATTTGGAAGGAGCGAAATGCGAGGGTCTTCAACAACAAGTTCACAATGCCCGCGGCCCTTTTTCAACACATCAAGAGCGAAAGCAAGAACTGGATTTTGGTGGGAGCGAAAAAGTTAGCAGAAATCATTGAGGGTTAGGCGCTATGTAATCTTGTTGTTTTTCTTTGGGCTACGGCCTTTTTTTAAGCCTTGGCCTTTTGTTTGTCTTTGCTCCTTCTATATCAATATAAAAGGCAAAACTTTTGACTTGTTTCAAAAAAAAATGACCAAGAAAGACACATTTTACATCTCTCATGGAAAATGAGGGTTCCACGGACAGCAGAGACTCCCTCCTGATACATACCCTAAATAAATGTTTGAGAATTTTTTGAAAGCAGGAATCCAATTTGCCGAGGTGAATACCGAGTCTACTTGATTGAGAAGATGGTTCTGCTGCATATTACTCCATTTTAAAAGCATGATACGAGATTGAGATATCAACAACTCCATGAAGATTGATGATATCACTGAAAGTGCACATGTCCTAGAAATCCCGTCCAAACCTGTTTGCATTTCCTTCAAACACGTCTACAGAAATATACAATTTGAAATCCCAAGATAAGGTCTATAGATCGTCATCGAGGATGGCAAGATTTCTCATGCAATTCAATCACATTATTATTTTTGAATAAAGGTGAAAACCGCAGATTTCAGTAAGAAAACCCACAAGGTACATAATTCAATCAAATTCATGCCACTCAGAACATCATTTTTATCTGGAAATGGGGGTTGAAACCCCGGCCCATCATTATTATTATATTATTCATCAATGCTTTACAAGATAATGTTTCGATCAATCCGAAGCCACCTACTTGACGACAAGTGTAGCTACACCTACAAGTTTGATTAAGGAGGTGGCAGTGACCAGGGCCGTCTACCCTAACATCACACCTACAAACATTATCCAAAACCAGAGTACTGGTTCAGCAGACTCTCAGCGCACACCGCACGGTCCAGTAGTCGTCGCCGCGCCATCTCGAACCCATCTTCAGATTGGGATCAACATATCGACGTCAGGCTTGCCGTCGACGCCACCATGACGTCAGACGACACTGTGCAAGGTGTATTTCGAAAAAAAGTTATGAGCGAGGTAACATTGCTTTGGTGATCTAGTTCAAAACAAGGTGTTACCGTGAAGTGGTTATGATAATTCAAGCCATGGACGTTGCCTAATCAAATGTTTAAGCCGAAAAAGGAGCATAATCGTTAATAGACCAAATATAAATTTGTGGTACAAAAATATTTTGAGATGCAGCTTTCAAGGTTGCAAACTATTCTTATTTCATTCTATTTGATATTACTAACACAAATGTTATGATATATCAAACTAGGAATACCAAGGCAAAATTTAGAAATCTACATATCTTTCTCAAGTACCATGTGTTTATACCCAGTACGTTTTTTCAAGCCGACCTTGAGTCGAGCCAAAAAACAAGTCGAGCTTGAGTGGTCAATTTCTATTGCGAAGATGATCAATAAAGGGCGGCATGTGAAGAGATAGGAAGTTTTAAATTAAGAAGCAGAGAACAGTGAAATCGTGAACTGAAGGTTTATACTTTGTAGGTGAGGCCACACAGCAAGTCGAACCAAGACCTTTGAGAAGCACCTGTAAACCGAATCTCAAGTTTGTTGGCACATGCATACTGGACTAGCTGAAGCGTTATTGCTGTGTAGTTGCATTGTGTCAAAGGACAGAACCTGGAAGAAAATGCCTCAGTTCATCTTTGTGCTCTCTGTATCTCATCTATCTTGCTTCACCTACTCTGATCCCACATGTCCAGGTCTGCCCAGTGGATCCAAACACTAATTTGTATCTGAATTGGTGTGAGAACTTGTTAATAGTGTGTGTAATATCTGAATTTTCTGGCCATTTTTTGGCTGGACAAATGAAAAAATTCACGAAACAAGCTACTACGCATGATTGCCGAATAAACAACAGATGGTTGCCATGTTTAGACCAGACAGTATGAATCCACTTGCAAACTTAGCTATATGCACTTGCAGACTTGCTTGCTTAGCTATGAAAACTTAAGTTTCACGTGAGGTAGACTGTAGAACGCACGGAGAGAGTGCACCTCCAGAAAAAAATAAAAAAAGGGAGAAGTGCGAAACTGCTTGTGGGAAGGTAGAAGCAGTGCGAACCAGCGGTCAGAGGAGCACAGTAAATCCAGAGGGCTGCTCTACCAGCCGATACATGCCGTGGTCGCATCGCTCCTCCAACATCATTTTAGCTGCTCACTGTTCAGAACACTGCTGCCGTCCAGCATGCACGGCAGGGGCGGAGCTAGACTAATTCATGGGTATCCAATGAATACCCAATATTTTTTGCGAAAAGAAATCAATATATAAGCTCACATACAGCTCTATATGTGTATTGGTAGCTTTTTTACGTGTAGAACATAGCAAAAGTTAAATTATGTTTTTATTTTTCATTGAAATACTAAATAGTTGGATAGCTTGTTGCAACTATGAATGATGATGATTGGAAGTTTTCATCTTGGCCCTCTGGTCTATTTGGATCACTAGAAATGAGCACATCTTCAAAGGAGTCCGAGCTAGCCTGTTCCGGTGCATAAGGAAATTTAAGGAGGAGCTTGATTGGGTTGCTTTTCGCGCCAACAGAGCAAGTCTTGCTGGCTTCAAGACTTGGATTTAGAACTTCAGAGACCCTTAGTTTCTAGTTTGGTACCTGCTTTCATCGTTACTCCCTCTGTAACGTAACTAGCTCACTCTCTTTTCTTTATTTGTACTAACCCTTTTTGGAAAATCAATAAAAAATCAGCAGGAAACTGCTGTTCTTTCCAAAAAAAAAACTATGAATGATTTGTTGTTTCATTGATATAAGTGACTTTGGTATCCTATACTGTTGTGTTGCAAAAAGAAGTCGTAACTTCGCATACCCAAAGTAAAAATCCTAGCTCCGCAACTGATTGCACGGTCGCTAGGACCTAATAATCGCCGTCGGCCGGCTGCTAGCGCCCAATCTCCATCGCGGTCGTCGGGCAGCGCACAACAGTTGCCGTCGGCCGGCTGCTCGCAGTCGAGCGCAGCTTTCGCCGTCACCAGCCCAGTAGCAGAGTCCCGTCCTGCGGCTTGCACGCACTAGCAACCGGAATCGCTTTCTCCAGGACGAGCCGCTGTGCGATAAAACGTTGGGCACGACTCCCAGATGCTCTGCACCAGCGCGCGGCGTGCCGTCACACGGCAGCTCCGTGGTAACTAGAGTTCTTGATCGCATGAATGTACGAGGAGGTTTTTTCAGTCGGTATGTCAAGTTCCCTATACCTCCCATGCTCACTCCAGCATAAATCGAAACTAACACTATCAAAACATACACACCCGCGCACACCAATATGGAAATCTCTTGCATTGCCAAGAAAATATGTGTATAGAACAATTTTCACTTGGCAACTAATTCACTAGCATTTTCATTATAGCTAGCTATATTATAACTTAGATATAAAAAAGGAGAAAGGAGAAGTTATATGGTATTTATAAATGTTTGTGCAAGAAATTTGGCATTGGGAAATCATATACTGGTAGTTGGTGCTGTAATTGGATAGCTTATTGACTCGAATCCATCTTCATAAAGGCGAGTAAGTATTGGGGCCTAAAATATGCCCAGCGCCATCTCAAGAGATACCGGACACGAAGTAAGAAGTGTAAATAGGCCCTAAATTTGCAACATTTGAGTTACTAATATTAAAGTATATTTTTCGCTTATTTATATAACCTCAGTATGTGTTATGTCTTGGCTAGCTATAGGTTACACAACTATGACATATAATCTTTTCAGCCATTCTTAATGTTGTAAGCCATGGATAATCTCCTCTATAGAACTATTGCCCATTTTAATATTTGTTATTTTAATTCTAGTCTATTGCCTTCGCTGAAACTGACATTGAAGTTGATACACAAGCGGGGGCGAAGCCAAGCACTTCTAAAACATAGGCAATACTGAAGTACTTACATTGCTTGCAAGCAACTGGAAGAAAATGAGTCAGAAACGTAGTAGATAAATAACGAAACTGAACTTAGACCGTGTCCATTAATAGATTAAGACCTGTGCTGGGGCAAGCTTAAACAACACGCACATGCTCCTACAATGGAAGACACTTTTACTGAGGCTGCAGTACCTATTGTTCCAATAACAACTACTATATTTTGTGTATAACAGGGTTAATCAATTATGGTTCAGATAATTATTGAAGATAATCGAAATTTAGTGGGGTATCGATGATACAATAGCCTGATTGTAAAGATTATTTGAAATTGTTCCAATAAAGTTGCCACTAAACAGTTACCTTATTGATATGAGTGCACTATGTGATCTAAATGTTCATGGAGTGCTCTTGGGACAGGTATGTTTGGTCCCGTATCAATGGTCAGGTTGCTACGCCGTCTCTCGACCCGCCACAGTTCAGTTTTTCTCCGTTCGTAAATCTCTAACAACCTAGCTTTTTCTAACTTTTTCTAGGGTGTGACAACCTGGGAAAGTTGTGACTAAACGCCATGAAACCAACACCCGCACACCTTTTTGAGTTTTCATTTTATATCTCTCAAAAAAATACAATATATAGATTTCAATTGCAGGTCACTGGAACATTCGTACTAGGAGGTAAAAAAATTCGCATTTTTTGCTCACCTTTATTTTATAAAGTATTAAATTCAAAGAAAATTCAAAATCTCGAACTCCATTCCCATATTCAATCTCAAATGTTTCATTGAGTTGCAAAGGTTGTAAGGTTTGAGATATAAAAAAGAGAGAAGTTGTTTGAAAGGCGAAATATAGTTAGCACAGATCTTGATGCCCCTATAAAGATATGGTTGTGTAGCTGGCTACCTGCATGGCCGCCCCATGCTAGGGGTCCAGGGCCAGCCTACTGCTAGGGGTCACTGACCTGGTACACGTTACTACGTTATAGGTACGAAATAGAGGGGAGCGCCTGTATGGCGCCCGCGTGCGGCGGACCAGACTCGTACCGCCTGAAGCGGGTGTGATCTGGGCCGGCTCATTAGCCAATTTGCTGCAGGCGGCGCCAGATTGAATTTTCTTTTCCACGAATATTTTTTTCATCTGAATATTTTCAAAATATGAACAAAAATCAGGAACATTTTCGTTACAGTTCTTTTTAACCATTTAAAAAAAATGATTTTTTTAAAATTTAGAAACATTATTGAAAATGAACAATTTTAAAATTTGGAACCATTTTTAAAATTGAAACCATTTTCAAAATGGAACCAATTTTAAATTTGGACACATTTTTAAATTTCGAACCATTTTCGAAAATGATTTTTTTTAAATTTGAAACCATTTTTTAATTTGGATCCTTTTTAAAATGGAACCATTTTCATAACGAATAATTTTCAAATTTGAAATCATTTTTAAATTTGGAACCATTTTAAATTTAGAACCATTTTCAAAATGGAACCTTTTTAAATTTGGAACCATTTTAAAAATCGAACCATTTAATTTGGAACTATTATTAAATTTTGAACCATTTTCAAAATAGAACCATTTTTAAAAATGAACAATTTTCAAATTGGGAACCATTTTTAACACTAATAGGAATATGCCTATAGCCACCACGCTACCGCTGGCGGACGGCCGTAGGCGTCCGCCAGCGCTCATACCGCTGGCGGGCGGTTTATAGTGCCCGCCACTGGTACCTGGACTATCGCTGGCGGGCGGCCAAAATTGTTCGCCAGCGGTAGTATCACGCAGGCCCCCGTAGACGGGGCGAACTAGTGCTGGCGGACAGCTTCCGTGTTCGCCAGCGGTAGTTGACTTACCGCTGGCGGACGGGGTTGTGTGCCCGCCAGCTGTAGTTGGCTTAGCTGGGCCCAGAAATTACCGCTGGCGGGCGCGGCATGTCGTCCGCCAGGGTCCAGGGGTAACTTGGCATGTGTAACTTGATGTTTCTGTGACTAATAATTCATCGAAAGAGTTCAAATTTTCTAAAACTATCAATATTTCTGTGATATAACCACTAGTTGTGTACCTAAAAATGATTTAAAAAAAATTGAGACCAAACTATAAAACACTTGTAGTTCAAATTTGTATTAATTTCAGAAATCAACATAAACTTATTTAACTAGGCAAAATTAGATAGAAATCAAGAAAATTCCTAACACTTGGGGATTATCCATCAAATGTGGACTACTCTTTGTGATATTTAGATGGATGCCATTTTGCACCATATTTTTTATACTTGGTTCACAAAAAACATCAATTTTTGCAATTAGAAAAGGAAAATGATATTTATAAAAATAATTTGTAAAATCCCTTCGGAACCATTGCTTCTTATACCATGACACACCTACTTATCGAATATGAGAAATTTATCACAAACTATGCCGTGGGGATTGCTATAACTTGGTCATTTGGCTTGAAACTTATAGATGTTTATACATGATAGACCTTTTTGTGATTTTTTTTTGAACAATTTGACCAAAATCAAGTTTATAATTTTTCATAGCAACTAGTACACATAAAAGGACTCCATGATAAGGATATCTTTTTTGAGGGTTTTTTTCACTTTATTTGATATTTTTTTCAAAAACGGTCAAAATGGCCAACATGACTATTCATCGAAAGAGGTCAAATTCTCTAAAACTATCGATATTTCTGTGATATAACCACTGGTTGTGTATCTTAAAATGATTTAAAAAAAAAATTAGACCAAACTATCAAACACTTGTAGTTCAAATTTGTATTAATTTCAGAAAATCAACATAAACTCATTTAACTAGGCGAAATTAGATAGAAATCAAGAAAATTTCTAATACTTGGGGATTATCCATCAAATGTGGAGTACTCTTTGTGATATTTAGATAGGTGCCATTTTGCACCATATTTTTTTGTACTTAGTTCACAAAAAACGTCAATTTTTGCACTTAGAAAAAGGAAAATGATATTTATAAAAATAATTTGTAAAATACCTTCGGAACCATTGCTTCCTATACCAAGACACACCTATTTGTCGAATATGAGAACTTTATCACAAACTATGCCGTGGGTATTGCTATAACTTGGTCATTTGGATTGAAACTTATAAATGTTTATACATGATAGACCTTTTTGTGAAGATTTTTTTTGAACAATTTGTCCAAAATCAAGTTTATCATTTTTCATAGCAACTAGTACACATAAAAGGACTCCATGATAGAGTATATCTTTTTTTGAGGATTTTTTCACTTTATTTGATTTTTTTTCAAAAAATGGTCAAAATTGCCAACATGACTATTCATCGAAAGAGGTCAAATTCTCTAAAAATATCGATGTTTCTGTGATATAACCACTGGTTGTGTACCTTAAAATGATTTTTTTTAAAATTAGACCAAACAATCAAACACTTGTAGTTCAAATTTGTATTAATTTCGGAAAATCAACATAAACTCATTTAACTAGGCGGAATTACATAGAAATCAAGAAAATTTCTAATACTTGGGGATTATCCATCAAATGTGGAGTACTCTTTGTGATATTTAGATGGGTGCCATTTTGCACCATATTTTTTGTACTTAGTTTACAAAAAAGTCAATTTTTGCACTTAGAAAAAGGAAAATGATATTTGACAACTCAATTTGGCACCATTATTTCCCATACCAATATATACATTTAAACATTAAAATGATATTGACCAAAACCTGTCATTTTAACAACCTATGACATGAATATGGTCATAACTATTTATAATATATTTCCTAAACTATTTTTCTAAAAATAATAAAATAGCAAAAAAAAGCAAACCGGCCAGCCCACACTCCACAGGCCCAGCCCACTATCCCACCGTAATCCCCTAGCGACACCAACCACTCACCCTGTCCCCTGCCTCCCCCCTCGTCTCCCGCATCGGGCTCGCGCCGGAGCGCCGCCACTCACCCCATCGCGCTCGCGCGATCCTCCTCACCCCTCGTCTCCCGCACACACCGCATCGGAGCGCCGCTCTCCCTCGGCTCCCTCTGGCTGGCGAGCCCCTCCACCACCGCTCAGAACTCCGGCCGCCGCCGTCGATCTAGCCTGCCAGCGCCGTGACCAGCTCGCATCCGCGCGCCGGCGACCTCTCCCACGACGAGATCCAGCGCTCGCTCGACATTGCTCCTGGACCGTCGCACGTGCGCCCGCAACCGACCTCCCAGGCCTCCTCGCCCAGGTACACTCCCAAACGATTGATGGATTTGTAAGAAGAGATAAAATCTCCATGTTATAGCCATTTTTTGAGATAGACGATATAAGAGAGATCTAGATTTTTGCTTTATTCGTTGGAGAGATGTTTGTTGTTGATTGCTGTTCTGTAGCTTGAGAGAGATGAGAGGAGAGTAGAAGATTTGGGGTACTTGTTATCTAAAGTCTGAAATTAGTTTAATAGTACAAAAATAAGAAATGAAAACTTGAAGATCAAAGATATATATGTATGTATCTATGTAAAATGAATCGGGTCCAGGAAATACATTTGAATCATTGTAAGAAAGAAGGAGAACACTTAGCTGAAATGGAACTTTGTAGCTCTTTTTAACATTCCCCCCATATTTTCGCATCTTTACTCTATGGAGTGGTAGTACACATAAATTTGATCTGTAAATTATGGTTGTCCTACTAATTATGGTTGTTCTAATTTTTTTATATGTTGTTGTTTTGTTTCAAGCATGGCTAATAGAATATATTTATGTGCAATTTGTCGATGAATTTATGGTGGTGGTTGTGATGAATTTGTCGGAACGTTATCGACATAAGTCGATGAATTTGTGATATGAATTTATGGTGGTGGTTGTGATGAATTTGTGATATGAAATGTTTGCAGGTACCCCGTGAAGCCCTTGAGATTGCCGGAATGTTGATTAATTTCCATTCCGGCAAATTCGGGTACTCCGTATGTCTTATTTTTAGCAAAGGTCATGCCGAAATTTTCTGTGAATTTTGGTATGACTTTGGCTAAAAATAGGACATATTTTCTATGAATATGCATGAATACTTTTGTCTAGTTCATATATAATTTATGTTATTTTACATCATGGTGTCTTTTTAATATATGCAATGTTCCTTCTGGTATTAGGTTGTTTGAATGGATCGTGTGTGCATCAAGTGTAGCGACAAGAGGCTTAGTGAATGCCGGCAGATGGTTCATCACCCTCAGTTTACCATTCCGAAGGGTCCCTCCATGTTATTCTACACAGAGTTACCACAAAGCTTCTTATCTAAGACGGTATACATCGTATCCAACATTATGCCTAGTTTAGTTATTCTTAATTCATCCGAACTATAGAAGTGACTAATTCTGTTTTAAATTTTTGTCAGCGCATCCCCTGCCTCGCAAGGCGTGAAGTCCTAAAACATGTCAATATAGGCATAGACGAGGAGACCACATCTGTGGTGGAGCTAACCATGTACTCAACTGGACATGTCTACAACATTCCTATCAGAAATGAAGGAGTTAGTACCTTTTTCGAGGGCCCTCGCTGGAGAGAAATGGCGGAGGCGGAAGCATTGTTCGGGAATTCAGTACCTGGTAACTGCTCGGTCGGCCACTGAGTAGCGATTAATCGGTGAATCTGCCGATTAACTGGATTAATCGGTCGACCATTAATCGGTTGTCAAAACAGAAATAAACATAATTTGCATACATATATATATATATATATATTTTCTATATTATTTAATACTCCCATGTTCCCAGATATGTAATTATACTAAACTATGCTATTGCAAGCATAGACAAGAGGTAAAAATCATATCTGGACACTTTGGTCTTGATGCATCCAAACTGGAAGGCAAAAACCTACAAAATTAATCGGCCTGACAGCTGATTAATCGGCCTGACAGCCGATTAATCGGTGATTAATCGGTCTGACAGCCGATTAATCGGGGTCACCAGTTAACTCACCGAATAGGTGCTAATCTATTCAGTGACCCACTGAGTAGCGATTAACTGGCCGATTAACTGGTTAACTGGCCGATTTCTTGAACAATGGGCGGAAGGGTTTCAAGGTGGCCATGGAGAGTAAATTTGGCTATCTTTTGATGCGGTTTATAAATTCACGGTGAGGGGGTACACCACCAGTGAACCGACGCCCAGAACTAAATGACAACGGTGCATTGCCTGACTATTTAATTAACTAGCATGACTATCTCTAGTTTCAAAGTCGTTGAACTTGTGTGACATGTGTGAACTCCTTTTTACCGTTTTTTGATATGCCGACGATTAAACTGTTGTGACACCGTCTGATTCAGGGGTGGCGTCAGTGAGACTTGTGATATGCACGAATACACATTTTCTGCATCCCACTGGATCTCACTGACGCCATCCCTGAATTTGTATGTCCTGTCTAAGTATGAGGCATGCTATGAGTTGACCCTACTTCATTTCTAGAATGCCGATGATTAAAATGAGGTGACACTATGTTATTCAGGGGTGGTGTAAGTGAAACTTGTAATATGCAAGAATATAGAGATTCTGCATCCTACTGGTTTTGCTTACTCTATCCCTGAATTTGTGTGTCCAATCTAGTATATGAGGCATATTTCTGCATGGCATGTGAACAATTTAGTTGCCTAACATTTTTATTTGTCTTTTGTGTATACATATGAAGAAGTGAGAGAGCAAGAACCGGATGATCAAAAACCAACTTCATCGCGCCCTCTCTTAGACATTGCGGTTCTCTATCTTCTATGTGATTTTAGTCTACATAACTAGTTGCTTTCAAAACTTTGTGATTTATCCTATCGAGAAAAACGAGATGTATTCGTGTATGACAACTTTTGGTAACTTGGCTACTATGGTATGTAATGCATGTGATGAACCAACAATTTGGTCATTTGTATGTGGTATTGTCTATATTCCTGTTGTTTTGGTCGCCTGTACCTGAATATACTGTATTTGTACTGGATATACTGCTAGAATATGATTTTCTAGAAAAAAATAACACGAAAAAATACCGCTGGCGGACAGAGCACCCTGAACCCCAAACCTGCGACTTGTACCGCTGGCGGGCGTGGTGACTTAAAGCTGGCAGACGCTGCGACCGCCAGCGCTATAGCTCCTACCACTGGCGTGCACTTGTGTCGCCCGCCAGCGGTAACCGCCCTTACCGCTGGCGGACGGCCCGCCCGCCAGCGGTATATGTTACCACTGGCGTACTCATCGTTGGCACCAGCGGTAGCCCTTTTCCATCCGCCAGCGGTAGGGGTTTTCCTACTAGTGTAAGTTTGGAACCATTTCAAAATGGAACCATTTTAAAAAATGAACAATTTTCAAATTTAGAACCATTTTTAAGTTTGGAACCATTTTCAAAATAGAACCATTTTTAAATTTAAAACCATTTTCAAAATGGAAGCATTTAAAAAATAAATAATTTTCAAATTTAGAACTATTTTTAATTTTGGAAATATTTTCAAAAATTAAACAAATTTCTAAAAATAATTTAAAAAAGAAGAAAAAATAAGAAAAGAAAAATAAAACAAAAACAAAACAGAAAAACAAAAACAAAATGAAAAAGAAAAACATAAACAAAAAAGAAACAAAAAAGAAAAAGAAAAAATGAAAGAAAAAGGGAAAGCCATCCTCACGCCGCTAACGGCGACATATAGGGTTTGCCGAAATATAGTACAAAGACCTGGGTGCTAGTACAAAGGCCCATCTTTCATAAAGGCCTAATTAAGGAGCAATTACATAAGGCTTTAAATCTTTAAAGACATACTTGTACCTTAGGGCCCGAGGGCAGGGAGCGCCTAGTCAACGATCAGTGTGGAGTGAACTGCGCTCTGCCCACGCACCACCTCGCATTCGTCTTCTTCTTACCCTACACCTTCGCGTCTTCTTCCTGTCCACCCCGATCTTCTCAGCCGCCATTGCTCCCCTGCCACCGCCGCCGGCCAGACCCGCCTGCTCCCGCCACCCGCGCTCGGCGCCGCCACCGCGTCCCGCCCTGCTCGAGTCGCCACCTCCGCCGGTCCACCGCCGCCGGCCAGCCATCCCACTAAACCCCCCACCCACCCACCTTCTTCTCCGACATCGGCCACCTGAACCTGCACCCCCTCGTTAAGGTGCTTCCTCGCCTTCGCCGGCGACGCCACAGCTAGCCGCGTCGTCCCCGTCTCTGGCGAGGTCCTGGCCTCACCTCCGCCGGGCACCGCGGCCAGCCACGTCGTCCCCGTCGTCGGTGAGGGTCGCCGTCATCCTCTCGTTGGTCGCCGTCGTCCAGTCGCTGGTCGCCGTCGTCACTCCTTCCGCCATGCACGAGACATTGGGCCAGACCCAGATTGAGAGAGGGGGTGTGCAGGACGGATTAGTTGACGACCTGGTCGTCATCTAGTAAACACCCTGAGGGCACACCATAGGCCACACTTCCGTTAATCCATCTGCTAACATCGCGGGAGCTTCTATTGGACGCGCTTTGCGTCGGTTAACGAGCGTACGCCTGAAGCGAGAGTCCTACTGGGCCTGCCCATTAGCTAGCATTCTAATTGATTATGCTTTTCGCACACGTCCAGAGGTTTGAGCGACTCTACGTGTAAAAAAAACAGGATATTTGTTTTTTTTCACACGCGATCATGCCCAACACAGCGAGGCCATCTTCTTCTTTGCTTCTTCCACCGCATGACCTGCTCGATTCCTCCCCCCCCCCCCCCCCCCTCCCCCCAACTGCCTGCTCCCGCCTCCCTTGGCCGGCGGTGTTCCCGCACCGCCTCGCCCTCCTCGAGCCATCGCCCCCGACCTTCCTCCAACTCCTCCCCCCTTCTCGGGCACTGGCGAGCAGCCGAGCACCACTACACCACACCCCCCCCCCCCCCTCGTTAAGTTTCTTCCGAGCCTCCACCTGTGCCGTCGCGGTGAGCCGCTTCGCGGCTGGCTACGACTCGGTCCAGTCCTCGTCTTTACCGCCGCTGCCGTGGCAGGCTGCGTCGTCGCTGTCAAAGGCTCGGTCGTCCTCGCCATCGTCATCTGCGGCTCGTCTTCATCGTCTCCGGTGGTCGCCGACTCACGCTTCGTGTTGTCCTGCTCGTCTCCAGTCGTCGTCGCCATCGTCACGGGACGAGACCCACTACTCTGCTCACACGGGCGTTTTCGCGATAACCAGTGCAACAGGCGCTGAATAGGGATTGCATTATTATTGGCCACGGTTCAAGTCTTCACACACTGATACAATTTCGGTTTTACATGGTGGCCTATTGTGGATACAACCCATTGCAAAATAGGTGCCTCACCTTCTCATTCGAATTCCTGACGAGGCAACACAATGGAAACTAGACATCACACACATAAACCCGGGCTTAGCATGTGTTTCTTTCCTTTATCTCCTTTTGTTGGTTAAACAGCAGTTGTACAGATCGGCTACCATACGTGTTCATTTCCACATTTTTATTGTTGACTGTAGATGTTAAACCTATTTATGGAAGTAACGCTCCTGTGCTAACATGTTGAACAAAAAATTACTTATTCACCACTGCTTACCCTCACACATCAGAAACAACATATCCATCATTTTCTTGTTGTGTGAAAGGTAAGAAGGCATCTCATGCTTTTTGAAAAAAAAATGGTAAAAGATAAAGCACAAACACGGGAGCAATTACACCAATTAGTAGGAAGGAAACTAATTAATAACATTCTAAACAAAATTTTGCGCTGTCACAATTGGCACCACCATCCACGCAGTTAATCCTATTCTTATAACACCACATCATATATCTTTGTCTCCTCTCGCAATCGAGAAACCAAATCACACCCAATTGCTCGCTGGAGTGCCTTCTTCACCGAGGTGAGCGGATTTGCGACAATATTTGATGTATATTTCCTTTGGCGTGTTCACCTCCATCTAGAGATTGTCATCTAACCCTCCCCCCACCCCCCCCCCCCCTCCCTACCCACTTTTTTTTACCAGATACGCCGGAGAAGGATCACGTCGCCATTGGGATGCCGCAATAGCTATCTGTCATCGCTCATCTACGTCCTCTTTTTAATATGGTAAACGGCCTCAGCCATACTTGTCTTTTCCCCCACCTTGTTTTTTCCTTAAGAAGTTCATTAACCGCGTAGTGCATACCAAGAGTTATTGAATCAATTGCTCTGGCCGTTGCCTAACTTGGTTTTTGGTTTGGCCATTGGTGCAAGTTTTCCCTTATCTTTGACTAAAATTGAACCAATGTTTAAGGCATTTGAAGGTTTTTGTATTATGTTTGTGTTTGGCTTGAATTGATGTGGCCGCTGAAATAGTTTGACCAACTACAAATATTTTGATATGCAATGTAACTCAGGTTTTTTAAAATTATGTCCAAAAGGACAACCCATGCTTAGCTACGACATCAGTACTAACTCCATCTCTTTTAGACAGAACCCCAACAACCAATCATTATCGAGAACATCATCGGCGAGACTGTCGTTGACGACTTGCCCGAGTCGGTCATCAACGAAGAGATACTCATCAGGTTGCCGGCTGAGGATATCCTCCGGTGTCGTGTTGTCCGCAAGTCATGGCGTCATGCTACCTCCACCCACGACTTCCTTCTCGCACACCACGAGCAGCGCCCGTCTCTTCCAGTCATCGACCTCTACAAGCGTGAAGACAAAGTATTTGACCACCATCTCTTTGTATTTTGTGAAAGTATTCCTGGTGCCGCCAATCGCGAGCTCTTCCGGCGGACCATTCTTTGGTATCCCAGCCCTACCCGTGCAAAGACAACCTTGTGATTCATGCTGCATGTGATGGCCTCCTCGTGATCTCCTTTTGCGACATTAGTGAGGGGAAATTCGACGTCTGCAATCCGATTACTCGCCAGCGTGCTCCCCTACCTCTGCTTCACCATCATCGACATGACCTACAAGTTAGAGAAATTCTCATCGCTGGCTTCTACCAACATCGTGCATCCAAAGAATACAGGGTGCTCTACTCTATTTGGACTTCCACCGTTGATTTCTGGGTCCTTGCAGTTGGGTCCAATGAGTCGAGGCCCATCGGTCAACCCCCATTGCAACAACGTTTACTAGATGGACTCACATGTTCTAAAAATGAGCCAGTCCTCAACCGCGGCAACTTGCATTGGCTGTTAGAACGGCACTATACTAGCTATGACTTCAGCAACATAATCATGTTTGACACAACGGTTGAGACATTCCGGTGGATGAGCCGTCCTCCCCATCAGTACCCTTGGATGTCATTGCTGGAGCTAGACGGCACGCTTGCTATGTGTAGCAGTAACTATGGCATTATCATAGATATCTATGTTATGCATGAATACGAAGCCGAGGTATGGGCCCTCACACACAAGATTAACCTGTTGGCATTGGAGGCATCACCGCAGCTTGATTTACCTGCTAGAACTCTACGTAAGATTGTTACACTCAATGATCACGAATTGCTGATCGAGCATCCGGGATGTGTTTTGCACTGTGATATTAATGGCAAGTTTATTGGAAAGATGGAGTGTGATGAAGACGAAGAGAACCACATGCATATTACTTCGTTCCGCTTTCAGGAGAACATTGTTCCACTCCCGTTCTTTGGGATGCAAGAAGATTATGGTGACACCTGGATGCTAGAAGAAGGACATGAAGAGATGCAATATTCTATATGGTCATAGAAATAGTTGCTTCTTTTCAGTCTTGAGGTCAGTTCTAGTTTAATGCCGCGCGGAATATCTATGATGTTTGAACCAGATGGTTTGGCTACTAAATTTTGAGCTATATACTGTATGACTTTTCAGTCATAGCTTAGTGTTTGCAAACTCTGGTTTATCTCTTCTATCAAATTATTACACTTTTTATTTGTTCTGAATCTATAGCGTATTGCCTTACTTGATCATTCCTGAAGCTCCAACGTTGAGCCTATTGCCTATACCCCTGAGAAATTGGCTGACGCTCTGGATGCTACTTTGCCTTTCCAAGAAACTCATGTTCATTTTCAAGGGTGAACTTGCCTTTCTCTGTAACTAGTAGTTCAAAACATCTTATAATTTGGAATGGAGGAAGTACCAGTGAAGATGTAATCCAAAGACTCTTTGATCCGCTGACATTCATACTGTAGTGGGCCTGCAAGCAGTCGAAAGAGAAAGAGTCAGAAAGTTAATAGAAAACCAAACAGAATCTATATTGTCTCCATTGGTAGCTTAGGATCTGTGCCGGGGTAAGCTTAAAGCAACAAACACATACAGTGGAAGGAGAAGAAATTGCAGTGAGGATCAATTCTTCCAATAACACCTATTATAATCTGTGTATAACGGTGCTAACTTCAACATATATTCAAACATAAATAAAAATTAACTGATACACAGTAGACATCAACTAAGCAGTAGCTTCAGAATAAAAGTGTAAGGAATTGCTCCATCAAAATTACTCAGCACATTATTGAGACTAGTGCACCCAGTGACCTATATGTTCCCACAAACAACAGATAAACAGAAAGTCTGTGAAGGTGTCCCTGGATCCTTGACCCAGACACCATTATGACTACTTGATGGCACCCGCCACAACATATACATTGATGAACATCAGCATATTTACTTAATTCATACTAAGTTTGGCGGTTGGTCTTATGAAGGTGGTAACCTAAAGAGTACAACAAATCGAGTTATAGCGGTGAGCCTAAGTTTAGAAACACACAAAAGCAAAAAACAAATGTTCTAATAAGAACAGAACACAGCTTCCATGTGCTATTCAACATAGCTTAAGTTATCTTCGCACAATAAAAGTGAATAGAAAAATTAACTAACAGGTTCTGAAACTCAGGATGCGCAAAAGAAGACATAGTTGTGTTTTGAATAGATCAGTCAAACATATCTAACCACAAAGGAGTGTGTGCGCGTAATCCATCAGAAAAATATCAGTGCGTGTCCACAGCAAATTGTACCAAATGTGTATGAAGTCCTGACAGGACGAATCAGGTTATACTGGAGATATGACTCAGCTAGTACAAGAAAGATCGGGATATTTTTTTTGTGAAGAAAAAGAACACTGCATCCAGCCATCCAGGTTGTGCTTTTAAGAAGAATCATTTCTTTGATCACTACATCAGGAGCAGCAATACCTCAGTACCAAACGGATCAAGTTTACCAGCATGACATACTATATTAGCACCATTAGAAATAAATTTGTGTTTGTCATGTCCTATCTATTGTATTAACCGATCCATAAGATGCACTTGAAAACTATGAGTATTTACAGGGAAGTATCCAATGCTAAAAGCATCTGTGTACATAGGTCGTTAACTCACTGTTGTACTATTTAGTCGAATGCCCAAGAGACACACCAAGAGAGACTAATGGCAACCCAGGAAAAACTTCATGGAGCCCTTGGACCAAATCAACGTATCCCTGGATGGCAGTACCAAAGCGGCATGAGAAAGAAATTTTAGCACCATAAAAAATAAATTTATGTTTGGCAAACCATGTCTTATATAATTATAGAAGTATCCAGTGCTGAAAAAAATTCAATGGATACAAGTTACTAGAGCATTCTCAGTTCAACGGCCAAGGGACGCATCAAGTAAGACTAAAGGCCTTAACCCAAGTGAAAATCAATGTATCCCTAAGGTCTAATAATGGTGTCCCTGGATGGCAGAACCCAAGCGGCAGAATGACGCCTTGATGGCACCCACACGACAGGGACAGGGACAATTTATAAACTCGGGAACCCCCTTACAAAGGTTGTCGAAACTAAAGGACAGAACAAAGCAAAACGATCGTAACAATGCTAAAGAAGATAAACAACCTATTAATAAAGCAACTACAAGCTTGTTAAGCCAGGAGTTATTTTAGTAAACACAGCACAAGTTTGCGTGAACATCTGGTTTTGCCCCTTGTGTTGCCAAGTTTTTCAGTTCTATAGCAGTTTCTCAGGTTCAAGACCATTATGTTTATGTTTCAAATTATCAGAGTGTGTGCAAGGGTTTTCAAATTTTCAAAGGTAAGCACGGAGAAATAAATATCTGTGAGCTAATGAGATTTGATCCGGTATGGAGAACCCAAACCATGTTTCTATCGAAATGATATGATATAGGAAAGTCTAAATCAGGAATAATGGACAAAATGGCCTCGCTTATTGAATATATTAAATAAGCAAAAAAAAAAGCTTACTTACAGTTAACATGGCGCAACTGAGATCATGAAATGTCGACATAAATCAGCTCTTCATTTTCTTTTGGAAAAATGTATGCTGAATAAGACTCTCTTTGAGCCTATGAGGAATGACCACCGGCATTTCATCATCAAATTTGAAGTTGGCTACTAAATTCCCCCCTTTGTCACAATGCAGCAGCTGGCCATAGCAGCTCACAAGCACGTCTCCCTCCTCGGAGACAACCTTCGCGCACCAATCACCTTCCTCCTGGAAACGCCTGATATCCATCACCGGCAGCTTGATCCGGTACTGGAACGCCCAGACATCTTGCTCCCTGTCATGCAACACAAAGATGCTCATCGTCGCGCAGTCCTTGCTGTTGGCCGCAGCTAGTGTTCCTCCCATGTCAAGCAAGTGCATAGCATGCCGGGGATTCACAGCCGGTGGGATCATGTGCCGGAACGTCTCCGCCACCGTGTCGAACACCAGTATCTTGTGGTAGCGGGTACCCACGGACCGTTTCTTCCAGTGCACGTGCAGGCTGCCATTGAGACTCACTGGCGCCCCACAGATGAGTGGTCCTTGCCCACCTATCATGTTCGTTAACGGACACTCGACCCGCCGAGGTTCGTCGGTTCCGATGGTGAGGACGCGGTACTCATTTGGACAGAGCATATTCCCCTCGAGGAGCTGCAAGGCAAAAGGGACGTCTGCCTGTGTCCAGTAGAGCACGCGGTACTCTCCTGAAGGTTGGTGCCGATAGAGGCCAACCAGATTGCCCAGACGGCGCTTTGGGTTCGAGCTGAGGGGCGCCCACTGCCGGGTGGCCGGATTGCAGATGTAGTTGCCGGCGATGAAGAGCCCGTCGCAGGATGCATCGACGGTGAGGGGCGAGTGGAAGATATCGGGGAACCCGAAGACTGGCCGGATCTCGGCGCCCAGGAGGTGGACGGCTTCGAGGGCGGGGTACCAATCATCGACGCCCTCGACGGTTCGGTAGGAGTTGATTAAGTGAAGCTCCGGCTGGTGGCGGTGGTGGTCGAGTAGGAACGCGGGGTCAGAGGCCAGGCGGCGCGAGGAGCGGCAGACGGCGCGGCAGCGGAGCACGGACTTGGGCGGGAGGCGGAACAGGATCTCCTGCAGGATCTCTTCCGGGATGCCGGCGATTATGGACGGCCTTGCCCTGCTTCTTCTTCTCGACACGGTCGCACGAGCTGCTTCTTCCCCGGTGGCGACGCGCCGCCCGGAGCGGAGCAGCATCGTGGCGGCGAGGGTTTCGCTTCGAGCGGCCGGGAAGCGGCGGTGCGGCGATTTTGTATTTTTTTTTTTTGTAATGTTTGCAGTCGCGCAAAACTACTATCTTGCCCTGGCCCACGACTGAATCTAGCCCACCCGATCCAGCAATTACTACTCTGACCCAGAGTGTCATCACTGCAGTAACTTCTCAAAAAAAAATCACTGCAGTAACAAGGACCCGTGTGATAACGTTGCTGCTTTTAAGTCTTTTTTTTTCAGCGCTGCTGCTATTAACTTGTTATAAGTCATCTCCAATGCGGGGAACCAGCTAGACTCTACGCCACTGAGGCTTCAAAAGTTTTAAAACACTCACCAAAGACTGTAAAAGTCAGCACTGATCGTGACCCTGAATCTTAGATAAAAATGCATGTAAATTCATGAAGTTTCAATAGTTAGCTCACAACGGGAAAAATAGGGTTTGCCAAGTGTGAAAATCGAGCGCGCGGCAAAAAAAAGTCAACAGATATTACCCAAACGGATAAAGGACGCCACGTGACACGGTCTTTGCCAAGTGTTCTTTGACATGCCCGTCGGCAAAGCCACATATTCTTTGCCGGGAGTGCGTTATGTACGGCTGTCATTGGCAAAGACTTTGCCCCGCTACGTCAGCTGGCCGTCAGCAAAGCCAGACGGGTGGACGCATAGTGTTGGGGATATACCGATATACCCAACGGGGTATCTCTAACATGGATAAATCCGGCTTAACCAAGGTGGCCCATTGGTGGTAAGAATTGAGGCCTGCCGGGCGGCCCAGTAAGCTGAAGCGTGCTGGCTAAAGGAAGGTGCAAGAGAGAGGTCCACAAAGCCACCAAGCCCATAACTGAGACGGTAACTTAGTTAGATTAGGTCTAGAGCTTTGTTTTCTTGCCAGACACGGCTTCTCCTTGTAAACACGGTCGGCAGCCTATATAAGCCGGCCTGAGGGAGCCTTAGGGTCACGTTCTCATCCAGACTCACTGTAACCTGTAACCTGTAACACGGCTATTGAGTTATAGCTGCACGTAAGGTCTCGCCGCAGTGTTTCATGTAAGTTCGTGTCCCGCGGGAATAACTCAGCTTTTGGTGGTTACATTACCTGTTTAGGAAGTATGGCTTGTGGTTAGTAGAGAAGAGCCATCGAACCAGATTTGTCATTTGCTTTTTGTTTTGAATCCTTACCAAAGAGGGGTTGGAAGAGAAAAGAATCATAATTACTGAGCTCTTTTGATTTCTAATTCCTGACTTTTAGATTACTTCGTGCCAGCCAGCATGCCTCACTTGAACGAATGGAAGGTTCGAAGTTGGATTTTGTCTCTCGAAATTAGTTAGATAGTTTGCTGATGCATCCTCTTTCTCTACAAGAAGATAAGATGAATTTCATGACCATTTGCCTTATTTATTATATTGGTGGGGGATAGAAAATCCTTGTTGTGAACCGTGTTTGGCCGAAGCTGAGTAAACCGCCGTGTTCAATCCCGCCTCGGACGACATCACCTTTCAGCCCCACCTTTTACCGTCGGCTAGTACACCCCCATGCCCTGTCTACCATGCCAATACAACGACACACAGGCAGTGGCCACATGGCTTAGAAATTATTGAGGTTACTGCACACCACGCGATTTTCAGACCGCTAAGCTGGGAGGAAGAAAGACCCCCACGGCCGCCTCACCGCCCCCGCCTCCTCGAACCATGGACTCCGCCAGTCTGCCACCGCCACAGCTATCCCCTCTAATCCCCACCCCATTCCCCAACCCCCTCCCCCCTCCACTCCCACCCCCACCGTCAAGTCCATTACTCGTACCTCCTCACTCTAACAGAACACTCTCTCCCTCCCCGAGCTCCTAGGGTTCCTACCACCGCACCGGCGCCGCCGACCACCTCCCCCTCCCCTCCCGTAGACCTCCTCCCGGGCCGCTCGCGCGGGCGGATCTGGAGGCTCCCCAAACCCCAGCCAGCAGCGCCTCTCCCTATGCTCCTCTGGCCATCGCCGCTGCCGATGTCGGCGGCGGTGGCGACGCCCGGCCGTCAAAGACAGAGGGCATGGAGAGCGCACCTCGACGGCGGGTCTTCGCGCGGAGACACGCCTTCATCCGGGTCGCGCGGCGTTGGTGCGTCGGTGGCATGCAAGGCCCTGTAGGGACGGCGCGGGCCCGATCTGGGTTCCCAGGCGTGGATGCGGAGCAGGGGAACAGGGAGCCATGAAGGGTGGTGGAGCTTAGCGACGCGGCGCTGCCGTGCCGCCTGGCGCTCGTAGGCGGCTGCACGAGCCCGGATGGGCCTGATCTGGGCCTCTCAGGCCGCCGTCGGATGTTCAGCCCGGGTCTGCTGCGAGGATGCATGGGATTGGAGGCTGCAGGGGTTGCGCGGGGCGTCGCACTTGCTGGGCGTATGCAGCATCGCGCTGTTGCTGTTGTGCACGCCGACGTGAAGTGGTGGTGGATGGAAACGAATGGCACCGGTGCTGCTGGAGAAGCCGGCTGTTGCATCCTCCTGTTTGGTGGTTCGGCTCGCAAAGACGTTGCTGCGGACGTGTTGACGCCCGTTGCGCGGGAGAGATGGTGGAGTCTGGAGGGAGTGGAATGACGCTGCTGCGGTTGTTGCATCCTCCACAGGAGATGAATGGCCCGCAGGCGTTGCATCCTCGAGGAGACGAATGGCGCCTAGTATTTGGTTGCATCATTCCGATGGGAGAAGAATGGCGCCGCAGCAGAGGTTGCATCCTCCGTTCAGTGGGGGACGTGGCTGCTAGGATGGAAGCACGTCGAGCTTGCCGGGGATGTGAGGTTCGTCGTGGAGGCAGGGTTAGGGGTTTGGTGTTTAGTCTGTTTGGATCCTGTGTTCGGGCTATGCAGGTGAGACTGCTCGCGAAAGCCGTACTCTGATTGTTTCCGGAGTCGTCGATGGCGGCGCCTACGGGCGTCGCTACCTCGTTGGAGGCTTCGATGTAGCTGCTCCAACCTTGCTTTGCCGACGTGCTCTGGGGGAACCCTTGATCTAGTCTTTTAGATCAGACGATGGCAACGCTATCCGGCGCCGTGTTCCCTCTTGGGGGCATCGTCTTGGAGATGGATCCTGTCAGAGGGACCTGTGGCTCGCTTGGTTGTGTGTGTTGTAAGCCGAAAGGCGTCGCGTGTATGGTTTTTGGGTCCGGTTTCCCTCATAAACTGGACCAACCTTCTATTTGTTCAATGAATTTAGCAGTGATCCTGCTAACGTTCAAAAAAAGTCCATTACTCGCCTCCGCTTGCTCCAGTCTTAACAACGTCTTTTCGCCACTACTCCCTAATGGTCACGGCGCTGGCGCCATCTCATGGGGTGGGGGTGGGGCGTGAGGGGGAGGAAGAGAACGTGGGGGGAAGAGGCGGGCCCAGGCCGGACGAGCGCTCAATCACGTGTCGAAAAAGCAATTTCGCCTTTTGTTAGGTATGCGTTCACCCAGCTTAGCGGTCGCATGGGCAGGTTTTCCAAAGCATTATTCCAAAGTATATAACAAACCAATTATAAAGTATCGCGTGGGCAGATTCAAAGCATTATTCCAAAACATGTGTGTCTGTTGCAAACAAACAATAACTAGAGAGAACAGTATCAATGTCATACTGGTAGCTAAATAAACTCATAGATCCACCTTCATGTCAAATAGGTACCAGACTGAAGTATAAGATCGCGCGAGCGTGCCTGAACCTTAGGTAGAAGTTGATACACATAAGCATTACTAATTATTACTAAGTATATGAAAAACGAGCGATTCTGCGGCCTCTCCGCGCTCCAGTCACTGTAGATACTACAGTGTTGAACAGTGCCCACGTCATTTTTGCAAAAAAGTCCCCACACTTTCCCAAATTTATGAATCAGTCCTTTTGTATAAAAAACCAATCCGTAACCCTAATCCCTAATCCTCTCATCCTCACATCCTCTCTCTCCCTCCAGCCCCGACACGGCGGCGGCGGTGAACGCGCTCCTCCCTGCTCGCACGCCGGCGCACCCCTCCCTCTTACTCGCGCGCTGCCGCCGCCCTCCCTCCACCGCCGTCGCCTCTCCATCCTCGCCGAGGATCGCGGGCCGGCGACAACGCCCGCGCCCGCTGCCTCACCTTCCTCCACCTCCTCCTCCGTCCTCGCCACCTCTGAGGCCCCTCCCCGCCGCGAGCTCCACCTCGACGCTCCTCTGCTGCTACGACTGCGAGCCCATAGCCATGTCCCTCTCAGCGGCCTTGGAGGCACGGCGGAGGGATCCTTGAGGTGGCGGAGGTTTTTTCCCCTCTCAATTGCTCGCGACCGAGCCCGTCGCCACGCCGCCGTTACGGCTCGCACGAGGCTAAATCGAAGCCGGAGGGAGCTCCACTGCTCTGTCCTCTTCATCCTCCATGAACCCGCGTGTCAAGATGCCTGGGAGGCGCGATACAGGGTCGTCTTCCACCTCCGTCTCTCCTGCACCAGCCCCGCAGCATCACTTTCATCCCTCTGCTGCTCCAACCCGGCAACACCAAGGTGAGCAATCTCTCTCTCTCTCTCTCTCTCTCTCTCTCTCTCTCTCTCTCTCTCTCTCTCTCTCTCTATCTATATTTAATTTAATTGCTCTGAGTTGATGAACATCGACAGAAGATCTAGGCTGCTGCGGCGACCCGGCGTGGGCATCCTTGGACCTGTTCTTGAGAAAGAATAAGGAACAAGAAGAGGAGCAAAACGAGAAGGGAGGAGAAGCGAGGATCCTCACATGCCCCTGATTTCCCTTTCCTAAGCTTCAAGGGTGAGTTACTCCACTATCTATGACCCTCACATGTTCTGTACATGGTGGTTCTTAGATTATTAGGATAGGAGAATAGCTAGATATAATGGAGTAACTGCCATTTTACAGTAACTAAATCTACTAAGTAAACGGTGTACTTAGGGCATTTTATAGTAATGTGTTCAGTTAGTATCATGTTTTGTGCATTTTTGCCAAAATAAATGAGCTGATTATCATTATGGTTGACAAACCCGTATATGACTCCATTTCTGGAATGGTAGCTAAAATTCAGTCATTTGTATATAATCTGACTTAGCTGAAGAATGGCACCGACCACAAATATGCTCTTGGAGATCCTTTTACCCTGGCAGGTAATTATGACCTTATAAAAAATATCTGCTGTATGTATAGAACCAAACAAGGCATTTGTATGTAACTATATTTTGTGATTTTGTTTTAAACTAAGCATCACAATGTGGTTTCCATGCGAAAAAAGATTTTTCAGCTGCCAGTGTGTTCCCGTGCAAGAAAGGAAGGTGAGGCACTTTCTGAAATATCATGTGTTATGTAATTAAAGTGCCATGTTTATGTTCATGCCAGAAATTTAAAATAGGAGGTGGCGACCACAACGGGTGCGCTTGCCAGCGTCGACCTCCCTAAGGTTCCAACAATTGACCACTTGCATGTCAATTATATTTAGGTGACTTGCATGAAGACGAAGAACCCACTTTACAGACCAAGAATATTGTTTACCGTGAATTTTTTGCTAATTTGTAAAACATGTTTCTGAAGCACCAACTGGTAGGTTTTCAACGAATTGAATACCATATTATAAATACATTCTTACATGGTATAGATCTTTCCTACAGTATGCTCATATTTTGAATTCAACAACTGCCATACAACTGAATTCTTATATTTACGATTATTTTTTCAGGTTCAATAAAACATAATGGTTTAATTACAGTACCAAGTGGTGAACTGCATTTACATGTCACTGCTGTTAAGCCTATATAACGATGCTAATACTCTTTAGATGCCTTCTTAGGCTATATACCTGCTGTTCAATTTTGTTAGCAGTACAAACTTTCCCATAAGTAATTCATGCTGATGTCTCGGCACACCTCCTAATTCCACTGAACCCGTCGATTCCAATGTGGCTCCTACTGCAACAACCAGCCACAAAGAAATTTCAGAAGAGGCTACTGCTTCATCAAAACCAACTATATGCCTTGCCATCTCCTGCTTGCCTCCCAACGACGGAACCATCTAAGGTACCAGCATGCATATTTTTTGATACAGTTCACACATTTTATCCACGCATTTTACATATTTTAATGCAAATTATAATGAATATTGTCAGGTCGATGACTCTCTTCAGCGAAGATGGATCATATCCAACCTTTACTGATCTCCATATGCTGACCAGGCCGACAACACTAATAGTACAAGATTGCTCCTTCACTAGCCAGCAGTCAACCTCCTCTGAACCTATGTGAGAACCTATGGAAGTTACTTAATCTCTTTTTCTATAGTATAAGTACCATCTGATGTTCCATGCCCACAAGTTAGCTACAACATTGATCAAGCCAGTCTGAACATGATGCTTTCTTGCTGTAATATAGGTAGCATCTAATGTTCCATGCCCACAACTTGGTTATAATATTGACTAAGCCTGTGTCAACATGATGCTTTTTGTCGCGAAATAGCTTAATTAATCTCTCTTGCTGTAATTTGAATATTATGTAATGCTCTATGAGCACAACCTGGCTACAATATTAGTCGGATTAGTCTGAATATGATCCTTTCCGCTACCCTATTTTTTTCTGCAGACATGTTCGCTGGGCCGACTAATTACTGCTTATATAAATACTTACTGTACAGAACAACCGAGCTTTGTGTCATTCTCTGTAAACCTTCCCATACAACTACTTCATCTGCTATGTCTTTCATCCACCATAATACTCTTATCTGTAACAAATCATCAGAGGCAGGGTTTTTCATATTTACAATCTACAGATGGATTGAATTTAATAAACATTAATACAATATTTTTTCTTTTGGTTTGCAACAAAACAACATCAGAATAATAATCACCATGAAGCCAAATAATTTCAACACATTTTAGCTTACAAAACAACTGTAATTTCCCTTTTTGAATTCCAGTTTGTTGTAGCAAAGTTGTAAAAAACATGAAATTAAATCTTTCTATTTGTTTGTTTTTTTTTCTTTTTTGTTTCTTGCTTTTCTTTTGCTTCGCATTACAATAACATTGCAACAATGATAAAAAAACACATTTACGTTTGCAAAACAATTATAAATCCCCTTTTCCAATTTCAATTTGCTTTAATAGATTTGCAAAAAACATTTAAATTTATTTATGTTAAAACAGTAAAACTATTGTTTTGTTTTCGCAATAACTCAATAAGTTCTAACATTTATGCAAAGATAAATGCATTAAACAAACAACTTCACCATTTCTATTCATAAAATATATTACGTAACCAAAACAAAAAAAACAAATTATATTTACAGAAATATCTACTCAGGGCGCGACGTGACGGCGCGCCTAAATTCAACTAGTAACAATCAATACTGAAGAACTCCACCGTTGCCTGCAAGTAGTTGACGAAAAGGAATCAGAAAGTTAATAGATTACTGAACTGAACTGCTATTGTGTCCATTGGGAGCGTAAGATCTGTGCCGGGGCAAGCTTAAAGCAACATAGGCATGCGGTGGAAGGAGAAGAAATTTCACTGAGGACCAATTCTACCAATAAAAATTATAATAATCTGTGTATAACGGCGCTAACCCAACATGTATCCAAACACAAATTAAAATCAACTAAAACACAGCAGACATCAACTAATCAGTAGCTTCAGAATAAAGGAGTAATGGAATTGCCCCATCAAAATTGCATTGCACAATAGTGATGCCAATGCACTCAGTGACATATGTCTTCACAAGAACAGATAAAAAAAATTATGTGCTACTGATAGTTGTCTTCACACATCATCAAGCGCATACACAAATCAAGTAAGGCCATGTACAATGCAAAATGCTTAGCTGTGTGCTTACAAAAATAAACCAAGCATTTTCATAAGCACCAATGCTTATTCCTATAGGGGAGGTGTCTAGTTAAGCATTTGTCTTGTGTAAATAAGCACCAGTGCCTAATGAAAAACCGGTTTATTTTTCTAAGTACCTCCATAAGCACCTTGCATTGTACATGCCCTAACAGTTCTGCAATTCTGTGTCTGCGTGAAGAAAATATAGTAGTTTTGTTTTGAATAAAATCTAATACATTGAAATTCATGTAGGCCATCCAAAAAAAAACACATCAACAAAATATACCTTATGTATATCAGGTTTCAACATGAATCAGGTTATATTGATCGGAGTAGGTTTTTGCATTAAAACTCTATACAGTGTCCAAAATTTTCTTTTAATAAGAATTCTTTTTTTCCTTTCCTACATAAGGAACTGAGATTCCACAGGATCAAGTTTAACTGCAAAATAACACCATGACAAGTAAAGTTATGTTTCACATTTCGGTTGCACTTGTATGAGTCAGGCCGTAATGAGCAGTGTAAATTCTCATAGGGAAGTATCCAGTGGCAACATCATAAGCCGTTACCACATCTTCATGCCCAATTGGTCCCAAGGACTCAAACCCAAACATGGATACATTAAGGCACTACCGTACCCTGTTGAATCCACGGCCCAAGGTCTCAAATCAAAGCACAAATCCTTGTGTCCCTGGATGCTGGACCGAAGCACCACTATGACTACTTGATTGCACCCACGACAAGATATATATTGACAACCGCCAGCATATTTATTTCTTCATTCATCATAACTTTGGAGTTTGGACTTATAAAGGTGGTAACCTAAAGGGTACAACAAAGCAAAGTTTTAGCGGTGAACCTAAGAGTAGAAAAAAAAAATGCTCCAATAAGAACAGAACACAGCTTTCACGTGCTATTCAACCTAGCTTAAGTTATCTGCACACAATACAAAGTGCATAGGAAAATTAACCAACAGGTTCTGAAATTCTGAATGCGCAAAAGATCTAGTTGTGTTGTAAGTAAATTAGTCAAACATCTCTAACAAAAAAAAAGCATGTGCGGAATCCATCAGACAATATTAGTGCACGTCGATAATGAACTGTACCACATGTGTATGAATTTATATCAGCACGAACCAGGGTATACTGGAGATATAACTCAGCCAATACAATACAGATCGGGAGATAAATTTGAATAAAAACACTGCATCCAGCCATCCAGGCTGTGCTTTTAAGAAGAATCATCTCTTTCTTCACAACATCAGGAGCAGCAATACCTCAATACCAAATGGATCGAGTTTACCAGCATGACATACTATTTTAGCACCAAGAGGAATAAATTTATGGTTTTCATGTCCTATCAATTATATTAACGGATCCATAAGATGCACTTCAAAACTTCAAGTAATTACAGGGACGTATCAAAGCTTAAAAAACCTACGTACGTAAGTCATTAACTCACTGTCGTAGTAGCTTAGAACAATTCCCAGGGGACACATCAAGTGAGACTAATGGCCTTAACAAGGAAAAACTCCATGGAGCCCTTAGACCAAATCAAGGTGTCCGGATGGCACTACGAAAGCGGCACAATTACACCTTGATGGAAGTCGAACCACAGGGGCAGGGTCAATATATATAATACGGAACTTCCTTATACAAAGCTGTCAAACATAAAGGACAGAACAAAGCTTAAGTGTTGCAAGTATGCTAAAGAACAGAAATAACCAAACAGATATAGGGAAATACAAGCTTGTTATGTGTTGAGTTGATTTCAGAAACATGGTAAAACTTGGCCTGCAAATCCGGTTTTCCTCCTTGTGCTGCATAGTGGTTTAGTTCTTGAGCAGTTTCTCTGGTTGAAGATCATGTCTGTTTTTCTTTAAAATTTTCAGGTGGTTTGAAAGGATTATCAAAGAAAACAACCGAGAAGCACTTATCTGCAAAGATGAAATTTTGGTCTGTTAAGGAGGCCCAACCCCATCCCTATCCAAACTAATTAACATATTCTGAAATTATGAGCACGCACAAAATAATATAGTAGCTGTGAATTTGGTCAAACATCTACAATCTCAGACAAATGTGTGTAGTGCATAAGAAGGAAAACAATCTTGATGTATACCCACAACAAACTGTACTCAATGAGTAAGAGTGACTATCAACATGAATCAGAATATATTGTGGATATGACTCAACAAGTACGATAAAGATCAGAGGACAATAAAGGAACAAAAACAAAAAATCCGTGCTTTTAATAAGATTCATCTCTTTCTTCACTACATTATGAACTGCAATACCAACCAGATCAAGTTTAACAACACGTCATACTACTTTAACAGCATGAGAAATAAATTTATGTTCAGCACGACAAATAAATCAGGATACAGAGAAGTACACAGTGCAAAAAACAAAAATCAAGTACGTAAGTTACTAATGCATGTCATACTAGCTTATTCCAATCCAAAGGGGCACATGGAAGAAGCACAGGAAAGCATAAAAAAGCATTTCTAGACAAGCTAGCTACTGTGTAACTCTCAAGGAGGCATCACAGCAAGCCACACAAGTCTAAAATCCATTTAATCATTGAATCATCACAGCTAGCTCAAGTTATACTAGTTCTAGCTCAGATATAATTTTTCTAAAGAGATTTTCTTCATCTGTGAACAAGAAATGCTCCCAACAATGATTCCAGAGGTAGTGGAAAGATCTACACATGTTAGATCTACACCATTCATCTCATTCTTGAGGCACAGAAGGTAGACAGTGCATATAATCAAGCAAATCATCAAGAAATCATCATCTGTTCATCTAGAACCTAAGCCAGTAGAGGAGCACATGTGTAAGCAATAGCTAGAAGCTACTAAATCTAGTAGAAGGTGTAGAAGAGAAGGAGAAGTTCTTACCATACGTCCATGGCCGTAGCTCCACGGCGGCGAGGCAGTGCTCGCGCTACCGTTGGAGGGGGCACACGGAGGTCGTAGACCAGCACCACCGCACCACGGCGGCACAGAGAGCAAAGCTCTGCGCCGAGCCATGGTGAGCACGTCGGAGAAGAAGGGGAAGAAGCGGCGGCAGCACCGAAACCCTAACCCAAGGGCTGGGTTGCGTGAGACCGCGAGAGGAAGAGAGGCACAAATCGCCTGGGCAGAAGGGAAGAGCGGAGCGTGGGGGTCGTTTTGCCCCAGACCACGACGGCGGAGGTGGCCGGAGCAGGCCAGAGCAAGGCGGCGACGGAGCAAGCGACTCGGGAGCCAGAGGAGGTCGAGCTCGAGCTCGGGCTCGAGCGTGAGAGAGAGAGAGGGAAGAGTGGCTCCGTCGGTTGGACCGGACCCGAGCCCACTCTTTGACCTGGTTCAACCAGGGTTGACCAGGGACTCCTTTGCAATTTTTACAAATTGATGAAACTTATCAAACTTTCAAAACTCGCTATAAATTCAAATAAAATCCTATAAATAATTTAAAATTATCTACAAATATCAGCAGAAAATAAGTGATCCAAATAAAATATCTACTTGATTTTTTTTGAAAACTATTTCTTATAGGAAAAATTCAAAAGATCCTTAAGTGGAAATGACTTTGAAATAATTTAAATTATTTTCAAAGAAAATAATATGGGAAAATTATGTATTAAGTTCAAAGTATAATTTGAACAATACTATGACTGTCATGTCACTCATCCTAAATAAAAATCTGAATAAAAGACCATTTAAAAATCCTTAACAAAGCTTTCAATAAATTTCTGGAGGAAAAAGCATTGCATCTTATGCATAATAGCATCTATTTGGTTTTCAAACATTGTCTCATATAGACAATGATGTTGATTGTCAGAACACGATGGTCCCAATTCGTTGGAAGCTTTAGACTGCACTACCTGTCAGTCTCAAGGCAAGTTCCAACTTGCATGTCCTCGATTGATTATTTTTATCAAAGTAATTGCAAAGTACTATGTTTATCATTGCATGAAAAAGAAAAACCTATTTTCGAATGATGTGAATTGCTATGTATATATATGGTTGGCTGGCAGTGGAACCACGGTTTGATGTTGTGGTGGAGGTTTCATTGTACGGGAAAGTATATACCTAGGATTAATAACCCATGGCCCAGTGATCCTAGCGCCGTATCGAAGCATCAGCCAACAGATTCACTATGGGTGGGCTAGTCAGAGGTTTCTTCCCTCGTTCGCATATCCTCGGCAGGCTATACCTGGTTGCGTCCGTTGCGGCGGCCAACTGCGTGGAAGCGCGTGACCTTCCCACTCGACGGAGTGACTAGAATAGAAGCTTGGGAGGGGTGGCGGGCTAATGGTCTTAGTTACCAGCCGCGTCACAAATGGGCGGATATGCGTTGTGCGGGGAAGCGACTCCACATGACTTGTTACCTCGAGTTCTGGCTATAGCACAAATGGTGTGCGGAGAGAGCATAAAGAGCCAGGCTGCTGTTGGGTAAAGTGGTGCAGCTCTGCAGAGTTAAACAAAGAAATTGTGACTGTCACATTCTTTTTTTAGTGTTTCATTTTTTTAAATGGTTCATATTTTCTGAAAATCATTTTTGAAAATGGTTCAGTTTTTCTATTTTTGTAAATGTTTCATTTTTTAAAAAGGTTTAGTTTTCTATTTTGGAAATGTTCATTTTTAAAATGGTTCTAATTTAAAAAATGGTCCAGATTTAGAAATGGTTCATTTTTAAAATGGTTCAAAATTTTCATTTTCGAAAAATGTTTATTTTGAATTACTTTTATTTTTAAAATGGTTCAGATTTAAAAAATGTACGTTTTTAAAATTGGAAGATGTCATAAATGTTCATTTTTTTAAAAACTGGTACAGATTTTTGAAAATGTTTATTTTCAAATTCGTGAAACATTTTCAAATTTCATGTACCTTTTTTCGGAAGGGGAACCAAAGAAAAAAAGGACCAAAACGTGGCATGGCGAGCAAATTACATGGGCCACGCACGGTAGCTCTTTCAGGCGTTGTCCCGCGGAACGACGCGTGAAACGTTGTACAGGCGCTCCCAACGGCGCCGCAAAGGGCGGCGTATTGGAGCTCCCAGCTTGATAACGTGTTTTTTTTCTGGATAATTCGTAGTGGGCCTGTCATGCCACATGGCCCATTTCTGAGACGGCAGACGGGCCGTGTGTTAGCCGTCTAGACGATGCGACTGGCATTTGATGTTCCATAACCTTCTCTAATGGTTGCATGGATTCAACTTAAATGCAACATGATTAAGACGTTACTTTATTCTGGCAATCAATAATGTGACTGGAATCTCTAAATATGTTAACACGTGTGACTAGAACTTGTGGCCATGCCTCAAACTCCACTATTAGCCTTTGCGTGTTAACTCCAAGCCTTTCCAGGTCAGCACCACACAAGGCAAACAGCTTTGAAATCCTTCAATAATGCAGGTTTAGTCGTAATTATTTGTTCAATGTTGACAACAAGAAGGATTGTTCATGAATGAATTACTTCTACAAGATCGTTTGTTCCGAATTTCTATAAATGGCTGTCATGGTATGAAACAAGTTATTCGTAGCCATGGCATGTAAAACAGTTGCTCGAGTTTACAATCACGGAATTACAACGTGGCACCTACACTAGAGAATCAACTAAGGAGAACCTACTAAGACATGGATGAAAATCATGAGACACCAGTCCATTCTCCATCGGTGGGTTTTAGAACATGTTATCTGGGTGTATCTGCATTTTCTTCTCCCGACACCTCCCATACTCATGGATGCAGACTTCAGCAAAAAATAGCATTGCATATTATAGTTTTCTTTTATTTCACAATTCAGGCCTATACCATTGAGTAGAGAACGGTCAAGTAGTGGCTGCTCCTAGTTTTTGAAATAAGATATGGCAAGTGTTGTATATAGTGAGAAGTTGCAGTAGTAGGGGCACACTTTTATAATAGACAAGAGAGATGTGTAGAAAGACATGTCACCTCTCCTCACCTACCGACCATTGAGCGCCGGTGATTCAGAGTTGCTCCACTCCTTTATTATCTTATTGTCTTTTTTTGGACTTGTCTGTGTTGTGGCCCCAGCATATTTTTTATACTCTTTTTATGTTTGCACTTTGTATATTATATGGACTTGGTTGTGGTTGGTTGCTTTATTAATAATTCGACTCGAAAGCCTATTTTGAGAAATGTGTGGAAAGAATAAACTGGATTTTTACGTTAAATATATAGGAAGGGGTCGACAGAGGTGTTGTACCTGTGTTCCCTCATGTCCTATAGGAAGGGGTGGCTAGCTCAACTCGTCGAGTTTCAGCCGAGACAAAAGCCTGATCACATCCTGATATGAGATAAAGACATTGAAATCTTCGGTGATGTTATCAATAGTTCTAGATGCCACGTACGCATATTTTTATTTAAGTGGAGTAACTGGAGAATTATTCACATGATGAGACGCTATGAGCCTATGATGCCATTGATTATTCCCTCCATTTCTTCAAACAGTCATAAATTTACTCAAAAGTCAACGTATTGACCAATCGTATGAACAAAAATATGAACATTTAGAATAGCAAATCAATTTCAAATATGTTTTCATACTATGTCGATTTTTCAAATATATCTTTCCTTTTATGGAATGGAGGTAGTATGTCACGTCTACCTAGCCGCATAACTAACCCATGTGCATCCCGCTGTATTTCTGTCCAAACAAAAAAAAAGTTCCAGCTGTTAACTGTAATATAGTGACACTGCCACGTAGCCCATCACAAGGTACACGAGCCTGACTTGGTCCGGTTCTATCCCAGATTCCCAGTCCTATATATACGTACGTCATTCGTGTAAGTTCGTCCATTGCATATCTTATGATTAAGACCGGCCGGCCGGTTGAGTTGATCATCCGCGCCAGTCATGGATAGCAGCACCTGGAATATCCATGGCAACGGCGGCAGTGGCGGCGGCTTCATGTGCGTCTACGTTGGCAGGTGCACCGCAGCGTTTCAGTACTGGGAGCAGGAGCAGCAGCTGCAGCAGCATGAACTGCTCGTCAGCTCGGAGGTTCAGCAACACCTCAACAAGGCAAGCAGAGTGAGAGATCATGCATAGAGCCAGCTACTAATTCCCCGGTGATATATGACTAAGTCAGGTTCGTTTGTTCGTGCAGATCAACATTGAGATGAACATGGACGACGACGAGCCAGCGGCAGCCTACAGCCAACACGGCAGCTCCGTGGTGGACGGCTTGGAATTCCTCACTAATTCATACCACGCCACCGGTGGCTGCATCTTCGCCTCCTCGTTCTCCTGCAGCCCGGAGACCAGCTCGATGGCGGCGCACGTCCTCATGGCACCGCCGACCGAACTCCAGTTCCCCGAAGCCTCTTCCTTACTGGCACCTGAAGGAGTGGTGCTCCTCCCATATGAAGACCAGTACGTGGCCAACTTTCACGACACGTCGGCTTCAATGGCGGCTGGTGGGATGTCGTCGACGAGCGTGTTCAGGCGCTACGAGCGGCAGCTCGGCGCCCAGAGGAGGCGGACGAAGCCGGCATGTGGGCAGAGGATGCACAAGATGGCCATGTCGGTCCTTGCCAAGATGCACACGGCGATGAGGCAGAGGCACAGCCACCAGCAGCAGCAGGCGTCGGTGGCCGAGCCGTCGGGGAACCTGCTGCAGCACATGATCTCCGAACGCAAGCGCCGGGAGAAGCTAGCCGACAGCTTCCGCGCCCTCAAGACGGTCATCCCTCCTGTCTCCAAGGTATATGGATCTAGCTAAATTCTATATATATATACATACGCTTATTGCCGATTTTATTCGTTTTTTAAACGTGGCATGCGGCGCTTTATGATTACGGCGAGTACAGTGGCACTCATTATGCATAAATTTTCATATAGGAAAACAAAAAAGGTGGACATAGTTCACAGCAAGTTGAAGGTAACACTCAGGTGTACGTTTCATCACTGTGTGCGCTCAGTCACGGAGTCAAATCCCGTAGAAATTTGACATCAAATTTTCAGTGAAATATATAAAAATCAAGTCAGTATGAACATTTTGACACTAGATACATATAAAAGGCTTCGTAATTTGGATGCTTGCTCAGCGATCCTTATGTTTAGCATATACACATGTCATGTCTCTAACACCACATCGGTAAAAAGAGAGTAAATTTGAGCCCTTTCACAAAAGAATTTGATTTTGCACACATTAAGTCGAGTGGGATTTTCTCATCTCTGAGTTAATTTTCAAAATGTGCAACTCCATTTTAGTATAAAGCGTAGCTAAACTAGGGTTAAACTTTTATATTGCGAAATTTTTGAATGAACGTCATTATAGATTTAAATAATAACTCGACATAGATATAGGTGGACCCAATGAAATTACATGCACATAATCCTTCCTCCCTAACCAGAATACCAGATCAAAGTGTCTATACGCTATATATAACCATAATCACGTATACATTAGACAAGTTTCTACTCCCTCTGTCCCATCATATAAGATGTTATTTCAACCAATATTATAGAATATTGGTTGAAGTAACATCTTATATTATGGGATGGTGGGAGTACTAATCACTGTGACTTTTAGACGTTTCAGTAGCATCTGGTCTAACTAGCGGCAGTCTCCTGAGGGAGTGAGGCGTGGACGAGGTAGCACGATGACAATGAGCTGATGGAACGCATGGTCTGCAAGTTTCGAGAATGGACGATCTGACCTGGGCGGCAGCTGCCCCAGCTATCTCACCGCACACGTAACCATTGGGATCCGTGCCTTTAGTCATTTGCAAGGAACGGAATAGTTCTAATACACAGGGAATACTAGGTGCTTTAACTTCAAGCCGGACCCGCGCAATTACTTTAACCTGCAGCCGGACCCGCGCAATGATGCATGTTCATTGCCGTTAGGCTACGAAGGTGGGAAATGAGTGATAGGGAGACCAGGAGAGATTATTTTTTACCATAGTAAAAAGTCTGTGAAGGCTTCGGTGAGATGCGGTACGTGGCACGTGGCTCACTGTCTCCGGATATGGGTTCCCAGTAAAAGGATAAACCCGATTTGGTACATTTTCGTTGAATGCTGTTAGGGTGGCAAGGTCAGTGCCACACACACATACTGTACTAATTTTTGCCGTAACATATTAGCGTAAAATCGAAGCACATAGTATAGTGCTTTGGAGCTTGGGCTCCATGGAGTCCTTTTTTGGAAAAAGTAAATACAATATATCCAAAAAAAATCAAAAAATAAATAAATCCAAATGCAGTTCTACCAATGTGCAAAAAAAAAAAAACAATGCCAAATGCTTTGTTGTCTAGGCTGTGTAAAAATAATAAATTGTGGATATGATGTAGTAAACAGTGCAAATTTTAAAACCTTCTAATTAGTCCAAACTAAAAGATATTTCATATTGTGATTTTACATGTCCATATAAAACGTCAAACTTTTCACAGTCCCGTTGGGATTTTAAAACCTTCAAATATTGTCAGATATTTCACATTCCGATTACATTTCGGAAAAATGGCTCCTGTTTGCCTCCCGGGTGCATATGCTCCTGATATATGTTGCAAAATTTTAAAATATGAAAACACTTCAAATAAATCTGCAAAAAATTGGGCACAAAGATATACAAGTGTTCAACATTCGTGCAAAATATCGGAAGGAAATAACATTTTTTGCGATCTGTGCAAAAAAGACAAAATTTGTGCTTTGAAAAATGTATTTTTAAATCTCATTTCGGCCACTGATTTTGTCTTTTTTGTACAGACCACATAAAGTGTCATTTCCTTCCAAAATTTTGCACGGATGTTGAGAACTTGCACATGTTTGTGCCCAAATTGTTTCAGATTTGTTCGAAGTGTTTGCATATTTTTTAATTTTGAAAAAGAATTTCTGATTTTGCTTGTGTAGAAAGTCAAAGAAATGTCTTGTGAAAAGTTTTTTCTAGCATCGAACTTTTGTCATTTTTAAATAGGAAAATGAATTTTTTGCAAAAAAATATGCAGACACATAAAATACGAAGATGATGTGTGAATTTTTCTGTCATTTTTTTTACATTCGGAACAATTTTCTAAAACTTTTTAAAATGGTGCAGTTGTCCTTATGCCCAAAACGTCCATTTGTGGGCCCAAATAATTATATTTTTATCTTGTGGGCGCAATTAATTTTGTTAGAATGCTTTGTATCCCTCAAACAATGCGAGCTATACATGTCTCTGTACATTTATGACACGAATCGTGGAGTGAGCACAACCGTGGATGGAGTGCGTGTAGCTGCCGCCCAGAGCAGAGGGGCATTTTCCGGTCTACCATCTCCTTCACTCAGCACCACCGAGACCTGCCGGCGCCGGACTCGTCACAGCCTTCATCACGGCTTCCCTAACGGCCTCCTCCTCCCACTTCACTGCAACGAAATCAATCAGCGGTTAATAACTAATAGTACTTCCTGTCGTTAGTAAATACTATTGGAAAATCGCCGCGAACGTGATCGGTACGTTCCTTTAGTCAAATAAAAGTTTCGTTCACATTTATCAGTTCTCAGCTAGCTTGGTACAAACAAAACCTAGCTTAGCTTACTCTTCATGCATGTTGAATAAACGTGCATTCATGTAGGCGATAGTAGGCCAACTAGTAAATGATGAAACAAACTAAGCGCTACGTACTGGTCTATTAAAGCTGTTTGATTAAATTTGCTGGTACGAAAAAACAGCACTACCTTGAGCTGCAATGTCAGGCTTGCTCGACAAGGCCCGTCGCCAGCTTCACCAGTGTTCATCAACACCAGGCTGACGTTTTCGCCCATCAGATCTTTCAGGCGCTGCTGGATCCTGAGCACCATGTCCGTCGTGTTGCCGCGCGCCGGCGTCAATATCTTCACCGTGCAGACCTCCCCGGTCTGGCGGTCCTCCGAAGCCGTGGCTATTGTTATCTGGATGTCGACCTTCTCGCCGGTGCCATCTTCCTCTGGGCTGGTGGCGTGCCGGGCCAGCTCTGACTGGAGAACCTCGTTCTTCTCCTCCAGCTCGCAGACCTTGGACTTGAGAGAGTTCACGTACTCCCTCGCAGCGATCAGTATCGACGCCTGGCCTGATTTCTACGAGAGAATAGAGGCAACGAATTAAGTATCGGTATTATACCTTTGAAGCAGTCTACCTGCACATATGCATGTATTTGTATCTCTATATATAAAAGCGTCTGTCTAAATCTCAGATTTTGTTAAGCAGTCACCCGAGAAAAGTGCTCAGAAAAGTGCAACTAGAATACCAGATGCAAGTTATAATTTTCTCTGAATTAGGACTTAAAAAATCTCATTCGACTGAAATTAAGCAAAACAGTATGAAGAATCTTGTTAGATCCATATACCTTGGACTTGGAGCCAAGAGGGAGGACCGTCTTGAGGGCGTGGAAGCTATCGTTGAGCTTCTGCCGGCGCCTTCGTTCGGAGATCAAGTGCTGCTGCTGGTGCCCCAACGGCTCGACCGCCGACGCCTGCTGCTGCTGGTGGCTGTACCTCATCGCCGTGTGCATCTTGGCAAGGAATGATATGGCCGTCTTGAGCATCCTCTGCCCACATGCCGGTGTCGTCAGCCTCCTCTTGGGGGCGAGCTGCCGGTCGTAGCGCCTGAACGCGCTCGTCGTCCCACGAGCCATTGCCGCCGGCGTTTCGTGGAAGGTGGCCACGGAATGGTAGTCATAGGGGAGGAGCACCACTCGTCCAGGCGCTGCCGCCGGCGTTTCGTGGAAGGTGGCCACGGAATGGTAGTCATAGGGGAGGAGCACCACTCGTCCAGGCGCCACTAAGGAAGACATCTCGGAAAACTGTAGTTCGGTCGCCGGTGCCATGAGGACATGCGCCGCCGTCGAGCTGGTCTCCGGGCTGCAGTAGAACGAGTCGGAGATGGAGGACGAGGAGGGTAAGCTGCAGCCACCGGTGGAGTCGTATGAATTTGTGAGGAAGTTGAAGCCGTTCATCTGCATGTTAATCTGCAGGAACAAACACACCTCAGTTAACATTACTGACCAGGGCGAGCCGCCAATTAATTAGGCTCCATGCATGCATGGTCTCTCGTTCCTGCTTGCCTTGTTGAGGTAGCCGCATACGAAGCCGCCGCCGTTGCCCTGGATCCAGCTGCTGCTACCCATGACAGGCGCTGATGAACAACTCGCGACCGGCCGGGATCAAATCATGAGATATACTCCATTCGTAGTGGAACTTATACGAATTAATAGGTTGTGGATATATACCCCAGCTAGGTCGACTCTGTGTGCGAGCTTGATGCACAGGCCGTACACGAAGAAGCAGTATATATAGGACGGGCCATGTCAGTGTCACTATGTTGTTATCATTACAGTTGCACTGGAACATTTCGTTTCTTGGACAGAAATACGTCGCGATGCGCATGGCGGCATGGGGCTACCAGCCAAGACAAACATTGCGTTCCCGTCATGTATTAAAGCTAACCGAGAAGCACTGAGCCGGGGCCAAAGCCGTCACCGTCGGCATGGAGGAGCCTCACCGCTAGAGGAACCTTCAACAGCCGCCAACAGCCTTCCCGTCATGCTTGGCTTCTTGCGTTGGCGAAAGGGGGGATGCTGTGGGCGGACGAGTAATAAGTTGCAAAAAGAAAGACTGCGACGAGTAGAACCAGAACCATCCAGGTTTCCCATGCAACGGTGCTGGAAACAAGGGCCACTTTTTTTTTTTTTGCGAAAAACAGCTCAACGTAGGCACTCATATACACGCGCACACACTCACTCCTATGAACGCACGCACGCACACCGGGCCACTTCATACTGTGCATAACATCCACCGGAAACTAAAATACGAGCGGTAATACAGCTGCTGGCACGAATCTCTGTGTACTCCATTGGTCCTGATTCAGGGAGCATCTCCACCCCAGAGCAAAATTGGATAAACCATGTGGTACTCACTGCTGCCGCTCATGAAACTATTAACGTAACCACCGTTGCCTGAAATCAGCAGAGAAAAACAGAGTATAAGATATTCAGTAAGTCAAAAAGGACAATGAATTGAAACTTGAAGCTTAGTTCTGTCCAGGGGTATAAGCTTGATCAACATACTGTGGTAACAAAACTTCACCGAGGCTGCAGTACCGAATTTAACCAAGAGAATTAATCAAATGATTTCATTCTTTGGACAACAGCGCTAACCCAACATGTGTCACAGTATACAAGTAAAATAGGAAACGCATAAGGCATCAACTCAATTGGAGCCTCAAATGAATCCATCCAAATTGTTGGTCATGCAAATTTCAGCATAGTCTGGACTGAACAGGAACCTAGATTACGATGGTGTACCCAGCGATCTATGTGTTCCCACAATAACAGATCACGAACCATTTACACAAATTAATTTAACAGGTTAATTCTGAATGTGTCAAAATAAATAAGATATGCATGTCCTCCGGACAAAAACAGTTTGGCGCATCTTCAACAATAATACCCAATGTGTATCAGTTTCCTATCGGTCTGAACCACAGTATAATGGGTTTAGATAAGTCTCAGTTCTCAACAAGTATGGTTGCTGTAAATTTCTTTTTCCATAAAACCACTAAAGGCGGGGCCAGGTTCCACTATACAAGGAAAACAGAACAGACAAAACGTTCAGCAGTTCTTTGCAGAAAGTAAAGCATAATCCCCAGCATCGCCTACTGCTAATGTTCTAAGGGGATCTAAAAAGCGACATTAGAAGATATAAAAGTTGAACAAAAAATCTATCCATTATCCAGATTGCTCCTTTAGCAAGAAATTCATTGTTTTTTCTTTGTTACACGAAGAACTGCAATTTCAAATGGATGAAAGTTTAACAGCCCGAATCTCTGTGTACTCCATTGGTCCTGATTCAGTGAGCATCTCCACCCAAGAGCAAAATTGGATAAACCATGTGGTACTGACTGCTGCCGCTCGTGAAACTATTAACGTAACCACCATTGCCTGAAATCAGCAGAGAGAAACATAGTATAAGATATTCAGTAAGTCAAAAAGGACAATGAATTGAAACTTGAAGCTTAGTTCTGTGCAGGGGTATAAGCTTGATCAACATACTGTGGTAACGAAACTTCACCGAGGCTGCAATACCGAATTTAACCAAGATAATTAATCAAATGATTTCATTCTTTGAACAACAGCGCTAACCAAACATGTGTCTGAGTATACAAGTAAAATAGCTGAAACGCACAAGGCATCAACTGAACTGGAGCCTCAAATGAATCCATCCAAATTGTTGGTCATGCAAATTTCAGCATAGAGTCTAGACTGAACAGGAACCTAGTTTATGATGGTGTACCCAGCGATCTATGTGCTCCCACAATAACAGACCATGAACCGTTTACACAAATGAATTTAACAGGTTAATTCTGAATGTGTCAAAATAAATACGTATGCATGTCCTCCGGACAAAAACAATTTGGTGCATGTTCAACAATATATTATACATACCCAATGTGTATCAGTTTTCCTATTGGTCTGAACTCAGTTCTCAACAAGTATGGTTGCTCTAACTTTTTTTCCATAAAACCCCTAAAGGCGGGGCCGGGTTCCACTAAACATGGAAAACGGAACAGACAGAAAGTTCAGCAGTTCTTTGCAGAAAGTAAAGCATAATCCCCAGCATCGCCTACTGCTAATGTTCTACGGGATCTAAAAAGCGACATTAGAAGATATAAAAGTTGAGCAAAAAATCTATCCGTTATCCAGATTGCTCCTTTAGCAAGAAATTCATTGTTTTTTCTTTATTACATGAAGAACTGCAATTTCAAATGGATGAAGTTTAACAGCCTGAAAGATTAGAAACAAACAAACAAATAGAATTTTTCCCACAAGAACAGACCGCAGCTTTCATCTGCTATTGAACATAGCAAAGGTTATCTTAAATAGTCAGAAAGCGCATGGACAAATTAATTAACATGTTTCAAACTTCTGGAAATAAGAATATGTGTGACTGTTTAACTTTTTTAGAATAAATTGGTGAATTATCTCCAATCACAAATGTTTTTTTTGGGGATCCGAAGAAAAATAGTAGGACGTGCGTCATCAACAAAAAAATCCAATGTGTTCAATAAAGACCAAAGTGAAACAGATTAGAAAAAAAAACTCTATCCATTATTGAGATTGTGCTTTTAGTAAGAATTCATATTTCTATTCCTCTCCACGTGAGGAAATAGCAACTCCAAATGGACCAAGTACAAACGCACATCAGACCTTTAGCACCAGGATGAATGAATTTATGTTTGTCATGTAACTTGTATGAATTCATGCATAAGGAGTGATTTAAAACCTTAAATTATCACCTACAAATATCCAGTGCTTCTAATTGTCTGTGTACGTACTGTCCTACTAGTTGGATCCAACGCACTAACGTCTAACGCACTGTCGTACAAGTTGGATCGAAGGGGTTATGAAGGACTGTTGCCCAAGTGCAAACATATGTTGCCCTTATATCATATCATCAACTATGGATGACAGGACGCAAGCAGCAAGATGCCGCTATGATGCAGCCGTGCCGCAAAGAGACAGGGAAAACACATATAAAGATGAAGCCCCTAAAACAAAAATGGTCGAACCAAAAAGACAACAACAACAACAACAAAGCCTTTTTTTCCCAAACAAGTTGGGGTAGGCTAGAGTTGAAACCCATAAGATCTCGAAACCAGGTCATGGTTCTGGCACATGGATAGCTAACTTCCACGCAGCCCTATCCATGGCTAGTTCTTTGGTGATCGAACCAAAAAGACAACCAAAGTCAAAAGACAACACACTAGCCAAAGAAAAAATGAAGCAAAAAACATAGGAATATGTGGACTGTTGAATTGATTTCGGTAATACCGTACAATTTTGTGTGCATATCTATTTTTTCACCTTGTGTTGACCTATTGTTCATATCTGAAGCAGTTTTCTGGTTCAAGACCTATTATGTTCATTTCAAACTTTCAGGAGGTTTAAAAGGGCTCTAAAAGGTAACCACCAAGAAGCTACTATTTTCAAGCTAATGAGGATTATGTGTCATGTTCCCGGCCAAATACTATGTTATACACATGTCTAACTCAGAAGAATGTGTATTATAGTCTAGTTTAATTGTTGCACTATATCTAGATTCTAGTTCATCTCCCGGGGAAGTAGAATTTAGAAGTAATCAAAGAGAACTTACCATTCCACACAGCATGAAATGAGATCTTCATAAGAGTCAACAGGAATTCCTTTGCATGGATAACACAATTCAGAACCAGTCATTATCCTTATGGAAGATCGTGGGCTGGACAAGACTTTCTTTGAACCTATGAGGGATGACCACTGGAAGGTCATCATCGTAGGGTAGTTGGCTACCAAATTGCCCTTCCTGTCACATTGCAACAGCTGGCCGCGGCAGCTGACAAGCACGTCTCCCTCCTCAGAGACAACTTTCGCGCACCAATCCCCCTGCTCCTGGAAACGCCTGATATCCATCACCGGCAGTTTGATCTTGTAGTGGAATGCCCAGACGTCTAGTTGACGGTCCTGCAGCATGAAGATGGTCATCTCCGACATGCCATCCTTGCTGGTGCACACAGCAAGCGTGCCACCCATGTCAAACAAGTGCGCACCACGGCCAGGGTTCACGGCCGGTGGGCGCATGTGCCGGAACGACTCCGCCACAGTGTCGAACACCATGATCCAGTGGTAGCAGTCCGCAGATTTTGCCTTCCAGTGCATGTGCAGGCTTCCATGGAGAAGGACGTGGGCGTCAAAGATCCATGGTCCCATCTGGCTTGACGCATAATCTACCCCGTCCACCGGTGCTAACGAATAGTTGATCTGTCGCGGCCAGTAGGAACCCACAGTGAGGACGCAGTATTCCATTGGAGGGTGCCCATGATAAGGAAGGCTTGGGTGCCTCCAGAAGAGAACACGGTACTCATCTGAAGGTTGGTGAGCGTAGAGGCCAATTATCCTGGTAAAACGAAGCGTGGGATTCCGGCTGAAAGACCTGGACTGCCTGGTGGCCGGGTAGCAGATTTTGCGGCAAATGATGACCATGCCGTCGCAGGAGGCATCAATACGGCAATCGAATCCCCGCGAGAAAATTTCCGGGAACAGGAAGACTGGCCGGAACTCGGCTCCCTGGAGTTGGACGGCTTCGAGGCGGGGGCTCGGGCTGTCAGCGCCATCGCCATCGCCGGCGGTTCGGGAGGAGCTGATGAGGGGGAGCTCCGGCTGGCGGCGGTGGTGGTCGAGGAGGAACGCGGGGTCGGTGGCGAGGCGGCGCCAGGATCGGCACACGGCGCGGCAGCGGAGCACGAACCTGGCCGGGAGGCGGACCAGGACCTCCCGCAGCATCTCTTCCGGGAAAGCGGAGAATCGATCCGGCGCTGCCCCGCGTCTTCTCCTCAGCACGGTTGCCCTTCCTTCTTCATTCTCGGTGGCGAGGCGACGCCCGGAACGGAGCAGCATCGCGTCGGTGAGGGTTTCGCCTTTGTTAGGAAGCGGCGGCGCGGCCGGCGAGCCCTCGGGCGGAGCTGTTAGGTTGTGTTCTTGCGGGAAATAGTAAAATGTGCCAGTACTGCAGTATCTATGAAGCCCAACACTATATCCTGGCACAGGCCCACGAGCAAATTAGCCCAGTCCAACAAGTACTACTAGAACAAAGAAGATTGAAATGGAACCGACCGCATATATACATACAACAAGAAAAACATAATTCATGTAAAATAAAAAAAATCAGCTGATCAACTGAATTCTATAGAAACTTAATTACCGTTACATCTTTAATCTTTATTGTTGGATTTTGTCGATGTATCAGGTGATGTGAATTTTTCGATAAATCCGTGAACTAGATGATTCTAGTGCGTTGTTGCATCTTTAATCTGGTTTAACATCAACATTCAGCTATCTTCGCGCGTATTTTTTTCCAGACAATATATCACTTCACAATTTTTATAGTCCACAATACTTATACTATTACTTAGCCTTATGAGATATCAGGATTGTAATTATAATTAGCGGTCGTGCTTGTCACCTAACGTTTTACGATCCGCTCTTGTGCATGGTTATAAATAATTGCAAAAGTCAAGTGTTGTCATGTGATCACGTGTCTGCGTTGGACCGGCATGACTTCCGTTCACGATGGAGGTAGGCAAGGCAGAAACTGGCGAGGTCCTTCCTCTAGGATGCAGTCGTCGTGGCTATGGTGGGTGTCCGTCCAAAGTGGATTAGCTAGCAAGACCTCGGGGGCCAGCATGACTTCGCTAAGGCTAAGTCAGAGTCCTCACAGTCCTCAGGTCGCCAATGCAATTAGAATCACTCTTAAGTCAATGCTTTTTAATAACACAAAAGACCAATGTGAATTGTTGGCTCACATCTTGTAGTCCAGTTGAAGAACACCCTGCCTCATTTTGATGCATAATAATATTTTTGTACAAATCACAAAAAAAATTGTCTGCCTACCCTCTTACGACATATCCTTCCCCATGACCTCTGCCTTAGTTGCAATCAGGGATGGAGCCAGGGGGCGCGCTGGGGCCATCCCCCCCCCCCCCCCCCCCCCATGGTGATTTTTTTTCCAAAAGCCCCCCTGATATTTGGTAGATTTAACCTCAAATTTAGTCAAATTTACATAGATGGCCCCCTCCAAGTTATTTTCTTTGCAGTTGGCCCCCCTTGTGTGCCAATCCTGGCTCCGTCCCTGGTTGCAATTTGATCCCTCCAACGTCGCCGCGAGATGACCATGCAGGTATTGTTTGGCTCACCGTGTGTGGTGGTGGAGGACGCCATGGGTCGATGAGCAGAGCATGGTGGTGGTTTGTTGCGAGGAGGTATAGCTAGGCCTCCAACGACCACATCCACCCTGCGCGCTCGTCAGGGTAAAGGCATAGAGGGTGTGCCCCTAGCGATTGCATCAATCTCCGGTGGTGTGAGCGTGGACACATCAGAGTCTCGCATGATCATACGTGTGACGGGCTTCGCGCGCCGACCTCTAGGATTCTGACAGTGTGGCTCCTGTTGGTTGGACATAGGCGTGAGTGTTCCAGATCCGTTGATGAGTGTTTTTCACGCTTTTGTTGTAAAAAGTGGAATGCTCAGTGTTGCTAAAAACATTTGGGATGGAGGTCTGGCAACTCTAATGCTGCAAGTTTCACCCTAGATGAACGGTCTAAGATGTTACTTGGTAGAATGTTCGGCACAGACAAGAGTTTCTCTTAAAAGTGTTCTTATGTTATTCACCATTTTTGTTTGCAGGTTGTCATCTTGGTCGGTTCTCTCGCTTGGCTAGACGCGTCTGATTTTGCGTGGAGTTGTGTCTAAGTCAAAATTGTGTGTGTGCCGTCCATGGCATGGCGAATGGTGCTTTGCAGCAATGATTCTCATCAAATAGAGACGAAAACACATGCTGACTTCAAAAACCAAGTCTCAGTTTTCAAGATGAAAACCCTAGGTTGACCTTCGATCTGGTTGTGTCCGGTAATAGCAGATTTCGTTGGTTCCCTGTTGAAGGCACTATTTGGAGATTGATTGTTTTCTTCGAGGTGGAAACAAATGGTCCAATTTTGGTGACCGAATCAAGCAAACGAAGGCGTTTCTGCATCGTTCCCTTCATGGAGGCGTTGCTGTCAGAGAACCTTTTCCGAAATCCGGGTGTTTCCAATAGTGATGTTTGTTATCAATTGTTGTTAGTCACTAGTGGCTATGTGGGGACCATGTTCTTCTTTGTTTCTTTTTTCTTAATAATTTGGTTATGTGCATCTGTGATGCCTCGACTAACTCTTGACACTACGTCGTTGCAGAGGCGAAGATCGGTGCGACTGTCCTCGACGACCTGCCGGAATCGATCATCGGGTGGGAGATACTCGTCCGTCTGCCGCACAAGGACGCACTATCCTGAACCAAGCAAGTTGTTGTTTGTTCTTATTTTGTACATGTCCTTCGTGCTTCTTGGTAACGCAAAAGTGCATAATTCCTCTACGCCATCAGTTCAACCCATGGTGTCTTGTAGTCCAGTGTTTGGCTTATTTTTTAAGCCTGAATTTTACATGCATTTTGTGTATTGCACTCAATTGCAGTAATCAAAAAAATATACTTGATACAATGAGAGCAAATATTGGGAGAAAAATTATAATAATTCAATAGCATACAAACTTCAAAGTTCAGAACATAGGTGTCTCAACTCTCAAGTGCGAAGTCATCTAAGGAAACCAGAGAAGAAGCAATATATCCTAATGCCCGAGAAAGAACGGGGATCCTTCCTCGCACCCGTTCCTGGTTGGGAAGCCAGCGGGACAATGCTCTCTTGCAGCGAATGCATAGTAATGGTAGTAATGTCTACTTGGTACTTGGGTGTTCCAAATGTCCAAGAATCTACTCCGGGGTATGACTGGCTTCACCGACCGCACTTTCTCTCTAGTGAGTTTTTCCACTTAGAGGTGAAAACTCCCGTTTCGGGCGAAACGGGGGCAATCTTGTGTTGATTTGTGATAAAAGTTGGTTTCCCATGTTCCCATAGCCTAACCTAACACAACCAAGCAAAAAATACATACAACTATCTTAAAAAAATTAATTGAAACTACCATACAACTATCTAAAAAATTTAAATCCAACAACAAATGCGATCGAAATCATTTAACTAAGATTTTTTTTTAAAAAAAAAGAGGCTCACCGAGGTGGTGCCGGTGACGGGACGATGCGGCCGATCGACGGCGGTGAGGACGGGACGGGACGACACTAAAACCCACAAATCATAATTTAGTTTGAGCTCAAATTGCATATAAAACAAATGAAATCCCTAACTTAGGCATTTTATCAAATACCTAGCTAGCACTAGAAATATGAAATGAGCTAAATGAGCTAAACAAGCAACGAAACGAGCGCCGGAAGAAAGGCTGCAGTTGCTAACCCTTGGATAGATGCGGCGCCACAAGTTGTTGTTTTTTCTTATTTTGTACATGTTCTTCCTGCTTCTTGGTAACACAAAAGTGCATAATTCCTCTACGCCATCAGTTCAACCCATGGTGTCTTGTAGTCCAGTGTTTGGCTTATTTTTTAAGCCTGAATTTTACATGCATTTTGTGTATTGCACTCAAGTTCAGTAATAATCAAAAAATATATACTTGATAAGATGTCGCAATATCGTATCGGTTGTAGTATTTCCGCTCTTTCTATAAGCTAAGAGAGATGTCGCATAATCAAATGAGAGCAAATATTGAGAGAAAAGTTAGAATAATTCAATAGCATACAAACTTCAAAGTTCAGAACATAGTTGTCTCAACTCTCAAGTGCGAAGGCATCCATGGAAACCAGAGAGAAGCAATATATCCTAATGCCCGAGAAAGAATGGGGGATCCTTACTGGCACCCGTTCCTTGTTGTTTTTGGAAAGCCAGCGGGACAATGCTCTCTTGCAGCGAATGCGTAGTAATGTCTACTTGGTACCGGTGGCCCTCTTCGTCCCCGTGACATTCCACGACCCCTAAAACCTCACCATCAATGTCACAATGAACTAGACGGCCAAGGAGCTGGATGAGCAGCTCACGCTCGTTGACCATGACCATAATCAAATCATCCCACGGAAACTCTGATGTCGTCGCCGACAAGTCAATCCGGTGCCGTAAGACCCACACCTCTTCCTCATAGTCCTGCATCACAAAAACATCAATGACGACACCTTCGCAGGCGCTGAAGAGAGCGAGCGCACCGTCCTTCTCTAGCAACAGCGTATGGGAACCCAATGGCGCCCCGGCGGGGCGGTGCAGCCACCGGAATGTCTCCACCGCGGTGTCGAACACCATTATGTCGCACATGGCACTGTGGTAGTGGGCGCCCCGCCCAAGGTCCCAGTGCAGGCCGCCGCGGTGGAGGACCGGCGCAATATTATGGGAAAAGGGGATACCCTTCAGCAGCGCCTGCTCCACGGAAGGCGTCGACGACGGAGGCGGCCATCCTATGAATCTCCTCGGCTCGTCTGAGCCTATCGCCGTGATGTAGAAATCAGCGCTCCTGTGTCCTAGTCCGGCCCAGCAGGTGTAAAGTAACCGGTACTCCCCGGAGGGGCGGTGCAGGTAGAGGCCGGCTATGCTGGTGGTGTAAACCAGCCGACCATGTTCAGCAAGCTGTGGTAGAGGAGCACATTGGCGGGTGGCTGGGTTGCAGACGTAGAAGAACCTCTGGCGGGAGGAGACGCTCTTCGCGTTGGAGTTGGAGACCTTGTCGGAGATGACGAGGAGTCCGTCTCGTGAAGAGTGGAGTTGGAGCGCGTCAGAGTCTCTGCGATTGCGAGGGGTTGCATAACGGAGGACGGCCAATAGCTTCTGATTGCCGGCACCGGCGCCACGAAAGACAGCGAGATGAGGAGGGTCATTGCTTGCGGCGCTGTCGTCCGGAAACTGTTTGATCACGGGGAGGGACGGCTGGTGTCCAGGGGCGGATCCAGGATTTGAGTATAGGGGGGGGCGAAGCCGCGACAATAACCACACAAGTAAATAAGATGTAGGATAACACACAAATATATCGTCTTTTATGCTTTTGGTTTTTGTTATTGTAGATTTAGTACCTAATCACTCCGTTCACTTTTATAAGGCATTCTAACTTTTTTTGAAAATACACGTATCTGGATATATTTGGTGTGTAGGTTCACTCATTTTAATGCGTATTTAGTTATATTAAAATATCTAGAATGTGAACAGAGTGTGTACAATATTTTAATCAGGAGTATGCAACTGAAGTAGTATCAGAAATTACTCCTCTCCCAATTAGATTTACATTTATACAATACTAAGGTGGTGTGTAATCATTTTCTCTTTTCTTGGGGCGTAGCGTGCTTCAAAAACAAATACACTATTCTTCCAATCAATCTTCACTCTTGTACTGTGCAAGTATACGTTGATTAATTTACAGCTAGACTGGAAGTTCCTAACTACTAGTCTGTAACTTCGGATCGATGTGCAAAATACTAATTAACTACTATGTATTTCACAATCGGTAAAAAAATTGCTTAACAATAGCTTCTGATTGCCGGCACCGGCGCCACGAAAGACAGCGAGATGAGGAGGGTCATTGCTTGCGGCGCTGTCGTCCGGAAACTGTTTGATCACGGGGAGGGACGGCTGGTGTGGTGTCGGTGGTAGGCGAGAAGGAAGTCGGGAGTGGAGGTGGCACGGCGCCATGACATGCGGACGGCGCGGCAGAGGAGTGCGTCCTTTGGCGGCAGCCGGATGAGTATCTCCCAGATGATGATCGACTCCGGCAGGTCGTCGAGGACAGTCGCGCCGCTATTTTCCGGCATGGTGTGATCGATAGCCTGATGCCCCGATCCGTCCGACCTGAGTTAATAACGTGCAGCGGGTTTTTAGCAATCTAAAGGAAAGGAGAAGACTTGAGAGATCGTAGGATCGAGTGGCAGTCTATTTCGGTCTGCGCTGAGATCTGAAGCACCGTTTAGAATTTGGAGTCCAACTCGATATGCTAAACATAATAGCGTAGCACACAGATTACCATATGTTGATATGCCATTTTTTAACCATCGATTGTTAGTAGTACGTCTCTTTCTTTTTTCTTTGAACAATTTTTTTTTTACAATTTTTTTCCGAGAGTATGCAATTGCCTACCTTAGCTTATAGAGGATAGAGGTTTGAGTATACAAAAATAAGAGTCCATTCCGCACAACCACTGTCAAAAACACAACTCCACATTGCCTAGTCTGAAGACAACCCCACACAGGCAACATCCAACTACATGAAAAGGATAGAGGTTTGAGTATACAAAAATAACAGTCCATTCCGCACAACCACTGTCAAAAACACAACTCCACATTGCCTAGTCTGAAGACAACCCCACACAGGCAACATCCAACTACATGAAAAGCCTATCCTAAACTGAGCAGCAAAGCCGCCTGTCGACCGACGAGGCCGCTTCCAAAGAAGAACATCTCCATCTTGATATTCCTTAACGACGCACCATCCTAAACAAGGTGGATTTATGGGCTGTTTGGCTGGGATTATTCTTGGAGCTGATTCAAGGCAAGTGTAATGAACTGTTATGCCGACGGAGGAGGTACTATGCCGACGGCCTGATCTTAAGCCGACGGCTTTTTGTCGGGGCCGTCGGCATAGCATCCGACGAGGCCAGCCCACCGGCAAGACCGTCGGCTTAGAAAAGGCCGTCGGCATAGGTATTTTGCGCCGACGGTTGCCGTCGGCTCAGAAAATACCGTCGATGTTAGGTATTTTTAAAATTCAGTCACGTCGCAGCTATCCTACGCCGACGGCATATATAATTTATTTTCAATCTTTATTTTTTATGATTTCTAGCCGTCGGTTTAGTTCCAGCCGTCGGCGTAGGGTGTATTTGAAATTCGGCGACGTCGCAGCCTCCCATACGCCGACGGCTATGCCGTCGGCAAAGAAAAATTTATTTTTAATCTTTATTTTTTAAAATTTCTTTTATGCTTATATCTACGCGGACGGCTTTGCCGTCGGCAAAGAGTCCATGTTTTTTATAATCTTCATTTCTATGTATGTATTTATTACTATAAATTAAATTTAATATGTTTTTAATCCATTTTTATGTATATAGCTACACCGAATAGCGGTCTCCACCCACATAAAATGACGTCACGAATCTTGTCTTTCAGAATGCCACTTTGGGCGAAACGGAGGGAATATTTGCAAGAGTTTGGTGGATCTTGGTTTTGGATGTTCCTATGTCCTAACCAAACACAACCAAGCAAAAAAGTTCACTGGTCTACTCCCTTTAGACGTTGTTCAAGGGGTAGACGAAAGCGTTTGAGTTTTTCCAGTGGGTCTAGGGTTTCGCCAAAGCGGGGCCCCGGAGCATCGGAACCCCACCCAAACCTAGGTGGTTCCATACCATATGTACACAAGTATGTTGGGTGTTCCAAATGTCCAAGAATCTACTCCGGGGTATGACCGGCTTCACCGACCGCACTTTCTCCCTAGTGAGTTTCTCCATTTAGAGGTGAAAACTCCCGTTTCGGACGAAACAGGGGCAATCTTGTGTTGATTTGTGATAAAAGTTGGTTTCCCATGTTTCCATGGCCTAACATAACACAACCAAGCAAAAAATTCCAATGGCCTACCCCTTTAGACGCCGTTCAAGGGGGTAGACGAAAACGTTAAGGTTTTTCCGGCGGATCTAGGGTTTCACCGAAGCGGGGCCCCGGAGCGTCGGAAACCCACCCAAACCTAGGTGGTTCCATATCATATGTACACAAGTGTGTTGGGTATTCCAAATGTCCAAGAATCTACTCCGGGGTATGACCGGCTTCACCGACCGCACTTTCTCTCTAGTGAGTTTCTCCACTTAGAGGTGAAAACTCTCGTTTCGGGCGAAACGGGGGCAATCTTGTGTTGATTTGTGATAAAAGTTAGTTTCCCATGTTCCCATGGCCTAACCAAACACAACCAAGCAAAAAATTTCACTGGTCTACCCCCTTTAGACGTCGTTCAAGGGGGTAGACGAAAACGTTAGGGTTTTGTCCAATGGGTCTAGGGTTTCGCCGAAACGGGGCCCCGGAGCGTCAGAACCCTGTCCAAACCTAGGCGGTTCCATACCATATGTACACAAGTGTGTTGGGTGTTCCAAATGTCCAAGAATCTACTCCGGGGTATGACCGGCTTCACCGACCGCACTTTCTCTCTAGGGAGTTCCTCCACTTAGAGGTGAAAACTCCCGTTTCGGGCGAAACGGGGGCAATCTTGTGTTGATTTGTGATAAAAGTTGGTTTCCCATGTTCCCACGGCCTAACCTAACACAACCAAGCAAAAAAGTCCAATGGCCTACCCCCTTTAGACGCCGTTCAAGGGGGTAGAATAAAAAGTTAGAGTGTTTCCAGCGGCTCTAGGGTTTCGCCGAAGCGGGGCCCCGGACCATCGGAAACCCACCCAAACCTAGCTGGTTCCATACTATATGTACACAAGTGTGTTGGGTGTTCCAAATGTCCAAGAATCTACTCTGGGGTATGACTGGCTTCACCGACCGCACTTTCTCTCTAGTGAGTTTTTCCACTTAGAGGTGAAAACTCCCGTTTCGGGCGAAACGGGGGCAATCTTGTGTTGATTTGTGATAAAAGTTGGTTTCCCATGGCCTAACCTAACACAACCAAGCAAAAAATACATACAACTATCTTAAAAAATTTAATTGAAACTACCATACAACTATCTAAAAAATTTAAATCCAACAACAAATGCGATCGAAATCATATAACTAAGATTTTTTTTTTAAAAAAAAGAGGCTCACCGAGGTGGTGCCGGTGACGGGACGATGCGGCCGATCGACGGCGGTGAGGACGGGGACGGGACGACACTAAAACCCACAAATCATAATTTAGTTTGAGCTCAAATTGCATATAAAACAAATGAAATCCCTAACTTAGCCATTTTATCAAACAACTAGCTAGCACTAGAAATATGAAATGAGCTAAATGAGCTAAACAAGCAACGAAACGAGCACCGGAAGAAAGGCTGCAGTTGCTAACCCTTGGATAGATGCGGCGCCGTCAATCTTGACAAATGGTGGAAAAAATGGGGACGAAATCGAGCTCGAGTGAAGAAACGGAGGAGAAAATGGAGATGAACTCGAGCTGGAAAATGGAGCTGGCTAGCTCGGGGTGGGAGATGATGTTGTAAAAACTTTAGTCCCGGTTCATGCCCCGAACCGGGACTAAAGGTCCATCTTTGGTCCCGGTTCGTGCCACGAACCGGGACTAAAGGTTCCCGCGCTGGGCCCCGCCTCTGCGGCCGCATGCGGTGACCCTTTAGTCCCGGTTCGTGCCACGAACCGGGACTAAAGGTCCCTCACGAACCGGGACGGGGACGGGGGCGATGACGTCCATTCGAACCGGGTGGGGTGCCCCCATTAGTACCAGTTCGTAAGGAATTGGGGACTAAAGGGCGGAACCTATTGCCCATTTTCCACTAGTGTAGTATTGCCAATTGTGGTGTTTGTCTCCTACATATGAGAGTCGCTAATTGCTTTGGCACTTTGGCAGGTGCCAATGTTAATATGTTTCCTTGATAAAAAAAAATGTCTGCTATTTATTTCGGTTTTTTAAATGTGCCAAGCGACGCATTGCGATTACGGCGAGTCTGCTGGCACTCAATTATGCATCAATTTTCATATGGATAAATAATAAAAGGTGGACATAGTTTTTTTTTGAAATTTGAAATTAAAGGTGGACATAGTTTGCAGCAACTCAAAGGCAACACTCAGGCATAGGTTGCATCACTGTGTGCGCTGAATGACGGAGTCAAACCCCATTGAAAATTGACGTCAAAAGTTCATTGAAATTTATAAAAATAAAGTCAGTGTGAAGATTTCGCCACTAGAAATATATAAAGGCTTCATAATTTAATTGGGATGCTTGCTCAGAAGTCCTTACGTTTAGCATATGGACATGTCATGTCTCTAACGCCACATTAATTGGTTAGAAGAGAGTAAATTTGAGTCATTTCACAAAACAAAAATTGGTTTTGCAACCATAAGTCAAGTGGGATTTTCTCATCTCTAAGTTGATTTTCAAAATATGCAACTCCAATTTAGTGCAAAGCGTAGCTAAACTAGGGTTACACTTTTATAACGCGAAAGTTTTGTGATAGATGTAGATAATAAAATTTCACTCCACATAGATATAGGTGGACTACAATCCTCCCTAACCATATGGAAGTGTCTATAGACATGTTCGTGTATACATAAGACAAGTTTCTACTGCCTTCTTCCCATAATATAAGACAAGGAGATGGTGGTAATAACATCTTATGTTATGGGACGGTGGGAGTACTAATCACTCTGCACTCTTAGACGTTTCAGTCTCATGTGGTCTAACTAGTGGCAGTCTCCTGAGGCGTGGACGAGGTAGCACGATGAGACCTGCCGACACGCATGGTCTACCATCTCCTTCACTCAGCACCGCCAAGACCTGCTGGCGCCGGACTCGTCACGGCCTTCGTCACGGCTTCCCTTACAGACTCCTCCTCCCACTTTCCTCCTGAAGCTGACTGCAACGAAATCAATCAGCGGTTAATAATAACTAATACTTCCTGGTGTACACTACAGGAATGGCGAGCTATGCCGACGGCCGGACTCTATGCCGACGGCTTTTTGTCGGGGCCGTCGGCATAGGCTCCGACGAGGAATGTCCATCGACGCGGCCGTCAGCAGAGGTTTAGCCGTCGGTCCAGGGTCTATGCCGACGGCAAAGCCGTAGGCATAGCTATGTTTTTTTTTCTGTTTTCGTTTAATATGAAATAATTCATATCTTTAAATCTATAAATCGAAATTTAACAAATAAAATGTCTAAATTGATTAGAAAAATGAGGGGAATCCAAATATGACATCCATATCATCTTTTTCATCATGCATATGACTTTTTGCAACAAATTATGCCACGGGTCTACTTTGACCATTTTTTCAAAAAAATAAAAGAATGTGAAAAAATACCAAAAAAATAAATCCTTTGGCATGGACTCCTTATATGTGTACTGGTTGCTAGGAAAAATGATAAACTTGAGTTTTGAAAAAATTACACAAAACTTCTTCACAAAAAGATCAATCATCTATAAATATGTATAAGTTTCGAGTCAAATTACCTAGATATGATCATCTATGTACCATAGTTTGTGATAATGTGCCCATATTTGACACATAGGTTTGTCTTGTTATGACAAACAATGTTGCAGAACTAAGTTTTTTCAAATTATGTTTATAAATATCATTTTTCATTTCTTAATTGAAAAAAAATGACATTTTTTGTGAAGCAAGTACAACAAATATGGTGCAAACTGGCACCCATCCAATTTCCACACAAATTAGATCATATTTGGTGGACAATCCAGAAATATTATGAATTTTCTCGGTTTCTAACTAATTTCTCCTACTTAAATGACTTTATGTCTATTTTCCGAAAGTAATTCAATTTTGAACTACAAGTGTGTGATAGTTTATTCTGAAAATTTTACAAAAATCATTTTAAGATACAACAATAGTGGTTATATCACAGAACCATCGATGGTTTTTAAAAATGCGACCCCTTTAGATGAATACGCACGACGACCATTTTGACCTTTTTTGAAAAAAATAAAAAGAAAGTGAAAAAAACTTAAAAAACAAATCCTTTGGCATGGAGTCCTTATATGTGTACTAGTTGCTAGGGAAAATGATAAAATTGAGTTTTGACAAAATTTCCACAAAACTTCTTCACAAAAAGGTCAATCATCTATAAACATGTATAAGTTTCGAGTCAAATGACCTAGATATAATCATCCCCATGCCATAGTTTGTGATAATGTGCTCATATTTGACACATAGGTATGTCTTGGTATGACAAACATTTTTTCCAAAAATAATTTTAAAAATAATTTTATAAACATCATTTTTCATTTTTTAAGTGTAAAAATAATATTTTTTATTAAGAAAATACCAAAAATATGTTACAAAAAGTCATATGCATGATGAAAAAGATGTTATGGATGTCATATTTGGATTCCTCTCATTTTTCTGATGGATTTAGACATTTTATTTATTAAATTTTGATTTACGGATTTGAAGATATGAAATATTGCATATTAAATGTAAAAAGGAGAAAATAAAGTAAATTAAATTTAATTGTTATTTATTCAAATATTATTATTACATAATCATTGTTATTTATTCAAATAAATTTTCAAAATTTAGACAATAAAAGTATAACATCATGATTCAGGGGTTAATATGTTCGATAGAATAATAACATCAGTAAGTTCTAACATCTCATTTGAAAGCTTATTTAGAAGGAACTCAAAAGTTAATCGTGCTTGGGCTAGAGCAATCTGAGGATGGGTGACCGAACGAAAAGTTTGACCGAGATAATTACTTTGACCTGAGATTAAGTGTCTAATATGTAATTAGAAATTGTGTGTGGCTAAGTTGGAAATTTCAAAATTAAAAAAACATAAATTCGAAATTTTAAAAAAATAAAAAAATATTTTTTAAAAAAATATAAAAAAATGAAAAAAAATAATTTTGAAAACATATGCCGACGGCTCTGTGCCGACGGCAAGCCGTCGGCATAGCCTATGCCGACGGCTAGACCTGTGCCGACGGGTTTCTAGGCTATGCCTACGGGCATCTATGCCGACGGAGCCGACGGTAAAAAGACCTGTGCCGACGGCAAAAGGCCGTCGGCATAGGTGGCCATTCCTGTAGTGCGTTTGTAAATACTCGTTGACAATCGGCTGGTCAACTTGCGTGAAGAAGCCGCGAATGTGATTGGTATGTTCTGTTAGTCAACTAAAAATTTCCTTGATGTTTATCAGTTCTCACCTAGCTCATGTACTTCCTCCGTTTCTAAATATAAAATGTTTTACCTTTTTACTGATTTGTACCTATCTAGACGTATTTTAGTGTGTTGTTTCACTTATTTCAATTCGTATTTAGCCCACATAAAAATAGTCAAAAAAATTATAATTTGAAACGGAGGGAGTAGACAGTATACTAGCATAGATGATGGAACAACTAAGCGCTACTAGTCTATTAAGCTGATTGATTATATTTGTTAGTACGAAAAAACAACACTACCTTGAGCTGCAACGTCAGGCTTGCTCGACGAGGCCCGTCGCCATCTTCGCCGGTGTTCATCAACACCAGGCTAACGTTTTCGCCCATCAGATCTTTCAGGCGCTGCAGGATCCTGAGCACCATGTCCGTCGTGTTGCCGCGCGCCGGCGTCAATATCTTCACCATGCAAACCTCCCCGGTCTGGCGGTCCTCCGACGCCGTGGCTATTGTTATCTGGATGTCGACCTTCTCGCCGGTGCCATCTTCCTCTGGGCTGGTGGCGTGCCGGGCCAGCTCTGACTGGAGAACCTCGTTCTTCTCCTCCAGCTCACAGACCTTGGACTTGAGAGAGTTCACGTACTCCCTCGCAGCGATCAGTATCAACGCCTGGCCTGATTTCTACGAGAGAATAGAGGCAACGAATTAAGTATCGGTATTATACCTTTGAAGCAGTCTACCTGCACATATGCATGTATTTGTATCTATATATAAAAGGGTCTATCTAAATCTCAGATTTTGTTAAGCAGTCACCCGAGAAAAGTGCTCAGAAAAGTGCAACTAGAATACTAGATGCAAGTTATAATTTCTCTGAATTAGGACTTAAAAAATCTCATTCGACTGAAATTTAGTAAAACAGTATGAAGAATCTTGTTAGATCCATATACCTTGGACTTGGAGCCAAGAGGGAGGACCGTCTTGAGGGCGTGGAAGCTATCGTTGAGCTTCTGCCGACGCCTTCGTTCGGAGATCAAGTGCTGCTGCTGGTGCCCCAACGGCTCGACCGCCGACGCCTGCTGCTGCTGGTGGCTGTACCTCATCGCCGTGTGCATCTTCGCAAGGAATGATATGGCCGTCTTGAGCATCCTCTGCCCACATGCCGGTGTCGTCAGCCTCCTCTTGGGGGCGAGCTGCCGGTCGTAGCGCCTGAACGCGCTCGTCGTCCCACGAGCCATTGCCGCCGGCGTTTCGTGGAAGGTGGCCACGGAATGGTAGTCATAGGGTCGGAGTACCACTCGTCCAGGCGCCACTAAGGAGGACACCTCGGAAAACTGGAGTTCGGTCGCCGGTGCCATGAGGACATGCGCCGCCGTCGAGCTGGTCTCCGGGCTGCAGGAGAACGAGGGTAAGCTGCAGCCACCGGTGGAGTCGTATGAATTTGTGAGGAAGTTGAAGCCGTCCATGTTCATCTGCATGTTAATCTGCAGGAACAAACACACCTCAGTTAACATTACTGACCAGGGCGAGCCGCCAATTAATTAGGCTCCATGCATGCATGGTCTCTCGTTCCTGCTTGCCTTGTTGAGGTTGAGGTAGCCGCATACGAAGCCGCCGCCGTTGCCCTGGATCCAGCTGCTGCTACCCATGACAGGCGCTGATGAACAACTCGCGACCGGCCGGGATCAAATCATGAGATATACTCCATCCGTAGTGGAACTTATACGAATTAATAGGTTGTGGATATATACTCCAGCTAGGTCGACTGTGTGTGCGAGCTTGATGCACAGGCCGTGTACACGAAGAAGCAGTATATATAGGACGAGGATAGAGCCTGACGAAGCTGGCTTGTTTACCTTGTGACGGGCCATGTCAGTGTCCCTATCTTGTTATCATTACAGTTGCACTGGAACATTTCGTTTCTTAGACAGAAATACGTCGCGATGTACATGGCGGCATGGGGCTACCAGCCAAGACACAAACATTGCGTTCCCGTCATGTATTAAAGCTAACCGAGAAGCACTGCGCCGGGGCCAAAGCCGTCACCGTCGGCATGGAGGAGCCTCACCGCTAGAGGAACCGTCAACAGCCGCCAACAGCCTTCCCGTCATGCTTGGCTTCTTGTGTTGGTGAAAGGGAGGATGCTGTCGGCGGACGAGCAGAACCAGAACCATCCAGGTTTCCCATGCAACGGTGCTGGAAACAAGGGCCACTTTATACTGTGCATAACATCCACCGGAAACTAAAATACGAGCGGTAATACAGCTGCTGGCACGAATCTCTGTGTACTCCATTGGTCCTGATTCAGGGAGCATCTCCACCCCAGAGCAAAATTGGATAAACCATGTGGGAATTTTTGACACATTGGACCACCTGAACGAATGAATTAGCAAAAATGACCACCTATGAGTGAAAATGTCAAAAGTACCGTGACGGCGTCTGCGCCAGGCGACACGTGTCCGAGACCGCCATGGGCGACGGCGGCCACCAAGGCCGCCACCGGCGGCGGCGGCACGTTGGACGGACAACGGCGCCGTGTGTCAGGCCGTGCATACTCTCTGGGATACTTTTTCGTATAGTTGGCCGTGCTCTACTCCTATCTCTCCGCTCAATCTGCATGCACGTTCGGCCCAGGATCGCAATCAACGCGCAAGAGACAGCCAGCTGCAGGCATGCGTCCTCGTCACGAGTGGGATGGATCATGCAAAACATGCTGCGTCTGGCACAGGCGGCCGGTGCAACGTCAGCGTGCTGCCTGCCTTTGTGGTGGCTGGGCCCACAGCGCATCGTTTCCTTCCGCCTTCCTCTGTGGTCGTCGGACGCCGCCATGGCCGGTGGCGGCCTCCAGCCACGTGGAAATGCCGCCACGGCGGCCTGCCTCACGAACTGGCGCCGTTAGCTCGCGGTGAACGGCGACGTCTACACAACAACGTACCGCCGCCGCCGGTGGCGGCCTTGGTGGCCGCCGTCGCCCACGGCGGCGTCAGACACGTGTCACCTGACGCAGACGCCGCCACGGTACTTTTGGCATTTTCACTCACAGGTGGTCATTTTTGTCAATTCATTCGCCCAGGTGGTCCAATGTGTCAAAAATTCACCATGTGGTACTCACTGCTGCCGCTCATGAAACTATTAACGTAACCACCGTTGCCTGAAATCAGCAGAGAAAAACAGAGTATAAGATATCCAGTAAGTCAAAAAGGACAATGAATTGAAACTTGAAGCTTAGTTCTGTCCAGGGGTATAAGCTTGATCAACATTCTGTGGTAACAAAACTTCACCGAGGCTGCAGTACCGAATTTAACCAAGAGAATTAATCAAATGATTTCATTCTTTGAACAATAGCGCTAACCCAACATGTGTCACAGTATACAAGTAAAATAGGAAACGCACAAGGCATCAACTCAATTGGAGCCTCAAATGAATCCATCCAAATTGTTGGTCATGCAAATTTCAGCATAGTCTGGACTGAACAGGAACCTAGATTACGATGGTGTACCCAGCGATCTATGTGTTCCCACAATAACATATCACGAACCATTTACACAAATGAATTTAACAGGTTAATTCTGAATGTGTCAAAATAAATAAGATATGCATGTCCTCCGGACAAAAACAGTTTGGCGCATCTTCAACAATAATACCCAATGTGTATCAGTTTCCTATCGGTCTGAACCACAGTATAATAGGTTTAGATAAGTCTCAGTTCTCAACAAGTATGGTTGCTGTAAATTTCTTTTTCCATAAAACCACTAAAGGCGGGGCCAGGTTCCACCATACAAGGAAACCAGAACAGACAAAACGTTCAGCAGTTCTTTGCAGAAAGTAAAGCATAATCCCCAGCATCGCCTACTGCTAATGTTCTAAGGGGATCTAAAAAGCGACATTAGAAGATATAAAAGTTGAACAAAAAATCTATCCATTATCCAGATTGCTCCTTTAGCAAGAAATTCATTGTTTTTTCTTTGTTACACGAAGAACTGCGATTTCAAATGGATGAAAGTTTAACAGCCCGAATCTCTGTACTCCATTGGTCCTGATTCAGTGAGCATCTCCACCCCAGAGCAAAATTGGATAAACCATGTGGTACTGACTGCTGCCGCTCGTGAAACTATTAACGTAACCACCATTGCCTGAAATCAGCAGAGAGAAACAGAGTATAAGATATTCAGTAAGTCAAAAAGGACAATGAATTGAAACTTGAAGCTTAGTTCTGTGCAGGGGTATAAGCTTGATCAACATACTGTGGTAACGAAACTTCACCGAGGCTGCAATACCGAATTTAACCAAGAGAATTAATCAAATGATTTCATTCTTTGAACAACAGCGCTAACCCAACATGTGTCTGAGTATACAAGTAAAATAGCTGAAATGCACAAGGCATCAACTGCACTGGAGCCTCAAATGAATCCATCCAAATTGTTGGTCATGCAAATTTCAGCATAGAGTCTAGACTGAACAGGAACCTAGTTTATGATGGTGTACCCAGCGATCTATGTGCTCCCACAATAACAGACCATGAACCGTTTACACAAATGAATTTAACAGGTTAATTCTGAATGTGTCAAAATAAATACGATATGCATGTCCTCCGGACAAAAACAATTTGGTGCATGTTCAACAATATATTATACATGCCCAATGTGTATCAGTTTTCCTATTGGTCTGAACTCAGTTCTCAACAAGTATGGTTGCTCTAACTTTTTTTCCATAAAATCCCTAAAGGCGGGGCCGGGTTCCACTAAACAAGGAAAACGGAACAGACAGAAAGTTCAGCAGTTCTTTGCAGAAAGTAAAGCATAATCCCAGCATCGCCTACTGCTAATGTTCTAAGGGGATCTAAAAAGCGACATTAGAAGATATAAAAGTTGAGCAAAAAATCTATCCGTTATCCAGATTGCTCCTTTAGCAAGAAATTCATTGTTTTTTCTTTGTTACATGAAGAACTGCAATTTCAAATGGATGAAGTTTAGCAGCCTGAAAGATTAGAAACAAACTAACAAATAGAAGTTTTCCCACAAGAACAGACCGCAGCTTTCATCTGCTATTCAACATAGCAAAGGTTATCTTAAGTAGTCAGAAAGCGCATGGACAAATTAATTAACATGTTTCAAACTTCTGGAAATAAGAATATGTGTGACTGTTTAACTTTTTTTAGAATAAATTGGTGAATTATCTCCAATCACAAATGTTTTTTTTGTGAATCCGAAGAAAAATAGTAGGACGTGCGTCATCAACAAAAAAATCCAATGCGTTCAATAAAGACCAAAGTGAAACAGATTAGAAAAAAAACTTTATCCATTATTGAGATTGTGCTTTTAGTAAGAATTCATATTTCTATTCCTCTCCACGTGAGGAAATAGCAACTCCAAATGGACCAAGTACAAACGCACATCAGACCTTTAGCACCAGGATGAATGAATTTATGTTTGTCATGTAACTTGTATGAATTCATGCATAAGGAGTAGGGATGTAAACGGTACGGATAATTTCCGCTTCGAATCCGCATCCGTATCCTTTTTTAAGGATATGGTTCGTAATTATGGAAATCCGGCGGATACGGATGCGGATAAGGATATTCGTTAGGCGGATATCCGGCGGATATGGTAGAGGATATGGTATTGCTATTATCCGACGGATGCGGATTATCCGCCTTTTTTGCAGATTATCCGATATACTCTATTAGGATAATCCGATTTATTAGCCTATTTAGTTAGTATAAATAGCCAAATCCATTGCCACATTGACCTAATCTCTCGTTTACGTCTCTCCGTATATAACTAATCTTACCGTAGTACGACTTACACTCAGTAATCATATATGAGTATTCGTTCTATGTCGTGAATCCATGCACTCACATCATGCCCATGTACATTTTGGTCACTTTGTAGTTTTATGTGCTTGATAGTTCTTTTGTGCATATTTTTTGCACGGTAAAATTTTATTTCTTCATACGTATTTATCCGCTACTTAGTATTTGTATCCGGTTCGAATCCGCTCCGTTCCCGATCCGTATCCGTAGTCCGATATTTCCGCATTCGTATCCGCATCCGGTCATTATCCGATCCGCTCCGAATCCGACAAAAAAATATGGAAAATAATATGGAAAGAGCATTATCCGATCCGATCCGATCCGTTTACATCCCTAATAAGGAGTGATTTAAAACCTTAAATTATCACCTACAAATATCCAGTGCTTCTGATTTTCTGTGTACGTACTGTCCTACTAGTTGGATCCAACGCACTAACGTCTAACGCACTGTCGTACAAGTTGGATCGAAGGGGTTATGAAGGACTGTTGCCCAAGTGCAAACATATGTTGCCCTTATATCATATCATCAACTATGGATGACAGGACGCAAGCAGCAAGATGCCGCTATAATGCAGCCGTGCCGCAAAGAGACAGGGAAAACACATATAAAGATGAAGACCCTAAAACAAAAATGGTCGAACCAAAAAGACAACCATACATACTAAAGTGAGTGAACATACACACTAATACATATCTACATACATTTGTGTACATGTGCATGTGGATAAATGCTAAAACATTTTATATTAAAAAATGGAGGGAGTACAATACAACAAATAAAAATACATAAATTCAGTTGACCAGAGCAATTATATATATCATATTAATTACTGTCACATATATAATCCCAAATTTTCATTTTGTAAATGTATCAAAATGTGTGAATTTGTCGATAAATCTGCGAACTACTCCCTCCGTTCACAAAACGATGTCTCAACCTATCTCAAATATATATGTATCTATCCACTAAATTATGTCTACATACATGCAAATTTGAGAATGATTGAGACATCATTTTGTGAACAGAGGGGGTAGATGAACAATTTACGTTTGGTTATTTTTTCAATGACAAATTACGTTTGATTTATCTGTTTAATTAGGAGGAATTGGGTTGGGTGTAAGAAATGTGTTTTCTGTGACGCAGATGAGTCTGTGGAACACCTATTCATTTCTTGCCCGTTTGCACGTGATATATGACGCTTGATGCGCTTTACTTTCAACTAGGGGAATAAGCGCGGACTCCGTCGCGCCCGTGGAATTGAAATATTTTAGTTTGTTTGGAGGGATTAAATTTGAAATTTGTATTGAAAAGCTTCTTGATAAATTTCATTTTTTTAGAAGATGTTCAAATATGAATGGTAGTTTAGTTCAGAAAAGTTTGCGTTTAAAAGAATATTGAGATTTTGGAAATGTCCTTATTGGGTGTATTAAAATTTGTGTTCTTTTAATGTGAACGAAATGATGAAATTTGGGAAGGTATTTGAAATATTTTCGAATGGATATATTTGAATAAGAAGTTCAAATTTGGAAGTGGCCACATTCGAAAATTGTTTGGATTTCAACTCTGTTCGGTAGCAAGAAAATGTTAAGTGGATTAAATTGTCTTCAGAAGAAGAAATAACTCTTCGGGGAAAATCAATTTTTTGAAGTGTCTACATTGCAAAATTGCTTGTCGAGCTGAAATACGCAAATAAATAGGTGGGAATGCATTTATATTATCTCCAAGTGTTTACCGATTTCAAAAAGACAAATATGTTTGTATTTTGCCTTAAATATTTAATGTAACTCCATAATCAGAGAGGGAGTGCATTATATGAGCTTTTTAATTTACGGTAAGGGAATGTTAGCACGAAAGGTGCGGCAGAAAATATCGTCGAAGAGGCTGAAAAAAATGACGTGTAAGTAATTTTTTTAGGTAGGTATAGTTATACATAGTAGGAAAATTTTAGATAAACAGGCGCGTCGTTTTTTTTTGTCGAAAAGGCTAAAAAGAGTAACGAAGGAGGAAAAACTTTATGTGGTATTGTTTGCGAACTCCTACCGTTTGTCGGTAATTTCTATGCACATTGCTTGCTGGAACTATTCGGTATTACTGCTATTTAGGTGTGGGCGCATTGCAGCGCGGTTAGTTAAAAATAGCCGGATTTACAGTGGATGATTGTCGGACGAAAAATTGTGTAAAAAATTATCATCCATTAGGCTAGAAAGAAGACATGAGAAAAAGAGCAAAATAAACATTTAGGCGTTTTTTTTATGGGAAGGTGATTTTTTTATGAGAAGGTAGATGTATGTAAGTGCAGTGGGAAAATTTTAAACAAAAAGTATGACAATAGATACGGTCAAAAAGTCCAAACTTGTTTGAGAGGCGCATCCATCCCCAATCCTTTTTTCAGTCGACCGACACAGGGGACGGCCACAACGCAGCTCTCCCGTGCCGTTGCAGCGAGAGGAGCTCTCACCGGTGGCGAGAGAAGCTCCCGCCGCACTCTTCCTCGTCGGAGGAGCCGTCGGGGAGGTGGTGTCGGACGCGATGACGTTTGCTAGTCTGAGCGCAGTCAGGCTCCATCCACCGACGAAGCGTCCACGGCCGCTCGACGATGGGCTGGAGAGCGGAGGCCGATGGCCACAAGACGGTGTGGAAAAGAAGACGCTGAAGTCAGGCTGACGTCATCAATGACGGATTCGGAAGAAATTTGGATCGCTGCTCGCCGGTAGAACCAGCACGGGATGTACTTGTATCGCTGCTCGTCGTTCGCCGGATGAAGGAGCCCATCATGGACTGGAGCCCCTGTCGTGAGGATTAAGAGCGGGGATGGAGCGGCCATCGGAGTGTCTGCTAGCAGCACGCCGGCCTGCTATGGCAGCAGCACCAGCGACATGGCTTCGCAGCAACGCCACGCCGCCGCCTGCACGCGCGGCGAACTCGGCCTCTTCCGTGGCCGGGGGACGCACTGCGTGGACAGAGCACCCGGAAGGCGCTTGCATCGCCCTGGAGCTTCACAGTGAGAGAGAGAAGGAGCGAACGGCGCGGGGAGCACCGGGAAGGCATCAACGCCACGCCGTCGCCTCCATGCGCCGCGAGCTCGGCCTCTCGCGTGGCCTTGGGGACGCACCGTGAGGACCGGGAAGGCGCTTGCGTCGCCCTGCAGCTTGGCGGCGAGAGAGAAGGGGCGGACGGCACGGCGGAACACCGAGAAGGCATTGGCGTCTTTGGACCTGCGGCTGGCCAGGTCGGTCAGGAGGAAGATGGGCGGAGCTCCTTGCACGGGACAGGAAAATAATGGGGAGAGAGAGGATGCACAGGAGAGAAGATAAGGAAGAGAGAGCGAGAGGGGCAACGGGGTAACCGGGAAAGGGACCGGTTGCGGTTGAGGAGTAACCGGGAAATGCGGCAGCTCGTGATTGGCAGAAAATCGCGTGTGCACAGTGCTCTCTGATGCCCGTCGATGTGGTCGAACCTAAACCATCTATTACGCGAATCGAATGACTGTGGTTGGGCTGCGACGTGGATAGCGTGAATCGCTGCGGATTCTTCCGTCTATTATATATAGTACTATGTGTACCCTCCAACTAGTATAGCAAATTTATTTGGTAGCTGGTTAAATGGGGTAGATAAGACGTCCAAGGAGCTTATTAGAATTGGTGTTGCGGCTATTCTTTGGGCCATTTGAAATTGTCGAAATGATATCATCTTTAACAAAGCAACTTCTATTCACTATTTACTGGTTATCAACAAAGCCACTTACTGGATTCACATGTGGTCATTTCTTCTACCTGCGGAAAGACGTGGTCACATGGATTCCGGATGTACTCGAATGATGATGGTCGTACGGGCTATCTTCTACCAGGGTGGGTGGCAACATCACAAGAGACTAGATGGATAGAGTTTTCTTTAAATGGTTGATTTTTGTAGCCACTTTGAGTGATCCATGATTTGTAAACTTTGTGATACTACAAAACGTTAATAATTGCGGTGGCTGTGTGCATCATTTTGATGCAGAAGCCGGGGAACTGCACCCTATTTCTAAAAATAAAATAAAAATCTGTTTGAAAACAGATGGTCCATTCTTGGTGTTTGGATCGGGCGATCAAGACTTCTGTGCATTGTTCCGTTTGTGGAGGCATGGTTCTTGGAGAAGCTTTTCTGAATTCATTTTCAGTAGTGGTGATTGTTGCCTATTACTCCTAATAGTGTAGTCTATATATGTCCGGACCATGTTCTTTTTTGTTTCTTTGGCCTTAATAATTTGGTTCACTGCCTTTGATGTCTCGACTAACTCTTGATATTACATTATTGCTAGATGTAATTAGAATCATTCATTATATTCAGGTACCCGGCCTTTATCGGAAAAAATATCTAAGGGACTCTGGAAACCTGAACCAAGTAAGGGGTTGTTTGTTCTTATTTTGTACATGTCCTTCGTGCTTCTTGGTAACGCAGAAGTGCATAATTCCTCAACTCCATCGTCCAGTGTTTCGCTTATTTTTTAAGCCTGAATATTACATAAATTTTGTGTATTGCACTCAGGTTCAGTAATAAAACAAGGGCTGAGCTTCAGTGTACCCCCGTCCCCAAAATTTTAAAGGGCAATTTAGTCTTTCGTTATTAATTAATCCAAAACACGTCTTAATCACCTCTGCTGCAGGCGGTCAAAGGCGAGGTAAGGGACGACGCGGCACGAGGAGGAGCGCCATGACGCAGACGTCGATCCCGTGGTTGTTCAGGCCGATGGATGCGAACACCATGAGGAGGCCGAGATCCATGGGGAGGTCGGCGACGGTGCGCGTCACGTAGTAGGACAAGAGGCGGCACATCAGACAAGCGCTCTTTGAGCGGGAAGAAACCTACGTTCAACTGATTGCGTTTCATTCAACAGATGAGCTGGCCTTTGAGTGCCTGGGCAACCGAACTGGACGTGCTTACATGATCACAGAAGATCAGCGCTAGCTATCGACATGTGAAGCATGCATGCATGCGACACTGCGAGAACTGGGCGAGCGTCTCGACGGCGGTGACTGAGCCGATGACGCTCGTAAACATGGTTCTCGTCCAGCCTTGTAGCGCCACGACGCCGCGCCGGACCCTGGTTGGAACAGATATCCATCTTCACGGCGGGCGCAATGTGGCGCTCGTACGGGTTACCAGTTTCAATTTAATTAAAACGGGTTTAGGATTAATTAATGATAAAAGACTAAACTGCCCTTTTAAATTTGGGCATGGGGGTACACCGAAGCAGAACCCATAAAACAATATACTTGATACAATGAGAGCAAATATTGAGAGAAAAGTTACAATAGTTCAATAGCATACAAACTTCGAAGTTCCGAACATAGTTGTCTCAACTCTCAAGTGCGAAGGCATCCAAGAAAACCAGAGAGAAGCAATATATCCTAATGCCCGAGAAAGAATGGGGGATCCTTATTACTCGCACCCGTTCCTTGTTGGAAAGCCAGCGGGACAATGCTCTCTTGCAACGAATGTGTAGTAATGGTAGTAATGTCTACTTGGTACCGTTGGCCCTCTTCGTCCCCGTGGCATTCCACGATCCCTAAAACCTCACCATCAATGTCAAAGTGAACCAGACGGCCAAGGAGCTGGATCAGTAGCTCACGCTCGTTGACCATCACCATAATCAAACCATCCCGTGGCAACTCCGATGTCGTCGCCGACAAGTCGATCCGGTGCCGTAACACCCACACCTCTTCGTCATAGTCCCGCATCACAAAAACATGAATGACGACACCTTCGCGGGCGCTGAACAGAGCGAGCGCACCGTCCATCTCTAGCAACAGCGTCTGGGTACCCAATGGCACCCGGGTGGGGCGGCGCAGCCACCGGAATGTCTCCACCGCGGTGTCGAACACCATTATGTCGCACATGGCACTGTGGTCGTGGGCGCCAAGCCCAAGGTCCCAGTGCAGGCCGCCGCGGTGGAGTACCGGCGCAATCTTGTCGGAGAAGGGGATACCCTTCAGCAGCGCCTGCTCGACGGAAGACGTCGAGGACGGAGGCGGCCGTCCAAGGAATCTCCTCGGCTCATCCGATCCTATCGCCGTGATGTAGAAATCAGCGCTCCTGTGTCCTAGTCCGGCCCAGCAGGTGTAGAGTAGCCGGTACTCCCCGGAGGGGCGGTGCAGGTAGAGGCCGGCTATGCTGGTGCTGTAAACAAGCCGGCCATGTTCAGCAAGCTGTGGTAGAGGAGCACACTGGCGGGTGGCCGGGTTGCTGACGTAGAAGAACCTCTCGCGGGACCAGACGTTCTTTGCCTTGGAGACCTTGTCGGAGATGACTAGGAGGCCGTCTCGTGAAGCGTGGAGTTGGAGCGCGTCAGAGTCTCTGCGCCTGCGAGGGGTTGCATAACGGAGGACGGGCAATAGCTTCTGATTGCCGGCACCGGCGTCACGAAAGACCACGAGACGAGGGTCATCACTTGCACTCGGAAAGTGTCTGATCACGGGGAGGGACGGCTGGTGTCGGTGGTGGGCGAGAAGGAAGTCGGGAGTGGAGGTGGCACGGTGCCATGACCTGCGGACGGCGCGGCAGCAGAGTGCGTCCTTTGGCGGCAGCCGGACGAGTATCTCCCAGATGATGATCGACTCCGGCAGGTCGTCGAGGGCAGTCGCGCCGCTGTTGTCCGGCATGGTGTGATCGATCGCCTGATGCCCTGATCCGTCCGATCTGAGTTAATAACGTGCAGCGGGTCTATATAGAGCAATCTAAAGGAACGGCAAAGACTTGAGAGAACGTAGGAGTGGCAGTCTATTTCGGTTTGTGCTGAGATTTAAGCACCGGTTAGAATTTGGAGTCCAACTCGATATGCTAAACATAATAGCGTGGAGAGAGATTGTTAGTACATCTCTTTCTTTTTTCTTTGAGCAACTTTTTGTTTGCAAAACTTTTCTTTGAGCGATTCTTTGTACTCTTTATTTACAATTTTATTACATGTATCCGTACACCCAAGACAATTTAACACGAATATTCAAAGTTAACTGATGTCTTTAGTTTGAATCATTATCCTCAAAGATTGGCTAGCTTCACCCCAATTTGTTGCCCAATAATTGCGTTACCCAATGAAAGCTAACGAACAGAGGGAAACAAAAAAAATATGTCAACCACGAGCTTGCTTGTGTGTACTGTGCAGTTAATTTCAGAAAGTGGTACAACGTCGCATGCCAATCCTGTTGTTCTCCTTATGCGCTGAGCAGGTCTCTGGTCGAGAACATCTCTGTTATGTTTCAGTTTCTCAAGCAGTTTTAAAATATATTTAAAGAGAACCACTGAGAAGCCACTATATGCTTTCTAAAGAGATTTAGGGCGTGTTCGGCAACTCGCCAGCTTCCAGATTCGCGTCGGAGCAGTTCGGAGCAGCGCCGAACACGTCCGCTTCGCGAAGCCCGATCCGGGAAGCTGGGCCAAAACGCAGTGTAATTTGCGGAGCACCTCTTTTCGGGATCCTCGGAGCAGCGATTCGCGGAGCAGTCGAAAATTACCACGGAATGCCACCGCCAAGTCAGAAAACTGTTCGATTTTCTTTCCCCAGACCTCCCGAGCGACTCGTCCCCACTCCTCCGATCCAATCTCAGCGGCCGGCCTCCCTCCATCCAGCAGCACCAGCGGCGGCCGGAAGCAACGGGCTAGCGGCGGCGTCCTCCTCCTGAAGGTCTGCCGCCGCCACAGCCTCTCGCATCTCCCCCGCATCCGACCAACAGCCCGGCCGCGACCCGACGCCGCCTCCATCCTCTTCCCCGGCCACAGCTCTGACCCAATCGACGCGCGCACCACTGAGCTCGCCGGCGTGGGCGCAGCTGTCTCCCTTCCCCCGCGCCGCTGCGTACATCTCCGCCGCCCGTCCTTCCCCACTTCCCTGCAGGCCGAGCAGCAGCGGCGAAGGTCGTCGACGTTTTCCTGTACCCCTCCTCAAGCAGCAGCACCTGGGCCCCTCCATCCCCGTCCTCCACCTCCTCTGCCCCGGCCTCCTCCGGCCAGCCCGACCCCCGCCGCAGCCTCCTCTGCCCCGCCCTCCCCCCGCCCGGACTCCACCTCATGTGGGGGAAGCCGGATCCGCACGTCCCGAGCACGAGCTCCCCTGCCCACACGCAATCGTGAAATTGGAGAAAAGGAATTGGGGAAGATGGCCCTGTTGAGTGGGGTCCATCCGTCAGTGTCCCAGGGAAAAGATCTGGAGCCAGCCGAACGTTCTGAGCTCCCAGGAGAAGCGCGGAACCGGATTTCAGAGCCGGATTTGAGGATTTGGAGAAGCTGGGCTGTTGCCGAACACGCCCTTAGTCTACTTAGAAGAATCCAAACCCTGTTCCATCCAAATAATAAACGAGTGGGGGTAAAAAGAATCTATATATAAATATATAATGGTAAAGATTACTGACTGTATCATCACATCTCGTCACTAGTAGAAACAGAGGCATTGGTGCGGCTCTTTAGTACCGGTTGCAACAAAACCCGGTACTAAATGGGGCATTAGTCCCGGTTTGTATGACAAACCGGGACAAAGTTCCCTCCTTTTTATCTTTTATCTTCTGTGCCTCTGGGCGAGGACCTTTAGTCCCGGTTTGTAATACAAACCGGGACAAAATTTCCTTCTTTTTATCTCTATCCCGGTTTGTATTACAAACCGGGACTAAAAGTCCTCTATATCTTCCACCCGGACCGGCCAGCTCCATTTTGAAGCAACTCGACCCCAACTCTATTTTTCCTCTCTCCCAAGCTCTAGGTCACCCATTTTTTTAACATTTGTCAAGTTTGGTGGCACCATATACAAGGGTTAGCAACTTCTTCATCTTCTCTTCCGGCATTTCAAGTTTAGCTCATTTTCGTGCAAGTTTAGCAAGTTTGATTTAGGTTGTGCTTGCAAGGTGTTTGATGAAATGACTAAGTTAGGGATTTCATTTGTTTTATATGCATTGTGAGCTTAAATTGAAGTATAATTTGTGGTTTTATGTAGTGTCTTCCCGTCACCTGATCCTCACCGCCGTCGATTGCCCGCGCCGCTCCGTCGCCGACACCACCTCGGTGAGCTTAAAAATGTTAGTTATATGATTTATATGCATAATTATTTATTGTATAATTTTCTTATGTTTTTATATATATATAGTGTCATGGTTTTGATATCCGTCCCCGTCGGCCCTCGTCCTGTATGATTCGGATGTGGTATATCTTTTTAGCTATTTGTTTTGTTTCGTGTTTATAACAATCATGCCGACAAACTTAACGTAGATATATTTTTATTTAGGAGGTAGTTGAACCGGAATTTGCGGTCGACCCTATTGTCGAGTATTTTAAAAAAGAAAACGACGATTGAGAGCAAAATTGAAAATAAGTGAAGATCTTCGTCTCCAATGCCTAGACGAGAAGATGGAATTGGGCTTGAAGATTGCCGACATCGATGATGCTCACGGGCTCGAGCTTGCCGACGTCGTCGCTAGTTACGAGAGGAAGATGGATGCAATGCGCGTGAAGCTTAAAAAGATTAGAAAATATGCCATTAGTCAAGAGGCTTGGTATCATTATGCTGTTGGTTCAATAGTTACATTGGTTGCGATTCTGATCGCATTTGTTGTTGGATTTAAATTCTTTAGATAGTTGTATGTTAGTTTCTATTGATGTATGTTTCGTGAGAACTATGTATTACATTTGAGCACAACTCTACTTTGTTTTTAATGTGATGAACTTGTATTAATTAATTTGGTCACGTATCTCTTATTTAGCTCGTGTAATGGTTTTTGATGTATTTATGTAATGCAGATGAGCCGAGAATGGATGTACGGTGATCGACGCTTACCCGAGTTTATTGATGGCATGCATCGTTTTCTCGATGTGGTTAAGTTAAACAAGCTGAAGAATGGTTTTATGATTTGTCCATGTGATGAATGTCGGAATAACAGGAATTACCCGAGCGTAAGAACCATACACTCCCACTTGTTGCGACAAGGCTTCATGCCCAATTATTTTTGTTGGACCAAGCACGGAGAAAGAGGGGTTATAATGGAAAACCCTGAAGAAGAGGATGATGACAACTATCCCGTGTTCTCTGATGAACACGGTGATACTACAATGGGGAAGAGCATGAGGTCATTGTTGATCAGTCCGACGATGATGATCTTCGTCAGGTCATTCGTGATGAACAGATGAACTGCGTAACTGAAAACGAGTGGTCGAAGCTGGAGCGCATGTTAGAGGATCACAAAAAACCGTTGTACCCAAATTGTGAAGATGGCCAGAAAAAGCTAGGTACCACCCTGGAATTGCTGCAGTGGAAGGCAAAGAATGGAATATCTGACAAGGCATTTCAAGAGTTGCTACAAATATTTAAGAAGAATCTTCCGAGGAATAATGAAATGCCCCACAACACGTACGAAGCAAAGAAGATTGTCTGCCCTCTAGGATTAGAGGTGCAAAAGATACATGCATGCATCAATGACTGCATCCTCTACCGCGGAGAAGTACGAGAATTTGAATGCATGCCCGATATGCGGTGCATTGCGGTATAAGATCGCGCGAGATGACCCAGGTGATGTTGAGGGCGAGCCGAGCCCCAGGAAGAGGGTTCCCGCGAAGGTGATGTGGTATGCTCCTATAATACCACGGTTGAAACGTTTGTTCCGAAACAAAGAGCATGCCAAGTTGTTGCGATGGCACAAAGAAGACCGTAAGGAAGACGAGATGCTCAGACACCCCGCTGATGGGTCTCAGTGGAGAAAAATCGACAGTGCGTTTGGGGATTTTGCAGCTGACGCAAGGAACTTAAGGTTTGGTCTAAGTACAGATGGCTTGAATCCGTTTGGGGAGCAGAGCAGCAGTCATAGCACCTGGCCCGTGACTCTATGTATCTATAACCTTCCTCCTTGGTTGTGCATGAAGCAAAAGTATATTATGATGCCAGTGCTTATCCAAGGACCGAAACAACCCGGCAACGACATTGATGTGTATCTGAGGCCATTAGTTGACGAACTTTTACAGTTGTGGTCTGACGAAGGTGTACGTGTGTGGGATGAGTACAAACAAGAGGAATTTCCCCTACGAGCGTTGCTGTTTGTAACCATCAATGATTGGCCTGCTCTTAGTAACATTTCAGGACAGTCGAACAAGGGATACAATGCATGCACGCACTGTTTAGATAAGACTGACAGTGCATATATAGGTAACAAGATTGTGTACATGGGGCATCGTCAGTTTCTTCCAGGCAGGCATCACGTAAGAAACGGAGGCAAGCACTTCAAAGGTTTGGCAGATATCCGGACGAAGCCTACACGCCGTGATGGTGATGTTGTATATGGCATGGTCAAGGATTTGGAAGTAATATTTGGAAAGGGTCCTGGCAGTCTAAATGTTCCGAAAGACGTAAACAAGCGCGTACCCTTGTGGAAAAAGAAATCTATATTTTGGGATTTACCCTATTGGGAAATCCTAGAGGTTCGCTCTGCAATCGACGTGATGCACGTGACGAAAAATCTTTGCGTGAACCTGCTAAACTTCTTAGGCGTGTATGGGAAGACGAAAGATACAGCGGATGCACGGCAGGACCAGCAAAGTACGCACCACGGAACAGACAACCTGAATTCAGAGAAGTATGAAGGTACTTCCAGCTACGCTCTTACCAAAGAAGAGAAGGAGATCTTTTTTCAAGTCCTGAGCAGTATCAAGGTCCCGTCTGGCTACTCGTCGAATATAAAGGGAATAATAAACATGGCAGAGAAAAAGTTCCAAAACCTGAAGTCTCATGACTGCCACGTGATTATGACACAATTACTTCCGGTTGCATTGAGGGGGCTTCTACCGGAAAACGTTCGAGTACCCATTGTGAAGCTATGTGCATTCCTGAATGCAATTTCTCAGAAGGTAATCGATCCAGCAACTCTACCAAGTTTACAGACGGGTGTGGTCCAATGTCTTGTCAGCTTTGAGTTGGTGTTTCCACCGGCCTTCTTCAATATTATGACGCACCTCATAGTTCACCTAGTCGAAGAGATTTCCATTCTCGGTCCTGTATTTCTACACAACATGTTCCCCTTTGAGAGGTTCATGGGAGTCTTAAAGAAATACGTTCATAACCGTGCTAGGCCAGAAGGAAGCATGTCCAAGGGCTATGGAACAGAGGAGGTCATTGAGTTCTGTGTTGACTTTCTTCCAGATCTTAACCCATCGGTGTTCCTCAATCGCGCCATGAGGGGAGACTGCGTGGAAAAGGCACGATAGGAAAGAAAGCAACAAGAAGTATGGACGGGCATTCTTTCACTCAAGCACACTACACAGTTCTACAAAATTCCAGATTGGTGGCTCCGTATATCGTGGAACACATGGATATTTTACGCTCAAATACCCGAAGAAGCTGACTTCTGGATTAAAGGAAAACACGAGGATACTTTCGGCAGTTGGTTGCATACACATCTCATTAATGACAACACTGTTGGACACGAGCTATATTTGTTGGCCATGACACCATCTTCGACTATATTGACTTTCCAAGGGTACGAGATAAATGGGAATACATTTTACACGGAAACCCAAGACAAAAAGAGCACTAACCAAAACAGTGGTGTCCGCTTTGATGCAACAAACGACGATGGAACAAAGGACACATATTATGGTTGCATACAGCAGATATGGGAACTTGACTATGGACCTTCTTTTAAGATCCCTTTGTTTCAGTGCAAATGGGTTAACCTGTCATGCGGGGTACAGATAGACAAGCGGTACGGAATGACTACAGTGGACCTCAAAAATCTTGCGTACAAAACTGAGCCATTCGTCCTAGCCAATGATGTGGCTCAGGTTTTCTATGTGAAGGACATCATACAATGAGCCAAAGCGCCACATAGTTCTTTCAGGAAAAAGAAACATCGTGGGAGTGGAGGACAAGACAGACATGTCAGAAGATTACAATAAGTTTCCTGAAATTCCGCCCTTCAAAGTGAAAACTGACCCGAGCATCCTGTTAAATGATGAAGATTGTCCATGGCTACGACGCAATCAGAAGAAGGGACGCACCACCAAAAAGTGAACACTAGATAGGGATGTTGTTGCTGATGTGTAATACTGTGTATTAAACCTTTTATGTAACTATGTTATGAAAACTCAGAAGAGAGATGTAAACGCTAATTTCCGCATCCGAGCATCTCGCCAGACTTTCGAGCAATTTGAAGGTAGATGGTAGGGTAGTTCCGATTGAAGAAATTTTGCACACTGATAGTCATCTCGCTTTGCTCGGGGCGAAGTTATGCCGCGATGGGTTTCCGTATAGGACCCCGCTCCAAATTCGTGCAGAAATGCTCAGGGTTGGGCTTTTCTAGAAAAACAAATCGAAAGAAAAAATAAACAAAAGCACACGGTTGCGAAGATGGCGGCCGGCTTTTCTAGATTTTGTCCTCTGTTCCTCTCTTCGTCGCGGTTGGGTTTGCTCTGACATTTCTGCGGAGGTACTGGAGGTGGTGTGACAAAACAGAAACAAAATAGAAAAAACAAAACAGAAACAAAATAGAAAAAAACAGAAACAAAATAGAAAAAACAGAAACAAAGGACTATTAGTACCGGTTGTTATTTACAACTGGTTCTATAGGGTTGGGCTTCGCGCCCGAAATTTTGCCGCGGCCCAAAACACACCTTTAGTCGCGGCTCGTGTTACCAGCCGGGACTAAAGATCCTTTATCACCGGTTGTGTTTTACAGCCGGTACAAAAGGGTATTTAGTCCCGGCTCGTAATACCAACCGCGACTAAAGGTCGTTTGAATGCAGTTTTAACTGGGGCTCGACGAATCGATCCCCATTTTCTCGACTCCTCGACGCTGCGCTCCTCGACGCGACTCCGCCGGCGAAGCCCTGCCGCTCTCCAGCCCCGCCGCGCTCCGGTGAGCCCTGCCCCGGCGATTCTCCGGCGAGGAACCACCCCACCGCCGCGTCCCGGCCCCTCTGCCACTGCCACGTACTGCGCCGCCCACTGCCCCGGCGCCGCCCACTACCTCTCTGCCACTGCCCCGGCGCCGCCCCACTGCCTCTGCCACCGCCACGAGGCCGCCGTCCATCGGCCCCTCTGCCACTGCCACGAGGCCGCCGCCGTCCGGGTCTCCTCCACACAGCACCACCGCCGCCGGCCGCCCAAGGTGAGAGATTTAATTTTGCATTCTCTTTTTTTTCTCCATAGTTGCATTATATAGCTATTGTAGTTGTAATTTTTTTGTTATTTAGCCATTAGTTGCTATGAAAATTTAATAGCTATTGTAGTTGTAATTTATGTTATTTTTGTTAATATTTTTGTTATTTCTCCATAGTAGTTATTTCTCCATTTGAAATTGAAGCAAATTTAGCAAAGTTAGAAAATATTGTCAGTTTAGCTATGAAAATTAGATTGCAAAATTAGATTGTCAAGTTAGAAATATTGTCAAGTTTGAAATATTGCTAAGTTTCAAATATTGCTAAGTTTCAAAATTTTAGCTAAATTAGAAATATTGTCAAGTTTCATAATATTGCTAAGTTTCAAAATTATTAGTGTAGCAATTTTCCTAAGTTTCATAATATTGCTAAGTTTCAAAATTATTAGTGTAGCAATTTTCCTAAGTTTCATAATATTGCTAAGTTTCAAAATTTTAGCTAAGTTTGAAAATATGCAGTGACATTGAGCTATGGCTGACGATGCCCCCACCTTCGTCCGAGATTTGGAGGAAGAAGACCGTTTCCAAGAAATAATATATAACAACGCTGCCGGACCCAATTCCGATGGAGAATATTCCGATGGAGAAGATTCGTCCGACGAAGAAGACGCCGAAGAATTCAGCGCGAAATGCTTGAATGACTCCGGTGATGGACTTGAGTTAGAAAATTTCAGAGACGACGACGACGACGAAGAAGAACCGTCTGGATCACTAGCTAAGCAGAAGGTATATATATTAAGTCTTGTTGATCACTATAGCTAGATGCATTAATTGATTTATAATCGCACTTATTAACAAAACATTTTTCTTTCAGCCCTCCGGATCTCAGTCGTCAATCCCCGTACGAGGCCCGGCCCAAGGGATAAAGCTCCCGGACGGTGCAACGTTGTCGATCGACGAAGTTACCTTCAAAGGCAAACCGGAGAAACCCGATGGAATCTACACTAAATATGTACGTCAGTGTGGAGTTTTTGTAAGGGACAAGGTCCCGATCACTGTGACAGAATGGAATGAGCCGAAGAAAGCCAACATAGGCGCAAAATTTCTCGAGCAAAGAATAAAAGATATCCTTTGGGACTCAATGTTGTCTAAATTCAGCCTACCGGCAGATCTCCCACAGAAGATGAAGGATAAAGTCAAGGAGTGGACCCTTAGCAAGATGGCCCAGCAATTCAACCACTGGAAGAACACATTGTGGAAAAAATATGGGAACAAAGATATAGTTTTCACTGGACATCTAGAGAAGCTAAAAGATGACTGGGCTGAATTTGTGGCGTATAAGAAATCGGCCGTCGCTGTGGCCCGATCGACCCGAAATAAGTTGAATGCTAAGAAGAAGAAATATTTCCATCATTTGGGCTCCGGTGGCTACAAGACTGCCTTGCCTAAGTGGCAAGCCTATGAAGACGAGCTGCGGAAAAACGGAATCCGTCCACAGACAGATGACTGGCCCGACAGGTCCAAGTTCTGGTTGTTCGCGCATGGGGCAGTGTTGCACCCAAAAACAGGCCTGATTGTTGCAAAGGGAAAATGGCGGAGAAAAATTAGAAGAGTCATCAGAAAAATAAAAGATGTCATAGAACTAGTCAAGGAGGGAAAATATGTTCCCGATAGAGAGGACGACGAGCTTTCACAAGCCCTCGGGAATAAAGAACGCTGGGGGCGATGTCGAGGCAGAGGAGGCGGGTTGGTTTTCTTGAAGGGTGGCCGGAAGACGTTGCAACTTATAGAAAACATTGCAGAAGTAAGAAGAAGGAGGCCGATAGGTTTACCGCATTAGAACGCACGGTGCAGGCTGTGCAGAGGCAACTGGCCTCAATGACCCAGACCAGGGAATCTCAACTGCGAATAGAAGCTTCTGCAGGCGATACCGGCCCATCTCAGCGGAAAAGCAGCGTGGGTTCCACGCAGCTACAAGATCCTGCAGTTGATGAACCAGTTGCTGAACCATCGGCGGCTCACTACCCCGTGGATGATATCACGGAGAAGACAAATTGTGAGTTACATGCGCCGATGATGAACATTACTTGTCCGGTGGCGACTGGCTATGCTTTACGACATCAACCTGGAGAAACCTTCCATTTTGGTGTGATTCCGACTGGATTTGCTCGTGTCGGGGTCACGAAAGTTCTGCCGGGATTCGGCGCAATACTTCTTGCCATTCCTGGAGCTCAAGGCGAGAAGACATTGGGAGAAGTTGAGCTTGGTATCGTTCTATGGAAGAAGGAATACATCAAGTTTCCAGACTCGGAGCCAAGGCCACCGACTCCTCCCGTTAGACATTCACCACATCAAAGTCCACCCGCCTCCCCCCACGAAGATTGGGAGCCCGCCGCGAGTCCATCTCCCGCGCTGTCCCGTCAGCCGACTGATGCCCCCACTAGTAAATTGACAAAGCGGAAGCTGTTCCCGTCGTCCTCCCCTGTTAAGAAACGTGGAAAAAGTGTGCGGGCTCCTGAGAACCCCAAGGAAGTCAAGGCTCCTGAGAAGTTACCTTCTGAGATGACTCAGCAGGAATTATCTGAGAGCCTACGTGAAGGGTCGAGAGCCTTTTTTGAGCAGAAAAAGAAGGAAAGAGTCGAGGCAAGACTTGACCCCATAAAGGAACTTCTGAAGACTATACCAAATGCGGTAAAAGATCACACCGTTGACAACCTATATGACCCTCCACCTTCGCCCATTACAGACTACGAGCGAGGTATTGACAAGGTACTTTCCTCACAGAATGAGCAAGAGAAATTGCGCGGGAAAGGAGTTGCCCAGCTCGGAGAACAAGAAGCACAATCGCTCGCCCCGCTCGTTGTACCTTCTGAAACTCGGGAAATCGAGCATGGAGAAGTTGTCATTGGCGTTGCAGGTTACCCCATGGCGGAGAAGGCCACACAATTTGATTTTGAACTCGGGCTGCCTATGGTGGAAAATCCGAGCCTGCTGACAACACAGTTATGGAATTTGAATGGCTGGTACATGACCGCCGTAAAAGAAGGGAGATTCTCTATCATGGCGGCGGTTAAGGAACAACACTACTTCCGAGAATATTGTGTGCATGTTGAGTTCCGAGAACTTTTTCAGATGTACAATCAACGTGCTCTCGACAAATCTATCATCAGCTGCTATTGTCTGTAAGTAATTTATTCCTGTAATTTAATTATTTATAGTTATAATCTCTTATTCATTGCTTGAAATTGTCCTCACAAAATTCTTGTGTACGCTAATTATGCAGAATGAAGATACGTGAATGCAGACTCGGAGGAATCTGGGACATTGGTTTCATTGACCCGGATAAAGTTCATGTCAAGACCGTGGAAGAAAATCCCGTGAACACAGAGGACGTTTTGTTAACGTTTTTTAAGCGACAAAGTACGAAAAAGGAAATACTTTTTCCTTACAACTTCGGGTGAGTTTTACCGTCTTGTCCACATTCTATTTTGCTTCCCCGATATTAAGTGTAATCGATAAGTTCTGAATACCTTCGTATATAAATGTGCGCAGGTTCCACTACATTCTGCTAATCATTAGACTCGAGATAGGAGAAGTTGAAGTCTGGGACTCATTAAGGATAGATCAAGATGAATACAAAAGCGTGCGTCTAATGCTCAGGAGGTAATTTCAATCGCACTATATCAGCCTCTTTTGTTCATTTCCTGATATCAAAAGTATAAGTAATAACTACTCAATTTATTTTCTTTTCCGGACAGGGTTTACAGAAAGTTCAAAGAGGAAGAACGCGGTGAATGGCCAGATAAGCTGGTGTTCAAGACTAACAAAGTAAGTACTACTACATGTATCTTTCTAATACCGTTATCATTCTCTTGATTATTATTTGATTAAATTATATTCTTGTATATATAGTGGTGTCTGCGACAACAAGAGGGGACAGAACTATGTGGATACTATGTTTGCGAGTACATTCACACGAAGGTCAATGAGAGAGTCAACAGTGTAAGAAATCGAGAGGTGCGTAAACATCATACACAACTTTTATTTTGCAACCATCAATTGTGTTTAGTGGAAATCATAGCTAATTTCATTTCCTTCTTTTAAAGATGTCAAACAAGCGGAACCGCCTCCTACCACACAACCGCGTAAAAGCTATTGCGGAGGAATTGGCGGGATTCTTACTTACGCATGTCATAGATGAACTCGGTGAATTCTACTTTGACGACAGACCCCCTCCACCCCCTGCAGTCGATGCTACAAGGGAACCCCCTGCAGTCGATGATACAAGGGAACCCCCTGCAGTCGATGCTACAAAGGAACAGGCTCCATTGTAATTAATTAGGTGTACTTAAATTTATATGTGACGAGAGTACTTTGTATGTGTATAATGACTACTTTATATGTGTAGTGAGTACTTTATACGCGATCTCCTCCGAAACCCTGAAAAATGAGCGAAAAGGAAAAAACCAGAAACCCTAAACCCCGAAAAATAAACGAAAAGAAAAAAAAACCAAAACCCCCCTGAAATTATATGCAAAAAAAGCAGGAACCTTTAGTCCCGGTTTGTATTACAAACCGGGACTAAATATCCTCATGGTCGCGCGCCCCTGTGCGCCCACGTGGAGACCCTTTAGTACCGGTTTTATTTTGGTACCGGTACTAAAGGGTTACCCCTTTAGTGCCGACCCTTTAGTACCGGTTGTGCAACCGGTACTAAAGGCCATCTACAACCGGTACTAGAAGTGGGTTCTCTACTAGTGCGTTCAACTCTCAGGAAATTAGAATTCTGAAGAAAGTAAGCAAATAGAACTCACTCTCAGTTCTCCGGCTTTTGGAAGAACGTATGCTGGATAAGACTCTCTTTCAGCCTCAAAGGAAGAACCACAGGCAGGTCATCATCAAACTTGTAGCTCCCTACGAAATTGCCCCTCGTGTCACAAAGCAACAGATGTCCATACCAGCTGACAAGCACATCTCCCTCCTTGCTAACAACCTTTGCCCACCAATCCCTCCGCTCCTGGAAACCCCTGATCTCCATCACCGGCAGCGTTATCCTGTACTGGAACGCCCAAACGTCATGCTCACGATCCTGAAGCACGAAGATGCTCATCCCCGTCATGCCGTCCTTGCTGGTGGACGCCGCAAGCGTGCCACCCATGTCAAATAGGTGCATGACATGGCTGGGGTTTACGGGCGGTGGGCGCATTTGCCGGAAGGACTCCGCCACCGTGTGGAACACCAGGATCTTATGGTAGCGGACACCAAACTTCTTCCTCCAGTGCATGTGGAGGCTGGCATCGACAAGGACTGCTGCACCAAAGATGGAAGGTCCTCCCCTGCTTACCAGCTCCGCTTTGACCGGTGTCACTGAACAATCGACGATCCTCGGGTTGTCGGCTCCCATGGCGAGGACGCGGTACTCGATCAGGCATTCCATGTTGTAAATGTCCACGACGATCCTCCTCCAGTAGAGCACGCGGTACTCCCTTGATGGTGGGTGCCGGTAGAGGCCAGGGAGGTTCTGGACCTTGAGCTTCGGGTTGCGGCTGAGGGGCGCGCACTGCCGCGTGGTCGGGTTGCTGATGCGCTAGCCGGCGACGACGAGGCCGTCGCACGAGGCGTCGACGGTGTCGCGCCAGTCGAAGAGTTTGGGGAACCCGAATACTGGACAGATCTTGCGGTCCCGGCGGTGGAGTGCTCTGAGGCGGTCGCCGTAGGTCTTGATTAGGGGGAGCTCCGGCTGGCGGCGGTGGTGGTCGCGGAGGAACGCGGGGCGGAGGCGAGCCGGCGCCAGGAGCGGCAGACCGCGCGGCAGCGGAGCACGGACTTGGGCGGCAGGAGGACCAGGATCTCCTGCAGGATCTCTTCCGGGATGCCGGCGAGGCGGTCGCGCCCGGACCGGAGCGTCATCGGAGAGGTTGGGGGCCGGCTTGAGGATGGAATGCCCTCGGCGGCGGCGGCGTGCGCTCGAGCGGCTGGGTGGTGAACTACTGAACCGCTAAGCCCAGGCCCACAAGAAAATGACCCCAGTTTAGCATCATCGCTGCGTACGAAACTGGGTCAAAAGGAGAAAAAACAAAAAACAAAATATTTTTCGTTTATGAAAAAATTGACCACACTAAATTTGCACTACCAGGGCGTGTTTTTTGCGTATACACAAAATGCTCAAACTTTGGCGTGAGGGAAATTTCATATCTTGAAAAAATTGACCACACTAAATTTGCACTACCAAGACATTGAACGAGCTTTGGACTTCTTTTAAATCGGTTTCGTATTGTCCGAAGTCTGTCGCGTTTCTACGACAAAAATACCCTCAGGAACACCATCAAACTACTTCGAGTATGATAATGTTCGCACTCGTGTAAAACCTCGTAAGAACGTGGACTGGATCCAACCTTTCTTGAGGTGTACCGAAAGATCAAAAACCGGGCTCTACTTGATTAGATTAGCCAAAGTATCATTGAACATTCTCTTGTCTATCTATGCATCCTATTTGTTCTTATCTGTTCTTGTTTAAGTCAAACCATTTGGTTGACTCGGACCCATTTGTTTCATTGAATTCAACTACTGTTGTAATTTCAAGTATGTTTGTATTGTGCTATGTTAAATCATAATAAGTTTGATTTATGCCGTTGTTAAATCGTACTCCCTCCATTAGTTGTTATAAGATGTGTTAGGTTTCTGAAAAAGACAGAGATTTTTAGGAAAAACTATAAACATCTAAAATACCCGAAATTAATGTATGGAAATTTATTTCAAAACACACCTTATAATACGGAACGGAGGGAGTAATTCAAACACAGTTTATATGCATGCACACGTGAAAATAGATAAATCGGTTTTTCAGTTCGGCGTTTTGGCATCTGGAAGAGTAACAGCCTCCATATGAAAAAGTGCCGTTTGCGTACAGATTTTTTACTTATCTGCTGGAGTTGCTCTATGAAATTTGGCAAATAGCGGTCAGGTGTAAGATGCATTGGTGAAAGCTCAGGTGAAAGAAGCATTACGTCTTCAAAATATAATTGAATTTCTTGGTCATTCATCCAAGCCAGGTAGACGAAAGCAAATTTAAAAGAGAAATGCTAGTATTAGATTAATTCTCCCTATTTCATACTTCAGAGTTCAGAACATGCAAGTAGTCAACAAGCACCATATGATGAAATAGGAGAACTGCTATTGCTGACATACAGATTGTTCGGCACTAACAGCAGCAAAAACGTAAGGAAACAGCACATGAGCCTAATATGCTACTTACTCCGTTCAGTAACATAAGGCATTTGACCTACTTCCAATTTTGACTACATTCATATTAAAATGAGTGAATTTATGTACAAAATCAGCTAGATACATTTGAATCAAGAAATTGAAATGGTAGGTCAAGTGCCTGCTATTAGTGAACAGAGGGAGTACGAGAAATGTATGTGCATCTTTTCTGATACACCTGATAAAACTTGATGTCCAGCAGGATCTCTTCCGGCAAGCCGGCGAATAGATCCGACCTTGCCCTGCATCTTCTTCTTGGCACGGCCGCCCGGGCTGCTTCTTCCAGGGTTGCGAGGCGCCGCCCGGAGCGGAGCAGCATCGTGGTGGCGGCGAGGGTTTCGGTTGGGGCATATGTGCGGGGTTTTGATGGAGTGGCGGGGAGTGGATACTCGCCGGCTCACCGGGATGGATAATCCAGCGGCACCGCGCTGAGGAAGCGGTGGGGATTGGGGGTTTGGAGGATGAACAGTGCGGAGGGAGGCGGCGATGCGGCGAGAGGATACTGGCATGACCTGTTTTAGAGAGAATGAGGACAAGCTACTTTCTTGAATTGTGAAGGTTGAAATTCAGTCTAAGAATAAGTTAGCAACTTTCTTGAATTGAAATTTCATTTCAGCTTCAGTTCTAACTTCAATTAATCCTTCCATTCAAAAAAATACTTCAATTAATCTTCTACGTGCATGGTTAGTTATTAGGATAGCTAAATTGCAAAGTTGAGAATTTCGTGCCATTGTTGGAAGCAAGAGGTTTGTAAATATTTTTTATTGCTTCTCACAAGTAGTTGTGAAATTTATTGAGCTTCACGATCTGGCCTTGTGAGTTCAGAAGTTCTTTCACCCACAGATTCCATATACGAATGCCGCTACATTTACAGATTTCCAGTTTAATGACATCATAAATAACGGTTGGCCTAACACTGCAGTGTGTGATCCTTTCAAAAAACAAAAAAAAACATTGCAGTGTGTGCTTAATTAGTTACCCTAGTGACCACGCAATCAAGATTTACTCTAGACTCTACTGAAACAGGGTATAGATATTGAGATGGACTGGCCAAATGTTCTCGTGATAGTAGAATTTGTCATCATTACGGCACGACATGATGACATGTACTATTGTGGATGGGTTTCTACTTGGATGCTCATATTCATATCATGACGATGATGGAGCTCTTGACCTGGTGGTAAGGAGACTGCCAGTACAGCGTTCCCTCCACCGGCGCGTCCTTGCCTTGGTAGTCGGCCGAGACCTGAAAGATGTGCGTCTCGCCGGGATCATCGAAGCTAAGATTTTTGGGCGACACATTCACCTGCACCGTATCATCCATCATGTGCAGGTAGGACGTAGATTTCCCCTCTCGGTCCCGGCCCAACTTTGGTCAGTGTCCGCTGCACCGTGGTGTTGATTGGCACGACCAAGCTGGGATAGTTAAGGTTGATCTCCCGCACGCCGGCGGGCAAGGTGGTGCAGTTGAGGCCGAGATCTCCGATTAAGTCTTGGACGTCATCGTGGGGGCCAAAGATGTTGCACAGGAACGCAGCCTAGTCACGCGCGTCCATGTCGTAGACGAGGCCAGGGCTGACAGCGGCCTGGGGCGTGATCTGGCCAGCGCCTAGGTCGTGAAGGCTGGCCATCTGGCGCTGCTCGTCCATGATGAACTCTCCCGTGTTGTCGTAGCCGAAGGCTGAGGTCATGATGGCCGACCGGAGGGCCGCCGGCGACCACTCCGGGTGCAGGTTCTTCAGCAAGGCGGCCACACCGCTAACATGAGGCATCGCCATCGACGTCCCGGAGTCGAATATGAAAGGTTTGTCCTGGTCGATTCCAGCGACGAGGATGTTCAATCCCGGCGCCAGGATGTCCGGCTTAATGATGAGCGGGTTGTTGCGGCTGGGGCCTCGACTGGAGAAGGAGGCCACCGTGGGCGCCCCTCCAACTTTGACTAGCATGCCCCCGAAGGACACATGCGCTATGGAGTAGGGATACTGGCAGTATTTCCTGAGTTTCTTGCCAAACACGCTGGCCACCTGCACCGTGGGTGCTCCGTAGTCGATCAGGGGGGATGTGTAGCCATAATTCTCAGGGCGGACGATCACCACATGCGCCGCGCCTTTGTCGTAGAGATTCTGGACTGTGGGGGCGGTGGTTTCATCACAGATGAGACGATGTGCCCCTTCGCACTTTCAGGGCTGACGCCGGAACAAAGTCGGTAACCTTCGTTGGGGCAGTGTAGGGGGTATTCTGTGTTGGAGACGACCCCCTGCACCAGCGCCTCCCCTTCCACGGTGTCTCCATTCCCAGCACTATGTCACCGACGATCCTCCGGTCGACGGAGCTAGCGGCTACCGTGAGGAGCCACGGCGCGTCGTTGCTAACAGTCCCCTGGTCCGGGCCCTTGTTTCCAGCAGCGGCCACGACAAGGACGCCCTTGGCCACTGCGCGGAATGCGGCGAAGGTCACCGCGTCCTCGTAGTACGGTGGTGCCGGCAAATCAACGTCGTCGGTTATGGAGACGGAGATGATGTCGACGCCGTCACTCACCGCTGCCACAAACCCTTTGAGTATCGCCCAGTGGGGGCACATGTTGGTATTGCAGACCTTGTAGATTGCGAGGTGCGCTAAGGGAGAAATCCTAGCAGCCGTTCCGTTGGCTTGTCCCCCGTGGAAGTATGAGGCGTTGGCGACGAAGGCGCCGGCCGCTATCGAGGCCACATGCGTGCCGTGGTCATTCACATCGTTGGGGGCAGAGTTGTCGTCCAAGAAGGACCTGGCGCCAATAATCTTGTTGTTGCAGCGGACGCCGCCGGTGGCGTCGCATGTGCCCTTCCACTTGGCCGGCGGTGACAAGAGCATCCCATAGTCATCGAAGGAGGGGTGGTTGGCGTTGATTCCGGAGTCCAAGACACCGATGATGACTCCCTTGCCATAGCTAGAGCTGTCCCACATAGACCTGGCAGTCGTAGTGCGGTCGAGGAACTCGGGCGTATGAGTGGTGGCCGGGTACATCATCCCGTCGTGGAACCACCGGCCAAAGTCGGGCTTCCTGGACATGGCCTCCAGCTCCTCCTGGGTGAGCCGAGCGGCAAAGCCTTGGAAGAGGGTGTCGTAGGAGGTGACAAGGCGTGGCTTGCCGTCGTGAGTGACGACGCTCGGGAGGAAGGACATGTGCCAGTCGTGGCGCGTGTCGTCGTCCATGGTGAGGTGGGCGCCGTCGGCGCGAGGCTTTAGCAGCACGATGTAGATCTTGTAATCGGGGTGGTGGGGCGGAGGAGCAGCAGCGGAGGATGGTAGGATGAAGGTGAGGAGGAGGATTGTGGAGTGGAGTGTAAACGTGTAGGGGGGCGCCATACTCGAAGGGTTTGTGGCAGCAAAAGCGAGCGAAGGGCAGAGAGAGCGTGACCGGCCTAGCTACTTTTATACTCGGATCGACCCAGAAACTCGAGTGCCACCCGGCGCAACCGTCTGATGCATGCGGCTAGGGCTGGACTAACGAGCTGCTCGGCTCGTTAAGGCTCGGCTCGTTAAGACTCGTGATCGTTAAGTCTCGAATCGTTAAGCTCGTTAAGGCTAACGAGCTAAATATAAAGCTCGGCTCGGTTCGTTAAGTGTTCGCGAGCGCTCGCGAGCAGCTCGTTAAGAAAATAAATCTGAATATAGAGATGATGAGGTAATTGACGATTAACAGGAAGTAAAAGGGATTCGATGTTTCCTACATTTGTTGACCATAGTTCTCGGTTGTGATATGGGCTTGCTAAAAAAAAGTTGAGTCGTCACTTGTTAGGCTGCTAGTTAGATGAGATCTACCCTTAAAAAGATATGGGATCCAAATTAACGAGCTTAACGATCTGCTCGCGAGCCTCGTTAGCTCGCTCGTTTAGCTCATTAGCAATAACGAGCCAGAATCATTGCTCGGCTCTGTTCGTTAGCATAACGAGCCGAGCTAAACGAGTCGACCAAACGAATGCTCGTTGAGCTTGTCGAGCATCGAGCTTTATGTCCCGCCCTACATGCGGCCACGCACTTGACAGTAAATGATACATCCACGCGCTAGATCTTGTAATCTGGACAGATTCACTATGCCATGTATCTGAGGATTTAGATGGTAGTATGGGAATTCTTACGGAGAGTAAAAGATGCACGCCAAAAACTAATCAATGAAATACTTCCTAATGAATTAAATATTTTTTCGAGAATATATCAATTAAATACTTCCTAATCAATCAAATATATTTCCTAATCGAGAATCAATCAAATAATTCCTGATCAATAAATATTTCTTAAACCAGAATATATCAATCAAATATTCCCTAATCAAGAATATATCAATCAAATACTTCATAATATATCAGATAGCCAAATAAACTCCTACACGTCGTCATCTTCATTAATTAAATTAATCAAGTTTCACGTCAAGTCGTCCGTACTGTTTGGAAGCCACCATACGTCCCGTACGGTCTAACCCTTTTCTAGGGATGGGTTTTTCCATATAGATTGGTCCTCGTCGAGCTACTCCCTTCTCCTCCTCGATATATACCAATACATGTATGGAGATAGACATACCAATTGAGTAACAAACATTATTTTCCCCTATTTCTCTGTGTCCCTTTTACTTTTCGCGTATATGTTTGTGTCGCGTGTACGACTATTTCGACTATACTCTTATTTCTCACTCTTGGACCGGACTCACCGGTAAAGATTATGCAACACGTTATTGACGTACCAGTCCACCTACTGATCTGCACCGAGGGTCCTTCAAGCAGGCTCACGTCCTTGATCAGTGAGGACTATTTCGGATATGATTGCAATAATTAAATGGTCCCACATATTTTTGTCATTTCGTTGTTGCAATTGTTTTACTCGTAGTATTATTTTCTATTTACGGTGTGGAATTCCCTCCTGAGAGCCAAGCTTACTCGTTGTGGCCGAACAATGTCGATGTTCTCATATTCATGGGGCTTTGTTGACTACACTATAGGGAGTCGGTACACAAACGTGATTCTGATGATCACACTACCGCCTCGATGCACCAGTTGTACCAAGCGTTGTCTTGATTTCAGATGAACGACGATGAAAGTTGACATCCCAGATGTAATCGACTTCCGTAGAGCCGCTTGTCGTGTGATGCCTGGTCGACCAAACCGCCAAGCCGCACGTCTAGCTCTGCACTACGTCGCACCACTAAACCACGAAAACCGATTGTCGTCCGAGCTGCTCGCACTGTCATAGAATTTCCATGCCAGTTGTAGGTCCAGCTGACGCGCTCGTAGACCACCATGCATGCCAACAGCGTCGTTGATGTCGAGGATGCCCCGCCGCGCATGTGCGCCCGGACCGCGGGCACCTCGTCTTGCGTCGCCCCCGCCCATGCGTCGTGCCACCATGGCCCTGCTAGCCGCATGCGTGCGTCGTCCTGGCCACAATGACCGAGCGAGCCGCCGCCCCGCCGACTGGCGCTGCTCCGCCCAACCCTCGGCTATCGCGTGAGCTCAACACACCTCCCAACTCTGCCTCGACGGCTTGAGCACCCACCACTGCCCGCATGTCCACGCCCCCATGCCCTGCGCCGCCTTGACGTGCGCCACCGACGAGAAGGCTGCCCCCGACCACGTTGGCTCAAATGGCCCATGTGAATGCGGACTATGTATTATTACTAAAGTCTAAGTTTATTTGTCCCCCAACTATGTATTATTCCTTATGTCAAAGTTATTGATACATTGTCACTTTTCCTACTTAAATTGGTTCTAGCAATGATGTATGGCTGTTTCACACACGTTTCCATCTAGTATAAATACTGTTTCTTTTGGAGAGAGGTTTCCAAACTGAAAAAATGAAACTTAAATTAGACAAATATATGATAGAAAAATTGATAATAGGATATAAAAGACGTTGATTTAAAAACCATAACATTTATAAAGGAATCATAGTATTATCTCAATCTGTCGAGAGTTAAATAACCCTCGGTGATTTTATAACAAAACTCAATACATTATAAAAAATGTTCACCGTGTTACAAAAATATGTTCGAGTAGTACAACAAATCGTAATTATTGCCTTCCACAAAGAATTTTTCTTCCTCTCGATTTTACAAACATTCGTACATATATAACAAAATATTAACCATGATGTAACAACCTGTTCATATATTTAAAAACTGGTAGTGCATTCTCACAGTTTAGAAAAATAAAGAACCATGTTTGTGGGTGCTGGACTGCTGGCGCTGCCCCTGCCCTACTCGTAGTCGACCCTCTACCCATGCATGCTTTGCTACCAGTCATGGTTTTGGTTACCGGTCGGGAAATCCGGTTACCGGTCGGTAACCGGACATCACGAGCACCCTTGAGAAATGGTCATACGGGACGAAAAATCCCGAAATTTTGAATTTTAACGAAAACTTTCGGTAAATGGTTAAATTGGGATCCAAAAAATTTGAATTTTTGAATTTAAGTTTTTAAATTCGTCCGATAACCGGTCGGGATTTTCCGGTAACCGCGGTAACCGGAAATCCCGACCACCCTCGGGAATTTTTTTTCTACCGGTAACCAAAACCTTGCTACCAGTGCGAGCGGCTGAGCGCGCGTGCTTCGTGTCGGACTGGCCAGTCCATTCGGGCGAACTCTGTTCTGTGTGCCATACTCGGAAACTGAGAGCATGAATGTCGTTGCCCATCAGGATCGGGAGCCGAGGCGCCCGGCGCAGAAGATGACTCGAAACTGTTCCGGCTTCCATCGATTCATTAGCCGTCTCATCACTCCCAACAACCCTCCACACCCTTCAGATTCCCAAGCATATATTCGCCGCGCCAGCTCCGTTCTAGTCGACCATACCGGACAGCACCGGCGCCACCGTCCTTGATGACCTACCCGAGTCGATCCTCATCGAAGAGATCTTCCTCCGGCTGCCGTCGGAGGACATCCTCCGCTGCCGCGCCGTCCGCATGTCATGGCGCAGCGCCACCTCTACCAGCAAATTCATGCTCGACCACCACGCAAGCCAGACCTCGCTCCCCATCTTCGACCATGTTCAGCTGAGTGGCACCAGTGATTCCCGTCTCCTCGCCGTCCGCCGTGACTCCCCCGATCGCACGCTCCGGCCTGTTATCCGGTGCGCCGCCCCCAGCATGCATCACCTCACGCTCCACGCCACTCTTGACGGCCTCCTCCTCGTCTCCAGCACCACCTACACTCCCCGCGACGAGAGGCTCTTCTACCTGTGCAACCCGGCCACCCGCCAGTGTGCTCCCCTGCAAAAGCTTGGCTGGTTCCATTCTCGCGCCCACATCGCAGGTTTCTACCGCCACCACCCAACCGGAGAATACCGGGTGCTCTATTTTATCATCATTGTCAGGGAAGAAGGTGATTGTGCTACTTACTTCGTCTTCACGGTGGGATCATCTGACGACCCAAGGCGCATCTGGTCGGGCCGGTGGACGCCGTCGCCGTCCTCACTGGAATTTACGTTGCTCGATGGGCTGCCATGCTTCTCCCGTAACCGTAATCCACCTCCAGTTCAGCAGCGTGGCAGCCTGCACTGGATAGTGCCACCGGCGACGGAAGACCAACAACCTGCCAGCGACGTGACGGTGATACAGGACATAATAGCTTTTGACACGACTGACGAGACATTCCGGTGGATGGACCGTCCAGCCGACCCAGGCCCTTGGCCGTCGCTGTTCGAGGTCGACGGCGCCCTCGCCTTATGTGGCACTGACGACGGCACCAGCCGCACTGATGTCGAGGTGTTCGTGATGCAGGAGTACGAGGCCGGGCTCTGGGACTTGACGCATCGGATTAGCATCGTCTCGCCGTCACCTACGCAGCTTTATGACTCGGGGAGAGCCGTTTTGTCTGCCGGATGGCTGTACTCAACGATCGTGAGTTCCTCCTCAGGTTTCCAGGCTACCGCCTGTTGCACTGCCACTTTGACGGCGACTTACTAAGAGACGCGGCGCTGAAATGCGATGACGCCGATGATCGAGACTGTGGCATGGAGATTACTCTGTATTCTTGGCAAGAGAGCATTGTTCCTCTTCCGTTCTTTGAGATGCAAGGAGAAGATGATGTCAACAAGGAGCATCCCTTCATCCTAGGGATGTAGCTAGCCAGGACTCTTAATTTGGTTTGCTGCGCTGTGTAGTTTTCTTGTTAATCTGGGCACTGAAATTTCAGATGTCTCGTATCACCGTATGGTTCTTATTATCGGTAACTCCTAGTCTGGTCTCAGCTCTGGTGTATGAAGAATCTGTGCTAATGAAATGTTTAATGTCCCATAATAATTTTCTAGCTCTCATTTCCTTTCATGGACCTGATGACTTGCATGTGCGTACCACAATGAGAAATCTCCCGTCCGACCTACGAAATTTCGCATCTTACGAGTACCTCCTTTGTGTGTCTAAAACTTCCATCACTTGTGCTGTGCTGATGTTGCTGAGTCGATAATAGATTATTGCATCAGAAACGTGGTTCAACTTCGCATGTCAATCTTGTTGTTCTCGTTATATGTTGAGCAATTCTCTATTCAAGACTAATTGGTTATGTCTAAACTATTCAAGAGGTTTCAAAATGTTTCCAAACTTAACAACTGAGAAACCACTATTTGCTTCCAAATGAGATTTAGTCTGCTAATGAGAACCCAAACCTTGTTCCCATCCAAATGCTACCTTATAAACAGGTCTATTTTTACAACTGAGAAGCACAATTTTTACGGTCACTGAACTTAACGCAAAAGTAGTAAAAATACTTATTAGCTATTTTTACAGACCACTATAATTCATGGAAAAATACTTCAATAATTATTAACTATTTTGTAGTCACATAAAATTCATGGCAAAATGAAATAAATATTAACTATTTTTTAAGTTCAGTAAAATTCAAACAAAAATAGTGCAACAATTAGAAAAATAGTGGAAGTCGTACCTTGTGTTTATCACTCATAATTGAGCAAGGAGAAGTGTTGGTGTCGTTCAAATCATGGTGTGGAAGTCGTACCGTGTGTTTATCTACGTCCAAAAATGTTTTCACGATTTTTAGAAATTTAAAAATGTCGATTTCGAATTTTCAAAAAACGAGCTCCATGTAGCCCGGGGCTCCATTTTAGGTTGACCAATCTATAGCATAATCTAGCAGCGTTAACTTCATCCGTTTGTATTTTAGAAAGGAAAAGTAGCCGGTTTGATGGAAGCACAACCTTTGCGCTCTGCGAGCGACCTATTCAGAAACATACATCTCTTCTATAAAGCTCCGTAGACTACCCGCCTTCTCCTCCCATCTGCCCCGATCGGTGAGTTTGGTTCGTCAGATGCGTAAATGAGTGCTGCTGTTTTACCTGGGTCTGTTGGATGCGATGAATCCGATTCTTACTACTCGACCGAGGGGCACAGCCGCTGACCGCTGGGGCCAATTTTCGCTAGGCCAGGTTCGTCAGCTGCATCGTTCAACCGCGCGCGCGTCTCACTCTTTTTGCCCGCGCCCCGCAGCCAGACAAAACCGTGCCCAGCGGTGAAAACCCTAGCCCAATCCCCGCATGTCCTCATCGCCCAATCCCCTCCCTCTCCACCCGCCCAAGCCGCCGCCGCGCCTCCGGCCTAGGCGCCACCCCTCCCCCAACTCTCCTTCCGACGGCAGCGAGTGGCGCCGGTAGCTGGCCGCGGTGGCGGCGGCTGCTGGACGACATGGGAGGAGCAGCGGCGGCGGCGGAGGCTGGCCCCGGCAGCAGCGAGCAGCGGCGGCTGCTGTACGCGGCGGTGGCCGCTGGACGACATGGGAGGAGGAGCAGCGAGGTGGGAGACCAAGACGGAGCTCGCGTCGTGGTAGAGTGTCGCAGCATGACGACCTGCCGGCCGCTCGACGAGAATACTGCCCCTACCCCTGACCGTAAGCTCTCTCTCCCTTTTCCCAAATCAAGAAACCCCGACTCCACTCAACCCAGCATTCCGGCCATGAAATTTTGGGATCTTGCTCTGATTTGAGGGTGGTAGTGCGATTTCGTCAATCTGGTTTTCGTGGCCTGGAGGTGTACATGCCAACCGCAAACGTTGGTGTTTGCGTTTCTTACATTGTTGCGTGGCCTCTGTCTTTCTCGTAGGTGCTCATAGCCTCGCCTTATATGTGCTGGCTACGCGAGCTGGGTTGTGCCAGGAAGGCGTGTGTTCATCGTTGGGCTCTCACCACTGGTCTGCTTAAGATGTGGCATGGTTGATTGGTAAAGCGTAATGTCACATTTTGGATTTTTTCCTCATGTCAACTGTAGGTTAGGTAGGTTATTCTTTTTGGAACATACTGTTAATTTTCATATGTTCCTTGAGGTACTTCATTTTGTGTTTATTGGCATGAGATGATGCTAATCATCTTTTCTAAATGTTTCAATACAGCGCGAGGGGTTATGATGTAGGTTCAAGGGTTCTCTATTTCATTTTGGAGCTTGGTTTCGATGCTGATGCAGTGATGAAGTCTCTCGCCTGCAGTTTTGGTATTTTCTCAGACTAATTCAGTACCGTCCTATATATTGCATTATGAATGTACTAAGTAAATTTATTTACAGATAAGTATGTCCATTCAATCATGTAAACTGAGTATGTAGACCGGAAATCATGTAAAAAGGATGGTTGTGGGCTGGAGCAGCGGAGCTCCGTCGCCTCCCAGTGTCGTGCATGGGCTGCTACTGGTATTCCTCAATCCTCACTATTATTCTATTATGAATATTTCTTGGGTTGCTGCTTGCTGTGTAGCTTATTTGTGTCTCGCTACTTTGTTTTTTATAGGCAAGCACTCTTATTAGGATGTGTCAAATGCCACAACTGCATAGTAGTACACATGTTGGAATTAACAAACATGTCATGGTAACCGAGTCTAATTCGTGGGTGGGTAAATACCTAGAAGCTTTTGAATAGATTGAGTTAATTAGGAACTAAGAATAAACATTTCGGCAAGGTTGTCGAATTGATTAACCCAATGAGGTTTTCCATTTTACATCTACTGCATTATTAGTTAACTTTCTTCTTACTTTGTTTGTTGGCTGAGTCATTCCTTCTTCCTGCCTGCTTAGTAAAAACTTTATGTTCCGTTCTGCAGTTCAGGTGGATGTAGTTGACCTCTACTTGGATGGTGTGGACACGAACTGAAGATCAAACTAAGGTCAGTCAATAAGGGTAAACCTTTTGTTCTTTGTGATATGGTATTCTGAACTATTTTTTCGCAATACTAACACTTATATGTACTGCAGGGATAACCTTTTCCAGATCTACCTCCATATATTACTTGTGAGAGCATGAAGAAGGGAGTCGCCGGTAGCCAGCATCGAGGTTCGACGTGCTTCTGGTTACACCTCTTTGCATGAGCTCCTCATTCTATCCTTATCCCCTAATTTAATTCCTATTCTGTAGTGTTAGCTTTAAATTTCGGTCCATAGAATTAATACATGATGTACTTCTGATAGCGTGAACTCAAAACTATGCTTCTAGGCTTTGATGAAAATCAGTTATTCTTCTGGACACGTATTTCACTGAATCACCTATTTCTTATGTGCTCCCGGTGTCTTCTTGGCACTCAGTTCAACAACCTTGCCGCCATATTCGACCTGAAGGCAAGTGTCTTCTCTCGGCCATATTATCTAATCATTATGTGTAGATCTTTGAAAGAGTGGTGAGCTGACCAAGAAACATCTGTTTGACAGGTGTGATTGTGCAGTTTTCATATGACATTATTTCAAAGATCTATCCTGGATAAAATTGGTTGTGAAAAGAAGAATCAGTGATTACTTTTGAATTCAGAAAGTACTGGTATCCTATCAACAGGAACCGACAACGGTATCCTACCAGCTGTTGATACGGTTTGGAGTGCCAATCCGGAAGATCTTCATGTTCTGCATGTTAATATATCAATTTTCATGTTCAAGCATCAACAATCCAGGTCGTCGAGCAAAAGAGGATGCTGCTCTCCAATCAGCCACGGAAGATCCCGTGCAAGATCATGAACATCGAGTCGAAGGTGTCGCCTTTTTTTAATACTTGGACCCTTCAATTTATTCACATTAGGTGCAGAACTATAGAGATATGCATTACCTATTTGGTTTCAGATCAGCTGTTCTTTTTGGTAAATCTCGGTGTCTGGGTCAAGCATTGTGGTAAATCTCACTATAATTTATTTTTTCATTCCCTGAAGCTGCAGCCTTCCAATTGTAGGTTTTAGGTCACTACAGGGACCGTGTGCGGGTGGGCCCTAAGTTTGAGACATAATGGTTGTTTCTCAGTTATGTAAAATTTAGCTACAACCATTATGTTTCTCAGTTTTGTGGCTTGCAGATACAATATATTGCCTATCTGGTTTATGTGACTTGCATCTGCAAGCTATCGTTTCTAAATAGCTGAGTGATTCTTGGAAATATATATCTGTGCTAGGATGTTTGAGACACACGCATCGAGTCATAATTATTTGATTTCAAATCAATGTTGCTGCCAGTTTTGTACAGAGCCAGCCTTTTTGTGGTATCATTTCTCAGTGCTGTGAATTTTGTACAGATTCGTCAAAGAGATATATGAGGTCACTAAGCCGGGGAGAGGCGTTGCGGATTCGCCATGCGCTTGCTGCTGAAGAAGGCACATGAGGGTGTGGTGGCCTAAGTGTTGGTGTTGCGGCTATGAGTTTAATAGTGGTCAACGACAAGGTGTCTCACTGCATCCTCTCTAGCCATCCATCGGTGAGGTACACAATGACAGTGTCGCGCTCGATGGCGCTAAATTGTTGGTCCTAGCCTCAGGTGAAAATACTCCTGTTATTTCTCATTTACGTGAAATGGATTGCTACTTGATTTGATTTGGTTAGCATCTGTGTGTATTATGTTACTGAATTTTGAAATCACATTCTGTAACTACAGCTTGCACAATAAGAAAAAACTGATAAATGCATTGACTGTACTTTTGTGTTTTGTTATTTTATTGAAACTAAATTTGGGCTTGTATCTTGCTAAGTAATACCCGCTCAACCATTTCTGGGATTGTATTGTTATACCATCTTTGTCATTTGCATTCCAGCTATTTGAGAAGGAGAAGGGTCTGAACAATTTGTTTGTTTTCACTGTCCACATATAGGTCTTGAGGTTGCTGCGTGTGCTTCCACCCTGTGTGTAGGTTGAGCTGCTACCTCCCCCTCCCCATATTTTCATTTCAATTTTTATTTGCTATAGATTGTATGATATTGTGCAGAACGAGAGCTCTCGTGATTTTTACGTGACCCTGCTTAGCTTTCAATTTTTGTGTAGCTTTGTTTTCTTTTCAGAATTGGACTTATCTTGCTTTTGCATAACTATATCGAATATCTTGTTTGGCTTCCTTGGAAGATAAAGCATTGAATATGTTATTTTCCCTTCCTTGCTATCCAACATTTTTAGGATGCTTAGGATGCAGCTCGTAGGTTGGTAGCTTATGATAGTTGAGTTGCATATGATTTCCCTGTTTTCATGAGACATATAGTCTAACATTTATAAAGAATGCCATGGAAAGCGCAAGTAGATTGTTACTTGAGCATTTGGTTTGGTTCAGATTATTCTTATTTGTGCATGAAACACTTCCTTTTCCATCGTGTTTGAATGTTCCTTTCTGTTCTGAGGGGGGGAAGGGGTTCGCCGATAGTTCGAGATGTTGTTTTCCCGATGATTTGGTTCACATAGATCGTAGAGGATGCTTCTATAATGTATATTTGCCTTCAACATTACCTATGCATTTTTTCCCTACTGTTTTTGCTGAAGGACCTTATTCCTTGCGCTCTTGCCTTCAACATGATTTGGTTCACATAGATCGTAGAATTATGCCTACACCGATCATCCATGGTGTATCATGTTTTTTCAGTCTTCAGTACTTGTGTTTCTTTTAGGGAATTCAGTACTTGTGGTTAACAAGATTTATTTGCTTACTCCACGGATTCTTTTGAGAAATGTCGTATAACAGGGTTCTCGATGTTACTGGTGGTCTGAAACTTTTATAGAAGCATTTGTGTGTTCTCGAGCAGATGGTACAATTACTGGCATGTAAACTTAACCAACGGAAATAACCATAAAAGACCAGTCAAATGAAATTATTTTATCTAACAGATCTATATATTTGTATGTAATGGTATACGTTTCAAAAGTATTGAGCACCAGTTTGAAGTTTACCTCTGTTTAGGGACTGTGGATTAGATACCTTTAAATAGCCTCATTTGTGCTTTATTGCTCGATTTGCTAACAAACTACATTTTTGTGTTGCTGATTGCTTTTCAGGCTTATTGGTTTTGGTTCAGATAGAACAACTCCAGGCTTAGGAACGTTTTGGTTTTGATAGAAGATCCATCGGACGGGTAAGCACTTCGGGTTCTATCTCTCCGCCACATAGTTTGTTTAATATCTGAATTGCTAATTCGTCTCTGTTAGTAGTTCGTCTGCAGTAGCTATAGAATTCGCTCAAATATATGTACAATTTGGTACTAAAATCATAGGAAACATGCTTCTTCGGACCCAGTACATGCTGATTTTTTTACTAGCTGGAGTCACTTAATATTCCTACTATTTAGGCCATGACAGATGTATCTGTGGTTCTAATTTTCTAATTATTCTCAAATTTCAGTTTGTCTATTCATCATGTTCTTATTTCCTCACTATGAATCTGTTGCAGCGCTATTTTTTGCAATCGTCCTAATGGCAGAAAACTGATTTTAAGTTGCTAAAAATATCTTTCTAATGTATGTGTACTTCAGAGGCAACATGCCTTTACTATTTGAAAGTTGGTGAAAATAGCTTTTCCTTGCTTGATTGCTTCCCATTTCTGCTCGTGATGCTCATGTGTGAGATGGATGTATCTACAATTTTGATTTCGAAGGGGAATCTGGAATTAAGGTTTTTTAATGGCCTCCATAGTACTGTTTGAGTTACTAATTTCGTAGCAGATGTTGTCAATAGATTAAATGGGATGATAATTGCTTAGTTGTGGTCAGTCTTCTACTATACATGGGAGCTACATGTTTTATTTGCCCACCTTTCATAAAGCATTGGCTTCATTTGGTTTGAAAAATTGCAGGTACTTGCTATACCTTACTTAAATCATTGGCTTGCTAATAAATCATTAAATTGTTTCCTTTTTATTTATCATCATAGCTGGATGGTTGACGGTGGCGGTGTCGGTCGGGAGGAGAGTGGGGGTAGCGGGAGGAGAAGGAGCACGGCGGCGGTGTCGGTCGGCGCGGCCGAAGAGGAGGAGTAGGGGAAGGAGGTGGGCGGGCTTGGGCTCCAGCCTGTGGGACGCGGGCGTTGGTCGAGGCGCTGCCTCATCCCAGAGGAGGGCGGCGATGCGGACGGAGCCGGGCATGGCAGCCGTGGTGTCGGGTATGAGGCGGCGCTGCTGGAGCTCGTCCCGGAGGAGAGCGGCGACGCGGTGGGTGGCGGCAGCAGTGGAGTCCAGGTGCTGGCGCAGCACGCTGCCTCGAGAAGGCCGTCCACGGTCCACCACAACCTGGGCTCTAGATCTTCTCCAGCCGGCGGCAGGGGTCGTAGGCCTCCTCGGTCGTTCCCCTTTTTGCTGCAGGGGAGGGACAACGGCGGCTGGGATTGGAGAGAGCGCGGGCGCCGCCTCATCGTGCCTCGCATCGGGCGAGCGGGCCTGAGGACGGGAGACCGGCGGCGGCGCTCGCTCCGTCTCCTCCAGCCATTCTCCTCTTGGGTTCTACTCCTCTCCCTCGCGCCGCCAGCCCTGCCACTGTTTCTGCCTCCATCCTCAATCCTGACCTGCACCGGTGACGGAGGAGTCAGAGGTCAATCTCGCGGGAAAGAGGAGGAGCGGAACTGATGGAGAGTTTGGCCAGCAACTCCATCTTCCTCAATAGAGAGAGGAAGAACAGAACTGCACCAAGGAGGAGGGAGATGTGGAGCAGCGGGGGAGGAGGCAGAACACCAAGGAAGATGGAGAGTCAAAGTACAGCAGCGGGGCGGAGGTGATTGGGAGAGAAGCGCGAGAGGACGGCCGAGGATGACGGTGCTACTGATTGCAGGTTCGTCTCTCTCTCTCTCTGACATATTTGCTTGCTACCATTCTTAAATTTTGATGGATGTATTAGGCTGCGATTAGATCTGGATTTATTAGGCTGCGATTTGCTCTGGATGTACAAGTCTTTTTTTTTGACATTTACATAATAGCGCGTTATACTGCTACAGATGCGATTTTTTTCTTCATTTTCTTTTGTTTGATATGAAATTTTTGTTTTGATTATGCAGGTTTACTACTACTTTAACAGTTTCTGATCATTCTTATCCAACAAAGCTGAAACAAGGTGCAATGTATTCACTTGATGTCGGTCTGCATCTGATTTATTGTCAGTATAAGTATTGATGCATGCAAATAATTTGGAATATGCGCTCTGGCTGTTAGTTTGCATCTGATTTATTGTTAGATTACTTCCACTCACTGATGTCCAGCTATATACACAATACCTACTGATTGTTTCATGAATAACTAGAGTGCAGGTTGATCAACGAGCAGGACGAGCTGGAGAACTCGGCCTGGCAAGTGTTATAGGTTATACCCAAGTTCCATCTGCCAATATTCCCTTGCTGGAAATGTTATGTTATGAAATTATTAAATCTTCTTGATATCGAAATCCTGAAGTTTGATTTCCTGGACTCTTCGCAACTAACGCCTACCTGCAGCATCAAGGTGAGCAACCCACTCTGAAGTTTTTCCTTTCACATCTTGCAGCAGCGATGAGATGTGGTAATAGAAATGATGTCATATTTTCCTAAGGTTAATTAAAATGAAATTAATCACTCATGACGACAAAATAAAGTGTCATATCTTACCTTGGCACACTTCATTACATGTGAATCTAAACACATAGGAGGCCAAGCGATGTGATGAAATATTATGAAATCACCACCTGTTGCAATTTATTAATCTTGAATTATGTTAGCATTCACTCATGCTATTTTCAGCTCTTCCCAATAGCCAATGTTAGTGCTGCTACTACCTCAACATTTTTATTTCTTTGATTGCAGGATGTGAATAACTGGGGTCTTGGACTACAGGTATATATCTTGTGACCTGTCATAATCTTAGCCTTATTGGTCTGGGTCCTATCTCTTTGGTCATGAGATACATGCTATGATTTCGTTTCATTAAGAGTATTGAGTCTGAAATGCAGGAACTGGGCGCAATCGTTCCTGCTATAATAAAAACAGCTATAAGAAAGGTATATGCACTTTGTAATTACTTGTTCTGGGAGGGTTTTGTTTGAGATAATTTACTGCATGGTATTTATGTTGGTCTGTTTCATATTTCTATTTCTGGATGTATTGGCTCCTGGGGATGTTGCTGGTTACTCACTAAAGTTCCATGACCTGGTGCTTGGAAGTGGTGGATTATTCCCATTGTTGCACCAGCTCAATGAGCATGCCAAGCTCTGGATATTCATGAATGTGACTTTGGTTTCTAAGCTGAGTGAGCTTTTAGGCACATATAAACTGAGTGAGTTTGTGTTAGTGAATTCCATGGTCAATTACATTCTAGAAATACTTTCTGATTTGTTTAATAATGGAATCACTTGCTGGGACTTTGGTTTTCTGCCATGCCATATACAATAAAATATTGCTCCTGATTTACCGATACCTGTTCTTATATGTAATATTTTTGTAATGTTTCCTTTCATCTGCAATCCTGAAATATTATTTAATATGTCCTGGTGTTATTTACTTTCATTTGACAATGAAAAATTGCCATTACAGTTCAGTTATTTACCTCAAGCTATGTGTCACTTCTCATGCTGTCCTATTGATACAGAATCAATGTTGTCAATTGTCTTGATCTTCGAGAAGTATTCTTGGACTCAACAGTTGCGAGAGAGTAGTAGCACTGTTCTTATTCCTGAAGGAACAAAGCTTTGGTATATGATAATAGGCTGCACATGTTGATCCTACTGTATGCATTTACATGTCGCACCCGGTGATCGACTTCTCAAGCACAAATGATTGGTATTTGTTGTATGCTAATTCATATGTTAGTTAAGCATCCTTTATTTCGCTGTTGCAAGTTTTTGTAGCTGGACGCTCACCGTTCGGCTGTACGATGCGGTGAGCTCTGCCCTTTTTGCCTGATTCTTATTGCCCACTTTGTTTTGGTTTAATTGACCTGGTGACCCACTGCCAACCCAACACCAACAACTTAAGATAATATGGACCTAACTAAGTTTTGTGGTTCCTCTGCTTTTTTTAGATCTCAATCCTGATTTTGTGTTTTCTCGTTAAGAGCAGAGCTTCCTCTGCTTTGTTACATGCATCGCATAAGTATAATTGCATGATTCACTTTTGGGGTGCTAAATGAGAGTCACTTTGAAAAATATTGCGTATTGTGAAGTAGCCACTTTTTAGTGTAGAAGTAACATATTGCTGGCTGGACTAAAACTGAGCTGGTCTCTTATAGAAAGCACAATGTAGCATTGTATCTTCACTTGTGTTTGTGTAGGGAAACATCATAGTTCATACCAATGCACATTACTATCTCAGATTGGGCTATCTTGCACATAACTATTTGTAGTATGTATATGAACCCGTGGAAGTCTTAAATAAATAATTTTATGTTGAAAAATAAAGATGGAATTTGAGCTGCCTTGTGGGTATGTAATTTCTTTTAGGTATTTTATCATTATGTCACTGAATCTGTGTGGTCAACTTGTTCTATCACTGAATCTCTATTCATTTCTAATTAGGTTCTGAGGTTTAGTTGGTGTTTCAAAGGAAATATCTTCCATTTGACTGATGAAACCACTATGCTCGGCCATTTATGTGTCTCTATAAATTACTTGATGATAAGGTGTTCCATCCCTCATATACATCCGATAGTGAAGAAATAGCTTTTTTCTCCTTATGATAATTATACATACTATACACTGAGTTTTACTCATGTGATTGTTCTGTTTTTTATTATGCAGAAGATTTCAGTAGATCATTGCTCAACGGTGGCTGCAATCACTAAGCTGGTGTTAGGGCGGCCAGGACGTGCGCCCGTCGCTCGACTCTTGTCACCACTGGTGAGCTTGGCTAGCAGATGGCTTGGGGGTGAGCTTGACTAGCAGATGGCTTGGGCTTTGCACACGGTCGGGGGAGACGAGCCACTGGGACAGACGCGAGCGACTTCATCAGGTGACGTGAGTTTCTTTCGGTAGCTGTTACTAAATTATCAGATCATCCCCGGTGTTTAGATAATAATGGTCTCTTACTGCCACTTATGAACTTTGGGCCTTTCTGGAAATATATTCTAAGATGCTACATAATTTAGTGAATGTGTTTCTTCCCTTGATGAAGACAATGGTAAATGTTGTTAGTAGTTTGAAATTTGAATGACTGACTGCTTAATAATTTGAGTGCAAAGCTAAAAGCTGGTTTGGTGCAAGAACTAAACTGCTTGTTGACAATTGTTTCTGGCTTAGATTTGGTGTACATGTTTAATTGCTGGTATTGTATTTGCTCTAAATGATATATAATCTGAATTTTTTAATCTTGATATTTTTCCAGGTAAAGATCAATATGGTTGCTACCTGTGATGAACCTGATGGCATCATATTGGTTCCTTTTGGCATCTTCTGGTTAAACTGTCGTTTGAGTCAAATTTCTTCGGAAATGAAGAAAGTGATAGAGTTGCTAAATCCATATCTTCTCCGCTTTCAGTGAACCCCGTCAGCTTTTATATGCTCAGGCGCACATGTTCTGGGTGAGTTGCTTCATCTACAAGTTCGCTTCTTTTATGTTTTTTTGGTTCCTTTTGGCATCTTCAGGTTCTATTTTGATCTCATCTCTTCAACCTTCGATTCCACTTTCAGGAGTACTGGGGCGGTTACTGGAACCTCAAGCAGTTGTGGTTAACTGGGAGCACTGGAGGAGACATACTGCTAAAGTTCTGATGGTAACCTCCATTTCCATGCTTTGGTTTGGGTACATGCTTGCTGGGTGTCATATGTGTCCACATTAAAAATTCTTTTGCATGTCACTTTCTAATCTACCCTTTGAAAACGTTTGTGAAGTACTTGATTTTTACCATGCGCCCTTGAGTCCGATTTGTTTTCTAAAATAACCATTTTTCTTAGGGATGATAGGTTTTGATTTCCCTTTAGACTCAGTTTATACATTTTCCTTTGGTGGTACGTTGGTACCCTGTCCGTGATTCTGTACCTGAACCAAAACAATGGGCCATCGAGTTTCAAACTAGACTGGTTTACTCCAGTCTCCAGTGGACAAGATGGTGCGGTTGTGGGCATCCTTGTTGGTGTTCTTATGAAGTGATACAACCAGTACGTTCGCTTACCTTAATCAATATGCCTTCATGTTGTTATAATGTGTTGTGTTGCTTCAGTTTCTCTCTATAGACTATTCAGGACCTATTATACCCTGCTATCAAATTTATGAGTATTGTACCTCTGTTGATGGAGCTAAGTGGAGTGTTACAGCCAACATAAAAAACTGCTACACCAATCTGATGTCGAATAAACGTTTCCTTTTATATGACAAATAACCATGTCAATGTGAACTACTTGCATGGCATGTCTATGCATTTGAAAAGGACCCTTCCTATGTTTCCTTCAGTTTGTTTGGTCGCTGCTGGTATTTTTATTTTTCTTAATCCTGTGATTTGGTTGTGTGGTGGAATGTGGTACTGCTGCATCAGTTGGTAGTTGGACATATTAGGTTAGATACCAGTTTTAAATATTGTATTTCTTATTTTTGTAGTGGGTGATCGACAAAGGAGCCAAAGGAGAAGGCAGAACACAGATGTAGCAGCTGAACTGTTCATGTTTGTTTCCCTTTCCGTAAAGAACACACTACAATTAATTAATTTGGGTGTATGCTGATTGTGATAGTTAATCAATTGGGTATGCAGACTATTGTGGTGCAGCATGATAAAATTATTCCCAAAACCTCTGAAGTAATTCACCCATTCGCTCATCTCCCTGTCATGCACAAAGTCATGCTCCCATGAAGCAAAATTTTGATTTTTAAATGCTATAGTTATATTCTCAATAAATCGAGTTAGCCGTTCACACTGATGGTTAATAGTTCTGCAAATTGGGAATTGGTCAAAATTATATTACTAACGTTTAAAATTGATGAATGGTGTCTATGCAATAGATGGTGCTTTCCAAAAAGTTGCTCTGTTGATGTTTTCTCTGATGTGTGACGTGATGTTTTTTTATTCGCCTACTAATGTTCAGCTCATGCACTCGCTAAATTCGTCCTTAATTTTAAGTAACCAATCTGTGTCCCCCTGGTTTATAGATTGCCCTTTATTTGTGTTAGGATTTACATGTTCCCAAACTTAACATTTTACCACTAGAGAAGTTTACAGAGGTGATCACCTATACTCACTATCGAGGGCCAATTCCGTTGAAAAAAGTTTAACGATGCCTGCAATTTTAGGTTTACACGAGTGAACGAGAACAAACGTTGTAGTTGTCTATCGACAGATTCGATCAGCCACGAGCTTATATATGAAATCGGCAACTCAAATCACCTGAAGAGAAGAAGCTGCCCTTCGAGAAAAGAGGAGGGATAACTCCTCCGTTCTTCCTGGATGCATCAGTGGCCCTTATCAACCTAGAACATGATTAGTGCGAGACTGGATTGGCAGACAGAAAACAGCAGTGCCAGAATCACAAACAGAGGGCAAGTGACAACGAGATTTGTAAAAATAGAAGGTAGGGGAAGAAGGATCCCGAAGCCCAACGATATGAAGGAGAAAGAAGATCCACCAAAACCCTAGCGGAAGGTCTCCGTCATCCCGAGAACTATCAATGGAGGAATTGGAGGTTCACAGAATGAGATGGATATTAGGATAGAGAGATAAGACACACCAAACACAAGATAATGAAGCTCAGAAAAAAGCCCAAGATAGTAGGAGAGTCATTTAGAACATGCAATTTGTTTCTTTTGTGTCCTTTCGCTCATTTAAATCCATTTTTAGTTGATATTTCATGCAAAAAACTTCAGCATTTCCATGTTAGTATCCATATATGTATCTGAGCTTAATGAGTGCAAAGAAAATTAGTTGTTTAAGTCATTACTTCCCATTCTATTTTCTTTCCGATAAATAATCGTCGAGATCCTACTTCGCACTAAAGTATTCGACCAAAAAAACTTGGCGGTGCCATCTGTTTTTAAGATGCAATGTGCCATACCGAACTGAAAATGAACGCCAGTTACGTGCCCGAAAAATGGCTTAATTTCAATCAAATGATGGGTAGCAAAACAAAGAGGTTACTATGGCAATAATACGGTCTTGCTTCCGGCAGTTGCGCAACAGGTCATCTATATTAAGTAATGCACCATGTATTTTCTGCTTGACTGTAACCGCAATATCAGTGTATCTAAGATGGTGTCTAAAACATGGATCTTCAGGGTGACGTGGTTTAAAGACTGAAAATATCATCCTTCATAAAATTGAATCCGTGTTTACTGGAATATGTAGTAGCTATGCTAAATATATGAACCAACAATGGATTCGTAATTATTTTTCGATCGATATATTTGATTTCCATGACAATTACTGGAATATGTAGGAGCTATGCTAAATGTATTCCTAACTATTTTTTGATCGATATATTGATTTCCGTGACAATTCTCTAACATTACGACCATGTTTTAATGGGTACGGTGTGCAATCAGGGATCATTGTTCATTTTGAAATTAGCCTCCTATTGTGGTGTCTGGTACTTCAAGACAATACTACTTGAGATTGCACAAAATATTTGTTGTCAAGTTTAATCCATTGTTGGTTCATAAATTATCGATGATACCTGCATGATGATAGTGACACATCATATATAAAACTTAAGGCTACAAACAGAGGGCAAGTTACTATGTAGACAGAAAGAACCTACTGTTGTCAGAGACACTAATCTATGTTATAGTGTAGATTCACCAATTTAATCGCTTTTTATTTATTGTTGTTCCATACAACAGCTTCAGCATTTTCCGATTAATATCCATATAAATCTGAGCTAAATGAACACGAAAAAATGAATTACTTTTCACCGGTTTACAATTCATTATTTTGTTTCTTCGTATTTATATAAACTGTGTGATGAAACGGATCTCGATTTCGTATTTGCGCAGGTGCCACAACAGATTTTCAGAGCATCCATACAAAACTAAGCTAAATGAACGCAAAAAATAATATTTACTTTTCTCCGTTTACAGTTCATTTTATTTATGTTTTTATCTTATTGGTCTATAAGACGTTTTCTTGAAACTGGTCCCGCTTTCAGCACTTGAGTCGGTGGCACAACGGGTTACTATACATATGTGACCGAGTTTAGTAAGTGCAAAGAAAAATGGTTGAGTTATTTCTTCGGATTCTATTCTTTAATCGATAAAAACATCAAAACTAAATGCAAGTTGAACATCATATGGCTTATAAATATATCCCACTAACTTAAAAATATAATTTGTAGATACAAAGTACCACATACCTCTATGTGTGCTACAAGAATATTAACCGCCGAGCTCCTACTTTGCACAAAACAAGTCGACCAAGAAAACTTGATGGCGCCATCTATTTTTAAAATATGTGCCATATTAAATTGAAAATGAGAGCTACTTACCTTTACCAAAAACAGGTTAAGTTCAATCAAATGATGGGTAGCAAATCCATATTAAACTGAAAATGAGGGCTAACAGGTTAAGTTCAATAAAAATGATGGGTAGCAAATACAAAAAATGTACGGGAACAATATTATCTTTGCATCCGGCAGTTGTGCAGTTTTTTGGGTCAGCTTATTCTATGTGTTTTATTTCTCTGATCTAATTAGATGCTAAAATTTGTTTCTTGTGCTTGCATGTACATGTGCTGCTGCTCTGTTCTTTTTTGAATTTGATACCTGCCTATGTCTAAACTTTGTCGACGCATGCCTGCTTATTTACATAGTGCAAGTGCAACGTTCAAATTTCACTGTTTCTGAAACTGTCAATTCAGACATGGAAATGAAACGATTCTATCTGTTTAGGTACATGCTTCATACAGAGTATGAGTTTCTATATGGTATAAGTTAAATGAATACAATTAAAATTACTTACATGTGTTAATAATGTGGTAGTTGCATCCGGCAGTTGCGCAGTCGCACAACGGGTCATCTAGTCTCTTCTATAAAGGTTCGTAGTCTACCCGCCGTTTCCCCCTACTTGCCCCCGATCGCCCCGATCCGTGAATATGGTGCGTTCGATGCGGTCAATTGGCTGCGTGTTTCAGAGCTGGCCTTTAGATGCGGTGATTCTTTTTTTTACTATTTGACCGAGGGGCACAGGCACTGATCGTTGGGTCCAGTTTTCTCTGGGCCCGTGTCGTTAGCCGACCATGTGTGGGCGCGCAGTCGCGGAGGCTCGTCTGTTCACTACGGTGAAGGGGCGTTTTACTGTGCGCTCGTCAGAGGCGTCCTTCTCGCTTGTCTCTTCGCGTCGAGAAAGGGCAAGGAAAAAGTGCACGTCTGGGTAAAAACCCTAGCACCCAATCCTCGCTTGCCCTCGAGCCCCGCGCCTCCTTCTTCTCCCCACGTTTCTCTCCCTCTCCTCTAACCAGCGTCGCCCACTGGCTTCCCCGCGCCGCCCCTTCTCGCGCTGCTCGCTCGACGACTCCGCGAGCCCTCACAGCGAGCGCACAGCGCCGGACGGGATGGCCGCGGTGGCGGGCAGTGGCGCTGAAGGTGAGCGACGCAGCCGGACGGCGGTCGCGGTGCTGGACGGGAGGAGGTGCTGCAGAGCACGTCCAGGACGAGGGCGGCAGCACCGAGGGTAGCGGCGGCGCGCTGACACGAGAAGTTCGTCCACGAGACTCCGGCCGGCGGCGAGGATAGGGACCATTGTGACCGTGGCTGCACTGGATAGGGACCAATTTTTTTTGCAGGAACCGCACCTCCTCCTCTCGGTAGCTCTACCTTGCTAAGCTATGGAGACTATCAGGTGTGGATTTGATTAAGGTGAGTCCCTGCTGCCGTGGATTTAATTTTTCTCAATCCTGGTTTCTTTCCTTCTTTCTTCTTGATTATTTGCTTCTGTTCTGCCTGCACCTCACATGTTTGATGAAATTCCTGTAGGCTAATTTGCTTTCTGCTGCTGTGTGTTCATGTAGGTTGTTCTGTATGCGCATTGCCGCTCCTCCAGGAACCTCCTTTTTTTATCTGCGACCCTCCTATAAAGGTTCGTTTCTTTCTCTCTCCTATATATCTGTGCCAGGTTCCTTTGTAGCAGAGGTTTTAGAATGGTGTTTTGAGCAGAGCATGGTGGTGCTAGGTCGCGGATTTACAAAGAAATGGTGGGCGGGCCAACTAAAAGTGAAAACGGATTTTTTATATTGACCAACTAAGAATAATCGCACACAGTTCTGTGGGTCTGGCAGATTTAAACAATTAGCTCTCAGCTTTAGTTTGACTTTTTCTAAGAGTACCAGTCCAGATTTTAATGGTTGGATCTAAGTTCGACTGATCTGCTCTTAATATTATTCATCTATCAGTTTCTTTTTTTGCCAAAAGAATCACACCAAGTTAGGGGACTCTATCAATGTGTTGGATAATATGGCAAATAAAAAGGAGTGAGATATGTATTGTGGTAGCATCTGATTTCCCTTTTTGACATGGAAATATACCATGTGCTATAATATTTATGAAAAATGGCTTGGAAATTGCAAGTAGACGGTTACTCTGTCTCTGTAGCTTCTTTAGGAGTGAGATATGTATGTTGGTAGCATCTAGAGATAAGCTTGCTAAGACGATATAATGTGTTCATTCTTCTGTTTGTATTTAGTTGTAAGTTGTATCTGTTTAATTGGATTTTGTCATCAGGTGTGAGATATGTATGCTGATCAGCTCACTTTTTTTCATCAGGTTCAGTTTAAAATGTAGATGTTCACCTGTGTCAGGCTCCTCGGGCCCAAGTCGGAGGTGCTAAGTAAGAAGCTGTCAAGGTTTTGTGGATGTTGCTGACTCAAAGTGAGCTGATCCTCCTCCACTCGTTTCTTCTTCCATGCCTGCACAGCTATAGCTATTTTTAGTTAACTCTGTCTCAATTTCTGTGGTATAAAATGTTCTGAAACAATGTGCTACTATTTCTATTATTTAACTATGTTACTCTTTGACCAGGTTTACTAGGTTTTTATAGGTGAGCAATTCTAGAAGAACCAGCCATGCCCTGAAAATAGGTATAATAATTTTTCATTGATATGTACTTTATTTTGGAAGGATTTTCAATTATAGTGTCCTGTTGTGCCACATGTTTGGTGTTTCGCTTTAAGAAGAAACTATTTATTCAAGCAGAGAGATACAGTTATGTTAAACATTTCCATTTTGCAAGCTTTGGTTTTCACCAATATCACGATAAATAAGTTGCCTGGCATGGTAGCTTATCTAATCCCTGTTTATTTATCCTGCTACTTTTGATCGCTATTGCTGAAAATATTTCTCTAGGAGAGGAAATTCAGTTATGTTGTTCCATTTTATACTTGCAGGCTTTTATTTTCATGTAGAGATGTATTTTAGCTAACATTATGTTTTAAAAAGTATATTGTTCTATTATGCATTTGGTTTGAAAAGAGTATATCGCCCGACATGTATGTTTCTGCGTGATTGTTTAGAAAAATGATTGTACGTTTGTGAGCAAAAATGATACTGAGTTGATTGAGCAGATTCAGATATAATCAAGAATGTAGTTTGTTTACTAAAAACTGTACAAAGTTGGCATATAAAGGGGACCACGTTTGCATGCCTGTACGCCCATGAAATAATTCTTATTTTTTTTATGTGAAGTTAGCAATGATTGTTGAGTACCATGACAGTGAACAATTACCGAAAGTACCTGAGTTTGTTTTGGTAAAGACCTTGTACGCTACATGGTTTAGTGCAAATTTTTTTGCTGCTGCTTCCTAATTGTAAAATCCTCTTATTTCTCATATGGATGAAAATGTTGCGTTGCAGGTTTATTCAATAGTCACTCTTCTTTATTTTCGAATACAGACGAAATTTCCTGGACTTGGCATGTGTTTTGTTCAGGTTGCTGCTTCTATGCAAAAGGATGTGGAAGCACACGTGTCAAACTACCCCAATGTTCCCTCAAAATTGATATGTATTCTACACGGTGTGACTTTGCAGGTAATCTATAGCTCGTTTGCCGTTTCCCATATTGTCCTTCATGGTGCAATTGCGATCACAACTGAAAGATTTTTCTCTTTATTCTTCATTCAGACCCAGATACTAATGAGGTGCATGCACAGATGACTCTTCAGCCTGTAAATAGGTAGGTATCTAGAATTATTTATATATGCACTTCTGTCTAAGGCCATTGAATCTATCAAATATCTGAATAGGAGCTCGAAAAATTTCGCACCCAACTGCAGGTCTAATGGTTTGAGCGAGATACGGTGCATTGTTTTTTCTTCCATTCTTGATTGTTAAAAGTGTTATGTGTTTGACAATCATAAATATGACCAGAACAGCGAGCCACCGCTCCATGGCTTCATGGACGTGCTACTTGGGGAGGTGCAGGCGCCTAGCGACGGCTGATGTAGATGACACCTGAGAGCATCAAGAGGAGCATCGCTGGCAGTCGATGGCAAGATCAAGCGTAGCCCCATTGGCAGTGGCTGCTCTGGGCTCTCCACAGGCGGTCCCAGTGTCCCACTCGTGGTCGTTGAAACCGACTTCTCCCAATGGTTCTGCTGTACCCAGCATCCACAGCTTTATGGCTTCTTTGATGGTAGACTCCTTTCCGTATATGGTTCTTAACTTCAGAAGTGTTTGATTTCTATGGTGTAGTATTGTGCATGAAGCCCTGGATTTTTTTAGGTATTTATCTCTGGGGATGCACAAGAGGATTTTTGTAGGTATTTATCTCAGCTCACAGGGTAACTATCTATACACAGTGAATTCAGCTAGCTCAATGTAGTTTTCAATTTTTGTGCGGCTGAGAAGTGAAACCTAGATAGATGAATATTCCTATTTCTCAGCTAGCTATATCTCATTTTGAAGCTGAGACCTAGATACATCGGTATTCCTCTTAAGTCCACCCCACTTACCTGGTGATGCAAGATGCATGTTGGTAGGTCACATCTCTTGGTTTTCTGTTATTTCTGATTATTTGCCTCGGAAGATAATATTTCGTTTGTAGTCCGTTGCATCTGAATCATAATACTTTCCTCATACACCACATTCTTCATCATTCTGCTAGGAATATAGCTAGCTATATAATAAAGGGCAGCATGTTTTGTGATATATACTTTTTCGGAGACATGTTCCTAGCTGACATGGTGCTTTACTTTGATTTAATTTCAGGATGGTCGTCAAGGCATCAGCTGAAATCATCAACGGTTTTGTGGTGTATTCTTTTATTCCTTTAGACCTCTGTTTGTTGTACAGTCGACAATACCTGCCTTTCTTACCCATTCTCTAAAATAGGCATGTTATAATTTGTTCATATGAACCTACAAAGAGATAAATAGTGGTTGCGGGATCCATGGAAACTGAGATTAAGTTATAAGTCTGCAACCTGACCTTTATTCATATTCAAATTATACCAATGAATACCGATAAGTTATCCCAATCCTAATGAGAATGAAACATAAATTTTAAATATTGGTAGTTTGAGATTGCACCTTACCACCTAGATCTATGTTCTGTGAACTGTAAGTGTGTAATTGGTGTATTATCAGTGTTGCAGCATTGATGCGTTATGCCATGCATTTACTCCGTTATGCCATGAATTTACTCCATTATACTGGAGCAGGTATTTTATTAATCGAGTTACCTGTTTCTGATTATGTCCTTCCACCGGCTCAGATGCAAGCTTTCAAGTGGAAATGTCTATTAGGAATACTTATGGTAGATAAGTATTAGACTATGGTTAGTGTTTTGCAGACACAATTTCAGAATTTCCGGGTTAATATGCATATATACTTGCACTAATGAAGTGCTCTCTATGAATTTAGCTAAAACAGAGTTCAGGTTATTAGTAGTCTGATGGTGCTAGACAAAATTAAAGCCTTGCAGCCATTGATGTTTATTTTTCTAGCCATATTTGTTCTCAAGTTTTTCCCCTGAGAGATCCATTGGACTTAGTCGATTACATTCATTTAACAACAGTATTTGTGATCAATTTAATTCTCGATACTTCGGTTCAGTACAAGAAGGTGCTCAAAAACACGTGGATGATCTGCTGCTTATACTTCTCTGGGATTTCAGTGGTACTGGTATCCACTTGGATGATCTGAAGGTACAGGCCCTGGAGAGCAAGGCTATGCATGATGCAGAAGTAGTGTGAAAATAGCTGCTGTCATTACGAACCTCCATGCTTATGAAGACCTTTGTTTCAGATTCCTATTATAACTAATCCACCTCTGTAGTCTCTAGCATTGTATTGCCTTGGTGTATCAACAATTGTACTCTCTAAGACTATTTCCATGCTATTAAGAACCTATGTTTCAAGTTATCTTATTAGTACAAACCTATGTAACTCCACACTGCTGTTACTCCACTACTCTGTGCATCCATGTTCCTAATTTTGCAATACTGATTGAAAGCATGCTGACTACATTCTCATGTTTTCGATGATTTCCTCTGATTCTGTCACAAAATGGCCTCACTACCAAGCTATAAATTCTACCCGGTTGACCAAAATTTAGAAATATTTGTTGATTCTCCCACCAGCAAACAAGTGTGAAAGTGAACACTTCTTTTATTGATTCAGGAATTGCTTCTGAATCAAACTAACTGATGGCATTAGTAGTTGCCTGCCCGAAACTACTGAAAATAAGGGTTCAATCAAATCGTGTTTTGCTGACATTAATGGTGACATGATTCCAATTATGGGTGAGTGCTTCTAGTTTTCTATAATATCTACTAAGATTCGTACTGTCCATACAGGACCAAGCTAAATGAATAAAATTGAAATGTCAACAATACGGCGCAATGGAATTTTTGGAGTATCCATACAAAATCGAGCTAAATAAATGCAAATAAAATGAATTACTTTTCACCGGTTTACATTTTTCATTTTTTACCCATGATTTTATCTTATTCGTCCAAGTCGTTTTCTTGGAACGAATCTCACTTTCGGCAATTGTATCAGTCTTAGTCGTCTAAGTCGTTTTCTTGAAATGAGCCTCGCTTTTGGCAATTGTATCAGTGACACAACAGGTTGGTATCCATATGCGACCCAGTTTATTAAGTCCAAAAATCAAAACCTCTATCAAATTATAGTAAGCAAATCAAAGAAAGTGTATGGCAAGAATGTCGTATTTGCATACGGCAGTTGCGCAGTCGCGCAACGGGTCATCTAGTGTAAGATGAAATCTGGTCAACCGTGGTATTAATTGCCACAAAGTCTCGATTTCCGTTTTATTTTCTTCTATTCTGACAGGAATCTTGGTATCAATAAAGTAAATCGCACAGAGGCCGTCTCTATGTACAAGTTGGTTACACCAAAGCGCTCAAGACTTCTCTTGGATCAATCACTGGCTATGAACTCGGTGAGGAATTTACTGTGCTTCCTTCTGGGAGCAGCGGCGACGGCGGCCTTTGTGGTGCTGCTGCTGCCGGCTGCTCCCTGCCCGTACACGATCGCAGATCTCGGCCTGAGGAAGCTCAACACGGTTCGTACACATCAATCATCTTCTTGTCTCGATTCTTCTCATCTGTTGTAAGTATGTCAGAACTGAAACCTGTAAGTATGCAGGTCGCGGCTGTGAGCAGTATCGACGACGACGACGACAGCCTCGCGGAGCTGCTCCAGAGGGCGTCTATGGCAGACAAGACGATCATCATCACCTTCGTGGACGAGGCGGTGGCGCTGCCGGGCTCGGTCCTCCAGATCTTCCTGGAGAGCTTCAGCATCGGCGTGCGGACGCAGCCCCTGCTGAAGCACCTGGTGGTGTTGGCCACGGACGCCAAGGGCTTCGACAGGTGCCGGCACATGCACCAGCTCTGCTACCCGCTGCTCGCCGGCGCCGGGGGCGGCGACCAGCCGGCGTTGGCGCGGCACCGGTTCCAGTCGCGGGTGCTGGCACTGGGCTACGGCTTCTTGTCCACGGACGTGGCGACGCTGTGGTTCCGGAACCCGCTGCTGCGCGTCCCCGCTGGCGCGGACGTCGCCACGTCGTGCGAGATGTTCCACGGCGACAACCCGTACGACCTGGACAAGCCGGCGGCCAGCGGCGGTCTCGTGTACGCGAGGCCGACCGCGGCGGCGGCGTCGTTCTTGGACGGATGGTACGAGGCCATGACGCGGCACCCGGGGGAGCGCGACGGGCTGGTGTTCGACAGGGTGAAGCACCAGCTGGCGGCGACGCACGGGGCCACGGTGCTGCTGCTGGACACCGCCTACTTCGCCGGCCACTGCGAGTTCAGGCAGAACTTCCACCAGGTGTGCACCTTCCAGGCCAACTGCCTCGACGGGCTCCAGGAGAAGATGGGCAGGCTCGGTGCCGTGCTCGACGAGTGGAAGCAGTTCAAGGCGGAGCAGCTGCTGCTCGGCGCCAACACTACCGCGCTCACATACTGATCACATTCTTAGCTCGCTCCCTATTTCTTGTTCGAGAATTAGCTACATACACAACTTGGTTCAAGGAGATCCGTGGAAAAGGATTAGATTGTTTGGACCTGTGCAAATTGTTGGGTTCGAATTTGACTATTTGTGTATCGAGTTGAGACATGTACAAATGCTCCTCCTCCTCCAAGGTGTTGGCCAATGGGATTACTTTTTTCTAGGCGCTCTCTATCATCTTGCCCAGGTGGCGTGGAAAGCTTTTAAATGTTGCTGCAAGATTGGTCTTGGTGAATTTTGTCCTCCCTGCTATCCATATTATCATGTTAACGGTGTTCAAACTTGGAAAGTGGATCATCAAGCGCACTGATAAGATTCGCATATACTATTATCTTTGAGGAAGTCACCGGTGAGCGAGCATGCCGCGCGAGAGCACCTCCCAGCCTGGCACGTGGCGGGCGGAGAGCGCAAACCCATCCACAGTCCACAGGCTCGCGAGCGAGCTAGCTTCGTATGTATGGTTTTCATTTTTTTTTTCTTTTTTACGTGACATACTAAAAATAATTGTATGCTATTGTTTTTATGTGTGCTATAAAAGCAGTGCACCGCAAAAGAGAACTCACTGCACTGCCCATCCGAGACAGTGCACCGCAAAAGTAAAGGCAGTGCACTGCCCATCCGAGGCAGTGCACCGCAAAAATAGAAGGCAGAAAAAGCAGTGCAACCTCCCCACTCCGGACAGTGCATAAAAAAAGTTTGTCAAAACATATCAACATTCGATCTCGTTTTGAAAATCTCGACGCGACTAAGCCATTCCTGAAAACGGATCGTCGTTTCGATGCTCAGTTCACAAGATATTGTATTTCTTGTCTTAAAAAGAGTAGTCAGCTAGCTAGACTCACCGTACCAGACACAGAAGACACAAGGGCGCGACCAGCAAACAAAAAGCAGTACCGGCCAACACGTGGCGAGCAGGGAAAAGAACGCACTAGGCTCCGCCACGTGCTGGCAGCACATGTGACGGCAGCGTGCGCCCCGGGAGCGCGTTTTTCCTAACAATTTTGATTATCTTTGAAAATCCAAGAGAGGTGAAGGTAAAGGAGTTTTTTTGAAACGAAGGCAAAAACTATGTCTTATTTTTTAGTTAAGAAGAAGGTGCCCGGTTTATTAGCGGAACCATAGTTTAAAAAACTGGACCGGTGAGTGAACCGGCTACGTCTCTGGTTCACGGTTCACCGGTTGAACCGCCGGTTCGTTCGGTTCGATTGCCGGTTCAACAGCCACAAAATATAGTTTTAATGCATTAATATAGCAGCTAGACAACAATATAGCATGGTTTCAATACACTGGACAACAACTCAGCCCAACCGAGTTGGTTATTGGGCCATGTTTGGTGCCTTTGTTCTCGTGCGGAGTGACGTGGGTTCGAATCCTACTGCCCGCGAGTTATTTTTCTCGCCCAGCGCTGTTATTTCGTCCAGCTGATTGATTTATTACCCGGTTTAGCTAAAAACCGCCCGGTTTGACCGGTTTTCCTGGTCCTGTGGCGGGGGCGGTCCGATGCACTTAAGAAACAGGCAGGGCTGCCGGTTCCGGTTTTTTCCGGTCCAGTCCGGTTTTAAAACTATGAGCGGAACAAATCAGGCGAAAACCATACAACATACACCATCACGAGCTCACACAACAACAAAGAGCAACATCTAAAACCAGCAACACCCAAAGCAACAACCACCCTCTACCTGTAACAACCACGAACTGACGATGACGACAATTCTAGGGCCACGCATTTGTCGAAAGTTTCTTTGCTATTCCCCTCTTTCTTCGCTTGCCCCTGATAGTAATCGTGTTGAGAGATTTCTCCACCTTTCTGATTAGGTCCTCTGAAGCATCCCCTGCCAAGACGCAAGCAATAACCTTACCATATCCAGAACTAATTGCCTTTAAACAGGCGAGCAAGCCGCAAATCTTTTTAGCGAAAAGGGCCTCAGAGTTAGGAGCCAATACGCCTCCACAATGGAGTTTGTTTGGTCACCTAGAAAAATGTTTGTGAACCAAAATCCTTTGGAGGACTTGGAGTCATTGATCTGAACTTATTTAGCAAGGCGCTAAGGCTGAGGTGGAAGTGGTACTGAGTGGCAAGACAAAGCTAGACCCTGGATTGGAACCAAGTACCTTGTGACCATGTGGATTCATCCCTATTCAATGTATGCACCAGAATTGTTCTAGGCCGGGGAGATATTGCCAATGTGGATTCATCCCTATTCAATGTATGCACCAGAATTGTTCTAGGCCGGGGAGATATTGCCAGGTTATGTACATCGCAGTGGTTCAGTGGCGTGGCTCCAAGAATGTGCAAAGGTCTCTAGGTTGAAAAATCTCACAGTCGCTCAAGCAATGATGAATGATAGGTGGATAACAGGTTTTCAGCGAAGAAAAACGGAAATTCAGATCCTAGAGTTCGCGGCTCTTTAGATTAAATTGCAAGGAGTTGACGTTGCATAGGGGGAGGAGAAAAATTAATTGGACACTGACGACTTCAGATCAATATAGCTCCAGCTCAATTTATGTTGCACAATTCATAGGCTCTTTTCCACAAATCAACTTCTCTAAGCTATGCAAGGCCAAAGTTCAACCTAAATGTAAGTTCTTTATGTGGCTTTGGCTTCGGCAAAGAATCCTGGCCGATGATCAATTGCAAATGCGACTGGATTGATCATGGAGACCGATGTACATTGTGTGATCATGAGTGCGAAACGACAACTCATCTAATCTTGACCTGCCCTTGTTCCTTAGGGGTTTGGACGCGGGATTTTCATATCAAAAGAACCAATTCATAGACCCAGCTGAGTGTTGGAGGTTCATGTCGGACAACTTGAGCAAAGATAAACTGCTGGTCATTTGGAAGAAAATGTGTCGCATGGTCTTTCAGCAAGCTGCCATTCAGGAGGACCAGCTGCTGGAACGGATATTTCCGATTTCTATTTAAAAAAATATCGCATTTGTAATTTGTTTCACAGTTCCCAACACTTTTTTTACCTTTTCGTGCGCACTCGCGACGTAAAAACCAGTTATAGCAGGGCAACGGATAAAATCTCAGCGATTCAATATAGTTATCAATCCAGCCTGGAATTTAAAACTTAAGTGAGACGTTATTATTTTTTATTTATTTGAGCTTAATTGAGTCAGACGTTAGAGCAGTACTTCTCGGACTGGGCTACCGTGTCTAAATGTTCGTGGGCTTGGGTCTAGGCCTGGTGGTGTTGTTGTATATGTACCTCGCGGTCGCGGTTCCGCTCCCAAATCGTCCCCGAATCCCGGCCGCCCCGCTCGATCGCACGCCGCCGCCGAGAACATTCCATCCACAAGCAACCCCCAGCCTCACCGACGATGCTCCGGTCCGGCCGAGACCGCCTCGCCGGCATCCCGGAAGAGATCCTTCAGGAGATCCTGATCCTCCTCCCGCCCAAGTCCGTGCTCCGCTGCCGCGCGGTCTGCCGCTCCTGGCGCCGCCTCGCCTCCGACCCCGCGTTCCTCGTCGACCACCACCGCCGCCAGCCGGAGCTCCCTCTCGTCTCCGCCTACGGCGGCTGCCTCTACCCCCGCATCAGAGCCATCCACCACCGCGTGATCCGGCCACTCTTCAGGTTCCCCGAACTCTTCCGCTCCGGCTTCACCGTCGATGCCTGTTGCGACGGCCTCATCGTCGCCGGACAGTACATCTGCAACCCGACCACGCGGCAGTGCGCGCCCCTCAACCCCAACCCGAAGCACAAGGTCGAGAACCTCCTCGGCCTCTTCCGGCACCCACCTTCAGGCGAGTACCGCGTGCTCTACTTGAGGTACCCAAACAACATTTACAACATAGACTGCCTGATTGAGTACCGTGTCCTCACCGTGGGAACCGACGACCCGAGGATCGTCGATTGTTCTGTAACACTGGTTGAAACGGAGCTGATTAGCAGGGGAGGACCGCCCATCCTCGGCGCAGCAGTCCTTCTCGATGCCATCCTGCACCTGCAGGCTGCACTGGAGAAAGAAGTTCGGTGTCCCATACCATAGGATCCTGGTGTTCGACACGGTGGCGGAGTCGTTCCGGAAGATGCGCCCACCGCCGGTGAATCCCCTCCATGTCATGCACATGTTTGACATGGGTGGCACGCTTGCTGCCTCCACCAGCAAGTATGGTATGACAGGGATGAGCATCTTCACGCTCCAGGACCGGGAGCACGACGTCTGGGCGTTCCAGTACCGGATAACGCTCCCGGTGATGGAGATCAGGCGTTTCCAGGAGCGAGGGGATTGGTGGGCAAAGGTTGTTAGCAAGGACGGAGACGTGCTTATCAGCTGCTATGGACATCTGTTGCTTTGTGACAGAAGGGGTGATTTGGTAGGCAACTCCAAGTTTGATGATGACCTGCCGGTGGTTCTACCTTTGAGGCTGAAAGAAAGTCTAATTCAGCATACATTTTTCCAAAAGGCGGAGAACTGATTCCTATCGACTCTTTATGGAGTTCTCCTTTTGCGTCATTTTAAATGTGAGTGAGTTCTATTTGCTTACTTTCTTCAAAATTCTAGTTTTCTGTGAGTTAAACTTGATATGATACAGCCATTATATACATAGGATTCTTTTACCTAGACTTGTTCATAAGATAGTATTTAGATGGGAACAGGGTTTGGGTTCTCTGTAGCAGACTAAATCTCATTAGGAAGCATATAGTGGCTTCTCAGTGGGTACGGTTGAAACTTGTTGAAAATTTGAAACATAAGATAAATAGTCGTGAACAGAGAACTGCTCAGAATAAGGGTATCAACAGGATTGGCACGCAAAGTTGTACCCTGTTTTTGAAATTAGCTGTGCAGTCCACACTAAGCAAGCTCGTGGTTGATATTTGTTTTTTTACTCTGTTCGTTAGCTTACTTATTAAGGAAGTCCATTGAATTTAGTATCGTTTGGAATTAAGCAGTAGATATATCAATGTTCCCCAATATATGTCTTGTCTCTGCCAGCTGACCCTGTGATGCGGGTTGCTGAACAGCGTTGTGCTTGGATCTGGCATCCACTGTTCCCTCGATTAGGCCCAAATACTACTGGATTCATGCCTGGGTTAGTGTCTTTTGGTTTTGGAGAAGTGACATAATTATTTTTAGCCAGGAAATGTTGGCACTGGATAGGGATACTTCTACCTGAAAATTTATACTGCGCCTCGTGGATTGATTTCATAGGAGAATCCCAAATATGAAGAACATAAATGCTATTGTGCTGTTAAAATTCATCCATCTGAAGTTTTCTAAACGTAGCAAAGAAAACAACGAATTCTTACAAAAAACACAAAAAATTTATCCTCCCCGTCCCCAATAGACCCTGATTCATGTCAGCAGGAAAACTGATACCCATCATGTATATTCTGCTAAAGATTTCACACCAAATTGCTTTTCTTCTAATGGACCACATACATTTGCTTGTGATTGGAGATACATCTCCATCTTATTCAGAATCAGGTAACTATGTATTTGTCTTTTGTGCATTCAGAACATCTGTTAATTATTATCTGTATGGTTTATGGTGTTTGATGATAACCTTAGTTGTGCTAAATAGCAGCTGAAGCTCTTACTGAATTGTTGCTAATCTATTCTTGCTGAAACTCTTAGATAACAGGGTGCACTTTTATACTAGATTGATGTTCAGTGCAGACTTTATTCTAAGGCTCATGTGCAGTTGATGCTTCCTTTGTTTCACCTATTTTTATCTTATTTGAATAACATGTTGGGTTGTTTACAAGTGTACTGCAACCTCAGTGAAATTTCTTCACTATGTGTGTATCTCGCTTTAAGCTTGTCCTGCACAGATCTAACCTTGGGTGGATATAAACTGACTTTAAGCCTCAATTCATTGATTACTTACTGGCTCTTACACTTGTTCCATTTGTGTATTGGAATGCTTCAGTTGTTGCCTACGATTAGGAGTTCTCTGCTGCAGAGTTGACCATATGGCTCTCGTATATGTTGCCTCTAGCTGAAAGTAGTAACATTGTGTTACCTCTTTTCTGCAGATAGGGATCATACTAGTAATCCGGGTGATCTAGAGAGAATATAAAAAGGGGTTTGGGGTAGAACAGTGGTCCAAGCAAGATAGTTCGAAGGAAACAGAGGAGCTAAGGAAGGAAGTGATGAGATAGTTCTACTCTGTAAGTTTCAAAAAAAGGAGACATTTCTGTTCTGTTTGGGTCTCTCAAATGGACACGCTTCTTTTATATCTTCATTTATGTAGCTCCTCTTGTCTATATGGCTTACCCCAGCAGAAGCGTTGAAATTGATGCTTGAACATCGATTCTTGAAATTGGGTTGTCAAGGATGGTTCATGTGGAATTCTGAATCCAAGCTCAAATCGTATTTGATGTAGTAAGAACTTGGCTCAAATAAGAGAAACAGTCAAGTTTTTGTTTTCTCTAGACTCCAGAGTATGCCGCAGCTTATGTAGTACATTCTGTAAGGTTATATCATCCTGATCTACACTAGTAGTGCAGAACATAACTGATTGTCCTACTTGAGTTTATACTTGAGTTCTGCAAATTTTGTTAATTTCGTTTTTTTTAATACGTCTTTTCACCCTTAAGTTGGAGTACCAACCAACAAGTTTTGCTCCCTAGAATATGGTTCATCGACAGTACTAACAGAACAGAGAACTGAATATTTCTTTTCATTCTGATCTACACTACTGTCATACAAACTGAATATTTCTTTCACCCTGAAATTCATAGGACGGCCGCCGCCATCATCGATGCCTTCGGTCGAACAGGCGTTGCTGAAGGGTGTCCCATATTCCCACAAGATTAAGCTGGTCCTCCACCACGGTGGTCTGCACTGGGACCTTGGGCGGCACGATCAGTACTACACTGCAGTGCGTGCGATAATGGTGTTCGACACAACGATGGAGACGTTCCGGTGGCTGCGCCGCCCAGCCCAGGCGCCATTGGGGTTCCAGACCTGTTGTTGGAGATGGACGGAGCACTCCTCTGTTCGGCGCCCATGACGAACGGATGTCTTTGTGATGCAGGACTATGTGGACGAGGTGTGGGTCTTGCGGTATCGGATTGACCTGTCGGCGGCGGTGGCAGAGTTGCTGCAGGATGATTTGATTATGGTCGTGGTCAACGAGCATGAGCTGCTCATCCAGCTGATTGGCCGTCTGCTTCACTGTGACATTGATGGTGAGGTTTTAGGGATCGTGATAGACAAGATTGATGCATACATATTCTGAGATGGATCTGAAGATATGTTGCGTTCACGTATTTAGATACTTATCTCGAGAGAAAAACTCAAGGCATGATTGAAACTGAACAAAAAGAAAAAACAGTAGGCATGTAGAAAACAATAATAAGGTAGTGACAAAGAATGAATAACAAATTAGTTGATTACATTAGCAGTTGGAAGAGGAAGCAAAAAATACTAGGAAGGAAAGGGAGATGCGTGTACTATGCTGCCCTTCCCTACAACCAAATAAAAATAAAAGAGAGGCAGTAGCCATGCAGAAAAAATAAGGTAGTAGTAACTAAGAATGAAAACTAGATTTGTTGATTTACACAGGAATTTGCAATAAAGGCAATATATGAAGGAAACTGGATATGCTTTATGTAACTGAAATCCAGATTCCTCGCAAAAAAGTTGAGAGACAGCCAAACTGAGAAGATATACTGCAATCTACATGCCTAGGATAAACATGGGCCGCTTATTCACGCCATCTTCTTCTTGCATCTTAGAGAATGGCAGCGGAATAATGCCCGCTTGGAGAAAATGACAGGTAACCCATATTATTGTCTAGTTGTCTTCGTCCATATTCCCTAACAACTTGCCATCAATGTCACAGAGCAACAGACGCTCATCAAGTTGGACCAGAAGCTCACGCTCGTTGATCATTGCAATTCTGGGAAATAGTTCTTCAGAAGGTAGAGGATCCGCCACCGCTGACAGGTCATAGTCCTGCAACACCGAAACATCTATGCGGACGCCATCGGCGGTGCTGCACATAGCAAGCATACCACCCTTCTCTAGCAAGCCACGCCAAGGGCAGGACATCAACCGGAATGTCTCGACTGTCGTGTCAAATACCAGTATGCTGCTGATGGTATCAAAGGAGCACAGGCCCACCGCCCAAATACCAATGCAAACAGCCTCGGTGGAGGACCGGTGCATTGTATGAGGAACCGGGCAGAGCCGACCGCTCCGGACAAGAAGAAAGAAATGGCACCGGTGGCGGTCCGATGCAGCTCTGCTCGCCGGATCCCAGTGTTAGAGCATAGAAATCATCGTTGTCATTATCCCCCAAGGCCAAGGTCCAGTAGAGCACACGGTATTCTGTGGATGTTTGGTGCCAGTAGAAGCCAGCTATGCTGGTTCTCCAACACGACGGAAGCAGTGGCAAGGGGGCACACTCGCGGGTGGCCGGGTTGCAAACGTGGTAGGTTGTCTCGCGGTTGATGTCGCCATGGCTATAAGTGGTGCCAGAGACGAGGAGGAGCCCATCACAGGCCGCTTGGAGGTCGAGCGAGGTTCTCCGTCTACCCTTGCGGTGGCTGGACCGCAGGATGCGCCTGGTCCCTGTGCCGCAGAAAACATCGAGATGATAATCGAATTGGTGAAAATAGATGACGGGGAACGAGGGCTGCCTGCGGTGGTGCGCGAGGATGAATTCACGGTGGGACGTGCCGCGGCAGCCGCACCAGTATCTCCTCGAAGATGATGCAATCTCAGGCATGGTGCTGCAGCAACAGTATCCCCTCACGACGTCACAGAAGCGATCTACTTCATCCATTGTCTTATAGAGAAGGCTGTCGGAGACTCACCACGCACGGCCAATTCGGGAGGGAACAATGTGTTGATCAGGAGGCAGTCTCGCCGTCCGCCGCTGACTAGGTTTAGGTTTCTTCAGCAATTCGTTGGGCTGCGAATGGCTTTGTAATCGTCAGCAACCTTTGTGCACATACTGGGCGCGAGTCATTCCTGCCTGGGCCTGGGCCCCAACGCTCAGCTCCGCTCCAAGGTTCCTATCATGGTTTCAAATTCAGTCAGGTTTCATTGAAATTTACTGTATTTCAGTGATTTCAGTAGATGCTGAAATAATTACTTTCCGTTAAAATGTTTCAGTACTACACACGAATTCAAAAAATATTTTAATATTTATTGTATATTTAAATGGATTATAAGAGAAATTTTCGATCATTTGGCCGAAACGAAAACCAAAATCATGGAATTTAAGTGATTTCAGTAGTGGCTGATTTTTTTCTGAAACTGAAATTTTTTCATAGTGCCCACCTAATTAACAAAGCGAACTAGCGCACGTGTATTATCTAGTATGTTATAGTAGCTCGTTCACACAAGAATAGGGCAGAATTACTTCATCCAGCACATAATGTAAGTAACTAAGTATAGCTAATCCATGGAAAGCATGTGACTAAACATGCAACGATAAATTAAAACATACTATTTGGGCCATTCTCTCAAAGTATGAAAATCATAAAGACATACAATATATCAATTTATACTTCCGAGGGCGCTGCTTGGGTTAAGCAAACCGAAAGGCAACCAAACTAAGAAGATATACTGCAACCTACATGCCTAGGATAAACATGCGCTTCTTATTCGTGCCATCTTCTTCTTGCATCTTAGAGAATGGCAGTGGAATAATGCTCGCTTGGAGATAATGACAGGTAACCCATATTGTTATGTCGTTGTCTTCGTCCATATTTCCTAACAACATGCCATCAATGTCACAGTGCAACAAACGCTCATCAACTTGGACCAGAAGCTCACGCTCGTTGATCATTGCAATCCTGGGAAATAATTCTTCAGAAGGTAGAGGAGCCGCCACCCCTGACAGGTTAATCCGACAGGTTAATCCGGTGCTTGGATACCAGACCTCGGCCTTATAGTCCTGCAACACCGAAACATCTATGTGGACGCCATCGGCGGTACTATACATATAAATCAAACCATCCATCTCGAGTAAACCACGCCAAGGGCCTAGCAGAGTAGGGCAGGACATCAACCGGAATGTCTCGACCGTCGTGTCAAATACCATTATAGTGCCCATGGTATCAGAGCAAAGGCCCAAATACCAATACAAGCACCCTCGGTGGAGGGTCGGTGCATTGTTAGAGGAACAGGGAAGCGCCGATGGCTCCGGAGAAGAAAAAAATGGCACCGGTGGCGGTCCGATGCACCTCCGCTCGCTGGATCCCAGTGTTAAGAGTATAGAAATCACCATTGTTATCTTTCACTGACACCGAGGTCCAGTAGAGCACACGGTATTGTGTGGATGTTTGGTGCCAGTAGAATCCGGCTATACTGGTCCTCGAATTCGATGGAAGCTGAGGCAAGGGGGCACACTCGCGGGTGGCCGGGTTGCAAACGTGGTAGGCTGTCGTCTTGCGGCTGCAGCCATGGTCCGTAGTAGTGGTGGAACTGGAGACCAGAAGGAGCCCATCACAAGCGGCTTGGAGGTCAAACGAGGTTCTGTATACTTTTCTGACGTTGACGGGGATGAACCGCAGGATGCGCCTGGTCACCGTGCCACGGAAAACGTCGAGATGGTAATCAAAATTGTCAAAATTGATGACGACCGGGAACGAGGGCTGCCGGTGGTGGTGCGCGAGGATGAATTCACGGTTGGACGTGCCGCCGCACCATGACTTGTTGACCGCGCGGCAGCGGAGGACGTCCTCCGTCGGCAGCCGCACCAGTATCTCTTCGAAGATGATACAATCTGGCAGGTCTTCGAGGACGGTGGTGCCGCTTCTGTCAGCCATGGTGGTTGGTTTCCGGCGCTGCATCAACTGTATCCTCTGCACGAGTCACGACGCACAAAAACGATCTGCTTTTGTGAAGGACAGCACCGGAGAAGGCTGTCAGCGACGATCACAACGCACGGCCAACTTTGCTGCGAGGTGGAGGGAAGCGGCGGGCGTACAAGGTGTCCTACTTCACGGCTCCAGTCTCGACGGCCGCCGCTGCGCTGACTACTGGCTAGGGTTTAGGTTTCTTCTTTCCGCTCAACTATTCTGGCGACTGCTGCCTTTGCAACCATCAGCCAACACGCGCGCGCTTTACTGGGCCCCACTGATCAAAGCAGTACTCCCGATTGGGCTTTCCTTCCCGCTTGGGCCTGTTCGGCTGTTCGTACCCGTATTAAGATTTAAGCTACACCGCCGCCGCCTGATTCGCCGTCGATCGCAGCGAATCCTCCACCCAAACCCCGCGCAGGTTCCCAACCAAAACCCCCCGCCTCGCCGATGATGCTCCGATCCAGTCGGCGAGTCGCCACCGAGGATGAAGGCGGACGGGCGACCGTGCCGAGAAGAAGAAGCGAAATGCCGGACCGACTCGCCGGCTTGCCGGAAGAGATCCTGCAGGATATCCTGGTGCGCTTCCCTGTCCCTGCCAACTCCATACTGCGCTGCCGCGCCATCTGCCAGCTGTGGCGACGCCTCACCTTGGACCACCGACGGCAGCCGGAGCTCGCCCTGAGGCCTGATCAGGTCCTTCCGAACCGCCGATGCCGGTGAATGCTTGCTGGCTCGGGAGAGGCTGAAATTATAATACATATTAGATGTATTAATGTATACGAGTGAACTTAGCTCATATAAGAGAAAATGGTTTTTTTTTGTTCCCACCATGGAATCTATATTACATCTGATCTAGTACATTCTGAAAGATTAAGCTACATGAATTTCTGCCTTAGGTGACCTTCTTTTTTTCCATATTGAAATGGTAGTGATTGTTTGAATGTCACAGAGTAAAAGATTGATGTACTCGATCCATTGGAGGGTTGACACTAAAATTTCTTGGTTTTACAAATTATTTGTGTTTTTGTTTTGTCTGAAACACTCCTTTTAACTCTTAATTAAATTCGAGTAAAGGTGGCCATAAAGCCTGAGTCTGAATTTTGACCACGCACTGTCTCATTTAAATGTTGTATAATTCACATCAAGTCTCATTTGCTCCAGCAAGACACCTTCCTGTGCGTGTGGCCACGCACCATGTTTTCAGGTGGATAGGTTCAGGCGTTCAGCTGTGTCCTCCTCAACCGATCCCTTCTTCTCCCCAAGAAAATACACCCCCACCCTCCTGATATACACTACAGGAACGAAAAAATATGCCGAGCGCTCAGAACGCTCGGCAAACAAAGAAATACGCTCGGCATATACGTATGCCGAGCGTTACGCTCGGCAAACAATGCTCGGCATACACAGCTAATACACTCGGCAAACAAAAACTCTTGGCAACTATATATATGCCGAGCGTCTCCTGCAGTCTGTCGGCAAACAAACACTCGGCAAACAAATAGACGGAGACGTCCGTCTGACGGCGTGGTCTGCCATGTGTACATGGTATGCCGAGCATACATTTTGGTTATATGCCGAGCGTATCCACTCGGCATACCATGTACAGGTGGCATCTGCTAGGGACGCCCAGGAGGCAGGTATGCCGAGCGTAAACGCTCGGCAAACAGGATTAACATGACAAAAAAAACCACAATTACTTGCATTTTACCCACAAATAAACAAACGAGCACATCAAACAAATTTATTACATCATATGAACAAGTTATCAGTTGTTCTTTATCAACAACATCACAAGGTCAATTATTCTTTATCAACAATAAATGAACACAACCGTGTAGAGATTATCACAAGATAAATTGATGTTTAGGAACAGCAAATGGAGAGACATATTACAACATAACACCAGTGTTGTGAACTTGCTGCCAAACAAAACATAAGAATTCAAAAGGTTTGTTGTACCTACTGTAATGTCCAGCTATTCCTATTCATCTCAAGCAGCTCATGCTCACCCAATTTTACCTATAGAAACAACAATAGCAACTATTCAGTTTCCTTAGACGATCATGTCCCTCAAAATGACTACTTGTACTGCATAAATAAGAGAAATCCACAAGGAATACTGCTGCAGTTTTGTTATAAAATGACAAGGCTAATGTACCTCTAGCTCCTCCAAATCAATCTCAGGTTGTAGTGGAGGCTAATGTATCTCTAGCTCCTCCAAATCAGACTCAGAAACGAGTGCCATCAAACTACCTAAACCTCTTTTGAAGCATCTAAGAAACAACAATGGTAAGCTTCAAAAGGCAGGCACGAGCCATCTTCATCCACATACGAAAGAAATGGCTGATGCTCTCGATCAAAAAGCTTTCCAAAATTTGCCCCTCTTCCATGCACAAGCTGCAAGATAAGTGAGAATAGTAAGTACCAGGTTACGACATGATATGTTAAAGTTTTGAAACTGTGTATAAACAAGACATTTTTTACCCTTTTGATAAACGGGTATACAAGATAAATCAATTTCAAGTTTCAGATTTCAAGTTTCAGATTCTCAGTGTAAACTTCCCAAATCTAGTATGTCACTGTGATATAGCAATGTTAGTACTTCAACAAAATCACAGGATAACTAAATGGATATAAGCTGTATAACATTGATTTGTTTAACTGTACAGAGTACAAGCAACATTTTAACAGGCCCATGGTTCTTTTATATGGAGAGGATCAATCCGCAAGTAGAAGAAAAAATTAAACAAGACATTGGTTGCTTTACATACAGATAGCAATTCATATAATGAACAATACACTGACACGAGCAAATACCATAGCACATACATCACCAGGTAGATATTTATAGGCTGCAGCATATAATCCTAAAAGACTATACGCAGCACATACAAGTAAAGTTTACATGCCTTAGCAGCACATACCCATATGGCCATACCAAACAGTAGTGTGGTCTTACCAAGTAAAATTTGTCAAACAATGATCTAGCATCCAAAAAAGAAGTTCCTTGTGCACTGGAACTTAAGAACCCATCAAAACATGTCACGGAATCAACAACGAACATGAGGGAGGAGGAGCGAGCCATATACCTGCTTGATCTGTTCCCTGCGCTGGTAGAGGACGACCATCTGGTCCTTGAGGATCTTCCATGCGGCGTCCTTGAAGCACAGCTCGGCGAGGGCCACCACCGGCCAGTAGATCTGGTGGGCCTCGTCCTCCCCGTCCTCCAGCAGGTCAAGCGGTGGCACCTCGACCTGCACGGTGCCCCTGGAGCATGGCTGCGGCGTCTGCCCACGGCCCCGCTTCTTCCTCCCCCTCGCCGCCGCCTCGAACCCTAGCTCGCAGTCACACAACCTCGCGTCAATGGGTACCTGCAGAGAGAAGGATGTTTTAGATAGAGAAATCGAGAGAAAGAGAGAAGCAGCAGTTGATGTGCTCGACACGGGCAAGAGGAGAGTAGATCGGGGCTGGGAGCAGCGTCGGACGGGAGCGCCTGCTGGTCCAGACGGCGAGGTGCGGAGAGGACAGATCTGTGCAGCGCGAGTCCTCCGTCGCCTTGCCCTCCAGATCCGACGCGGCGGCGGCCTTGGCGGGTGGCGGCGAAAGAGTTGAGGGGAGAGTAGGGTTGGTGGCGGCGGTGGGAGTGGAGAGGGAGGGCGGCCAGGAGTGTGTGATACGTCTAAAACGTATCTATAATTTTTGATATTCCATGCATGTTTTATGTCAATTGGCACATGTTTTATATACACTTTATATCATATTATGGCATTTATTGGATTAACCTACTAATAGTTGCCAAAGTGCACAATCTTCTTGTTTTCCTATTTGTTGTGTAGAAATTATCAAAAATACAATAGGAAACCATATTGGAGTCAAACTGGGACTTTCCAGAAATCTGTCTGGAAACGTTTTTCAAAGATGGTCACGTTACGGGCCCAAGACGGCGTCAAACGGAAGTCTCCCCGAAAGAAAAGTTGTAGGAAATTTCGCGAGAATCGATCTAGACTTAAAATTCGCCCAATTTCGAGTCCGGACGGCCGAGATATTCCCGATTTACTGCAGCCCTAGATGGGATGACGGAAATTCGAGAGTCTATATAAGGGAGGAAACCCTAGGTCGTGGGAGGAGCCCCATACCACGAATTTTCTTCCTCCCAGGCAGCCGTCTGGGGGTGGAGAACCTCCTCCATACCACCACCATCTCCAAGGAAGAAGAGGGGCCAAGGGCCGCTGCCCCCAAGGGCCGCCGCCGCTCCTAGCCGCCGTGGGCTGCCGCCGCCGCCGCTCCTAGCCACCGTGGGCTGCCGCCGCCGCGGGCTGCCACCGCCGGCGCCTCGCTGTGGCTACTGCGAGGCTCCGTCTCCACTCCGGGCTGCACCTCTTCATCAAGTTCCTCATCACCATGACCATGTGTGAGTAGTTTCCCTCGGGGCTGAGGGTTCGTACCGATAGCTATGTGGTTCATCTCTCTCTTCCATAGTGTGATTTTTATGTGATCATGAGCTTTGTAATCTAGTTGGATCCATGAATGTTACTCTTCGTCATTTTATGAATATGCTACTCAAGTGGTTTTATTAATGTAATCTCCAGAGTCACCTTTGTCCCATGGTGCGAAGTTGACAGTGCGCGTGCCGTGTGTGACTCTTTGGATTAAATATTATGGGAATACTTGTCATGAGTTGTTCTTTTGTTGGTTGTCACTATAAAATTGTGGTGTTTGTTAGTACTATTTTGTGGCGCTCATAGTGAAATTGGGGTTCCCTAGATGTGGAAGACAGACTTTAAGGTGTGCTTTTGCAGCCCTACACGATGGTCTTGATGTTCTATGATATTGTGGTGTTTGTTCACTCAGACTTTAAGGTGTGCTCTTGTAGCCCTACGCAGTAGATTGGTATTTCTATCCAACGGGAGAATAGTTCAGAGTAGCATAGTGAAGAGAAAATATCTATGTATTCAATTATATTATAATTGTTGAGAGTGTCCACTAGTGAAAGTATGATCCCTAGGTCTTATTTCCAAGCATTGAAACATCGTTTGCTCTCATTTTGGCTCAAGTTTGCTTGCTGCCATTTGTATTTCAGATTGCAATTACCACTTATAATCATCCATATTACTTGTATTTCACTATCTCTTCGCCGAACTAGTGCACCTATACATCTGACAAGTGTATTAGTTGTGTTGGGGACACAAGAGACTTCTTATATCTTAATTGCAGGGTTGCTTGAGAGGGATATCTTTGACCTATACCTATCTGAGTTCGACAAACCTTGGGTGATCCACTTAAAGGAAACTTGCTGCTGTTCTACAAACCTCTGCACTTGGAGGTTCAACACTGTCTACAAGAATAGAAGCGTGCGTAGGCATCAGTGGGGAGGGAGCAGAATGAGGTATGGTTAGGGGAGAGAATGAGAGTTGCGGACTTAGCAAAAAAAATTGCCACGAGAGTTCACGGTTCACCTAGGCCAGCAAATGTGACTGACATCGGGACCCAGACCTTGAGGACCCCATGCTGCAGTGTCTATTTTTTATGCTAGGTGTAGTGTTATTTGGTACATATTTTTCTATCTTTTTATGCTATAAATTTAATATTGGGATAAGTTGAATTGTACTCCTTTTTATGCTACAAACTTCATATTAGGATAATCTAAATTGTATTCCTGCAAAAAGATTTCAATTTTTTTGGAAATATCATTTTTCATTTTCTAAGTGCCAAAAATGACATTTTTTGTGAAGCAACTACAACAAATATGGTGAAAAATGGCACCCATCCAAATTTGTCACAAAGTAGACCATATTTGATGGATAATCCACAAATATTATGAATTTTCGCGCTTTCTACCTAGTTTTGCCTATTTAAATGACTTTATGTTGATTTTTCGAAAGTAATTCAAATTTGAACTACAAGTGTGTGATAGTTTGCTCTAAAAATATTGCAAAATATTTTGAGGTAGACAAGTAGTGGTTGTATCACAAAACCATTGATAGTTTTGGATAATTCGACCCCTTGAATAGACACGGCGACCATTTTGACCGTTTTTTTCAAAAAAATAAAAGAAAGTGAAGAAATACTCAAAAAAATAAATCCTTTGGCATGGAGTCACTTTATGTGTATTAGTTGATGGGAATAATAAACTTGAGTTTTGACAAAATTTCCAAAAAAACTTCTTCACAAAAAAATCAATCTTCTATGAACATGTATAAGTTTCAAGTAAAATGGCCTAGGTATGATCATTCCCATGGCATAGTTTGTGATAATGTGCTCATATTTGATACAAAGCTGTATCTTGGTATGACAAACAATGTTATAGAACTGAGTTTTTTCAAATTAATGTTATAAATATCATTTTTCATTTTCTAAGTGCCAAAAATGACATTTTTTCTGAATCAACTATACAAATATGATGCAAAATGTCACCCATCCAAACTTCTCACAAAGTAGACCATATATGATGGATAATACACAAATATTATGAATTTTCTCGCTTTCTACCTAGTTTTGCCTATTTAAATGACTTTATGCTGATTTTTTGAAAGTAATTCAAATTTGAACTACAAGTGTGTGATAGTTTGCTCTAAAAATGTTGCAAAAATATTTTTGATGTACACAAGTAGTGGTTGTTTCACAAAACCATCGATAGTTTTGGATAATTCGACCCCTTTCAATGAATAGACACGGCGACCATTTTGACCGTTTATTCAAAAAAAATAAAAGAAAGTGAAGAAATACTCAAAAAAAGAAATCTTTTGCCATGGAGTCCTTTTATGTGTATTAGTTGATAGGAATAATAATAAACTTGAGTTTTGACAAAATTTCCAAAAAACTTCTTCACAAAAAGATCAATCATCTATGAACATATATAAGTTTCAAGTAAAATGGCCTAGGTATGATCATTCTCGTAACATAGTTTGTGATAATGTGCCCATATTTGATATAAAGCTGTATCTTGGTATAACAAACAATGTTGCAGAACTGAATTTTTTCAAATTAGTTTTATAAATATTATGTTTCATTTTCTAAGTGCCAAAAATGACATTTTTTGTGAAGCAAGTATACAAAATATGATGCAAAATGCCACCCATCCAAACTTCTAAAAAATAGACCATATATGATGGATAATCCATAAATATTATGAATTTTCTCGATTTCTACCTAGTTTTGCCTATTTAAATGACTTTATGTTGATTTTTGAAAGTAATTCAAATTTGAACTATAAGTGTGTGATAGTTTGCTCTAAAAATGTTGCAAAAATATTTTGAGGTACACAAATAGTGGTTGTATCACAAAACCATCGATAGTTATGGATAATTCGACCCTTTCAATGAATAGACACGGCGACCATTTTGACCGTTTTTCAAAAAATAAAAGAAAGTGAAAAAATTCTCAAAAAAGGAAATACTTTGGCATGGAGTAGTTTTATAAGTACTAGTTGTCAGCAAAAAGATAAACTTGAGTTTTGAAAAAAAAATAGCACGTGATTTGTGTAGATGAGTCCAAGCAATGAAAAGAAACATATATGTCCATTGTGTGTTACATTCCCTAGATCATTTTTTGGGTGTGATCTATCCCGCCGTCCCCACTCCACTTATTTTCTCGATATGTAGCCTTTTTAGCGGGACTTGATATATTCTAACTTATGGAAAAAACAATTCGCACAAAAAAAACTAAAGGAACGCATGGTAGGGAATGGACAAACTAAAGGCCAGGCCAACCAAAAGAAAAAGGGCCCAAGTTGTAGCCCACTAGGTCTAACGATTCATCGTCGTCTTTGTGAAATCGTACGAGAGAAACAGCGCCATCAGGCAAGCCTCGCCATGGATGCGCACGGACCCGCCCTCGCACCACCACCGCGCGCCCGACCTCCCTCCCCCATCGCCTCGCCGCCCGGAGGCACCAGCCTTGCCGGCCCGGCCTCCTCCCCCTCGCCTGCTCCTGCTGCTGGACAGGTACACCGCCATGGACGACATGTCGCCGAGCAGCACGGAGGCGAGGCTGGTACGCGCCGCGGTGGATGTAGACGAAGATGACCCCGGCCTCCCAGTGGCGCATCAGTACGGCGGCCATGGCGGCGTCGAGGCGACATGATACACTACCAAATCGTATATGCCGAGTATGGCGCTCGACATACACCCTGAGCCGTCACACCTTCCATCAACGTTGTTCGTCGGGCAGCTCGAGGCAACTACGTATGCCGAGTGCTTCCTATATACCGAGCGTTACCTTCGGCGTACGGCATGTATATGCCGAGCGCCGTGTACTGGATACGCTCGGCATATGAGCTGTTTGCCGAGCGTTTCCTGTTGCCGAGTGTTTTTGTTTTGCCCTCGGCTTAGGTGGGCATATGCCGAGCGGAACGCTCGGCATAGCGAAAGCGCTCGGCATAGTTGCCGTTTCCTTAAGTGATACCCCATGTTGATCTACCTGTTCACCTGATCTTTCCTTTGCACCTTTTAAATGGAAAGGAGATGGGTCTTCTTAATTTTGTTCGATCTTGTTCTCGATTGCTGGATATTGTTGTTATGTTCTCTTGTTAATGGTTTGCTTGCTTTCGTTTCAGTTGATCGACACCATTCCAGACAGCAGTGATTCAACTGTGCTTGATGAGTGATGACCTACCCGAGTCGATCCTCATCAAATAGATCGGACACTCTTTTGCCTCGGTGCTACCTAAAAATCGGGTGAGCATCCGATCGATTCTGCTCAACCCATATATGTTTTCTGATGCGACAGTACAGAGTAGTAGTCATACACTCATACTTGTACGGTTTCCCGCCAGTAGATTGCACACGATTCATAAACACTAATGCATTATGTATTTCCAGTTCCTTCCTAAGCCCAGGTAGCGTGAAAAATGCAGTATTACCGCCTAGAATTACAACTGCATTTGTTGTGATCGTTCATCGAATTAACTCGAGGTCCATGCATGAAAAGGAAATGGAAGCAAATTAGACATAGGTTGTTCATATACTCCATACTAATTGAGAACATACTACTCCAATAAGATATGCTAGTGCAAACATCAGAAACTTGAGTACCAAGAACAACAAGCAAACCAAGAGACTTAGCTTCATCTTTAAAAAAAGTTGGAGCTAGCTACATGCCTACATCCCTAGGACGAAGGGATGCTCCTTGTTGACGCCATCTTCTTGCATCTCAAAAACAGGAAGAGGGATAATGCTCTCTCGAAAAGAATGCAGAGTAATATTCAGGGCACACTCGTGATCTTCCGCGTCATCACACTTCACGGTCACATGCCTTAGTGAGTTGTCCTCAAAGTAACAGTGCAAACAGGTGATAGCAAGGAAACCTGATGAGCAACTCACGCTTGGATAGTACAACGATCCGACAGAAAAAAGGGCTCTCACCTAAGTCTTGCTGGAAAAGTGAGGCGTATAACGCCTCCGAGGAGCGAATACGATGCATCAAGGCCCAGACGCCGGCCTCATAGTTCTGCATTACCAAAATCTCAACGTCGGTGCGGCAGGTGCCGTCGCCGGTGCCACACAGGGCGATCTGTCCGTTGACGTCGAACAGCCACGGCCAGGGCCTGGCTGGGCAGGGTGGCCCATCCGCCCGAATGTCTCATTAGCGGTGTCGAAAACTATTATGTCCTGTATCCCTCCGACATCGCCGCCGGCAGGTCGTTGGTCGTGTTAATTGGAATAGAGGATTTGTGTGCCGTGGTTTTGCCCCACGGCTGGCTCTTGATTTATATTAACAATAATAAGACGTGTTACAACACGATTACAACAAGGACTAGATACGATATTCTGCCTAATACACCTCCTCAATCTAAACCGTCGTGAACAAGGTTCAGATTGGAACTAAAACGACTAAGCAACTGTTGACTAACAGGCTTAGTGAAAATATCAGCTAGTTGATCTCCAGAAGTAATGAAGCGTACGTCGAGAGCACCTGAAGCAACTTTCTCGCGCACAAAGTGGAAATCAATCTCGATATGCTTGGTGCGTGCATGAAACACCGGGTTGGCAGACAGATATGTGGCACCCAAGTTATCACACCAGAGGACAGGTGGCTTGGGCTGAGGAACACCAAGTTCCTTGAGTACAGACTGGATCCATGTAGCTTCAGCTGTACCATTAGCAAGAGCCTTGTACTCCGCTTCTGTACTAGAGCGGGACACCATGTGTTGTTTCCGAGAGCTCCAAGAGACAAGATTGGGCCCAAGAAAAATAGCAAAACCTCCAGTAGAGCGGCGGTCATCAGGGCAACCCGCCCAATCAGCATCAGTGTAAATATTCAGAAGAGTAGATGAAGATCTCTGAATTCGTAAGCCAGTAGAAACGGTACCCTTGACATACCTAAGAATCCGCTTGACCGCTTCATAATGATCAGTGGTGGGCTGAGCAAGGAATTGGCAAACCTTGTTGACCGCAAATGAAATATCAGGACGGGTTAACGTCAAATACTGGAGTCCGCCAACCAAACTCCGGTAGCGAAGAACATCATCGGCAGAAAGAGTGATACCCTGAGCTCGAGAGAGCTTGTCAGACGTGGACATCGGAGTGGTGACAGGACGACAATCCTCCATGTGGGCTCGATGAAGAAGATCCAAAGCATACTTATGCTGAGTCAAGTGCATGCCTGCTGAGGTATAAGAGGCCTCAATGCCCAAAAAATAGTCAAGACGTCCAAGATCCTTGATAGGAAACGCTTGTGCCAAGACGTGCACAAGACGATCAATAGCAACAGTAGAGAGCCGGCAATCACAATGTCATCCACGTAGACCAGCATGTAAATAGTGACACCATCATGAGAAATAGAAATAGAGACGTGTCGGCTTTGCTGGAAGTGAAACCGAGCTCATGAAGTTTGTCACTCAGACGAGCATGCCATGCACGAGGGGACTGTTTTAGACCATAAAGCGCACGCTGAAGCTTGCAAACATGCTGAGGGTAACGAGAGTCCCAAATCCAGGAGGCTGCTGCATATACACATCTTCCTCAAGAAAACCATGGAGAAAAGCATTGCTGACATCAATTTGGCGAAGACTCCACCCGCGGGACACATCAAGAGACAGAACCAGGCGAATGGTCACTGGTTTAACAACAGGACTAAAAGTGTCATGATAGTCAATACCGTGTTGTTGTGTAAAGCCACGAGCAACCAACCGAGCTTGTGCTTATCAACTGAACCATCAGGACGAAACTTTGTTTTGAATATCCCTTTACTGCCAACAATATTTGTGCCAGGAGGACGCGGAACAAGCCACCAAGTCTGAGTACGCTGCAAGGCATCAAATTCATGTTCCATAGCAGTGCGCCAGGCAGGATCGGAAAGAGCGGAGCGATGAGAAGTAGGAACCGAAGCAGAACCGCAAGAAACGCTCGTCGACGACGATAAGGATCATACCGGACAGTTCCATCGGTTAATTTCTTGGGACGATGAATATTGTTGCGGCTTCGAGTGACCATCGGTGATGCTGTTGATGTCATGCAGGAGGCGGCTGACAGAATCCGCATGAGCAGCGGACTCGTTGGTGCGAACAGACGGAGGCACGATCATCTCCTGATCCAGCGAAGTGCCCTCTTGGCGCGGCGAACTTGGGCCAGATGGGCCAGCCGAAGCTGGGTTGGTCGGCCCCGACGGAGAAGCTGGCCGAGAGCCAGGAGACGAGGCCCGCGTGTTAGGCGACATAGGCGCGTCGACGAGGCATGCATGGGCTGCTCATGCACGTCGATCACGGGAACCGGTTCCTGCACAGGCAAATCACAAGAAGCACTAGGTAGATCAAACGGTAACAAAGTAAAGTCATATGTACGCATATTAGGACCCTGGATAGCTGGCTCTTGTGCAGGAAAAGACACCGGGTGTAAAGAGGAAACATCGATGACCACGCCCGGTGTGGCAAAGGGAAACACTGTTTCATCAAAAAGAACATCGCGAGAGATATAGATGCGACCGGTGCTGCGATCAAGACACTTGTAGCCCTTATGCAAAGGACTGTAACCAAGGAACACACACATCTTGGAACGAAACTCTAGTTTACGCGAATTATACTTGCGAAGACTAGGCCAACATGCACAACCAAAAGTGCGAAGAAACGAATAATCAGGGGGCTGGTGAGTAACCGAGTAATGGGAAGAACATTGTGAGAACAGGAGTGGGCATCCGATTAATAAGATAACAGCTGTGAGAAAAGCTTCATCCCAATAACGTAAAGGGAGGGAGGAGTGGGCAAGGAGGGCTATGCCGGTCTCGACAAGGTGTCGATGTTTGCGCTCAACAATACCATTTTGTTGAGATGTATGGGGGCATGACACACGATGAAGAATACATGTCCTACGAAAATAAGCGTTTAGGCGATGATACTCACCCCCCCCCCCCCCAATCGGACTGCACAGCACGAATCTTGGTGTTAAGGAAACGCTCACATGCGTTTGAAAGAGATAAAAAAATGGCCTCGACATCAGATTTGTGTTTAATTAAATAGATCCAACAATGGTGGCTATAGTCATCAACAAAACTAACATAATATTTATAACCTCCAGAAGAGGGCAACGCAGGACCCCAAACATCTGTATGAATAAGCTCAAGTGGTGCAGTGGAAACACGATGAGAATGAGTATAAGGTAATTGATGACTCTTAGCACGTTGACATGCATCACACACCGATGAATCAAAATCTGATGAACACGAAAGAGAATTGTTCTTGACAATACTTTGAACTACATTATTAGACGGATGACCAAGCCGTTGATGCCATTGCCTAGGAGAAAGCTTAACACTAGCAGCAGCATGCCGAGTAGACGAGGACGCATGATGAAACGGAACCGGATATAGACCCCCTTGGCTTCTACCTTCAAGAACGATTTTGTTCGTGGCCTTGTCCTTAACACAGAAAAAATCTCGATGAAATTCGATGAAGACGTTGTTATCACTAACAATTTTATGAACGGAAAGCAAGTTTTTGCTAATATTAGGGACATGAGGATATTTTTAAGAGCTAGTGAATGCATAGAACCAGCTAAAACAGAATGCCCAATGTGCAAAATAGACAGACCTACTCCGTTGGCGACCTGGACTTGATCCCTGCCATGATATGGCTCCTGAACATGGAGCCTCTCCATGTCGTGAGTGAGGTGGTCGGTGGCGCCCATGTCCATCAACCAATGAGGTTGGTACTCAGGGTGGTTCTGGCTAGTGGATGCAGCGTTGCCGGAACGAGGAGCATCGCCGTTCTGATACTTGCGACAGGCGGGTGCCTCATGGCCCCATATGCCGCAGAATTGACAGCGCGGGCGAAAACGACGCCCACGCCACGGCCACCTCCACAGCCGCCGTTCTGGCCACCATTGTGACCGTAGTAGCCACCACCATCATTGCCACCACCTTGGCCGTGGTAGCCACCACCTGGGCCGCCTTGGCCGTGGTAGCCACCATTGTTGTAGTAGCCACCACCGCCGCCTCCTTGATAGCCAGCCTTGAGCCACCACCTCCTTGGCGCCTCCACCTTGATAGCCACCACCTGCGTGCCTCCACGACCGCCACCGGTGTTGTAGCCATAGTCACCGCGGCGCGCGGCGTTGGCCGAAGACGCGAAGTCCAGCTCGTTCCCCGGCTGGTTCTGCATGGCCTCATGTGAAACAAGCATTGAATAGAAATTGGAGAGGGGATGGTGGCGGTGGGATTGGTGTTGGAGAAGACGTTGAGCGACGCTTGGAGAGGCGCAAAGGCGCTGCCGAGACCAGCAAGGATGTAGTTGATCAACTCTTCGTCAGGTAACGGACTTCCGACGGTTGCCATGGCATCGGCGAAACCCTTCATCAGGTGGAAGTAGTCCGCCGCCTTCATGTCGTGCCGCTTCGTCGTCGTCAGCTTGCAACGGTAGGCACGCAGACTCGCCCGTCCTTGGGCAGAAAACATGGAGCAGAGGCAGCTCCACACGGAGGCGGATGTGTCGCGCCCGATCATCTGGGCGAGGATGTCTTCGGTCATGGACCCGAGCATCACGCTTAGAACGCGCTGATCCATGTGCTGCCACGCGAGGTAGTCAGGATTTGCGTCGATCTTCGCATCCGCGCCGCTGCCGGTAGTGATGGTCTTCTGCGGCGCGGGCAGACTGCCATCGATGTAGCCAAGCCATCCCGATCCGATGAGATTGGGGATGACCTGGGTCTTCCAAAGCAAGAAGTTGTTGCGATCAAGACGGACCGTGATGGTGTTGCTCTCGCGGTCGGAAGGGAGCCGACGGCGGAGGAGGAAGAAGCGGAAGAGGTCGTCAAGACATGACGACAGATGTCGCGGTGGAGATGAACTCGTGGCGGAGAAACTCGCGGCGGAAGAAAACTCGCGGCGGCGGAGGAACCCTAGAGCGATGGCTCTGATACCACGTTAATTGGAATAGAGGATTTGTGTGCCGTGGTGTTGCCCCACGGCTGGCTCTTGATTTATATTAACAACTAGCAAAAGTGCCCGTGCGTTGCAGCGGGATATAAAAATCCGACTAAGTAACTTCTCGTATGTGCAAACGAGACTTGTGGCAAACATAAGACAATTTTATCACGTCTTTCAGATTGCAGATCTGTGGTAGATCTCCCTATGCAAACCCTACATACATAAATATAGTGAACATGGGCGTATCCTCCCTCCTATTTGAAATGTAAAAAATAACAAAAAAAATCTGAAACAAAAATTTCTCTTTGTTAGTTGTTGCCTTTAAGTGCATATAAGATGGTGCATTTTCTTCTATTCTGGTATTGTCTTGGATCAAGGATGAAAATACCATGCCCTTGTTCTTTTCTACCTGCAAGTCGCATTATGTTTCTAGGCTGCTACGTACATGGACACAATACCGAGACCACACAACAAACGCAGTTGTCCATCTCTGCCTTTACTGAATTGCAGATTGCACCAATTAATTTCTTGTCGAGTTCAACTGACTGCAATAGTTAGCACTCATGTTAAATGACGCTAGTGTGTTAGACTGTTAGGCATTACGTTACTCGATCGGCCAACAATGGCGCCGGCACAAGCTGACCAGCACGTGACCGTCCTAGAGCGATGCGAGGTCCGGCCGTCTCCGGTGCCTGCGGCAGGACAACCGCGGGCGCTCCCGCTCACGTTCTTCGACCTCCTCTTCTGTGACTTCCCGCCCGTGCAGCGCCTCTTCTTCTACAAACACCACAGCACACACGGCCCCCTCGACGTCCCGGGCTTTCTCAGTCGCGAGCTGCCCCTCTTCAAGGCGTCACTCGCCGACGCGCTGCACAGCTTCCACCCGCTGGCCGGCAAGCTCGCGCACGAGCTGCCGGCCGAGGTCGCGGCGCCGCCGGTGGTCGTGTGCTCGGACAACGACTCTATTCGTCTCACGGTTGTCGTCGGCGGAGACAACTTCTGCGACCTCGCCGGCGACCACCCGCGCAACACCGCGAGGCTCCGGCCCCTCGTGCCAACGCTGCCCAAACACGGTGTCTTCGCCGTGCAGTTCACCGTGTTCCCTGGCGCCGGCATCTGCGTCGGCACGACGCTGCACCACGCCGTGCCCGACGGCTCCAGCTACGTGCACTTCTTCAAGATGTGGGCGGCCATCCATCGGGACTGGGCTGTTGGTTTAGCCCCTGTCCACAAGTAACTTCCAACAGGCCGCCGACGATCCGCCGGGAGGACACGCACGTACAAGCTAGCTAAACGATCAAGCACCTGATCGATTTGCTGCTAGCCTGCTAGCTACGTAACCAAGTCGCCGGAAACACAAGTAGAAATACGATTTTGGTTTGCCTCAGCCCGTGAGCTTCATAGGTCTTTTTGGTTTTTATTAATAGGAGCAGACAAACACCTGCACCTTGACTCGTACAAGGAAATAAACATACCGACTCGAACTATGAAACCTGACCACCTACGATGGAAACAACCAACCCGCTCTCAACTTGGATACGACAGTTTGGTTTATTCCAACATGGCAATTTTAACGTTGCGGTAAATGACATGGAAAAGAAAAAACGAACAGGTATGACTTATGTGTGGCAGTGGTGGGCAATATTTCTGAGAACACATGGGTAAAATCGGTAAAAAAATGACGTACCACAAGAAAACTTAATGTTTTTATTATTATATAGGTATAGATAACAAGACGTGTTACAACACGATTACAACAAGGACTCGTATCCGTTTTGGACTAGATACGATATTCTGCCTAATAGGTGTACAGCGGTGGCACTATCCAGTGCAGGCTGCCACGGTGCATAACTGGAGGCAGATCACATTGGCAGCCCATCGAGTAACGCATCTTCCAGCGAAGCCGGTGGTGCCGGCGGCCACGCGGACCAGACACACCTTGGGTCGTCAGCAGATCCAACCGTGAAGACGTAGTAAGTAGATCTGTCACCTTCGTCCATGGCATTGGTGATAAAATAGAGCACCCGGTATTCTCCGGACGGTTGGTGCCGGTAGAAACCTGCAATGTCGAGCCAAGGAATCAACCCTTCCAGCTGTGAAAGGGGAGCACACTGGTGGGTGGCCGGATTGCACACGTAGAAGAGCCTCTCGGGATGGAAAGTGGAGGTCGACATGCTGGAGACGAGGAGAAGGCCGTCAAGTGAGGCGTAGAGCGTCAGGTTATGGTCACCCCGGATGACGGGCCAGAGCTTCTGGTCGGCCTTGTCACGGCGGAAGACGAGGAGACGGGAGTCACGGGTGCCTCTGAGCTGAATGTGGACGATGATGGGGAGCGACGGCTGGCGTGCGTGGTGGTCCATCAGGAATTTGCCGGTGGAGGTGGCGCTGCGCCACGACGGCGGACGGGAAGACATCCTCCGAAGACAGCCGGAGGAAGATATCTTCGATGAGGATCGACTCGGGCAGGTCGTCAAGGACGGTGCCGCCGGTGCTGTCCGGCATGGTGAGATTGGTCACTGGTGTTCCTGTTTGATGATCAACTAGAAAGAAAGTGTCAGCCAATATATGCTGGAGGGTGTGGTGACTGCTGGGAGTGGATGAAATGGTGGGATTCAGGAAGGTTTCGATTTATCTTCAGCGGGGCGCGCCTCGGCTCCCGATAATGATCATGCATGCAAAAACCTTGTGTATTTGGTTGACTAGCTAGCTGGATCATGATGCTTCGTTATCTGAAACCCAACCAACATTAAATTGTCTGACTGTCCCTGTATTTGTATGCTCCCAGTTCCCAACCCAAGTTCCGAGTATATACGCATACGGCACATGATATTTCGCACGCGTACGCAGACGCATGGACTTCAGCTAGTCAGCACATAGGCACACGCGCTCGAGCCAGTAAAATGATCCGCACTAGTAGAAAAATCTAGGAATTTAAAAGTGAAACGGAATACGAACTCTAGGAAGGGAAACATTTATAATTCGAACCAGTTTATGTACTAGCTATGACAAGAAAGTTTCATCAATTTGGGATATCACAGTTTACAATGTCAACAGTAAAAAAGAGGATTAAACAGGTAACAAGTAAAATGGTCCCCTAGAACAGTTTCCATAGTTTGCCACATTAAGCATACGGCGACATCAGAGGTTGAAAATACAACTACTAGCCAAAATGGCAGAATCTGACCTCAGCATTATTAACGAGAAGGAATACATTCTATGGCCACATATCATCAGCTCGTTCTCCTAGGATCATCTTGTTCTCAGAATCATCTTGCATATCAAAGAATGGAAGTGGAATAATGTTCTCCCGGAAGCGATATGTTGTAATATCCATGTAATTGTTTCCACGTTCATAATATTTCATCATTCCTAGAAACTTTCCATCAATATCACAGTGCAAAACACAACCACCCTGTAGCTTGATCAGTAACTCTCTCTCATTGAACGCCACAATCTTCGTCACGCATATGTTTCTATAATCAACTGACGGCTGCCCCTGCAAGTTCGTAGTATATATCCGATGTGTGAGGGCCCAAATCTCAGCTGTGTAGTCCTGCATAACATAAATATCTATAGCGAACCATCCGTGGCTGCAACACATAGCAAGTGTGTCGTTCATCTCCATCAGTGACATCAAAAGGTATGAATGAATCGGATGGCGCATCCAACGGAATGTCTCAAAGATGGTGTCAAACACCATTATTTTCCGGGCGGGATCATAGAAGTATCCTTCCAACTCCCAATGCAGGCTGCCACAATGTAGTACAGGTGCATTACAAGAACATGTGAGTCCATCCAATAACTTTGGATACACGGGTAGTTGTCCAATTGTCCTTGGCTCGTCGGATCCCACTACGAGGACATAGAAATCAACATTGACAGTGCGAAACTCCTCATCCTTTCTCCGGATACAGTAGAGCACCCGATATTCACCAGATGGGTGATGTTGGTAGAATGCGGCTATCTGAATCCTTCTGTTTGATAGGCTTTCTTCATGAAGTAGCTGCAGGGGAGCACGCTGGTGGGTAGTAGGGTTGCAAACAAAAAAATGTTCCTTGTTCTTAAAGATGGATACAATGAAGAGGCCATCACAAGAAGCATGGGCATCAAGCCTTTCTTTACCATTCCTTGAGGCAAAGCACCGAAGGATGGTCCGACCACGCAGCTTGCGATTGACTGTTGTAGCACTAGAGTCATTTACTAGGGAGAAAATACAATCATTCCCTGTACTCGTGCGCTTGAAGAGATTGATAATCGGGACAGAAGGTTGGCGGCGGTAGTGCGCAAGGACAAAGTTGTTGGTGGAAGTTGCATGGCGCCATGACTTACGGACAACACGACACCGAAGAACATCCTTTGCTGGCAACCTGACAAGAATCTCTTCAATGATGACCGACTCAGGCAAGTCATCAAGGACAGTCACATCACTACACCCCGCCATGGTCGATAATCAACTACAAAAATGTATTGTTAGTTCTTTTGATCTGATGGGCTATTGGAGTGCAAATTCTCATTTCCTTGTAAAACTTAAAAGTAGATTCTTTCATTAGAAAATATAATTTTTGTGTTTTGTTTAAAATATTTTGGTCGCATGTGACCTCGATCAGAGTGCAAGGAATGATCAAATATTCCCATATCCAATGTTTGTATTTTATTCAAATCTGAGTCACCATTTGGTCTTTTGTCCAAAAAAAACTGAAATTTTCAGATGATTCTAGTAGTTTCAAAAAAAACAAAATTAGCAAATAATGTTGCATTTGCATGGTGTATGAACTTAATAGAAAAAGAAACAAGATGGAAAGGACATATAGAGGAGAGACAATTTACCTGGTTTAGATGGAATGAAGACCAACGACAGCGATTGCTATGGTGGCACACTAATTGTGGCGTAATATTGTTCCAGCAAACCTAGAAACAAAGAGGGAGAGGGGATTTTAGTGCACATAATATATGTGGAAAAAACTATGGAAGCTGAATAAACACGGTAGAAACACATTCGATAGGGTGGTGTACCCCACGAAGTTTCACATCTGCATAGGCAAAGAAGGTTATTCGGCGTAAGTAATTTGGACAAAGTTTTTATGGCTATTGTTTGTCGGGTAAGGGAAGGGAAATAGACAATTATAGGAAGTTGATGCTAGTTATAGATAGCATTACAGAGGCTGGTGTCAGTTGTACGGGTGGGGAAATCCATTCAAAGGAACAATTAATTAGGCTATCATTAATCGGTGTAAACGGGACAGTTAAGTGGTTTGGTCGGTTAGGAATTATCATTCCTCCAGTTAGGAGCTTTTAGTTTTATTTTTATATTTCACACTTAAATATCTATTGACACAATGTCCAAGTTACATATAAATTTTTCATTATTGTGTTTCTCTTGCGCAACTGATAGGGTGAACCTCGTCTGATATTGTATTGACACAATATTTATTCTAGTTTGTTCAACTTAATTTTATTTTTTTCAAATGCATGAAAATTTCCGAAAACTAGAACAGAGATGGAAAAACCATAACAAATTATAGAATACTATGACTCGTAAAACCACATCTTGTTAATGATTCTAGCTCGAATGCTCCACAAGCGACATGTGTCATCTCATATGCGCCTCCAAGTTTAGTCTATGTACTTTTCATTTCACAAGTTTAGTCTATGTGGATAAATAAGGTGTCTCACAACTAGATGAAACCAAGTAAAAATTAACAACTAGATGATGCAAAATACTTCAACTAGGACACATGTACAAGGTAAAGAGCTCGTGTATAAATAACCAAAGCAAGCGTAGACAAAAATGTATCCGATGTACGCTTTTCTAGGAAAAGCTACATCGCCGTTGGAGAGGTGCGGGTCACCACGAATGGCCCTGGAATGCTATGAAACCTCACCTTCTCATCGAGACTCCTCCACACGAAGTAGAAGCTCAGTCAGTAGTGGTACGCCTTAAGGTGACCTCTAAATTCTCAGAAACGTTCCTTGAAGCAATTCCACAACCCAAAAACAAGAAAACTTGATGAACTCAAGGTGTTCAGTTTTTGCTTGGTGGGCCGCCAACATACAATTCGAGGAAGGAGTGGTAACTAAATTCCCTCTACAAAATATGACTATCGGAGCCAAAATGGGAAATTTTGGATTTTAATTTGCTTCGACACGGCCTAAGACCAGAATATTTTGGCCGACAGGACCAGGAATTGGAACCCAATCGAAATCTTACTGGACTCAGTCCGTTTATGTTCCGGTTCTAGCACAGGTGTAACCAACCAAATATGAAAATACAGAAAGGCTCCACAAAAATATTTTTAGTAGATTTTGTTCCTCTCTTATGATATGGTGTAGAAACTTTCGTGTAGGATGTGTATATGAGTTTTATAGAAAATAAAACCGCCAATACTTTTCCTTTATGAAATTGGGTCGCGAACCATAGGTAACATTAGTCCCTCTACAGCTTCGGTGTTATCCTAACCGAAACATCATTAGGGGAAATTTGTACTTAAAATCCCCCCCCCCCCCCCCCCCCCCCCCCCCGCCCCCCTTTGGTTGAAGTTAACAACACGAGTTAGAGTTGTCAAGATAATATCATCATATCCTCATTGAGGGTTCCGTAAAAATAAAAATGCAGATCTCCCTATATATGTGCACTTGCTTGACCTTTGCTTTTGAATGCAAAGATAGGAACATGAGAAGCTCTCATTAGTAAAGATAACGTGATGCAAAGAAATATATGTGTATAAAGGATATGTTTGCAATACAAGCTAGTGAGTAAGCAAGAATGAAAACAGTTAACAATGCTCACTAGCACGTGTGTGGCACGACAAATTATATTCATGATGTGGACAAGGTATCTAGCACATGCATAGCTACAAATATCAACATGAACAAAACACAAACACACATAGATATCCATGAATTTAAATAAGCAAACATGTCCACCAAACACACGAAATAGAAAAAATAAACTACCACAAATAAAAGATGAAATAGCCAATAAGAGATGAACATAAAGTTTAAGGCTTGGGAACACGGCAAAGAACCCATATAGGAAACCACACAACCTAGTATAGCACCAGTCCCACCTCCTGCTTTAGCATCAAAACACCCAAAAGGAAACGAGAAGTAAGCAATGCTAGAGCAACACAACTAATCCTCATAATCATCCTTATCAACCTAGTTATGTGATTCACCATCATTGTTGACATCCTAGTCATATTAATCACCCTCATCCTCTACAAAACGAGCAAGAGGAATCTCATATGAGTAGAAATACGAGTTGCAAATGGGTGGCATCTCAGTCAAAAAAAGGGACTAATGACCGTCGGGAGGATCAATACCACGGTCGCAAAGTCCTCATTTTCCCATCTTCTACTTTCTTTGATCAGCTCATAGGAATTGTGACTAAGAACATATGACTTCCAGCACATCATGAAAAGGGACGTGAAGTACTTAGCATCCTCACATTATTCAAATTAGCTCAAATTACAAGGGATGTCCGGCTAGCGGTGCAGCCGGCGGAGCTATGCCTCTCTTGGGTATGTGGATGTGCGTGTGAAAATAAACAACTCTTGTGTGTTTCTAGGTCATGGAGAGAAAAAAATCGATCCCCTTATGTAGGGAGTACCATATCCTTATAGACATGGCAGTATTGCACTACATGGGCAAGTACAAGCTACGATTGAACGGAGGCTACCTTAGGTCTCTGTAGCCTATGCCCAGCTAGACGGCTCGTACTTTGGTATGGGCCGGACCACTGTCGAGGTCATCAGTCCATGACTTCAAGTTGCCTTTGAGTTGACGTTGGGGTTAGTCCGGATTGCTTGGGATGGGACATGACAAGGAGAGCTATGTTAGATGCTTCTCCCGGACATGGTTGTAGAGATGTCGTGGTGGCTCATCTTGCCCACTTGTGTGTCGGTACAAACAGGGTCTTTGGCTCACCCATATTCGTTCTGGAGGCCGACTGCAAGGCAGGCACCAGCTAGAGAGGCGATGGCTCCATTTGGAGAGAGGTTATACAACGGGTAGACTGGCTGTGCCGCTTGGCTGGCCATTATAAGTCGGTGTTCTTACTTTTTTCCTTTGAAAGGTATTTGGTTTTCATAACTCTGTCAAGATTGCACAGTTCTAACCATATCGTTGGTTGAGAAACATTGATATAACAACAATGCATATGATCCTCGTATGGGTGTAGCTAGAAGAACTTGAGTAGGAGAAAGAATATCCATGGAATTACCCGTAAACATCACGTGCCTTTCCCTAATTTGATAGAGGAACACTTCTACGAAAGAGATTTGGTAGGCAAATGCCCCAAATCCCCCCAAATCTTCAAGAACTCGAGAATCCTCGGTGGAGGGCGTCTAAAGAATGCACTTGATGTAGAGATAGGTCGATCCAGAGCACCAAGTGGTGGAATCGCACTTGGAGTTGAGGGAGAGGTGGCGACAGCGGATCTAGAGAGCGGGTTTCGGGAGAATGAAATTAGGTTTCGAAGGAAATCCCCGACCATGCCTTAACGGAGCCTTTTTTGCCGCGTCGTTCTGGCTTGGAACCGGTTGGACCCGACCTGGGATTGGAACCCAACCAAAACTGTGCTAGATTCTATCATGTTTGATTTCAATAAATTTGTTAAGAAATCAGAATATTTTGGTTCGATAGCAAGTCTGATTGAACCTGGACCTAACCACCAGAAGTCCCTCTTTTTGGAAAGTTTCAAACATGGCTTGTGTTCATAAATGAGTAAAGGGTAGACATGAATGCATAGACACTAGATAATGATATTTAGTGTTCGAGCCATATATGTTTTTCGAGAAACATCAATATGGCAACAATGAACATGACCCCCATATGGGTGTACAAATGGAGGAGAAGGAGAAATATTATTGAAGGAATTACCAGATGATATCGCGCTCCTTTCCCTAACTTGGCGGAGGAAAACTTCTGTGAAGGAGATTTGGTGGGTTGATGCCCAAACTCCTCCAAAAATCTTGAAGAACTTGAGAATCCTTTGGTGGATCGAGGGTGTCTTAAGCATACAATTGACGTGGAGAAAGGTCGATCCGAAGCTCCAAGTGGCGAAATCGCACTTGGAGATGAGAAAGAGGTAGTGGCGGCTATAGAGGAGAGCGGCTGGGGAGAATGATATTAGGGTTTCAAGGACCCCCTGACCAAGCCTTAAAAGGAGTCATTTTTCTATGTCATTCCATTTGGATCCGCTTGGCCAGGCCTGGGACTAGAACCGAACCAAAACTCTTGGATTTCGGTCCATATATAGTCGTTTTGCTGGTTCTAGAACCGGTATGACTGGACCAAAACGAACAACCACGAGTCCATCTATTTGGAAAGTTTGAAACATGGCATGTGTTCATAGATGAATAGGAAAGGTAAGCTATAAAAGCATAGACAACAATAAGGAGATGGGGATCACTGAGCGTCCCCCGGAGGATAACTCCCTCCGATCCTCCGCTTTTAGAGGCCAACACGTGTCCCACTCGTGGTCAACATTCCCCTCAACAGGAAAATCGCAACAATAATCCGCCCTCTTCACGGACGCACAACACGCCCATGGCTGCGGCCGCGCCCGCCCGCCTTCAGAGCCTGCCATGGCGCCGTGATCTCCAACCATAGTCGGAGAAGACGCCGAAGAAGTTGCTGACGCCGACCACGCCGGCAGCATCGCCGCCTCCGCCTGGCAGCACCACAGTCCAACGCTCGCAATCACCCACAACTCTTTCTAGCAACCTCAACTCCGGCTCGTAGCACGCCGGAACCCTTGCAGCATCCTGGTCTCCCGCTGGTACCTGGAAGCGCCGCCGCCACCCCATTGTAGCAGCACCTCCCGCCGCTGGCAGCAAAACCTCTCGTCGCTAGGAGCATCCCCTCCCGCTGCCGGTAGCAGAACCTCTCGCCGCTAGTAGCATGCCCTCCTGCCGCCGGTAGCAGAACCGCTCGCCGCTGGGAGCATCCCCTCCTGCCGCTGGTAGCAGAAGCTCTCGTTGCTGGGAGCATCCCCGCCTGCCATTGGCAGCAGAAGCTCCCACCGCCGGCAGCAGAACCGCTCGCTGCTGGGAGCATCCCCTCCCCCGCCGGTAGCAGAACCGCTCGCCGCTGGGAGCATCCCCTCCCGCCCGCCATTGGCAGCAGAAGCTCTCGCCGCTGGGAGCATCCCCTACCTCCGCTGGTACCTGGGAGAGTGCGAGCATCCCCTCACGTCGCTGGCAACAGCTGCCGTTCGCAGCAGCGACAACCACTATTTGGAAGCGCCATTGCTCGTCGTACCGCCGTCGACCATGGAGGACGCATCGGAGACGTTCGGCAGCACAGCCTCTCCTATCGAGGGCCTCCAGCTATTTCCCCTTCCTTTCGCCGACCACACGCGAACGGCGTCGAGGAGATGCTCCCCGTACCAAGCACCATCTCGTGGGGACACAATTTCCCGCCGGGGAGGACGCTGAGGACGCGCGAAGCCGTGGCGGCCGTGGTGGGAGAGAGACGGGGGTGGGTGGGAGGATGTGCAGTGGCGTGCAGGTTTTGTGCGCAGAGACGAGATGAGAGGAAGGAGAAGAATCGGTAGGAGATAAGATCAGAGGTGGTGGGTCCTCATCCCATCGTTGTCTACGGGCGGAGGGACGCGTGGCGCGCTGTGAAGCCGGAGGACGCGAGCGACGCGATCCTCCGGGGTCGTAGAGGCGTAGAAGCGTGGAGATTGTAATGGTGTAGCCATATCAATTGGTCGAGAAACATCGGTACAGATACAATGAAGATGATTTAAACTAGTGAAAATCATGAGGCCTGAAAGATAGAGGAAACTAGTTGTTGAGTTCTCGAGCAGTTTCTCGGGTTCACCACCAGTTTATGTTTTAATTTTAAAGAGTTTAAAAAGGCTTATCAAGAACCCAAACCATGTTGCTGCTCGACACGGTCGCCCGTCCAGCTTCTTAGACTAGGCATAGTGGGAGTAACATAGGTAGTATCATGCATGCCACGTTGGTAAAAAGATGACGTGTCACCGTAGTTAATGAGGAGAGTGATGGTAGTAGTATCATAGGTAGATACCGTAACATAACGGATTCCAAGACAAGATGTGTATGCAACCTAATAAATACACTGGTATATGATATCACAAATATGTTACTACCCACTTTGGAACTAGTAACATAGACTAGTATCATATGCATGATACTAGTGTATGATACTCTCCACTAAGGCACGTACAGCGAGCGCTAAGGCCGACGCTAGGATTGGTTTCCTGTCCGTTAGTCTCGATTCCCAGTAGAGTCCGGGATTTTTCGTAGCCTCGACGCTTAAGGAAACGTCAGGCGCTATACCTCTTCTTCTGCTACTCGAGACAGGTACGTAGTTGTTGGTAGCGACCGTAATAGTGGACGAGCGCTTAGCATATAATCCGATTTTCTGGTATTTATTTTTTTCTCACCTAACCGCCTACCTAGGCGTCTACCGATGTATATATTTTTTTTAGGCGGGTCTACCGATGTACATGCCGGTGACGCAGCCCCTGGATCGGAGCAACATTGGCGAGACTTGGGGAATGTGTGCGGGGTTTGGGTGGCACGAGCGGGCCCAAGAGGGAACCAAAGCCTAATCCAGCTTATTGTTGCGATGGGTGGGCCGTGGGCCCAAAGAAGTACCTGTGTGCCTCGTCGCTACTATTGCAACTCTCACTACGGGCACGGGGAAGAAACCAAAGACCCTAGTCAGAGCGGCGGCGTGCCGTGAAGTAGCACCGCCGTTTCCCCCGTCGATCGAGACTGGTGCCGTGAGTCTATCAACGTATTGCCCAGTGCATCATTGTCTTCATCTGTTCTCCACGCCGAGAATAGATGAAATCGACTTCGGATTCCAAACTAGGTTTCAAGTTCCACTGAATCTACCACCGAGAAATTATAAATTTTACCGAAAAGTGTACACGTAGATATATACAAAACGGGAGTGGATAACGCTCGGTTGACCGAGATTTACGTAAACGCTCGGTCAATTAGTACGTACAATGTTTTGTTTAGCGACAACGATCGTTCCTGACTGCTGTTGGGCTTCAGTTGTTCTGTTGGGCTTCAGTTGGGAAGTTGGGCCTTGCAACGGTAACTTACGCAGTATTCTGCAATTTCACTTTTTTTTTGCATTTGCCTACTCTACAACTTTATTAAAAAAAGTATGGTAAAAATACATACTATTGTGCAACTGCACATTAGTGGCCATAATGTGCATACAAAAAAACCATTATCGCCATAAAATGCTAAAAATCCTAAGCACTAAACACTAAAACCTTAAGGCCCCGTTCGGTTAAAAAAAAGGGCCTATTACTAGACATTCCAAGCGGGTGGCTCGAACCCCAAAACGTAAAAAATTCACCCAATATTAATGCGTAATTGCATACTAAACTATAATCATGTGTAATTGAGCAAACAAAACTGCACGCAAAAGTGGAATTACACGCTAATGGAAAATCATGTGCAATTACACGCTAAAAAGGAATAAAATGTGTAATTACAGGTTTAACAAAGTTCATGTGCACTTGCACGCAAAAACAAAAACATGTGCAATTGCGCACTAATGAGAATCATGTGTAAATGTGTAATTTCACGTTTAACGATGTTCAGGTGCAATTGCACGCAAAATGAAAACATGTGCGACTACGCACTAAACGAGAATCATGTGTAATTGCACACTTAACATTAAAAACCATGAGTGTGAAAACAAAAAACATGTGCAGTTACACACTAATGAGAAATCGCGTGCAAATGAGTAAAAAAAAGTGTAATTGTGTGTAATTGCATTGGAAAAACACATTATCACCATTAAAAAAAGGTAAACCCTAAAAAACTGTAACTATTACTAGACATTCCAAGCGGGGCATAGAACTCTAAAGCGTAAAAAAAATCAACAATATTAATGCGTTATTTCATAATAAACTATAATCATGAGTAATTACGCAAATAAAACTGCACCCAAAAAGTGGAATTACACACTAATGGGAAATCATGTGCAATTGCACGCTAAAAAAAGTAAAATGTGTAATTGCACGTTTTACGAAGTTCATGTGCAATTGCACGCAAAAACGAAAAAGATGTGAAATTGCGCACTAATGAGAATCAAGTGTAAATGTGTAATTGCACGCTTAACGAAGTTCATGTGCAATTGCAGAATAAAAAGAAGCAAACAAAATTTAAAATGGGTAATTGCATGTTTAACGGTATTCATGTGTAATTGCATGGTGAAACAGAAACTTGAACAATGAATCATACTCGCACTAAAAACAAAAACGCTAAACCCTCTGGGTCCCACCACACACATATTCTGGAGAGACACGTCCAAGAAAATGCGAAAAAGACCAAAGAAAAAAGGCACAAATATACACAAGAATGAAAATCCCAACAAAAATTCTAACAAAAAAGCCCAACAAAAAAGCGCAACCAAACCAAACAATGCAAAAGAACACGTTTAGCGGGCCACAAAATAGACCGCAAAGGAAACCAAACCCACCACCTGGTGCGTCAACATTCGGGAAAATTGATCAAACGATCACACGGACACGATCCTTGACCAAGCGGTAACGAAAATCTCAGGCAACCGAGCGCTAACAAAATCGTAAACAAAAATTGGTTAAAAAACAAAAGAAAGATTAATTCCAATATAATTTTAATATTCAAGCTTCAACATCCACTTTATATAAAAAAACACAAGGTTACATTGTACAAAATAAATGTATTCATGCCACTATATCTAACAAATACACTGAAAAGCGATCTAAACATGAAACATCTATGTACACACACATGCGGTCCATTTTTTCAACAAAAAAGAAAGTCAACACCTGGATGAGCTGGAGGTGGGCGTTTGGGCAGTAATAACAGATGGTTAGGAGGGACGATCTTTTTCACCGCTACACCTGTACCCCATGAACGATTCAACTTCAACAGAAAAGAAAAAAAATAACAAAAGGCCCAGCAAAAACAACCCAGGAAGAAAAAGTAAAAAAGCGCAACAAGAAAGCCGAAAGGAAAAAAAACATAAAAGCACATGGGCCAGATAACAAAGCATACCGGGCCAACAAAACAGGCAGACACCGGAAAAAAAACAATCGCACGTTCAGAACCGTCGACCGAGCGTTAAGCTCGATCTCAGGCAACCGAGATTTAGGAAATCCGATACACGAAACATATGCTAGACTGTCATCTACCGTTTGCGCACAAGATCCTCCATGTTGTATTCTTACTTGTTTTTCCTCTAAGCCTGAATAATAATCTATTGTCTGCCTCGTCTTTCAGTTCACCGACTGCAGGGGCACCAGAGACCAATCACCATGCCGGACAGCAGAGGCGCGACCGTCCTCGCCGACCTGCCCGACTGCATCATATTCGACGAGATACTCCTGCGGTTGCTGCCCAAGGACGTCTTCCGCTGCCGCGCGGTCTGCTGGTCGTGGCACCACGGCACATCCACCCGCCAATTCCTCCTCGCGCACCAGCGCCGGCACCCCTCGCTCCCTGTCATCTGCATCAATGGAATCCGTTACTCTAATCTTGCGCAAGATGATTTTTATAGAACCAGCAGAGAATGCTAGAAGATTGAGAAGAAGATGGAGAAGATGATATGCGCTATTCAATATGGCTGTAGTTTGTATTCCTTCTTTTAAAACCTTATTGAGGTGAAATTCTGCTATATTGTAGGACTGGACGTTCTTGCTAGTAACCCGTATCATCAACCTCTGTTGTCGTCATATGCTTAATGTGGGAGACTTTTCTATGGAACTATTGTACTTATTTGCCCGTTTGATTTATTCTGATGTATTGTGTTGCTTCAAACAGACTTAGAATCATAGTGGAGCGAAGAAATGCAAGTCTCATGACACTTCATATCTAGCTAGGATAAAGTGTATGTATATTGATTGATTGTGATATGTGTATGACCCCAAGTATACTGTATCTCTTAAGGAGCTGCATACTTTTGTGTGAGTATCGACCGACGGAACTGCATATTTAGACAGCTTAAGTAAGCTTTCTGGCGGGTTAACTATGCACTACACGTCGGCAGTGACAGGGCGTTCGTGAGCGCCGGTCAGTAGTCGCCGCTGTCCAAGGCGGACCGCCAGCTCGACGAGACCGTCGGATTGGCGCTCGGCATCTTGCTGACGCCGCCGGCGACTAAGCCGTGATGCGCAACGATACGTCCTAGTGTTCTACGGAGTATATAATATATCAAAATCAAGACAAAAAAATAAGGCTTGTTCAGAAAATGCTGTGGTATGTCTTTATTCCAAAAATGCTGCTTCAGATTTCTTTGATTCACAGGAGGAGAGTTCAGATCAGGCAAAGGTTACCGTCCATTCGCCAAAATAGCAATCCCTACTCTAGACATTTCAGCCGTCTTCAACCAAAATTACCGCTCGACCTTAACTGAACCAACCAACCCGCAAAAAAAAAACTGAACCAACCATTTTAAGTTGTAGGCCCGGAGATCGAACTTCGCAGCTTAGACGGCGAGGGCGCCCTCCGCTGGCTCAGTGACCTTGAACTTGGGCTTCGAAGCGGCGAGGTCGAGGAAGCCAGACACGATCAGGTCCTCGTACTTGTCGGTCATCACGTTATACCCAACTTCCCACTCGCTTTCCACTCCTTCGTTGTTGCCTGCAAAATCGAATATTCAAGTGCACAATACACGATTGTTGTTACACGTTCCATTGAGAAGGACCGGCGCGCCGCGATACTCCCACTACTAGTAAATAGGCTATAGGTGGATCCACTTTCTGTGGCGCACCTTTATAGCCATGCGCCACATAAAGTATTCACGGGCGAACCCGATGTGGTGCGCCACAGAAATCGGCCACTTTCTGTGGCGCATAACTCACACATGCGCCACTGAATACAGGCTTTCTGTGGCGCATGCAAACTCATGCGTCACAGAAATATGGTGGGCCCCCCACCAATGGTTGGATTTGAAACTCCGATGCCTTTTCTGTGGCACACGGGACTGAATGCGACACAGATATCAACATTTCTGTGGCGCATGGGGCAAGATGCGCCACATAAATATTGATTTTTGTGGCGCATCTAGTCCCATGCGCCACAGAAAGAACCATTGGGGTTAGGTGCGGCACAAAAATGTTTGAAATCAGATCCCACCCCCGTCTTTTTTAGTTTTGTAGAAATAAAAGAAAATGATAAAACCTTCAAAAAAAATAAAATCCTTTTAGATGTAGTTAGGTTTTAGTGTCTAGTTGGTATAGAAATTTTGAAATATGAATTTTGACCTTTTTTGCAAAAAAAAAACGGCCATAACTTTTGCATACGACATCGAAAAAATGCGTTTAATATATCAAAAAAAAAACTAGAGAAAAATCGGATCTCGATTTTATCGGGGTTAACCCTGTAAACTTTACTCAGGTCTTAGAAATTCCAAAAGGAAAAAAGTTATTTCAAAAAGAAGATTTTTTTCTACAAAATCAAAAAAAGAAAATTATGTGGCGCATATCTACATATGCGCCACAGAACTGTTGGGCAGGATTTGAATTTAAATCCCGCCAGCGCCCCCTTCTCCCTCTCTTTTCTCTTTCTCTCCTTCTCTTCTCCACCACCTCTCCACTTCTCCTCCCTCCTCTCCTCCACACTTCTCTCCTCCACTTCTCCTCTCCACTTCTCCTTCCTCCTCCACCTCCTCCTCCGGCGACTGCCTCCACCACCCCGGTGACCTCCTCCTCCTCCACCACCTCCAGCGATATCCTCCTCCTCCTCCACCACCTCCAGCGACATCCTCCTCCTCCTCCACCTCCGGCGACATCCTCCACCACCTCCGGTGACCCCTCCTCCACCACCTCCAGCGACAACCTCCTCCTCCACCACCTCCGGCGACCTCCTCCTCCTCCTCCACCATCTCCGGGGACATCCTCCTCCTCCACCTCCGGCGACATCCTCCACCACCTCCGTTGACCCCCTCCTCCACCATCTCCAGCGACAACCTCCTCCTCCTCCTCCACCACCTCCGGCGACATCCTCCTCCTCCACCACCATCTCCGGCGACCCCCATCCTCCACCCACCCACCTCCGGCCAAGCCACCTACGGCCATGGCCACGGGCACCACGGCCTCCGACTAGCTCCGACGAAATTCCGGCGAAATTCCGGCGGCGCTAGATCCAGATCTAGATCTGGACGCCTTTTTTTTAATTCAAAAAAACAATTCTGTGGCGCACGGCTGGGGGTGCACCACTGAAATAATTCTGTGGTGCCCGGGGATAGGTGTGCCACATAATCTTGGTCTTTCTGTGGCGCATGTGCCCGTGCGCCATAGATAAAAAAATTTAGTGGCGAGCATTCTGTGGCGCACCCACCATGCGCCACAGAATGTTGAATTTGGTGCGCCACTAATAGGCTATTTCCTAGTAGTGTCCCCTGAAGGCTGGTGCCGGAAGAGGGTGGCACTTGGCTAGCGGTGCCCACTACCGCGTGGTCGGATTGCATATGCACTGGCCGACTATGAGGAGGCCGTCGCAGGAGGCGCGGACGGGGAAGTTAGAGCCGAATTGTTCGGGGAACCCAAAGACTGGCCGAACTCGGCTCGCCGGAGGCGGAGGGATTTGATGCGGGGGAAGGCGTCGGGGCCATCGGATGCGCAGTAGCACCTGATTAGTGCGAGCTCAGGCTGGCGGCGGTGGTGGTCGACGATGAACGCGGGGTTGGAGGCGAGGCGGCGCCATGAGCGGTAGATGGCACGATAGAAGAGTACCGAGAGTTGGCCGGGAGGCGCACGAGGATATCCTGCAGTATGTGATATGGGGTTGCCCGATCTTCTCGTTGAGCTTGTCGTTGGATGATGGATAACTTGGTGTCACCGATGAACTCTCCTCGCTAGATCCCTGATGCCAATACAGCAGCTCTCTACCCTTCGGATATTCACGACTTCACACTTGCGCACGTAGCCGTCGACCACGAAACGGTATAATTGCAATCTACTAATTCCCAATGGAAAGAACAGATCACACTTCAATTGATGCTCAACTCTCCAGATCGATACGAATTGGAGATGTATAATTTCAGAGGAAAGCTTTCGCTGTTCAACTAAAAACTAGGGTTTTCTCTAAACGTGGTCTAACCTCTCAACTCGTAGGTTGGAGGTATTTAAATAAAAAGGGGCGGCGCCCCAACTAGACTTTGGGTGCAACCCGACTTGGGGTGCAATCCGACCTGATACAAACCGACCACGTAAGTTGTTCGGCCCAACTTAGGCATGCAAGCCTGTCTCGCTGCTATGGCACGATATGGCGCATGTCTTGCTGCCGTAGCACGCCTTGCTGCCATGGTGTGCGCCTCCTTCTTCTCCTTGGATTCCGGCCTCCCTCTCCTCCCTCGCATTCTTTGCTTGTACTTGCTCCAGGACTTGTTCTCCTTGCTGCATCACCTCCTTGCTCCCTCGTGCTAGGACACCTTCTCCAATAAACCTGATCATGCAAACATACAAAGATTTAGGTAGTAAACAATTCTCATTAATAAAATAAGCATATTCTTTTAGGAGCAAACTCACATGTTGTTCTATTAGTTTTGCACGAGCTCTTGTGATGGGTCCAATTCTAATCTCATCATTGGACTTCTTCTTTGCAGCAACTATCTTGTCATCATCATTAAGTGTAGAGGGAATAATAGTATGGATGTCCTCATCATCTCCCCCCCCCCCTCAAAAGGCGTCGACCTCGACGCTCCAAGGTCATCTCCATCATATGGTGACAAATCAGCAACATTGAAGCTATTGCTAACATCACCAAACTCAGACATAGGAATATCAATCGAGTATGCATTGTCATTGATCTTTGCAAGAACCTTATAAGGACCAGCACCCTGTGGCTTTAATTTGGAACTCCTCAAGTGTGGAAATCTGTCCTTGCGCAAATGCACCCAAACCATGTCTCCAGGCTAAAACAATACTTGCTTGTGTGCGTGATTTCGTGCAGCAGCAATGTTCTTGCCTTTCTTCTCAATTGCCTGTCGTGTCTTCTCATGAATTTTCTTCACATAATTTGCTCGTTTTGATGCCTCCATATTGACTCTCTCGTGCAAAGGATGAGGCAGCAAATCTAGTGGTGTGATTGGTTTGAAGCCATACACCACCTCAAAAGGACAAAGCTGAGTAGTAGTGTGCACCGCTCGATTATAAGCAAACTCGACATGTGGCAAACACTCCTCCCATTCGTGCAGATTTTTCTTGATCATAGCTCGCAGTAATTGTGACAATGTTCTATTCACCACCTCCGTTTGACCATCTGTTTCAGGATGACATGTTGTACTGAACAGCAACTTCGTTCCTAGCTTCCCCCACAGTGTCTTCCAGAAATAGCTCATGAACTTCACATCACGATTAGAAACAATCGTCTGAGGTACTCCATGTATGCGTACGATGTCCCTGAAAAACAGATTAGCAACATGCGACGCATCGTCGCTCTTGTGGCATGCAATAAAATGTGCCATCTTAGAGAATCTATCCACTACCACAAAAATACTATCATGTTCTCTTTTAGTGTGTGGTAAACCTAACACAAAATCCATACTAATATCTGCCCATGGCGTGTTAGGTGTAGGTAGTGGTGTATACAAACCGTGAGGCTTCAGCTTGGACTTGGACGCATTGCATGTAACACATCTCTTAACAAATATGTCCACGTCTCACCTCATCTTGGGCCAATAAAAATGATCAGCTAGCATGAGTAACATCTTCTCACGCCCAAAATGACCCATCAATCCACCAGCATGTGATTCCTGCAACAACAACAAACGTACCGACGAATCTGGAACACATAGTTTGTTAGACCTAAACAAAAATCTATCATGGATGTGGAACTTATCCCATGCTTGTTTGAGCATACACAAACGAAATGGTTCAGCAAAATCATGATCAGTTGCATATAAATCACACAAACTCTCTAAACCAGGAATTTTAAAATCTAAATGTGTCAATAACATGTTCTTCCTAGAGAGAGCATCAGCAACAACATTATCTTTCCCTTTCTTATGCTTAATGATGTAGGGAAACGACTCAATGAACTCAACCCACTTAGCAAGATGTCGATGCAAGTTAGATTGAGCTTTCAGATATTTCAAAGCCTCATGATCAGAATGTATGATAAATTATTTTGGCCACAAATAATGTTTCCAAACCTCAAGAACTCGAACAAGCGCATACAATTCTTAATCATAAACAGCATAATTCAATCTAGCACGGATGCATGTAAAATGCATACATGAACTTTGCATTATATTACTTATATTTCAATCATATTTGCATCAGATAAGGGTTATATCATTGTTTTATATTGATTTTGGAAATATTTCACAGTTTCCCTATTTTTCTGGAATTAACCCTGCACTGGCAGAAAACCCTATTTTCTATATTTTGATGTTTCAGGGACCCAAACGACGTCCAAATGACCTAATATTTTGCGGGGATCATTTTTTGGAAGGAACAAAGCGTAGGAGCGAAGGAAGCGAAAAAATAGAAACCCGAGGGCCAAAAGTGGTGGGCCCACGCGGCCAGATTCCTTGGCCACGTGGGACCCCCTATCCTGGGCCTCGAGCCTCCGATGCCATCGATCTTCGTCCATGTGCCTTCGTCTTGACCTAAAAACGACTATAAAAATAGTCCTCCGATGGCTTTCGGAAGGGCGCGTCGCAAAAACACAAAACCACGAAACAGAAGACCTGGAGCTGCAGATTGGAGGAGGGAAACTCCGGTGGGGCGCTGCCGGGGTGGTCTCCATCTTCTCCAACATCTCCACCATCATCACCATGATGAAGGGGGAGTAGTCCACCCCCTGGACTTTGGGTTTGTGGTGGTAACTTGATCTAATCTCTCTATGTATGATCATTGCTGAAGTCCATATGATGTGCCTTGCATAAGTATGGATCTATCTATGTAATTCCTATGGTGGATATTGTGGTATGAGATGATATTTGTTATGCATTTACCGTTGTGTTGGATCTTTTATGACTTGTCATACTTTGGAGATATTTTATGATGCATGTGATGGTTCGATTTATGCATAATGCCTTATTTATCCATGTCATGAGGTGATTGACACCACCAAGTGTAGATAGATGAGAGAGATGTGATCATGCACACGAAATATGAATCATTGCACTAGCGTTTAGAATATTGTCCATTATGAAGTATGATGTATGTAGGTACGGGATGGCCGATGTGACAACGGCATATGTATTGAGTGACACAATACAGCCCAACATCCTTTATCTGGGCGTAAAAAGGAAGAAGTATGATGTGGGAGTGACAACAAACCACGCTAGCCTTACGAGGGTGACCTAGCAACACAAATGATTATTTTCTTTCAACTATGTGTTTTAGGACATGTAGCCGTCATAGAAGTTTACCATTAAAGCATGACAATTGTGTGTACTTTTTATCTATAACCTGATAATCACCATAGATGGGAGAGAGGATTGAGTGAACCCATGAACCCAGGTCCATTGTTCCTATAAGAGAAAACATTTGTCTTGTCCTCTTGCATTGAAGAGGATTGGGACACTTTTACATTCTTGTTTTGTTACATTAAACTTCCATCCATTAAATCAGCCATCTTGTTCTTTAAACTTGTTTAGTGCATAATCAACTAAAACTTGTGACACTTTAGTTGTAGGGAATAGATAACTTTTCCTTCTTGCTCCTGCGGATCGATACCCTACTTCCACATTGAGAGGTGCTACAGTGATCCCCTGCTATTGGGGTTATCAAGCACCAGAAAGTTTCTCGCTGAAATAAGCAATAGGTCTACCTTCTTGCATCAAAACACCACCAATTCCTATACCACTAGCATCACACTCAACTTCAAATTGTTTATTAAAATCGGGTAATGCAAGTAATGGTGCAGAAGTAAGCAAACGTTTGAGCTCATCAAAAGCAAGGTCTTGAGCAGCGCCCCACACAAAAGGTACACCTTTCTTAGTTAATTCATTCAATGGTGCAGCAATAGTACTAAAATCTTTCACAAAACGTCTATAGACCCAGCTAGACCGTGAAAACTCCGTACTTGACTCACATTCATGGGAATAGGCCAATTTTGAATTGCTTCAATTTTAGATGAATCTACTTCTACCCCATGCTTAGATACAACGTATCCCAGAAATATCACCTTATCTTTTGCAAATGTGCACTTCCCAAGATTAGCATACAATTTAGCATCACGCAACACTTGCAAAACTTGTCTAAGATGATCACAATGTTCAGATTCAGTGCGGCTGTAAACAAGTATATCATCAAAATACACAACCACAAATCTACCAATGAATTCTCTCAAAACATGATTCATTAAACGCATGAATGTACTAGGTGCATTAGTAAGACCAAAAGGCATAACTAGCCACTCATATAAACCAAATTTTGTTTTGAAAGCAGTTTTCCATTCATCCCCCTCTTTCATCCTAATTTGATGGTATCCACTACGCAAATCAATCTTAGAGAAAATAGCAGCACCACTCAATTCATCAAGCATATCTTCTAAGCGTGGAATAGGATGACGATATCGAATAGTGATGTTATTAATAGCTCTACAATCTACACACATACGCCATGTACCATCTTTTTTAGGAACCAAAATTACAGGAACAACACAAGGACTAAGAGAGACACGAATGTACCCTTTGTCGAGTAGTGCTTGCACTTGTTGCTGTATCTCTTTCGTCTCTTCGGGGTTTGTTCTATATGGCGCTCGGTTGGGGAGTGTGGCGCCAGGAATGAGGTCAATTTGATGCTCAATGCCACGTAATGGTGGCAGGCCTGGGGTACCTCCTCCGGAAAAACATCGCCATAATCCTGCAAAACATTAGACACACCAAGAGAAACAGGTTGCATGTCATTAGAAACCAAAACCTCGCCTTTGTACATAAGTACAAGAGGCATGGCTGTAGGATCCTCACTAAATTCTCTCATGTCATCTTTGGTGGCTAATATCAATAAACTAGGCACTCTCGCACTTTTCGTTATATCACTCACAGCTGTTACAATTTTCTTGTCCCGGTGGCTGTTCTATGTTTACTTCTGTTTTCTGACGAGACTCATTCACTATGTGCTGCGGTGACATGGGCTGCAAATTAATTTTCTTGCCCTTGAACTCCAAGTGATATGTATTGGCACGGCCATTATGTTGCACATGGCGATCATACAGCCAAGGCCGACCCAATAAAAGGTGACAAACAGTCATAGGAACCACATCAAATTCAATGGAATCCTTGTATGGTCCTATCTCAAAATTCACACGTACCATGTGGCTCACCTTCATCTCACCATTATCACTTAACCACTGAATATAGTATGGATTGGGATGAGGTAAATATGTCAATTTCAGTTTGGCACACAACTCTTTACTTGCAAGATTCCTGCAGCTACCGCCATCAATTATAACTTTGCAAGCTTTATTGGGGCCAACAAGTGCTTTTGTTTGAAACAGATTGCAACGCTGAGAATCCACATGTGGCTGTACACTCAATGTTCATGGTGACACAACAATAATAGGGGCTGCCGAAGCAAAAGCATCCATGGCACCATCACTTGTATAGCCATCGTCATCATCATCATTAGGATCAGCATCATCACCTGTTTCATATTCATTGTTCTCATTAATAAGCATGACTTTCCTGTTGGGACAATCTCTCTTGAAGTGCCCTTTGCCCCCACATGTGTGGCAATTCATGTCCCTATTGCGTGTTGTAGACATAGACGAATCAGCACTAGCAGCAGGTGCGGCTGGCCTTTTGACACAGGAGCATTGGAGGCTGGCTTAGAATAGGAGGGAGAGGCACGGCTGGACTGCCCCTCCATTGGTACAGCCGATGGTGTTGGCGCCCTACTAGAGAAACGCCCAGAACTAGTGTATCTTGCTTTGAATTGTGCCTCTTCAGCTAGCTGTGATTCAGCCTCCCTTGCATGGTGTAACAGTTCATTCATAGTGGTGTAATGGTGATGTCTCACAATTCCCTTGATGGTGAATTTTAATCCATGAAGAAATCGCTGCATAGTCATCTCAACAGATTCCCGAACACGTGCACGCTGCAACAACATCTCCATCTCCATGTAATATGCATCAACCGTCATAGTCCCTTGCTTCAATTGTGTCAACTTGTCAAAAACTGAGCGCAAATAATTAGAGGGCACAAAACGAGCTCTCATAACAGCCTTCATCTCACGCCATGAAAGAACAGGAAGCTCATTGTCATCTCGACGGTTTTGCACAATACTATCCCACCAACGCAATGCATATCCATCAAATTCAGCAGAAGCAAGCTTGACCTTCCTATCTTCTGTATAGTCATGTAAACGCCATAATTTTTCTATCTTCAGCTCCCATGTAAGATATTCTTCAACATCCGGAGAACCCTCAAAACGTGGAATAGAAAACTTTGGTTTGCCCAAACCATCATCGTCTCGGTTATTGTCATGGGGTACAACTCTCCGTGCACCAAAGGCATGAAAGCCTCGGCCAGGAGCAGCAGCATGGCCTCGCTCGCGGCCACCGTCAAGATCAAACTCCTCATTGGCATTAGCATTCGCATTGCCACCATGGACACTTGCATTGTCATTAAAGTGAGGACCTCGTTGGTTCACCAAATTAGTCAAATCGGTAATTTGCCTTGTGAGAGCTGTCACAGATTCTTGCAAGGCTGTGACAGATTCTTGAGTAGCAGCACCGTCTACTTTCAATTCTACACGCTGCAAATCTTCTTGCAAATCCTCAGCTGACTTAGCAATTCTATTCTTCAAGTAATCACGCAAAGCTTCATACTCATTCCACTTGACCACCTCATCAGGGTCCTTCTTTTGCTGCACAGAAGCATCACTAGCAGAAGCCATGATTAGTAGGTTAGTGCAAAAATCAAAATCTCTATGGTGGCACACTCACAACTCACTCAGAACAACAAGAAAAGGTAATCTGAAAATTCCAAAGTGAATAGCAATGCGTACCCGGTCGTAGAGATGACTAAATGCACTGATGTGACGAAGTGAATATCAGGGTATGAGAACGGTCACACGACAAAGCAGGGTTATTTTATGGTGGGGCTGTAGGTATGGAGTCCTAACAACACCGAGAACAAACCTACTTGCTGCTCGTGTGAACAAAACAACACAAATAACACACTCGTGGAGAAAAAAAGGGCAAAGCAACTATGTGGAAAGATCGTGTTGCAATGCTCAAGAAGGACACTAGCAAGTTGCTCAATTAACACAGGCACAAGATTGCTCAAAAGAAGTGTCACACTTTTATATTTCGGCCTGTTTCCTCTTTCTTTCTTTCTTTTTTTTTTTTGAATTTTCTCTTTTTCTCTTTTTTTTGTTATAATTTTTCAATTTTCTATGGCCAGCAACTTGATAGATACAAAGACACTCGACAATGAGCAGCCTGGGAGCACAAACGTTAGCTAGTCCTGTCTGGGTAAGCTCCTAACACTGGCTGTAGAAAGGCTGTGTCTATGTTTTTCAAAGAAGTGGCAAAAAGTCGACCTTCCCGTACTCTTTTGGGAATTCTGAGCGATCGAAAAGGCATAAACACACAAAGTTAGTTAGGCTGGATGCGCTTTTTTCTCACGACGATTTTGAGTGGTCGAACGTCGAAAACGGAGTTCGTATGCAAAAGTTATGGCCGGTCAAAGTTACTGTCGGAAACTGTCTCCGATACGGACTCACGGCAGGAAAACAGATGAAAATGTGCCGCGCGTTGACGGAAACCGGTTCTAACACGGCAAACACACGCGATCCGTATCCGACCCGGAAGCACGGCAGGAAAAATTGCGGAACCTGTGCCGCGGCAGTGCGCGCTGGCCAAATATCGACGAAACACATAATCCGTCGGTGCAAACACTAGCGAAACTGGATCGTCTCCGGATTGAACAGGAGACGGGGCAGCGGACTGTTTTTGGCATTTTTTTGATATAGACTCGAAACAAAGCGAAACAAGAACTCGACTAGGAAAAGGACTACGTAACCGAAACCTAAACAAACACTATGACTCAAACGGAAAAAAATAGAAACGCGAAATTGATCAACACGAACAGCAACTAGATGGAAAACGGTGCTATCTAGGCTAAGGCGAATTCTAACCCTAATCTTTTTGTGTGGCTTTTTCTGGATAGGAATAAAAACACAAACTAATCTACGGTATGATATGTGGATGCTCACCGAGTGGACCTGGAACTCTAATACCATATGATATGGGGTTGCCCGATCTTCTCGTTGAGCTCGTCGTTGGATGATGGATAACTTGGTGTCACCGTTGAACTCTCCTCGCTAGATCCCTGATGCCAATGCAGCAGCTCTCTACCCTTCGGATATTCACGACTTCACACACTTGCGCACGTAGCCGTCGACCACGAAACGGTATAATTGCAATCTACTAATTCCCAATGGAAAGAACAGATCACAGTTCAATTGATGCTCAACTCTCCAGATCGATACGAATTGGAGATGTATAATTTCAGAGGAAAGCTTTCGCTATTCAACTAAAAACTAGGGTTTTCTCTAAACGTGGTCTAACCTCTCAACTCGCAGGTAGGAGGTATTTAAAGGAAAAGGGGCGGCGCCCCAACTAGACTTTGGGTGCAACCCGACTTGGGGTGCAATCCGACCTGATACAAACCGACCATGTAAGTGGTTCGGCCCAACTTAGGCATGCAAGCCTGTCTCGCTGCTATGGCATGATATGGCGCCTGCTTGCTGCCGTAGCACGCCTTGCTGCCATGGTGTGCGCCTCCTTCTTCTCCTTGGATGTCGGCATCCCTCTCCTCCGTCGCATCCTTTGCTTGTACTTGCTCCAGGACTTGTTCCCTTGCTGCATCACCTCTTTGCTCCCTCGTGCTAGGACACCTTCTCCAATAAACCTGATCATGCAAACATACAAAGATTTAGGCAGTAAACAATTCTCATTAATAAAATAATCAGATTCTTTTAGGAGCAAATTCACCTGTTGTTCTATTAGTTTTGCACGAGCTCTTGTGATGGGTCCAATTCTAATCTCATCATTGGATTTTTTTCTTTGCAGCAACTATCTTGTCATCATCATTAAGTGTAGAGGGAATAATAGTATGGATGTCCTCATCAGTATGTCCTCGGGGAGGGCGGCGATCCGGTACGGCCTTCTCCCTCTAGACACAGTCACCCGTCCGGTTTCTTCCTCGGTAGCGGCGACCGCCTGGATAGGAGCAGCATCGGCGAGGCTTGGAGGAGGAATGTGTGCGGGGTTTAGGTTTTTTTAATAGAACAGTGTGCGGGGTTTAAGGTGGAGTCGTCCACGTCCCGGCAGAAGAGCAGGCCCAAGCGGGAATGAAAGCCCAATCCAGAGAAGGTGTGTGCTCTTCGTCGTCTGCAACTCAGCACACTGGCCCATTAAAAGGAAAACAAAAATAAGTCAGCACACGGGACGGCCGGGGAGAAGAAACCAAAAACCCTAGTCGGAGCGGCGGCCGGCGAGACTGCAGACTGGCGACGTGAAGTAGCACCGCCTCAATCTATCACCGGTGATTTGCGACTGCGAAGGTTCGGCGTCCAGATTGTCCGTCGGTGGTGAGTTTCTTACCGTCGTCGCATCTCTTCTCTTCCCCGAAACCTACCGAAAGTGCACCAATAGATGTACACAGCACATGTATATGCTGGACTGACTCTCCCGTTAATCTGCGCTCAAAATCCTCCATGCCGTATTAATTCTTACTCCGTACTTGTTTTTCCTCTAGTCCTGAACAATGATCTATTGTTTGCCTCATTTTTAATTCACCGACTGCAGCATCAGCGAAGATTCACCATGCCGGACAGCAGCGGCGCGACCGTCCTCGACGACCTGCCCGACTGCATCATCTTTGGAGAGATACTCGTGTGGTTGCAGTCCAAGAGCGTCTTCTGCTGCCGCGAGGTCTGCTCGTCGTGGTACAGCGGCACATACACTGATGAGTTCCTCCTCGCGCACCAGCGCCGCTATCCTGGTGCCATCCACATCAATGGACTCGGTTTCTCTCATCTAGATTTACACCATCCAAGGTTGCTAGAAGAAGTAGTAGGAGAAGATGGTAGGTCGTACTCAATATGGGCATAGCTTGTATTCCTTCTTTTCTTTAAACCCTAAGGTGAAATTCTGCTATATTGTAGGATCGGACGTTTCTCGTGGTAACTGTATCATCAACCTCGCTTGTCGTCAGTGCTTAATGTGGGAAACTGTGAAACTTTTCTATGGAACTATTCTACTTATTTACCCGTTCGTTATCATTGTGATGTGTTGTGTTGCTTCAACCAGACTTAGAATCATAGATTATAACTAAGAAATGCAAGTTAACCGTTTGATTTCATTCTTAAATGTCTAAAACGTGTGGTAAGTAGAGCATAAGTTAACCTGAACATATATTTGCACAATTTTTTTCACCTGTCACCGGTGAAGTCGAACGGCATCATGGAGCCACACCTGGCACACCTGGATTTCACAGAAGCACGCCGCAATGCTCTCATGATGAATGCTCTCATGATGCTCCATAGTTGGCTAGGATAACACCGTGAATGCTCTTTTACCTCATTAAGCACAAGCTGAAATTTTAATTGCACATACTAGACATTGTTTATTTTCACGCATGAGGGGATTATGTTTTAGAACAAAATCACCTAATTTTCGAGAAAGCCATGATGGACACGATACGTTTCTAGTACATAATAATAACTCTATGTGTACTCAAAATCGGGACAAAAAGCAAGACTTGTTCAGAAATGTTGTGGTCTGTCTTATCAAGATTTATTCCAAAAATGCCGCTGCAGATTTCTTTGATTTTCACGGAGGAGAGTTCAGATCAGGCAAAAGGTTACCGTCGATTCACAAAAATGGCAATCCTACTCTAGACATTTCAGCTGATCTCTTCAACCAAAATTCTACCGCTTGACCTGAACTGAACCAACCATCTAAGTCGTAGGCCTGGAGATTGAGCTTCGCAGCTTAGACAGAGAGGGCGCCCTCGGTACCTCAGCGACCTTGGCCTTGGGCTTGGCCTTCTCGACGATGATGGCTTGCGTGGTGAGGACCATCCCGGCCACGGAGGCGGCGTTCTGGAGCGCGCATCTCGTCACCTTGGCGGGGTCGAGGACGCCGGACTCGATCAGGTTCTCGTACTTGTCGGTCATCGCGTTGTACCCCATTTCCCACTCGCTCTCCTTGATCTTCTCGATCACAACTTCCCCTTCCACTCCGGCGTTGTTGGCGATCAACGACGCAGGTGCTAGCAGTGCCTGCAAAATTGACAAACTGTTGTAAGTACACAGTACACACATTTCAGAGACATGAGTCATGATAAATTATTCAGTGTTGAGTGCTGTTTATTCACTATTGTGTACTACTTAGTATTGTAAGTACACATACTAAGTTTTGCGCCACACAAGCTTAACCTGCAGAATTATTCAGTCATATCATCAACTTAGCATGGATACATATCCCAATGATTGGTCCTAGCTGCATTATCTAACACAATAGATAAACAGCGTGGAAGATATCATTACGTCAGGTTAGTTTTCTGGTAAATGCAGTTTCTAACATCTGGTTGACATGGAAGAGAATGATGCAATTCTAAATACATTAACATATCGATATCTAAGGAAGTTACCTTTTGAATGATGTCAGCACCAAGGCGCTCATCATGGTCTTCGATTGTTTCTTTGATCGCAGGACAAAAGTAGACAGGTGCACATACGCTGCACCACCACCAGGAACAATGCCCTCCTCGATAGCTGCAAAAGTGGCATTCTTCGCATCCTCGATTCGTAGCTGACGGTCCTCGAGCTCTGTCTCCGTTGCAGCTCCGACCTTGATGACAGCCACACCACCAGAGAGCTTTGCAATTCTCTCGGCCAATTTCTCGGAATCATAGATTGAATCGGTTTCATTAAGCTCCTTCTTTAGCTGTGCAACCCTTGCCTGGATCTCATCTTTGCTAGCTGCATCTGCTATGAGGGTTGTCGTAGTCTGATGAACTGTAATTTTCCTTGCTGCCCCGAGTTGCTCTACTGTTGCATTCTCAACCAACAGACCAAGATCCTTCGCTAGGAATTCAGCGCCTGAAATGAGTTGTATGGTATGTGAACTTTTAAGTAACTGGAAAAAATAATGAGATAGCAAAATGGGTACTCCTTATAAACAGCAGATTTTTTGGAAAGTTCTGAACAGCAGATGGATAATAAAATGAAAAAAAAAAATTGGTCAAAAGATTGAACCCCTAGACCATCCGCGAAGGCATTGCTCTTGCATGCAGTGAGTTGTTGTCATACTTTGATGCACAAAAGGTAAAAAGTTATGAAAATACAGATCAAAATAAAAGTCCCTATTCATTACAAAAAAATGGTCATCCACTAGGACAATTCAATGAAGAATGACAATTATACACTTAAACCATTCCATTTGTGGTGACATCGTTTCGACATAAATCAAAAGCTCTACTTAATGCATAAGCCACGCACAAAGATCATGACTAATAAAAATCATATAAATCAAAGTTCAAGCAGCCACAGCACGGAAAAACTGTAATAGTTACCAAATTAAATTCAAATTTAAGAAGGATAAGATTGTCAATGTTAGTTGCAGGACCAACCTGTCACAATGGCAATATCCTGAAGGACAGCCTTCCGACGCTCACCGAAACTTGGGGCTTTGATCGCTGCAACTTGAATAATACCTCGGAGCTTGTTAACAACCAGAGTTGCCAAGGCTTCACCAGTAATATCCTCAGCTATAATAAACAGCGGACATCTCAACTGTGTAGTCTGCTCCAGAAGTGGGATAATTTCCTTTATGCTTGTGATCTTCTGATCAGTTATAAGAACTCTAGCATTCTCAAACTCCACAATTGATTTCTCAAGGTTTGTCACAAATTGAGGAAATGTAGCCTCGGTCAATCTGCGTTTAAATTTTCAAATGCTTGAGGAAGAGATGTTGTGATAGAAGATACCCAGTGACTTACTATATGTGAAAATGTGAAGGTACTACTTGATATGAAGGCAACAAAATGTATAGTCTGAATTTCTAACAAACCTCCATTCCTTCTTCAACATCAACAGTAGTCTCAAAAGACGAAGACGATTCGATAGAAAGGACACCATCTGGACCCACTTTGTCAATAGCATCAGCAATCATGGCTCCAATAAGTTCATCGTTACCAGCAGAGATAGAGGCAACAGCTGTAATACAGAACAAATCCAAATTAGGCACCTATTATCTGAATCCTTACACAGAGGCAACAGCCGTAATACAGAACAAACTCCAAAGTGGGCACATATTATCTTTCTGAACCCTCATATGTTTCCTTCAAACGCCACTCTTAAAAAGACTCATATACCACCTTGTTACCACAAGGATAAGCTATGTAAAATAAGAAATACACGGTAGAGCATGTCAGAAGCAACAATCACCTCTGATATCACCACTTCCCTTGACTGGTCTAGCTTTGTTTTCAAGCTCGAGAATCAGACCTGGACAGTTTTGTCGATTCCTTTCTTAAGTGATACAGGGTTTGCACCCGAAGTAACACTCAAGATTCCCAGCTTGATGATTTCTCGAGCAAGGACACATGCAGTTGTAGTCCCATCACCAGCAGAATCATTGGTCTTGCTAGCAACCTTCAACAATGAATAATTGCATCATGAGTTCCAATCTCTGGAATAACGTAAACTATTAACATAAACCTTAGCAAGTTACCTCACGAATCAGTGCTGCACCGGCATTTTCCATTGGATTGGCGAGCTCAATGGCCCGGGCAATGGTAACACCATCGTTCACCACCTTGGGACTGCCATACTCATCAAGCACTACGTTCCTCCCTGTAAACATCCAAAGATCAGAGCTTGAGTGTGCAATTTAACACTGAAATTTCTTATATTCTAACAAAATGGAAAAACTTCATGCTACTCTGTGGCACCCCAAAAACCGGTTACACAACAGACCTCTGTTCACAGAAGGTGCCGATGAAATGAGCAGTTAGCTAGCACAAGTCAGTTTTCACAATACACACTGAGCACATGAATCATTCTATAGCCTTAAGCACGGAAAGGGGGCACCGTAGTGACACTGTAAAGCTAGTTTAAGCCATGAACACAGGTTGCAATTTTGGCAGGGAACGGGGAATGTGCCTGCTCTGCGGATTTAGGGTCGGTTAAATCTAATAATAAACAGGTAGGCGAGGGAGGCCTCACCTCGCGGGCCGAGGGTGACGCCGACGGCGTTGGCGAGCTTCTCGACGCCGGCCTGTAGCGCGGCTCGGGACTTCTGGTCGAAGGCGATCTCCTTGGCTTCCGCGCGCACCACCAGCGCGACGAGCGGCCGTTCTTGGACCTCCTCAGCCTCCCTGCTGACAGTTCAGACCAATTTCACATCAATCCAAGAAGGAACCCATAAAAAGGACAGCATGAAAGATGAGACCACAGTTCGATTGACAGGAGAGGCCTGAATTGTGCAAGAAACGTGCCCAATTGGCTAATGAGACCAGAAACTGAGCAGGCAGGGGGTGTGTGGGAGAGAGGCGGGCGCGGGGCTGACCTGGGAGGAGAAGGAGCGGAGGAGGGAGGCGCTGGAGATGGCGTTGGCGGACGCCATTGGAGGGGAGGAGGAGCTCGGGTGAGGATAAGGTGGAGTGCAGAACAGAAGGGTGAAGAGGGTTTAGAGATGAGGTTGCAGCTCGTGTGGCTTTATACACGCAGGAAAAACAGAGTAGAGAGGTTTCGAGGCAGAGGACTTCTCCAGAACCTTCACCGACTAATAAGTACACACAAATGCTCAAAGTAATGCTCATTTGTGGTGATTGCTCGATCTATTCCGACAAATTGTTTTTCTCAGGGCAAAGTTACCTTGTACTAATCGCAATCTATCCCTACAAAATTCTTCTGCCGTTTGTTTGTGTCATATTCCTCCTGTTTTTTTTCCTCCTATCATGTCTCCTTTTCTTGTTCTACCGTAGCCTCAGCCCCAACACGCAAACGGTTCGCACACTCCTGCTCAGCGAGGCATGAAATCGGCTCGACTATGCTTGAGTTTCTGAGAATTCAAGTGCATGAAAATACCCAATTGTTGTTAGAAAGATCACAATGCCTCACATTCTCCAACGACGGCCGGCCAATTGAGTGACCAATGTGGGCCGGGGCAGTGGTATGTGCATGAAAATTACCAAGTTCCATAGACTGCCTACTTGGTTCTTGTTATGTATATGAGTTGAATAGGGGATGGATAATGCCTTATATTTATATAACTTAATTATACACAATATTCAATGATTCACCTACCCACTTACATCCCTATCTTCTCAATCTACATTTATGATTTTTTTTTTATAGTATTTCCTCCTTGTTTATGTCTTCTTTTCTCCCTTGGCCGCTACCTTGGACCCACCATGCAAGCATCGTGCACCACACTTACAGTGAGTCACGATGGCATGAAGAGTAGAACCCGACTTAGGCATCCCTCTAGATTTGGCGTCGGTCTTATTTTTTAGGACGACTTTGTTGGGGTGAACAAACAGAGGATGGAAAAGGAAAAACCATCACGTTGTTGAATTCCTAATCTATTTGTAGTGCTCATTGAAAAAATAGAGTCTGCCTTCAAAAATCGTTCATAAATCATAAATTATATTTAAACCATTCGACCAATTAGTACGAACACATAAATACTCAAAGTAATGCTGACTCGTGTGATTGCTCGATCTAGTTTGGCAAAGAGGATCTTCGGCACAAAATTACCATATACAAAAAGGATCTGATCTTGGAGGGAAAGGACGTCTCCAGAATGTTCACCACGTTTGTTTGTGGTGATTGCTCAATTAAATCCGACGCGACGAATTTTTGAGACAAAAATTACCCAATGTCAATCACGATCTACATGCATCGATCCCTACATACTCTTCTTCTACCTCTATGTTGGTGTCTATTCTCTTGTAGCTCATACATCATGTGTCTCCTCTTCTCGTTGAACCCCTTCCCTCATGTGCAACACGCAAATGTTGCACACAACTCTCCTCCTTGAAAGGTGAAATCAGCTCGACAATGCTTGAGTTTGTGGGGATTTGAATAGTAAGAATGCTAGATATTTGTGTAGGAAAGATCCCGGTGCCTCACATTCTCTTATGACGACCAACCAATGGAGTGCCCATGTTGCAGTGGGGCAGTGGTATCTCCATGAAAAATGCAAAGTTTGATAGACTGGCTACTTGGTCGATCGATGCTCGTTATGTATATGAGTTGAATATAGGGGTTAGATGGTGCGTTGTATTTATGACTTGATTATACACAATTATCCAGTGGTTCGCCTACCTGCACGCATCCTTATCTTTCTTATCTACCTCTATACCGGTGTTTATTTCCTTATCTTTCCTCCATATTTATGTCTTCTCTTCTCATTTGACCGCTACCTTGGACCCACCATGTAAAAATCGTACACCATGCTCACAGTGAGGCACGATGCCATGAAGAGTATCACCCGACTTAGGCATCCCTCTAGAATGGGGCGTACCATTTTTATAGTACCATGAAAAGTAAATTGCCCATTGAAATTTGTAGTACTCGTTCAAAAAATAGTGTTCGTCCCCTTCAAAAACGGTTTCATTTGTAGATCATATGTTATATTTAAACCATTTGACCAATTAGTACGGACACAAAAAAGAGGATATTCAGCAAAGAGGATTGCTGGATCTAATCCCACAAAGAGGAACTTCAGCACAAAACTACCATATACTTCTTCTGCCTCTATGTTTGCGCCAGTCTTCCTCTTGTTCTTTCTCGTGCCACATGTCTCCTCTTCTTATTCTATCTCTACCCAGAGGACCAACACCTAAAAATTGTGCACGAGCTTTCACCATGTGACATGAAACCAAGTCTATAATGCTTGAGTTTGCAAGAACTTGAATAGTCAGACCAGCACTACTTGGTGCCAGGAAGATCCCAATGCCTCACATTCTCCAATGACGGCCAGCCAATGGAGTGGCCATGTTGCAGCAGGGTATCTACATGAGAATGCCAAGCTTCATAGATTGGCTACTTGGTCGATCAATGCTCCTTATGTATATGACTTGGGAGTGGATAGTGTCTTACATTTATAACGTGATTGTACACAATTATTCAACGGTACACCTACCCATATGCATAATTATTTTTCTATCTACCTCTATGTTCGTTCTTATTTCCTTGTCTTTCCTCCTTATTTATGTCTTGTCTTCTTCCTCGTTTGCTACCTTGGACCCACTGCAAACATCGTGCACCACTCTCACAACGAGGCACGATGCCATGAAGAGTATCACCTGACTTAGGCATCCCTCTAGGGTCGGGGCGTGTGGGTCTTATTTTTAGTGCTTTCTTTCCGTGATGATTGTTAGTTCGTTACAGATGACTAGAGGGTGAATGGTTGTGTGTTACAGTTTTGGTAACGCCAACTTCGCAGCCATGAAGAGAAATTTATAAATCATCAAACTAAATTTAATAATATCATGAAGAATTTTTTTCATATTCGTGTAATGTGGTAGTTTTCTCTGCAAAGCTATTTTATCATGGATTCAAAGTCGATTCTTAATGGCTAAATTTAATCCCCATTTGTGGACATCCATTCCTTACAAATCATATCATAAAAACCTTCTTGTCGTAACCAAGCTTGTTCAAATGAGAACCTCGCTTTATTGCCTAAGTGAGCTTGATCGCCAGAGTCAATGATTAACAGTGTATGATCCGAACCCGTGCGAGTCATTGCATGTACCGTCACCAATGGGAATTTTTGCTCCCACTCCACACTTGCTAGAAATCGGTCCAACTTCACATGCGTTGGATCCTCTCTCCGGCCGGCCCACGTATATTGTCTGCCTGAGAGATCAAGTTCTCTAAGGTTCAGACTCTCAATTATCGCATTAAAAGTAAAGGGCCACCGTGCATTAAAACTATCATTATTCTTCTCCTCTTGTTTTCGAATTATATTGGAATCACCACCCACCAACATGGGTAATGTCTCATTTTCACAGATACGAACAAGTTAAGCAAGAAAATCTGGTTTGAGAGCGTCTTGGGCAGCCCCATACACCACAACTAAGCTCCGTAGACCATCACTTTTGATTTTAAATGAAACTTAACACAAAAATCACTAGTGAAATGCGCCAGCCTTGATTCAACACCCACAGAGCAAGAAGAGGACATGTGACATGCGCCAACCTTGATTCAACACCCATACATTGTGCACATGCATCCCTAGCTAGGCATGAAATCAACTCTACGATGCTTGACCTTTCATGAAGTTAAGTAGTAAGACGGCTAATCCTATATGTAGAAAAATTCCCAATGCCTCACATGTCCGAATGACCTCCAACCAACAGCGTGGCCTTCTTGCAGCAGGACATTGGTGTCTCCATGAAAACCATCAACTCTCATAGTGTCTCTACTTAGTGGATCAATCATCGGTATGTATATGCGCTGAAAAGAAGATGAATCGCGCCAAATATTTATGACTCGATTGTTCATAATTATTTAATGGTTCAGCTACCCATTCGCAACCCCATCCTCTCCAACTACATCTATGTCATTGTTTAATGTTCATAATAAACCAAACTTTTTCTTAAGCATCAATACTTATTTGTATAGAAAAGGTGACTAGTGCTTATTTTTCTAATCAACTCTCTTAGCAGCTTGCATTGAACATGCCCTTAGCCATCCCTTTAATTCTAAGGTCGCATCACACCAATCTTATTGTCCATGCTTTGTTTCTCCAACGACCGTTTGTTCGCTCAAACAACTAGAGAGAGCGAACGGTCACTCGTTAGAGTTTTTCTTATAAACAAAAATAGAAAGAAGTAAACCAAAAGACCCAAATCCAGCACCCCACAATCAGAGGCAGGGTAGGTCTCCACCTCAGGGTGCAGGTGGGAGTGGGCTGCCCACGGCGCCCACCAGTGGCGGCGCCAGGTTTTAGAACCTGGGTATTCATTGTAAAAAAAAAATTTTGCTCAATGCATAATATGAACAGGGCGGAAAAAAATTAGAGCTTAGGTATTCTCGTAAAGTGCATCCAATAGAAAAAGATCTGCACGTTACGACCAGCGGAGCAAAAAAATTTAGAGCTTAGATATTCTCGTAAAGTGCATCAAGAACAAAAATTTAGTATGGCGGCCAAGCGGAACAGATCAATTGCATCCAGGAAATTGGAAATTAGAAACTGCATCTAGGAAATTAGAGGAGAGCGGGGCTGTGGGGGTGCAGATTGCCAGATTGAAGAGTACCAAAGAGTACCTGGCAGGGGGGCGGTGCAGCGGAGAAAATCTTTCCGTCGCTGGCACCTGCTCTGCTAGTCCGCTGCAATCGACCTAGGGTTGCTCTGCCGCCGCTGTGTGAGTTGTGCGCGTATGGAAGAGAGTCATGCGAGCGAGCAGAACTGGAACGGGAGGCAGAATCGTGCGTTGTGGGCTTGGGCTGTATGGTCCAACATGTATACGATTTTGTTTTGCTCCAAATCTTGGGTATTCACTGGCATACAGGTGCATACACCCAGCGCCGCCACTGGCGCCCACGACCCAGGTCCACATAATACAGTATGTGGATACCCACGGGAAAGTAACAGAATAATGTTGGGCTTTGTGGGACTGCCCACGTTCCCCACGTCGGGCCCGTATCCTTCCCCACATCGAGTCCACATCGTTCCCCACTTCGAACCCCTTCCAGAAACAGGGGCGCGGAGTCGCCGCTCGCCGGGGCGCCGCCGGCTAGCTCCCCAATCCCCATGGCCGCCGCTCCTCCCCATGGTCCGCTAGCACATCGTTCATCCCCCATCTGTCTTCTACCATAGGTCCTCCTCCAATTCCGTCGTCAACGGCAGCAGCAAGGCCCTCATAATGCTCCTCGACCAGTCGATTTCGGACCATCCACTGCGAGGCGGCGTGGGGAGGGCAGCGGACTCGAGGCTCGGAGGGAAGCGAGATGCAGCTGGTCGACCAAGTCAACGACGTTGATGGGGCATGCCACAGATGGGGACGAACGGCTGACGGCGGCGGCGCAAGAACGTGTAACCTGTTGGTGTAGCGGAAGCGGCACAAGAAGCTTGTCATGCTCTACTCCTCGTCCCCAACATCACGAAGGTAACAATCTGTCTATGCATGGAGAACAGATACGATCTGTCCGCGTGCATGTTCTTCTCTGACGGCTGTGCTTTCGTATTGTACCTGGACGGCACGCTTCTTCAGTTTGACTGATTATTTTTTGTAGATGTGAAAGCCGGCCGGCCGCACGGCAGTACGTGCATCAATACGTATTTTTCTTTGCTAGGCATGGCATGGTTGATCCATGAGATGGATCGGCTAGCTGGAAACTTACAGCTGATTCGATCTGTAAGCATCCTTCGTCTTGTTGCTTGGGACAGGATTTGTAGGCCCACGAAATACGGTGGTCTGGGTGTCATAAACCTACGCTTGCAGGGGTTAGCTCTCAGAGTTCGTTGGGCATGGCTTGCAAGAACAGATAAGCAAAGGCCATGGCAGGGCTTGGCTATGATCAAGGACGCAGCAACACTAGGAGTTTTTCAAGGGCTGGCCTCCATCAAGGTAGGCAAGGGTATAGCGAGGTCCTCTTTTGGAAGGATGCTTGGATCGATGGTATGACTGCTGCTATAATTGCCCCGGCGGTTGTGCCATTAGTTAGTACAAGGATCAAGAACAAAAGATCAGTGGAGGAAGGGCTGCGGGAGCACAGTTGGATCAGTGACATACAAGATCAACTGGATGCGGAAGCCAGTAGTCAATGTGTGAAACTTTGGCTGGCAATCCAGACGCTGCAACGCGATGTGTTGGCAGAGGATAGGTTCAGTTGGCCCTGTTCCAAGTCGGGAGAGTACTCTGCTCGCGCCACATACAAGAGGCTCTGTATGGGGAGGATCGAATTCACACCCAACGAGTGGATCTGGAAATCAAAAGCACCTCTCAAATGTTGCATTGTTTGCCTGGCTCGCAGTGCAGTGCTCGCAAAAAAAAGGCTAGAGGAAGTGTGTTCTACTGATGTTACTCTGTTCTGAAGCAGAATTGACTTTATTTAGTATTCATACAGCCGTTTTTTTCTGTGTTTTAATGTGTTTATCCTGAGTAATTTATGTGGGCAGTGCGGGTACCGTGGGCACCCGTCAGAATCATGTGGGCTACCCACATAATCCCACATACATAATGCGGGTATGTGCGGGCATTTCGTGGGAGCCCGCATGTCGTCCCACTTGCACCCTGATCTCCACCCCTATAAGACTCCCCTACCCAGCCCCACCGCCCCCAGCGCCGCCGACCCCACCCTGCAGAAATTCCCCAAATCCGATGATGTCCTCCTCTGCGCCCTCCAAACTCGTCCTCTGCGCTCTCCTGCTTCAATCTCCTGCACTCCGTTTCTCTGTCCATGGTGGTATGGTTGCTATCCAGCCCTGCTTGATCTCTGGGAATTATTGTGCATCATCACCTACTGTACTACTGCTAGATGATACTTGATCTCTGGGAATGTATTGTGCATCGTCAACCTGTGCTCTGTGGCTGTAAAAAAAGAATCTTTAATGCTCCAATTAGGATTGCAGCACTGTATGCATCGTTGGACATACACTAAACTTTCTGGTTGTATAACTAAACTCTGTTTTAAGTGCATATACTGAGATTGATGATAGCGGCGGGCTCAGCGCCGGCGCGCGCCTGACCTGGTCGATCGCGTCCGGCGAGCTGGGAGTGATCGCGGTGGCGAGCTGGGGTCGATCCGTCCGCCGACGTGGGCGAGCTGGAATCGATCATGCGAGCTGGGATCGATCGCGTCCAGCGACCTGCGCGGCTGGGATCGAGCGAGCGAGCTGGGATGAGCTGCGGCGGCGCGCAGCAGATCGCGGGTGAGGATCGATTGCGAGCTGGCTCACGAACGAGCTGAGCAACTTTTGGCGATGGCTTGCGAGCTGGGATCGATAAAAGCATAGCCTGGGATCGAGGAAGGAAACGGAGGATGCGAGCTGGGATCACGAAATGATTTGAATCACGATGTTTAAGAAAAATAGAATTTGAACTAGCCATGCGACATCCTTTCCTGGCCAGAGGGAGTATGAAGCATGATCTTGAGTGTGTGGGTAGTGGGCATAGGCCCGTCGCGCCATGTCCTCCCTAACCAAGGCCACAACCGACATTCGGGGAAAGGGCAACATTGCGGAAAATCCACGTTCGACCACAAGTTACAATTCAAATATGGATTGCAAAGTAAACTTGGGTTGTTATCGTTCAAATACACATGTAAATTGATTGAGATCAGCTATGAGTATGAGACATGTATTCACACAAATTAAATGTGTATTTTATTAGCTTGCTCTCAGTGAAAATGGCTCAGATTCGAAGTTTTTATGATAGCCATAATTTAAATATCCTGATTCGTGCTATTTGTTAGTGAAGATTCTAGCCTCATCATGTGCCTTGAAAGTTTATGCTGCTTCGCTATCATTCCACGTCTGGCAGTGGTGACACCACGGCCATACCTTCTATGTTAAATTCTTAATGTATCCACCATCTCTGCCGCCTTACTACGCACCCTCATCATGTCATTACTTATAGCTTCACAAATCGGTAGGGGTACGATTTTTATTTCTTTTGGATGTAATTTACCTTTATCGATTCTCAAGTTGGAATATGTAACTATGGACATCTCATGAGTAGAAAGTTCTATATCATCAACTAAAATCAAATTTTACAATGAAGAAATTGGTCTTTTAATACGTGCATATATAATACAATGTTTTTGGTGCAACGATTTTTTCTTGGGTTAAAAGTTCATTCTTTATTGGTTTAGGGTTTAGGGTGTCATAGATTTAAATTTGGGCTTGGTTTTTGGTTCACATGATATATCATCCAATGATTTCCTCCTCCTCCTCGTCCTCAGAACTCGTCCTCTACAACCTCATCCCAACCCAAACCCTAAACCCTCTCACCCCACCGCCGCCGGTGTCCGCGCACGCCGCTCCTCAAACCGCCACGCCAAGGTCGCGGCCAGCAACGGCCGCGTTCGCATCCCGGCAATGGTCGCCACTCGCGTCTTCGATCTCACCCGCGAGCTCGGCCATCGCACCGACGGCGAGACCATCGAGTGGCTGCTCTGCCAGACCAAGCCCTCCATCATCACTGCCACTTTGATATGGACATTTTGGTGTTCATTTGCAAACTAATATGACCACACAAATGATCTAGGTGATGCTACGAAGAATAGCACTTTCTTAATTTATTCTAACAAATTGGATTTTTAGAACATAACCACATCCTCACTCTATTGTTTCCAGGGGAGGTTCGACAACAACCGCGAGCGGGACTAGCATGTACTAGAATGTGAAAAGCCCCTCTACAAAATTACCTATTTCTTCTACATTTATATGCCAGTGCGATGTCCTTTACTCATCCTCATTGTAAATGTGTCCTCTTCATGCTCTAGCGCCACTCTTGATCCAACAAACTTATTTTTTTTATTTTTTATTTAGAAAAGGGGAGGGGGGGGGGGGGGGGGGGCAGCCTCTGCATCAGGATGATGCATACGGCATTTATTTCATTTATTCAAGAGTGTCAAAAGGTCTTACAATTCAAGGATCACAAAGGGTTGAAACATGAATCAACCAGCGAAAAAAACAGCATATCATGAAACGCCTATGCATCAACATGCTATCCTATTTGCACATCGCCAGCCGAACCGGGTGAAGAACTCCTGCGCGACCATCTCCAAACGGTTGCACCCAATATCCGTGGCCCGCCTTTGGTCCTCTGACTGGAGAAAGGACCACATACGGATCTAGTGCGTGGCCAAAGGAATAACCTGAAAACATGTCGGTATCCCGAGCGAGAGCACGCTGCTGTGCCCTCTCGAGCTGCGTCAGGTCCGCGTTTGGCTGCGCACTCAGCCGAGCACTAGATCGCGCCTCCACCGCCATCTCCTTGGGGATACCTCCATACGAAATCACCTCCTCCACCGTGTACCGGCCACCGAGGAACACTCCTGTTCCTCCAGCGGCATTGGGCAAGCTCGAGCCACCAATCCCTCCTAGAGTGCGTGGCGAGCTGACCGGTGAAGATGCCGTAGACCTCGAAGGAGACATGATGGAAGACCCCACCGTGGCCGAGACCTCCTGTCCCGGCATCGGTGGCTCCTCCACGACAACCTCAGTATCAACCGAGGACTGAGGGTCCATCATCGCATGCTCCAGGCCAGCTGCCTTGTGAACTGCAGAAAGAGGCTGCGCCGAGACCGCTACCGCAGCAGAAGAAATAGCTGAAATGCTGCCGCGAGCAAGTGCGTCGGTACGGAAAACTGCAGGAATTTTGCCGCTGTTGGCAGAGACTGCAGGTGGTGCGGAGGTTGCTGCAGTTCGATCTGCGGCCTCCTCCTCCTCGACCATGTACGACCACAACCTCCTTGGTGCAGAGAGGGTCCCAAAGTGTGGCAACTTCACTTTACCATCAGAATTCGGTGTTGAAAAATCCTGATCAAAAGAACCAAATAAAATTGGAACCTGTTTAGTAGATGGAGCTTTGGATTTTTCAGACTCCTTATTTGAGGACTCCTGGGGTTTAGGCTCTGTAGCTTTTTCACTACCCTTATCACTCACAGATGGTTCAGTTCCCTTTTTCTTGCCATCATCTTTAGGATCAGTATCATCACCACTACCCGGCCCATCTTTAGGATCCACATCATCCACTCCTCATCACGGTGGTAGTTCTCCACCTTAAACCTGAGCATATAACCAACCCCCTGATAGGTATGATCAGCTCGAGCAGGGACAGAATCAGGAGCGGCACATTCTACCCTCATACGCACGACCCATGTTTTCCTTGTGAACTCCATATCAATCTCTGTGGCTTGCCCAATCAAGGAGCCAACCGCAAAAAGCTGTGAAATTGACATCATTACCTAATGGTAAACCATAGTAGAAAAGTGGCCTTAGAGGCGGACCTTTAGTTGCGGCTCGTTTCCGAACCGCGACTACAGGTCTCGCGGCTCCGACAGCTCCAACGGCTAGGACAGGTGGCGGTTTGTGCTGGAGCTTTGGTCGCGGTTGGAGCCACCAACCGCGACTAAAGGTCCTCCACCTGCGGCCGGAGCCGCGCGGGGCACGCGCGAGGACCTTTAGTCGCGGTTGGTGGCTCCAACCGCGACTAAAGGTGTCCTAGCGAGGACCTTTAGTCGCGGTTGGAGCCACCAACCGCGACCAAAGGTCAGTCGCCTTCATCTTCCACCCCGAGCCAGCCTTGGCCATTTCGAGCTCGAGTTGAATCTCCATTTTCTCTCCACCGAGCTCGATTTCATCCACGATTTTTTGCACCATTTGTTAAGATTGACGGTGGTGCATCTATCCAAGGGTTAGCAACTGCAAACTCTCTCTTTCGGCGCCCGTTTCGTTGGTTGTCTAGCTCATTTAGCTCAATTCATATTTGTAGTGCTAGGTAGGTGTATGATGAAATGCCTAAGTTAGCTCATTTTGCTTATTTAGCTCAATTTTGTATTGTCAATTTGATCTTAAACTAAATTATGTTTTTGTATTTCAGTGTCACAACATTCACCTCCTCACCGTCGTCGATAGACCGTCTCGTCACCGACACCACCTAGGTGAGCTTTCTTTTTTATTTAAAAAAAATCTATGTTGTATGATTTTGTTCCATAATTATTATTTGTTTTTTTGTATAAGTTGTATAATTGTTTTATATATATATATAGTGCCATGGTTTTCACAAATACCCCCACCGGCTCTCGTCCGCTCTATTATTCGGATGTGGTATGACTTTTAATAACTATATATTTGTTTCGTTTCGCGTTTATGACAATCATGCGGACCAACTTTGACATAAATATATATTTGTCTAGGAGGTAGTTGAACCGGAAATTCCAGTGGACCCTATTGTTGAATATTTTGTGAAAGAAAACGATGATTTGAAAGCTAAATTAAAAATAAGTGAAGATCTCCGCAAAGAAGAGAAGAAGGAATTGGAGGTTAAGCTTGTCAACATCATCGATGAACACCAGTTCAAGCTTGCCGACGTCGTCGATGCTTACGAGATCAAGTTGGATGGGATGCGCTCGAAGCTTGCCGACGTCGTTAATGCTTACGAGATCAAGTTGGATGCGATGCGCTTGAAGCTTAAAAAAATTAGAAGATATGCCATTAGTCAAGAGGCTTGGTATCATTATGCTGTTGGTTCAATAGTTACCTTAGTTGCGATTCTGATCGCATTTGTTGTTGGACTTAAATTTTTAAATAGTTCAATGTTAGTTTAAATTAATGGATATTTAATGCTACAATGTATTACATTTGTCGCCACTCTACTTTGCTTGAATTATTATGGTCACTTATCTATTCATTACTGGCATGCATAATTTTTTTGATATACTTATATAATGCAGATGAGACGTCAATGGATGTACGGTGACCGAGTTTGTGCCGAATTCATTACTGGCATGCATAATTTTCTCCATGTGGCTGAGACAAGCAAGCGAAAGGATGGTTTTATGTGTTGTCCATGCAGTCTCTGTATGAATAAGTATACATACTCTTCCACAGACAGGCTTCACGAACACCTGTTGCGAAATGGTTTCATGCTTGGTTATTATTGTTGGACCAAGCATGGAGAAAGAGGGGTTATAATGGAAGAGAATGAAGAAGAGGAGGATAATGACAACTATCCTCTGTTCAATGAACACGCTGATACTACAATGGGGGAAGACGAAGTTGAAGAGGATGCCATCTTTGATGAGCCCGACGATGATCTTCGTCAGGCCATTCATGATGCACAAATGGACTGTGGAAGTGAAAACGAGAGGTTGAAGTTGGAGCGCATGTTAGCCGATCACAGCAAATTGTTGTACCCAACTTGTACAGATGGCCAGAAAAAGCTCGGTACGATACTGGAAATGCTACAATGGAAGGCAGAGAGTGGTACTACCGACAAGCACTTTGAAAGTTTGCTGAAAATAGTTAAGAAGATGCTTCCAAATGAAAACGAATTGCCCTCTAGTACGTATGAAGCAAAGAAGGTTGTCTGCCCTCTAGGATTAGAGGTGCAGAAGATACATGCATGCATTAATGACTGCATCCTCTACCGCGGCGAGCACGAAAATTTAAATGCTTGTCCTGTATGCGGTGCATTGCGGTTTAAGATTGGGCGAGATGACCCAGGTGAAGTTGAGGGCGAGCAAGGTTGTCCAAGGAAGAGGATTCCTGCCAAGGTGATGTGGTATGCTCCTATAATACCACGTCTGAAACGTTTGTTCCAAAACAAAGAGCATGCCAAGTTGTTGCGCTGGCACAAAGAAGAACGTAAAAAAGACATGATGATGAGACACCCCGCTGATGGGTCCCAGTGGAGAAAAATCGACAGAGTGTTCCCGAAATTTTCGGATGACGCTAGGAACTTAAGATTTGGTCTAAGTACAGATGGATTTAATCCATTTGGAGAGCAGAGCTCCAGTCATAGCACTTGGCCTGTGACTCTATGTATATATAACCTTCCTCCCTGGTTGTGCATGAAGCGGAAGTTCATTATGATGCCAGTGCTCATCCAAGGCCCGAAGCAACCTGGCAACGACATTGACGTGTATCTGAGGCCATTGGTGGAAGAACTTTTACAGCTGTGGAGTGATGAAGGTGTGCGTGTGTGGGATGAGCACGAGCAAACGGAATTTGATCTACGAGCGCTCTTGTTTGTAACCATCAATGATTGGCCTGCTCTTAGTAACATCTCAGGACAGTCAAACAAGGGATACAATGCATGTACGCATTGTTTAGGTGAGACTCAAGGTAAACATATAGGTAACAAGATTGTGTACCTGGGCCATCGTCGATGGCTTGTACCGAGGCATGCAGGAAGAAAGGAAGGCCGACATTACAAAGGTGAGGAAGATATTCGGCGGAAGCCTACTCGACCTTCTAGTTCTGTTATACATGATATGGTCAAGGATTTAAAAGTAATATTTGGGAAGGGTGCTGGAGCACTATCTGTTCCGAATGACGCTCAGAACCACGTTCCCATGTGGAAGAAGAAATCTATATTTTGGGAGCTGCCCTATTGGATAATGCTAGAGGTTCACTCTGCAATCGACGTGATGAACGTGACAAAAAATCTTTGCTTGAACCTGCTTAACTTGTTGGGCGTGTATGGAAAGTCAAAAGATACACCGGAAGCAAGACAGGCCCATCGACGTATGCATTCACGAGACGACGATCATTCTGATAATCATCAAGGCCCGGCGTGGAGAGGAATGCCCAGCTACCGGCCTCCTGCTCCACCAGGTGCCGCCGCACCTCCACCAGGCGCCGCCACTCCTCCCGCAGAGGAGGAGGACGACGACTTCGACTGGAGCGATGACGGGGAAGAAGGTTGTGGGTTGCAGATACAAGAGGCCATGGAAGCCTCCTTCCAGTCTATCCGCGACTACCCTGTCCAGCGAGCCAAGACTTCCTACCAGCTCAAGGCGAAGGAGGCTTCCGATCTGGATTGGGCGCTGAAAGACTCATCCTCCATGGATCTTGCCCTCCGCCGCAAACGTGCGCGCGAGAACCGGGCGGCCGCCCATGGGGCTGGCTCCTCCCGCCGTTCCCCCTAATCCTACGGCCTTCGAGCCAGCAAGCCCGTTTATGTAGAATAATGTTGGTGATGTTGGATCAGGGGTGTGTTTCTTTCAAGCGCTTGTGAGACGTTGTATCATGTGTAATAATGTATTAAACCTTTTATGTAATGCATTAAGATAAATGAATTAATAATTTTTATCTGCTTTCTTCTGCATTTTACAACACCAAACATTCATCTTACAAATATAGGTTTACTGAAATTGTTCTGCATTTACTTCTGCTTACGGCTTCTTTAGTCCCGGTTACAACATAGAACCATCCATAGTTTTTGGAAATTTGACCACCTTAGATGAATAGCCATGCTCTCCATTTTGACCAATTTTTGAAAGAAATGAGAAAAAGTGAAAAAATACTCAAAAAAAGAAACCCATTGGCATGAAGTCCTCTTATGTGTACTAGTTTCTAGGAAAAATTATAAACTTGAGTTCCCTTTCAATTAAAATGATAAAAGAAAACAAATACAACAAAAGAAAAAAGAAACAGCAAAAAATGTAAAAAAGCCCAATAGTCGCGGTTGCAGCAAACAACCGCGACTAAAGGCCCCCCCGGGCTTGGCGCCAGAATTTGGGCGGCCCAGGTCGACCTTTGGTCACGGTTGTTGGCTGCAACCGCGACTAAAGGGTCTTTGGTCGCGGTTGCAGCCAACAACCGCGACCAAAGGTCGATTCCGCGTGGTTTAGTGGGGGAGTTTGCGATTTTTTTTGCAAACTCCCCCCAAATCGACGAATTGAACCGCCTCCGGGCTCCCCTGACGCCGCCGACGACCCCGCGCGCCGTGGTGCTGCTCCGCCGCCCCGTTGTGCTGCCCCTCCCCGTCGTGCTGCCCCGCCGTCGCCGCCCGTGGTGCTCCGTCGCCCAGCGCCCGCCCCTTGACGGCCTCACGGGCAACCCTCGCGCGCTCGCGTCCTTCCCCTCGCCGTCGACGCCGACCGCTGCGACCTCGACGTCGGCCCGTGCCCTGCGCAGGTATCCCTCCTCCCTCCCTGCAATCTTCCTCCTCCTCCCTCCTCCCTCCCGTCCATCTTCCTCCTCCCTCCCCTCCATGGAACATCCCCGATCCTCTCCTGCACACTAGGTGCTTGTGGAAATGCCCAAACCATATTTGCTTGCTGTTGCTTGCTGTGTTGTCACTAGTGCTTGATTTTGTTTGATTAGTTTGTACCTTAATTCAGTGCTTCAGTCCTTGTACCTTAATTCAGTGCTTGTAGATGCATTTTACTAGTATTTTTTACTTTGGAAATATTGCATTTTTACAAGTATGACATTGCTCCATGAGTATATACATTTACTAGTATTTTTACTTTGGAAATATTGTTTCTGAAACTGAATTGAAACTTTGGAGACTACTGATGAATTTACTTAGGTTAATTTATTACATTGGAAATTAATTTATGAAAAAATTGCTAAGTGTTAAATTGATGTTCCTCTTAGTTGCTTGCTGCTGCTAGGTTAGGTGCTGCTAGGTGTAGTTGTTGTTGTTAGGTTAGTATTTTTAACAGTAGCTAGGTTAGTGGCAGTAGTTGCTAGGTCACTAAATTAATTTTATTTTCTTCTCTGCAATTGCTAAGTAATATATACTGACATGCTTATGTGTTGTGTATGTGTGTAGGTACCCGCCGTGGTGCTTCCCGCTGCTCAAGGTGGTGACTACTGACGAATTTACTTAGGTTAATTTATTAGTATATCAATATAGTTAGAAATCATTTTATTAGTAGATCAATATAGCTAGGTAAATTTATAGATATAAGTAAGGATTTAAATTTGTAATTGTTTATCATATATACTTTGTAACTTTTTGTATCAAATTTGTTAAATTTGTTATTGTTTTTGTCATACTTTGTATCAAGCACATGTGGATACTTTGTATCATAATTTGTTAAATTTGTATCAAGCACTTTGATACTTTGTATCAAATTATTGTTTATCATAATTTGTTAAATTTATTGCGTGTAGGAACATTCAGCTATGGATCACCCTTTAATTGTGCGAGACGAGGAAGGAGAAAACTTATTCATGCAGGATATTTTTGAGCATCGCGATGCAAATGCTGCCAGTGGAGAAGGCGCCGCCGACGATCGAAACGAAGATTTTGAGCAATTTGCATCACAATTTTTAAACCCGTCTGGTGAGGGTATAGAGGAAGAAGAAATATCAGCCTCCACCTCGAACACCCTCCACCTCGAGGTTTATATATGAATTCTATATTTGCTTGAACACAAAATGCATTAACTGATTTGTATTGCACTTATTAACGCATTATATTTCTTACTTTAGGCGTCCACCTTGCATAAAAAGGCTAAGAATCAAGCTCCTCGAGGCCCAGCGAAAAGAATGACTAGCGAAGATGCAAAGTTACCAATCTATAAAATTGATGTAGATGGCGATCCGGTGGAACCGATAGAGAACCGCAGAAAATATATTAGTCAAGCTGGAGTTATTGTTAGGGACGAGGTCCCGATCTCCATAGCAGAATGGCTTAAGCCAGCAGGCGTTGCCGAGGATGACCCTTGCTATGTCCACCAGCATTATAAAGATTTCTGCTTTGACACACTCTTGCAGCATTTTAACCTCCTGGATGGTATTGAGCCCGCCTTGAAGTTGAAACTCAAGCACTGGACTCTCTCCAAGATGGCCGACGCCTTTCGGAAATATAAGCAAACATTATGGGCAAAATATGAAAAGGTTGATCCAGATTTCAGTCAAAAAAACTGGTGAAGCTAAGAGATCACTGGGAAGCCTTTAAGGCGTATAAGACCTCGGCTGCGGCTGTGGCCCGATCGGAAAAAAATAAGCTAAATGCTGCGAGTAAGACACACCACCATAACTTGGGGCCAGGTGGCTACAGGTCAGCCATTCCTAAGTGGCTAGCCATGGAAGATAAACTCGTGGCTGCAGGTTTCACTCCACAGACATACAGCTGGCCCGAAAGGTCCAAATTCTGGTTGTTCGCGCATGGCGCAACGTTGAACGAGGAAGGGAAGATTGTCCCGAGGGTTGAAAAATACAAGGCAACAGTAGTAGCCATGGTCCCAAAAATTGAAGATGCAATAAAAGAAGTTCTAGCGGGTACGTGGGAACCCTATGGAGAGGAAGACGAGCTGGCACGGGCCCTAGGGAAACCTGAACACTGGGGACGTTTACGAGGCTTACCCGGCGGTGCCACCTTGAAAAAACAGTATCCGCAGCACGCTGACATTTATAGAAGCCGTGCAAGAAAGAAGAAGCAGGGTGAAGAGCGGATAGCGAATTTGGAACGCCAGATGAAGCAACTCATTAATGAACGCCAGGTGCAGCAGCCCCAAGATCCTGAAGTCGTGGATGCTCGATCTCAGCTTAGAAGCAGCGTGGGTTCCACGCAACTAGAACTCGATGCTCGCTACCCCGTGGATGATATCACGGAACCGACACCATGTGAGCTACATACGCCTGTGAGCAACATATCCATGAAGGTGGCGGTCGGCTATGCTTTACCGATTGTCGACACGGCAAGCTACCATAATGGTGTCATTCATCCTGGCTATGCTGTTGTCGGGGTGGATGAAATTGTGCCGGGATCGGAATCATTGGCTCTTGAGATTCCTGGAGGTAACGGTGAGGATGCATTGTGCGATGTCAAGGGTGGTTTCGTCCAGTGGAACAAGAAATACATCAAGTTCTCAAAGCCACCGACTCAGCAAAGCCCACCCTGCCGGGGTATCGATGAGACACATCCATCTCCGGCACCGCGTGACAGGGACCCCACACCGGAAATTAATCTAGAGGACCATCTCAGTCAGCAAAGTCCATCTCCATCTCCATCTCCGGTACGGAACCCCCCACCGGAAGTGTCCGTACCGCTTAAACGGAGAAGGCGCACGTCTTCCCCGGTCAAGAGGCGACCTGCTAAAAGGGCCACAACGCCTGATCTGAGGCAACCTTGTCAGAAGACTCTTGACCAAAACGAAGCAGCCATCGAGGAGCATAATAAATCATTATTCGCACCGAAAGTGCCGCCGCCAATATTTACCGAGGGCTATACTGCAGCGGCTTGTCATAAAGTCATTGACAACTTATATGTCCCTCCAGAGAAGCCGCCATCTGAATATGTCCGTTCTATTCAGAAGTCATATGACGAGGTGACGGCGGCGGAGGCGCCGAAGAAAGGTGAACAAGACGCAGAGTCAGTCCCGCCGCCGGCGGCAAACGAAAAACAAGCAGCACCATCGGTCCCACCGCCGCCGAAGATAGGTAAACAAGTTCCCCAGCTCGGAGAACAACCCGTACGTTCTGTCCCCCCGCTAATTGTCCCGCCGCCGACGAACAAAGATAGTCGAGTTCCCCAGCGTGGAAAACAACCAGTACAATCTGACCCTAAAGAGCCGATGGTGTTTGACATAGAGGTAATCCGTCGTCTTGCCGCCGATGCGCAAATGCCTATAGATGAATATGCTTCGAGATTGAATTTTGAGACTGCACCACCAGCTCCTCCAGTAAGAAAATTCGTTCCGGGGAAAGCTTTGGTGCAAATCAGGGGCCTTCCAACAAAAATGCGTACTCTGCATCAATGGTACATGAAAAATGCAAAGAAGACATCTGCTATCGTTCTGAAATGTAGGGAAGATGATGATCACTTCTTAGAAGACTACAATCACACTGTTACGTTTAGCGAACTTTTTCATCTATACAATCTGCGGGCACTCGACAAATCTATCATGAGTTCCTATTGCCTGTAAGTGATTTATTTAAGTCTACTCGAGCTCAAGAAGATCAACCAGCATGACATTGGGTTCATTGACTCGGATAAATATAACGAAGCAACCGTAGTAAATCCCTTGTATAACAAGAACACAGAGGATCATTTGCTAAGGTTGTTCAAGCGATACAAGGACAAAAGTACTATATACTGGCCTTACGGCTTCGGGTAAGTTTTAGTGTCTTCTACACATTCTAATTTGCTCACCCGATGTTAAGTTTAACTGATGAGTTATGCATGACTGTGCCCAGCTACCACTGGATTCTTCTTGTCATTAGACATCACGAAGGACTTATTCATTCACTTGACTCATTGAGGTATCATCCTGACACTTACAGGAGTTGTTTCGACTTCCTAGCAAGGTATATTCATTTCTTACCGCCTCTGTCATTCATATCTTGATGTCAAGTCATTAACGAATAACTCATTTGTGAATGTTCTTTGTCGGGCAGAGTTTGGGAAAGGTTTCGAGCGGAAGATCCTGAAGGTGGGTGGCGCCAAAAGTTGGATTGGAAGTTAAACCAAGTAAGTACTGCTACCTCTACGTCCACACAACATTTCTCATGCATACTTCATTATTATTGACTGAAATCTATTCTTGTATAGTCTTGCATGGAGCAACCAAAGGAAACTGAGTACTGTGGATTCTTCGTTTGCGAGTATATATATGTATTAGTCACCGAGAAATGGAATATGAGAAAGGATGCAGAGTTGGCAAAAAAGCGCGAGAGGCTACCACTCGACCACCGCTTCAGAGCAATTGGAGAGGAATTGGCGGGATTTTACCTTTCAGAGGCCTTACAGGAGAAAGGAGAGTACTACGATGCTGAAAGCATGAAATCGTTAAAGTAACTTGTTGTTTTGCTTCAACTCTTGTACTACGTTAACTCTTGGCGCATCAACGAACTCTTGTCTACGATCTTCAAGTATTACTTAATTTAATTGTATGTGTTATAAATATGTGCATCGACTTCATACGACACGGGAACAGTTACGACATCGAAAACGTTACGGTTACTGTAACGGTAACCGTCATCGCAACGGGAAGGGTTACCGTTACCACGGGACACGGGAACCTAGCTATAACCAAACCCCGGCATATATAAACCCTAAACCCTGCAATTAAATCGAAAAAGAAAAAAAAAACCAAAACCCTTTGGTCCCGGTTGGTGCTACCAACCGGGACCAAAGGTCCCAACACCCCACGTCCCCCTAAAGCCCACGTGGAGGGACCTCTAGTCGCGGTTTGGAATCCGCCGTGACTAAAGGGTGGGGGCTTTAGTCCCGCCAGCCTAGTCGCGGTTGCCCAACCGCGACTAAAGGTCCTCTGGAACCGCGACTAGAGGTCATTTTTCTAGTAGTATATTAAGTAAAAGTGAAGTCACAGAGATTGATCGTTGAGCTGTGAAATCCAACAAACTTATATTGTGCACTTTGGTCAACAATGAGACACAAAATCAACTCTACGATCGTTGAGCTTGCATAAACTTGAACATTAAGAATGGTGACCAACGATTTAGGAAACTTCCCAATGCCCCGCATGCCCGAATGACAACCAACCAACAAAGAGGCCATCTTGCAACATCACATTTGGTATCACCATGAAAGCTGTCAAGTCTCATCGACTGGCTACTGTGTAGACCAATGCTCGGTATGTAAATGGGTTGAAAAGAGGATGGATCGTGCCTTATATCAACGACTTAATCGTTCACTTTTACTTGATGGTTTACCTACCAATTGACAGCATTACCTTGTACCTCTACCTCTGAAATTGGTTTTTTTGTCAGTCCTCTTCATACATATCTTCTCATACATCTTCTCTTCTCGCTCGTCTGCCACCCACCACGCAAACAACATGAACCACCCTTCACCACACATCAAGAATACCACCCGCAATATGAATTCCTCTATGTCTATGGTCGCATCACGCCGATCTTATTTTCCATGTTTTGTTTCTCCAACTACTGTTTGTTCGCTGAAACAACTAAAGAGCGAACGGTCACACGTTAGAATTTTCTTGGAAACAAAAATGGAAAGAAGCAAACGAAAAGGCCAAATCCAGCACCTCACATTGAGAGGTAGGTAGGCCTGCACCCTATAAGAGACCATAGTTTAAAAAACCGGACCGGACCGCCGGTTGAACTGGAAAAAACCGGAACCGCAGCCTCCACCGGTTCATTAAGCGCACTAGACCATCCCCGCAATCAAACCGGTAAAAACTGCCTAAACCGCGGTCGAACCGGCGGTTTTCAGCGAAAACCGGGCATAATAGACCGCCGGTCCGACCGGGAGGGAGCGCTCACCGTCGAGAAAAATTAATTGTCGTGCACAGGAGTCGAACCTGTGACCTCCAGCGAGGTGCACACGCAGAGACTGGGCTAACCACCTGGTACTTGCCCTGCTTGTTTAATAATTTTACACGCAGCTCTTAAATATATTTACTTTTTTAACAGAATATTAATATTTCTTCTCTATTATTATATTTAATAGACCGGCAATTGAACCGGTCAAACCGGCGGTCCGACCGGTGAACCGCGAACCGAGGTCCTCACCGGTTCGATCACCGGTCCGGTTTTTTAAACTATGTAAGAGACCCCGCCCCACCCGTGCACCACCGACCCCACATTGCAAAAATTCCCCAAATCCAATGATGTCCTCCTCTGCGTCCTCCGAACGGGTCCTCTACAACCTCGTCGCAGCCCAAATCCTAAACCCTCATCATGAAGTTAAGTAGTAAGACGACTAGTCGTTGATGTAGAAAAGTTCCCAATGAATCACATGTCCAAATGACCTCCAACCAACAGAGTGGTCGTCTTGCAGCGGTCCACAATGAATTATATCACACAAATGTTTATAGTGGCTAGGCATATCTCTAAGTCGCCACTTTTACAATTATAATATTACACAAATGTCTAATATTATGTCCAAATGTTTATAGTGGCTAGGGGTATCTCTAAGTCGCCACTTTTACCATTGTAATATGAGTTATATCACACAAATGCTATACCATTAGAAAATGACAATTTAAAATTTAATAATGATAATTTTTTATAATATACTATATACCTTTTTTGAACATAATATAATATACCATATAATTATACCTTTTTTTGTATGTACACCCAAGAGTATATAAAAGGAGTCCTACTTTATATTATGTTTGTAAAATTTGATGATTAAGTGATACGCACATGCCATATAAATTGGAAGGAGTGCCTAGAAGTTTTGTTGGAATCATAATGGAAAGAAGTGAATCAAAAGGCCCAAATCCAGCACCCCCACATTCAGAGGTGGAGGGCCTGCACCCTATAAGATGCCTCTCTTCTCTTTTTGTCTTCGATAGTCTAGCATACCATCATTCTTCACTATGTTTTTCCACGGTTCCACATTCTCACCTTGCAATATATGTTCATAATTCACTGAGCTTGAAGGTGTCTAGGCTGTATCTTGATCCAACTAATTTGACCCAACACTCATACATTGCACACCAGCATCAACAACAAGGTAGGGAATCAACTCTACACTACTTAAGTATGCAGGAACTTGAATAGCAAATCACCGATGCAAAAAACTTCCCGGTGCCTCGCATGTCCAAATGACGTCCAACCAACGGAGTGGCCATATTGGAGGGAGACACTAGTGTATCCATGAATTCAAGGTCTCATAGATGGTTGTTTTGCCGATCAATGCTCGTAATGTATATGCGCTGAAAAGGAGATGAATTTTGCATTATATTTATGACTTGATTGTAACTATTATTTAATGGTTCACCTACCTTCCCCCAACCCTACCTTCTTCCGTGCCGGTGTTTATTCCATGTACGTTCTCCTCATTTGTGTCTTCTCATCTCACTCGTCCGCCACCCTTGGCCCGCTATGCAAACGTCGTGCACCACACCCTCCACCGAGGTAGAGCAGCATCAAGAGTGTCGTGCGCTTTAGGTCGCATCGGCAAAAAAATCATACTTTGTGGTCACATTTCCTATCCTTTCTTTTCTCTCCTCTCATCCAGCTGTCCTCTCCTTAGGATCACCGCGGCCACCTCGACTCCTCCCCCCTCTCTCCAGCGACCGAAGAGGTTGGGGGAGTGGAGGCCAACCCTCCTCTGTACGTAGCTTGTTGTCTACGTTTAGGGTTTGCTTGTCTTGGTCCTACGTGGTGTCTAGCCATATGCCGTAATGCCTTGTGCTTCTGGTGCTTGCGGGTAGCGTCAACGGCGTGTATGTTCCTCTCGGTGGCCGTTGTTCATGGTGGACGGCAACGACAGGGGCAGGATCCGGCTGAGGCAGCTTAAATAAGCTCGTTTCTTGCAGATCTGATGGCCATGGTGGGCGGCTGTTTGTTCGCTGAAACAACTAGAGTGCAAACGGTCACACATCAGAATTTTTGATGGAAATAGAAATGGAAAGAAGCAAACCACAAGGCCCAAATCCAGCACCCCCACATCCAGAATTTTTAATATGCTGCAAACTTGTAACAGCCCAAAGCTGAGAACCTAAAAACCTGTGTAATTTTTCCACTTTTGAGTTAAAGTGCATCATGGCATCCATGCATAAACAGGTCTCTTTTGAGTTGACACAACATTGGTATCGAAATGATATGGAGTTGCTAAAACCCAATGCCAAAGTGCTGTAACAAAACTTCCACAACAACGAGACACTCAAAGTTGCAAAACAAAATACTTGGACATCCATATTATCAAGGAAGTTCCAAGAGTTCATAATATTACTTCTGCACTTGCTCCAGAATTAATAATGGAACGACATCTGGAATCTAGCAAAAATTCCTTATCCAAACCTGTTGAACAAGTGTTGCTCAAAACATTTTATTTGACCACACCAAGAATTGTGGGGCATCTACAGGTTAAGGGGAGCCTCTCCAAATTTTTTTGGCATAATTTTTGTAAGTGTTTTCAGTGTCCAATTAAATCTCTGAAACCTGCTGGTTTTAAAAGAGAAAAGGACCCGTTTGTAAATAGTGGAGGACCTGTCCGTGGTGGAAGAATTTGGCCAGGGGGCTTTTTGCGAAATGGTCGTCTCTCTCTCTCCCTGTAGCGACGCGCAGCGCGCGCTCCCGCCGGACCAGCACCACCTCGACGCCGCGCCGGGCCCCCCTGCTATGCCTCCCCTGCAAGAGGAGCTCCATGAACCCTAGGCCACGCTGCCCCACCCCCGCACCTGCTCCTCTCCCCGTTCCTTTTCCCCACGGGCCGCCATGGCCGCCCTTGCCGCCGTGTTCATCGCCGTCACCTGAGCGCCCTAGGAGCAGATCGAGCACCGTCAACCGCTTTGCCGTTCTCCCCTCTCCCTTCCCGCAGGAGCAATCGAACCGGGACGCCGGAAATCGGCCGCGCCGTCGCCATCTTCCCCGCGGCCGTCCGCGGCTCCGCCGCCCGAATCTGCCGCCGCCGTTCCACCTCCGGCCACTCCGTCGTCTTGCACAAGCTCGTGGTGAGCTTCCCAAGCCCTGGCATCCCTTCCCCCTCCCCCTCGCGTCGTTTCCTCGCCGCAGACACGCCGTGCTCGCCGTCGCCGTAGCCGTGCGCCACCGAGGCCGCGCGTTCGTGCCGTGCGTCGCTCTTCTTTTTCTCTTCTCGGGTATTTTTCCAACCGGAAACTCCGCCCCAACTCCGGGGCCACTCCGGACTCGGTCCAGTGACTGCCGATGCTGGCCCAAAAATAGCTGGACCGGAAACTCCGGCCCATGAGCACTTTTGGACCGGAAATTCCGGCCTGGACAGAAAGTTTGCAATATTTCTTTTTCCTTTTCCCTCTCGATAGCACATGTCCCCGCTCCCCCTCTCGCGTTTAGAGTTATCGAGCTACGATGATTCCAGCATATCCATCCCCTTCCTCGAGTCGGGTACTTAATTTATTTCATCGTTGGAATGAAAATAATTAAAAGAATAAATTTAAGAGAGAAAATTATAAAAGTAATAACTTTTTACCGGGACCTCAGAAAAATGTGTTCTTTATATCAAATGCTCAGAAAAACATGAGTGATCCAAAATCTTTTTCATCATGCATCATCGTTCACAATTACAATAATGTGCTCTAGTAGTAATGATAATCATTAAGTTTTAATATGGGGTTTCTTCCAAATTATGCAATAAATATAACGGGACCCCATTTAACTTGTTGTTCATGTTTAAAGCTTCTAGGGTGCATTTAAAATGTCATATCATCATCCTTGTATGCATTGCACAATTGCCATGTGTTGATTGTTCTTCCGGTGTTTTTTGTGCATCGGTAGATCAAGGAGGTGAAGTGCCACCCCCATCTTGTGACGATCCGTACTACCAGCCGTATCAACAAGGCAAGCGTAATCCCCCCTCTGAGCATATCTTATCCTATGTTTCCGCAAATATTTTCTCCACTATAATATTGCATGCGGTTCTAAATGTCAATTTTGTTGGATTAGAGTATCCTATAGTTGCATTAAGTTTCCGATGCCAATACCTGTTTCCCTCCTATTATCCATAGGTTGTATTGTTGGCCTGAGATACTAAACTATGCTATGTTGATGCTTAGCCATGCTTAGGCAAATGTTATCCGTCCGATGGATATTCATGTTGGAAACAGGTGTGAAATGTTCAGATGATGTGGAGAAATGTAATGACAGGTGATAAGATGCTAAAAGGTGGGGATGAGAGGCCACTGTGGTTGTGGTGCTTTGTCTCGTTCTCGCCGCCTAGGTGCGAGTTCTTTACCTCCCGAACCAAGACTGAGCGTGCAACCATGCGTGAGGCCTATGCATTCGCAGTGCAGGAACCCTCATAGACTAAATAACTCGAGCGGGGCTAGCCAGGGTCCTCTAGTTTGAGCTTCCATTTGCGCGTGCGTGAGTTGGTGGCTGAGATTGGATGAGGATGGTGGTGTTAGGAAAATGAGTGGCTGTGGGGCGGGGTGTTGTGATCCTGGCAGTCCTACCGCCACTGATGATCCTGGAAAGTCCTTAACGAGGGAGAAGTCGACACCGCTCCCACCCAGCCGGTTCTCCAAGGAAGAGAGCTAAAAGCTAGGTAATGGGCCGGACGGTACGCGTGGCAAACATTGTACACCCCTGCAGGGTTAAATCTTTTCGAAAAGCCGTGTCCACGGTTAAGGACAACTTGGGAAAGGACGATAAGATCATAGAATAACTTTAACGGAATGATTAAAAACTGGGTACTAGAGGTACCACTCAAGATTGTAAGGTGAGCTTCCTCGAGGGTGATTCGGGGAGGTGCCTTTGATGAACAGGTACAGTGGTTGATGATGGTTATGATGAGTAAGGTGATGAAAGAAAGAGTTACTTCTTACCTCTTTTGAAAATATTCTGAATAGTCGATGCCTTTGAGTTATGTTTTCATAAATAAAATCAGCTTTATGCAAAACAACCATATAACTTTGAAAGCCTCATCGAGCTAAAGCTCTATATATAATCTTGCGAGTTCGTCGAACTCAACGTCGTTTGTTTTGTTTCAGAGGAGGACTTCACCGACCTCGAAGGTGGGTTCTTTGTGGACGTCGACGAGTAGTCTGGGGTTCCCAGGTGGCAGCTTGGGACATCCCGGAACAGCTGGCGCTGTGATGTTTATCTGTAGGCCTCTTAGGCCATATTGGATCTTGTTGTTTAGAACAACCTAATTTGCTTCCGCTTGTTGTAATGTTGGGTCTGTGACCTCTGGTTGTCATTTGCTATCTTTCTCTATTATAAGAGTTGAACTATATGATTTGTGTCGTAGAGTCTGTGATGTGCCAGTTGTTCCACAAGTCTTGGTCTCTCTATTATGCATTGAGGGTTGTGCCTGTGTTAAGGCATCAATCGGGGTGTTGCGTTGCCGATGATCCATTCCGAGCAACGCCTGCCAAAGGTTTTGGCCGGGGATTGGTAAACCCGTAACCTCCGGTTGTATCGCTTAACCGGTGACACACAGCATCACTGTATAACAGTCAGGTCAGGGCGCCACAAGTTGGTATCAGAGCAGTACTGCCTGTAGGAAACCCTTCTACTGGTCGATGTTGAGTCTAGTGTTTGTGAAAATATTTTTAACCTAAAAATGAGTTGTGAAAACCATCTTAGGATTCTTTTTACTCCTTATCTGGTTACCCTCTAATCTCGGAGCAATCTTACCTCGATTTGAGTTTAAAGGTTTTACTCTCGTCTGTTACTTCAAAATGATTAGAAACGGGGTGGGTTCGACCTTTAGTGTTATGTGTCAGTTGCTCCCGCTGCGTTGCAATCCCAAATCAACTCAGATGTTTCTACCGAGTTTAATCTTTTGATCCTTTCTTTGGGTTTTAACCCACGGACTTGAACATAAGGTCCCGGATTGTGTCAACTAGAGTGTGTTAAGTTGTGATTTCTTAACTCTCACTAGTAGCACATGATGCTGATCTTTGACCCAAGTTCTATCTTGTTGTTTTCCTTCTCGCAAAGTATTATCGTCCCTAGTCTGTGTACTTGTGTAGACGCTAATGCTATTGTTCGACCATTCGGAGAAAGATACTAACTGTGTCATTGTCAAATCTCCAGAATGGCTCGAGGAGGTCGTGGAGGCCGTGGTGGTCGCGGTAACCACAATGATGATGAGGATGATCTGCCGCCACCACCCTCGATGGCTGAGGTCTTGATGGCCATTGAGGAGAACCGTGGGCGCAATGAGCGCTTGCTGAACAGTTGGTGCAGCAGAATGCACGGAGGAACGAGTGCAACACTCTCACTGAGTTCCTGCGCCAGCCACCCACTTTGCTGATGCTAAGGAGCCACTGGAAGCTGATGATTGGCTTCGTGCTTTGGAGCGCAAGTTCTCCGCGCTTCATGTCCATTGGCGGAGCAAGTCAACTTTGCCACCTACCTCTTGGTTGGTGCTGCTGGCTGTTGGTGGGAGCCATGTGGCTTTGTTTCCAGCCAACCATGTCTTCACCTGGGCTGATTTCGCACTGCCTTCCGTGCGGAGTACATTCCCCAGCCGATCATGGACTTGAAGAGGAGGGAGTTCCTGGATTTGCAACAGGGACGGATGGACCTCCGCACTTATGGTCGTGAGTTCAACCATCTCTCTCGTTACGCCCCAAGGGACGTGACCAATGATGCTGACAAGCAAGAGCTGTTCCGCAAGGGTCTGACTCCGCAGCTCCGCTATGAGCTATTGCCCTTCAGGTTCCAGACCTATCAGGAGCTGTTCAACCAGGCTTTCACTCTTGAGCAAGGAAGAAAGGAACTTGAAGCTTCCAAGAGGCCCGCACATGGGGACCACCAGAGTTCCTCGGGTTCTGAGAGCAAGAAGCGCAGGGTGTTTGTCCCTACAGCGCCGTACCTCGTGCTCCCTTCATGCCGAGGCAGCAGGATATAGGCCACCTCCTCCGCGCCCCACTACTTCGACACTTGGGATAGGCGGGAGTGGGTACCGTCCTATGCTACCTGCTCCACCTGGACTCACTTGCTACACCTGTGGCCAGGCTGGCCACTACTCCAGGGAGTGCCCCCAGAAGGCACCTCTCGCGATAACTCCTGCACGAGCCCCTGCCACTCCAACTGGCAAGGCTGGACCTATTGTGCGTGGTCGCCTGAACCACATCTCTGCTGAAGAAGCTGAAGAGGACCCCGGCGTTCTTATGGGTGAGTTACGAATCAACGGCAATACAGCTACAGTTTTGTTTGACTCTGGAGCATCGCATTCATTCATATCCATAGCTTTTGCAAAAGACCACAACATACCGTTCGAGAAAATGAGCCATCCCTTGGTGATTGCCACTCCTGGCTCCAAATGGCAAACCGATGGGGTTACTCCTGAGGTCCAGATTAATATAGGTTCCTTGTCTTTTCCTTATGCCTTGGTAGCTCTGAAGTCCAAAGGCATTGATGTCATATTGGGCATGAACTGGCTAACCAAATACCAGGCTAATCTCGACTGTGCCGCCAAGACCATTACTGTGACCGCTCCTTCCGGTGACATTGTGAAGTATTGGCCTGCAACATCAATACCTCCGTCCGCCATCGTACCCCGTCACCTGAGATTCTCCTTTGCTTTATGGAAGGCGAATCCCCTCCTGAAATCCAGGACATACACGTGGTGTGTGACTTCCCGGATGTGTTCCCGGAAGAATTGCCTGGCATGCCTCCTGACCGAAGTGTGGAGTTTGTCATAGAGCTACTTCCCGGTACCGCTCCAATTTCCAAGAAGCCCTACCGTATGCCGGTGGAAGAGTTGGCTCTGTTGAAAGAGCAAATTGATCAGCTGTTAGCTAAGGAGTTCATCCAGCCTAGCAGTTCACCATGGGGTTGTCCGGTACTCTTTGTCAAGAAGAGGGATTCTACCGTGCCTCGTCTAGTCTCTGACTATCGACCGTTGAATGCGGTGACAATCAAGAACAAGTATCCTATTCCTCGCATCAATGATCTGTTGGATCAGTTAGCTGGTGCAACGGTATTCTCCAAGATGGATCTGAGGTCAGGCTACCATCAGATAAAAATCAGAAAGGAGGATATTCCAAAGACGGCATTTGTTACTCGTTATGGCTCATATGAGTATACCGTCATGTCCTTTGGTCTCACAAATGCCCAGCTACTTTCATGAGGCTCATGAACTCTGTCTTCATGGATTATCTTGACAAGTTTGTCGTCATTTACATTGATGACATCTCATCTATTCCAAAACCAATGAAGAGCATGAGGAACATCTTCGTTTGGTTCTGACAAGACTTCGAGAACACCGCCTCTATGCCAAGTTCTCCAAGTGTGAGTTTTGGTTGGATAATCTATCTTCCTTGGTCATGTGATATCCGCTAATGGTGTGGCTGTCATTCCTGACAAGATTCAGTCCATTCTGGATTGGAAAACTCCAATGTCAGTCAAGGACATCCGTAGCTTTCTCGGATTGGCGGGTTACTACCGCCGATTCATCGAAGGTTTCTCCAAGATAGCCAAGGCCCTGACTGACCTTCTCAAGAAGGATAAAAAGTTTGTATGGTCGGCCGAAGCTGAAGAGAGTTTCAAACACTGAAAGCCAAGCTCACGTCCGCTCCTGTGCTTGTCCTGCCGGACACAAGCAAGGATTTCGTCGTCTTCTGTGACGCCTCTCTACAAGGCTTGGGTTGTGTATTGATGCAAGATGGCCATGTGGTGGCTATGCTTCTCGCCAATTAAGCCGCATGAGCTCAACTACCCAACTCATGATCTAGAACTTGCCGCGGTGGTCTATGCTTTGAAGCAATGGAGACCATACCTGTTTGGTAACCGTTGCGAGATCTTCTCGGATCACAAGAGTCTGAAGTACCTCTTCACCCAGCCGGATTTAAATCTCAGGCAAAGGCGTTGGTTGGAGTTAATCACGGACTACAATGTGAGTCTGAACTATCAACCCGGCAAAGCAAACGTCGTGGCTGACGCGCTAAGTCGGAAGTCCTATTGCAACAATCTGATGATTGAGAAGGCCAACCTGCTCTTCATGAAGAGTTCGCGTTTGAACTGGAAATGTTCCCTCGGCTACCTTGCAAATCTGGAGATCAAATCTACTCTTGTAGACCAGATTAAGGATGCTCAAACTCGTGACAAGGGTATTCAGAAAATCAAGAGAACATTGCTAGCGGGAAGGCAAAATGTTTTTCTGTCAATGAATCCGGAGTTGTTTATTTTGGTGACCGCTTGGTGTGCCAAAGAAACAAAATTGAGAGGGCTGATCCTCCAAGAAGCTCATGAATCTCCTCTCTCTATTCATCCCGGTAGTACCAAGATGTACCAAGACCTTCGACCACTATTCTGGTGGACTCGTATGAAACGAGAAATTGCCAAGTATGTTGCTGAATGCGACACTGTCGACGGGTAAAGGCTGAACATCAAAGACCTGCCGGCACTCTTCGCCCTATTGCAGTCCCCGAGTGGAAATGGGATGAAATTGGTATGGACTTCATCACCGGGTTTCCCCGATCTCAAAAGGGCAACAATGCTATCTGGGTAATCATTGATCGTCTTTCCAAGGTTGCTCACTTCCTACCAGTCCGTGATGATATACGGGCAAGTCAACTTGCTGACTTTATTTGGCTCGTATTGTTCCATTGCATGGGGTCCCTCTGAGGATCATATCGGACCGTGGAAGTATCTTTGTCTCCAAGTTTTGGCAGAGTTTCCAAACTGCTATGGGGTCCCGTCTCAACTTCAGTACCGCCTACCATCCTCAAACTGATGGTCAGACCGAAAGAGTGAACCAAGTATTGGAAGACATGCTTCGGGCATGTGTGATCTCTTTTGGCAAGGGTTGGGAAAAGTATCTCCCTTTCGCGGAGTTCTCCTACAACAATAGCTATCAAGCTAGTCTGGGCATGGCTCCATTCGAGGCTCTATATGGAAGAAAATGCCGCACTCCTCTGAATTGGTCCGAGACCGGAGAGAGAGCACTCTTTGGTCCTGATGTGATCAATGAAGCTGAGGAGAAGGTTCGAATCATAAGAGAGAATCTGAAGATTGCTCAGTCTAGGCAAAGAGCTACTATGATAAGCACCATCAGGAAATTCACTATGAAATTGGTGATAAAGCTTATCTCCGCGTCTCTCCCCTTCGTGGCGTTCGCCGCTTCGGAATCAAAGGGAAATTGGCACCTCGCTATGTTGGCCCTTTCACCGTTCTGGCAAGCGAGGAGATCTTTCTTATCAATTGGAGTTACCGGTCAAATTCCCAAATGTACATGATGTGTTTCATGTCTCCCAACTTCGCCGGTGTTTCAAGGATCCTATCCATGGGGTCAATCATGAAGAGCTAGATCTATAAGAAGACCTCACTTATCGCGAGCATCCTATCCGTGTCTTGGATGAAGCTGAAAGAAAGACCCGGAACAAGACTACCAAGTTCCTCAAAGTTCAATGGTCTCACCATTCGAGGAAGAAGCAACTTGGGAACGAGAGTCTAGTCTTCGTGAGGAGTATCCCGACTTCTTTCCGCAACCTTAGAATCTCGGGACGAGATTCCTGTAAGGGGGTAGAGTTGTAACAGCCCAAAGCTGAGAATCTAAAAACCTGTGTAATTTTTCCACTTTTGAGTTAAAGTGCATCATGGCATCCATGCATAAAAAGGTCTCTTTTGAGTTGACACAACATTGGTATCGAAATGATATGGAGTTGCTAAAACCCAATGCCAAAGTGCTGTAACAAAACTTCCACAACAACGAGACACTCAAAGTTGCAAAACAAAATACTTGGACATCCATATTATCAAGGAAGTTCCAAGAGTTCATAATATTACTTCTGCACTTGCTCCAGAATTAATAATGGAACGACATCTGGAATCTAGCAAAAATGCCTTATCCAAACCTGTTGAACAAGTGTTGCTCAAAACATTTTATTTGACCACACCAAGAATTGTGGGGCATCTACAGGTTAAGGGGAGCCTCTCCAAATTTTTTTGGCATAATTTTTGTAAGTGTTTTCAGTGTCCAATTAAATCTCTGAAACCTGCTGGTTTTAAAAGAGAAAAGGACCCGTTTGTAAATAGTGGAGGACCTGTCCGTGGTGGAAGAATTTGGCCAGGGGGCTTTTTGCGAAATGGTCGTCTCTCTCCTCTCCCCTGTAGCGACGCGCAGCGCGCGCTCCCGCCGGACCAGCACCACCTCGACGCCGCGCCGGGCCCCCCCTGCTATGCCTCCCCTGCAAGAGGAGCTCCACGAACCCTAGGCCACGCTGCCCCACCCCGCACCTGCTCCTCTCCCCGTTCCTTTTCCCCACGGGCCGCCATGGCCGCCCTTGCCGCCGTGTTCGTCGCCGTCACCTGAGCGCCCTAGGAGCAGATCGAGCACCGTCAACCGCTTCGCCGTTCTCCCCTCTCCCTTCCCGCAGGAGCAATCGAACCGGGACGCCGGAAATCGGCCGCGCCGTCGCCATCTTCCCCGCGGCCGTCCGCGGCTCCGCCGCCCAAATCCGCCGCCGCCGTTCCATCTCCGGCCACTCCGTCGTCTTGCACAAGCTCGTGGTGAGCTTCCCGAGCCCTGGCATCCCTTCCCCCTCCCCCTCGCATCGTTTCCTCGCCGCGGACACGCCGTGCTCGCCGTCGCCGTAGCCGTGCGCCACCGAGGCCGCGCGTTCGTGCCGTGCGTCGCTCTTCTTTTTCTCTTCTCGGGTATTTTTCCAACCGGAAACTCCGGCCCAACTCCGGGGCCACTCCGGACTCGGTCCAGTGACTGCCGATGCTGGCCCAAAAATAGCTGGACCGGAAACTCCGGCCCATGAGCACTTTTGGACCGGAAATTCCGGCCTGGACAGAAAGCTTGCAATATTTCTTTTTCCTTTTCCCTCTCGATAGCACATGTCCCCGCTCCCCTCTCGCGTTTAGAGTTATCGAGCTACGATGATTCCAGCATATCCATCCCCTTCCTCAAGTCGGGTACTTAATTTATTTCATCGTTGGAATGAAAATAATTAAAAGAATAAATTTAAGAGAGAAAATTATAAAAGTAATAACTTTTTACCGGGACCTCAGAAAAATGTGTTCTTTATATCAGAATGCTCAGAAAAACATGAGTGATTCAAAATCTTTTTCATCATGCATCATCGATCACAATTACAATAATGTGCTCTAGTAGTAATGATAATCATTAAGTTTTAATATGGGGTTTCTTCCAAATTATGCAATAAATATAACGGGACCCCATTTAACTTGTTGTTCATGTTTAAAGCTTCTAGGGTGCATTTAAAATGTCATATCATCATCCTTGTATGCATTGCACAATTGCCATGTGTTGATTGTTCTTCCGGTGTTTTTTGTGCATTGGTAGATCAAGGAGGTGAAGTGCCACCCCCGTCTTGTGACGATCCGTACTACCAGCCGTATCAACAAGGCAAGCGTAATCCCCCCTCTGAGCATATCTTATCCTATGTTTCCGCAAATATTTTCTCCACTATAATATTGCATGCGGTTCTAAATGTCAATTTTGTTGGATTAGAGTATCCTATAGTTGCATTAAGTTTCCGATGCCAATACCTGTTTCCCTCCTATTATCCATAGGGTTGTATTGTTGGCCTGAGATACTAAACTATGCTATGTTGATGCTTAGCCATGCTTAGGCAAATGTTATCCGTCCGATGGATATTTCATGTTGGAGACAGGTGTGAAATGTTCAGATGATGTGGAGAAATGCGGTGACAGGTGATAAGATGCCAAAAAGGTGGGGATGAGAGGCCACTGTGGTTGTGGTGCTTTGTCTCATTCTCGCCGCCTAGGTGCGAGTTCTTTACCTCCCGAACCAAGACTGAGTATGCAACCATGCGTGAGGCCTATGCATTCGCAGTGCAGGAACCCTCATAGACTAAATAACTCGAGCGGGGCTAGCCAGGGTCCTCTAGTTTGAGCTTCCATTTGCATGTGCGTGAGTTGGTGGCTGAGATTTGGAATGAGGATGGTGGTGTTAGGAAAAATGAGTGGCTGTGGGGCGGGGTGTTGTGATCCTGGCAGTCCTGCCGCCACTGATGATCCTGTAAAGTCCTTAACGAGGGAGAAGTCGACACCGCTCCCACCCAGCCGGTTCTCCAAGGAAGAGAGCTAAAAGCTAGGTAATGGGCCGGACGGTACGCGTGGCAAACATTGTACACCCCTGCAGGGTTAAATCTTTTCGAAAAGCCGTGTCCACGGTTAAGGACAACTTGGGAAAGGACGATAATGATTAAAAACTGGGTACTAGAGGTACCACTCAAGTTTGTAAGGTGAGCTTCCTCGAGGGTTATTCGGGGAGGTGTCTTTGACGAACAGGTACAGTGGTTGATGATGGTTTATGATGAGTAAGGTGATGAAAGAAAGAGTTACTCCTTACCTCTTTTGAAAATATTCTGAATAGTCGATGCCTTTGAGTTATGTTTTCATAAATAAAATCAGCTTTATGCAAAACAACCATATAACTTTGAAAGGCTCATCGAGGTAAAGCTCTATATATAATCTTGTGAGTTCGTCGAACTCAACGTCGTTTGTTTTGGTTTCAGAGGAGGACTTCACCGACCTCGAAGGTGGGTTCTTTGTGGACGTCGACGAGTAGTCTGGGGTTCCCAGGTGGCAGCTTGGGACATCCCGGATCAGCTGGCGCTGTGATGTTTATTTGTAAGCCTCTTAGGCCATAATCTGGATCTTGTTGTTTAGAACAACCTAATTCGCTTCCGCTTGTTGTAATGTTGGGTCTGTGACCTCTAGTTGTCATTTGCTATCTTTCTCTATATAAGAGTTGAACTATATGATTTGTGTCGTAGAGTCTGTGATGTGCCAGTTGTTCCACAAGTATTGGTCTCTCTATTATGCATTGAGGGTTGTGCCTGTGTTAAGGCATCAATCGGGGTGTTGCGTTGCCGATGATCCATTCCGAGCAACGCCTGCCAAAGGTTTTGGCCGGGGATTGGTAAACTCGTAACCTCCGGTTGTATCGCTTAACCGGTGACACACAGCATCACTGTATAACAGTCAGGTCAGGGCGCCACAAAACTAAACAAAGGAAGAAATCTGATGACTAACTCTTTTTGGAACTCCAGAATTATTATGAATTATTTGCAGTCGTCAATGACTAACTTCTCAAGTTCAATGTCCTATCAACAACAAAACTTCATCTGTGGCCGAAGAATTTAAATATGAGCAAACATTCACTTCATATCGTGAAAATATATTATCAGTCGTGCAAAATTCCCAGGTATCGGCTCCATTCTCGACCAGGAGCTTCTGCATGTATTCTTTTTTTTTTTGCTCTGGATAGTCTAGCATACCGGTCATTCCCAATGTGTGTGTTTTTCGCGCTCCACGTTCCCACCTTGCAATATGTTCATAATTCTTTGAGCTTGGAACTGCCTAGGTGGTACCTTGATCCATACTCTTCCATCCAACACCCATACATTTCACACCGGCATCCACAACAAGGCAGGAAATCAACTCTACAATGCTTAAGTAGGCAAGATCTTCAATAGTGATAGTACGGATCCTCGTTGCAGAAATGTTCCCGGTGCCTCACATGTCAAAATGACGTCCAACCAACGATGACTGGCCATATTGGAGCGGGACACTAGTATCTCCATGAAAAATGCTTCGTATGATAGATGGCTGAAAAAGAGATGAATCCTGCCTTATATTTATAACTTGATTATACACAATTTTTTAACGGTCCACCTACCTGTCTGCACCCTTATCTTCTTAATTTTCTTCTGCGGCTGTATTTATTTCCTTGTCCGTTCTCCTCATTTATGCGTTGTCTTCGCACTTGTCTGTTACCCTCGAGGCCTCGACCCATCACACAAATGTCGTGCACCACCCTCCACCAAGGCAGTGGCATGAAGGATATCCGCCGCCTCATGCATCTCGCTCTAAGCCTAATGTCGCATCACACCGACTTATTTCTCATACTCTATTCCTCCAACCACCGTCTGTTCGCTAAAACAACTAGATGACGAACGAACACACATTAGAATTTTTTCGGAAACAAAAATGGAAAGAATTAAACCAAAAGGCCCAAATCCAGCACCCCACATTCAGAGGCCTATAAGAGCCCCTAGCCAGCCCCACCACCCCCACCGTGCGCCGCCGACCCCACCTTGCAGACCCGAGAAATTCCCCAAATCCGATGATGTCCTCCCCTGCGCCCTCCGAACTGGTCCTCTACAACCTCGTCCCCACCCAAACCCTAAACCCTCCCGCCCCCACCGCCGCCGCCGCCGGCGGCGGCGGCCCCGTCCGCGCGCGCCGCTCCTCGGACCGCCACGCCAAGGTCGCGGGCCGCGGCCGCCGCGTGCGCATCCCGGCCATGGTCGCCGCGCGCGTCTTCCAGCTCACGCGCGAGCTCGGCCACCGCACCGACGGCGAGACCATCGAGTGGCTGCTCCGCCAGGCCGAGCCCTCCATCATCGCCGCCACCGGCACCGGCGTCACCCCGCAGGAGGCGCCCCCCGCCGCCGTCCCCGTCGGCGGCCACGGCGCCTCGTTCGTCCAGGTGCCATACTACACCGCCCTCCTCATGCAGCCCCCCACCGCCGAGGAGCAGCCCCTCACGTCCGCGCCCCCCGGCGCCGTTGACAACGCCGACACTGCCGTGGCCGAGGAGGAGAACAGTTGATTGACACAAGGGAAGCTGGCTAGGGTTAGTGGGCTTGTTAGGGTTAGCGTGTGAAGAGTTCATCGGGCTCCTTAGTTCCCAGTCTCCCCTCCGAAATAATCTGATCTTGTTCCCACGGTGCGGGTTAGGTCCAGTTAGATGGGCGATTCAAGTGAGGAGGGGGATTGGAAAAATGGTACAAGTATTATTAGTCGTGGAGGAAATAGAAATGGCAGCGTTCTGTCAGTGCTGGTCGAGTGAGTGTGCTACTGATGTGTGAGTTCTTGTGAATGGTCCAGTACTGATTTTTAATCTCGATATGTGCTTGTCCTGTTATGTCGGTGCTCTACTTTCTGCATCTTATTTGTTGGTATTTTGATCTGAGCAGAAGAAGAGTACCTCGATTTGGTTATGCAAGCAGAAGTTTGGCATAATACTGGCTCTGTGCTTACCATCAGATGAAATTGTGGTAGTCAAAGTTTATTTGTTCTGATGGGATTGGTGGCTGTAACTGTTTGCTTAATTATGCCTTTTTCAAACTGAAAATCAAAGAGTAAAGAAAGTGGTTATTTGTGCAACTGATCTGCATGGCTATTAGTTCTAGGGTCATATGTTCCCAGGACAGTATGAATATAACACACATGCTTCCCTTTTTTTGGCGTTCTGTCAGTGGTGGTCGAGTGAGTGCGTGTGCTACTGATGTGTGAGTTCTTGTGAATGGTCCAGTGCTGATTTTAATCTCAGATATGTGCTTGTCCATTTATGTCACTGTTCTACTTTCTGCATCTTGGTTGTTGGTGTTTGGCCTGAGCAGAGTACCTCGATTTGGCTATGAAAGCAGTGCGAAACTACCATCAGATGAACTTGTGGTAGTCGAAGTTGGAAATCTGTTTGTTTATTTGTTCTCATGTGATTGATGGCTGTAACTGTTTGCTTAATTATGCCTTTTCCAAAATGAAAATCAAGGAGTAAAGAAAATGGTTACCCATGCCACTGATCTGCATGGCTATTAGTAAATCAAGGTCATACGTTCCCAGAAGTATGTAACATGTATGCTTGCCTTTTTTATCTGTTTCGAAGTCAGAAAACTTCTATCATTTGGTTGGGGCTTCTTTGTTTAAGTTACTTTTTCTACTGTAAGCTTCAGTATGATGATAACTCAAAAGGACGGCCATATTTCTTTTCTTTAGCACTTTTTTGAACAACAGCAATGTAAGATTGCACTCCGTGTGCCTCTGAAGCCCAACCAGTTCCCAAATGCTTGGACAAGATCATGCACTTTTTTGCCAACTAATATGCCTGTACAAGTTCAGGTATGGATGCACTGCTGTTTTAGTTTGTATATTTTAAGTACTTCCTAGGTAAGATCTTCTATGTTGTATTGTCATGCTGAACTGATCAAGAACAGTGTGATGTAACTATTAAGCCATTCACTCAAGATAAATCTGTGAACAACATGTTTGTAGCTACTATTACCTAGTTTTTACCTTTCAGTATTTAAGTTTGCATGCATTTTCCCAGAATACTTGATCACTCCTTAATCTATAGTGTAGTGTGTACTTTTTGGGGTTTCAGGGTTTACAAAGCAGTGACTTATCAATTAGTAGTGTATACTGTTTTTAGCATGTTATTATGAATTCACCCTCAAAGTTATAAGTATTCATGTCGGAAACAACTACATATCTATTTTTAACTTTAGTGAATGACAAGTCATGAAGTTACACAGATGAAACTAAAAGCTGCACATATATTGGCATTGCAGCATAACTTATTTAGAGCTTTGTATTATGCTTAGTACCTTCTGTTATTAATTGTTCATGATCAGGAATATTCATGTAAAGCTGATTGTTTGGTCTAATCAGAAGCTGATTGTTTGGTCTAAACATATTGAATTGGCTCATTTTTTACTTAAACAGAGGTGTTATGGTCATTAGACTATAACATACTAAATACCACCTAGAGAAGTGTGACATGACTTTAGAATGGAGAGACTCAACTACTAAATATGAGGCAGAATATATAGGAGATCTTGAACATGCATAAAAACGTGTGTCATTTGTATTGGAAGAAGAACACAAGTTTACAAGGGTAAACCAGCAAAACCAAAAGAACCAAAAGGCCTGCCATAAAAGCTAACCACAACAAGAAAGCCAAAGGGCCAAAACCCTACAGCTACAGCTAAACTGCTGTAGGTCAGTGGGTGGCGCTCCAGAGGGCTTTGGCAATTGGCACCTGGTCTATTGATTTTCATTGCTTAATGAACATAGTGTGCCAGCACATTGTATTGATGAGAATCTATTGCCTCATATATAGGACCAAGTCTCAATCCCATCCGTAAGAAGTATAACTAATCTGTTCTCTATCTGCAACAACCAAATATAACTATTAAATTTGATATCATAGCAAGGACTGCAGTTACCAAAAGATGCTGGCACAGCCTCAACATTTGGCGATTTTGCCTTCAATGTGCCGATTGCCGCAACTTGTGGTTTTGCTAAATCAGGCATCATGATCTGTCATCAATGTGGAACTTCCTTGATCATCCTCACCACCTCAACGATTGTGTGGTCAGTGGAGCCATTCATGACATACTCCATTTTGAATTTCAGTGGAGCAGTCAGATAAATGATGTGGCAAACTATCAAAAAATTCCTGAAATTCATTGGTTAATTGAATATTGTTTTCCAGGGCTCCCAAGATATTGCATGCAGATGTTTATCTGCCATGCAGAAATGCCACTAAAAAGGAACTAGCAAATTAGAGAAACAATTTCAATTGGTTTACCAATGCTCCATTCTAATGTTGGTTAATTGAACATTGGTGTTATTCTGGAGAACACTAGCTCTGTTTTTTGTACATGAACAGTGAACGTCCTGTCTGTTGTATTATTTTTGTCAGGAGACGTGGTCAATCTCATGAGATATACGATTATGTTGTTAAAATAGTTCTGTATTTGTTGTGTCATACTGACATCTATTGTAGGGAAAGATACCACCCATCATTGAAACTTGATTTTCCTTTTTTCTTCTTCTAACATAATCTTTGACTATAATGGAATCAACAAGAGTCGGCATGCAATGTTTATGGAGGAATGCTGTGCTTGTGGTGTGTTACTTCTGGAGCATGACGAATTGACGATGCTCAACATAGTTGTTTCATGTGATAATTGAGCGCTTTTATATTGAATACTAGTGTTTACTCCCTCCGTCCCCTTTTGTAAGACGTTTTGGCAAGCTTAATACAGAGGAAGTACTTACTTGACATTTGTGCAGTTTCAGAAGCTAGCCTACTGTTTTGCTGATACCATGTATTCACTTCAGATTTTGTCTTTAAAATTGATATAATCAGTGAAGTTGTAGTTTCCTAGTTCTTCTGTTTTGTTGATGACTCGTTCTAAAGTTATTTGTCATTTAGAAACATGTTCAGGCTAATGTGAACGTCACCTTGACCGTTATTTTGGTGGTGAAGATGGCCGTGATGATGTTCTCGTCCGGCTGCTGCAAGACTTCAACTTTAAGATCTCGGTTTATCAAGATACATGGAAATCCTGCATGTGAAGGCCCTCCTAGAGGGGTGGAGTTGCATGTTTGGCAAGGTACCTTTAGTATCCTCGGTGCCAAATATATATATGGCATTACTGTTTCTTTCTTTCTTTCTTTCTTTCCTGCACACCGGTACTTGGGAAGATATTGGATTGATTGAATCATGGATTAAGTGTCGCTCGACAAGTCGCACGACTTTTCTACTTGTCGGTACCCCAGCGACAAGTTCAAAACCTCGACAAGTTGCGACAAGTTGCGACAAGTCACGACTTGTCGCGCGACTTGTCTACTTGTCGGTACCCGAGCGACAAGTTGCGACTCATCGACTCGTAATCCTTCATTGAATTGATTTTGTTTGTTGGAAAAACTCATGTAATCAAATAGTACATGATTAATATAACCTCTCATGTTATTCGTAACAGTGGATTTCATTTTTGGCCGACACTGGCATCTCTACGGGTACTCACCTTGTATTGTTTCTGCTTCCGCTCGCTACCAGAAACGATTAGATATGCTTCAGAACAGTTAGAATAAGGATTTTTTTACCACCAAGAACAGTAAACAGTTATATGAAATCTAAGTCCAGGTTAGAGTTTTAAAAATCATAAAATAATTTATTTATATTAACATATGCCAAACCAACACTTAACATTCAAATTATCATTAAAACAATGATTAATTTATAATCTGGAAATTACAGTGACCTTAACATCGTAGGGCCAACTTTTATCACAGCCGCTTCCCCATTGCAAAAAGTTTTCCAAGTGTAGCCAGCCAATTTGGTTGTTTATACAATCCAACTAAACATTTCCTTACCAAAAAGATTCTAAACGTTTTTTCTAAAAAATAGTATAGAGGTAGGTGAACCATCAATAGGTGTGTAGTATCTTCAAGTCGTAAATTTCAAGGCATGATGCTTGAACTTTTTCAGCCCCTATAAACATCACGCACCAATCGAGCAGCCAACCTATTTAGAATTGGTTAACATAGCTAATGTTGTGACCAATCTTGCACTGGCCACTCCATTGACAGTTGTTGGGAATGCCAGGCAATGGGATCAAGATTAGGAATCCAATTCCTACCTAGGATAGTGAGGAGGTTGATGGTGAGGAGGTTCCTCAGGCCGTAGTTAGCTTTTATGTGGAGAACTGCACCAAGCCGTGCCCTCTGAACTCAACCGAGTTAGCTTTTATGTGGAGAACTGCAGCAAGCCGTGCCCTCTGAAGTTTGCGTTCATGAGATGCAGCATACTCGAGAGATGCAGCGTAATCGAGATTTCACAGTGCCCACCTGTGATGTATGTACTGCATTCCAAGTCTCCAACAATGCCTTCAACTTAAAAATCAAGCTAAATTTTTATGTTTCTTATCATTTGCAGGTGTTGACACACTGTAGTACGTACCTGATGTGTGAGTTCCTGTGAATGAACTTGTGAATGGTTCAGTGCTGATTTTAATCTCGATATGTGCTTGTCCTTTTATGTCAGTGTTCTACTTTCTGCATGTTGCTTGTTGCCTTGTTGGCATTTGGCCTGAGCAGAGTACCTCGATTTGGCTATGAAAGGAGAAGTTTGGCGTAATACTGGCTCTGTGCTGACGATCAGATGAACTTGTGGTAGTCAAAGTTGGAAGTCTAATAGTTTACTTGTTCTCATGTGATTGATGGCTGTAACTGTTTGCTTAATTGGGCTTCAAATGAAAATCAAAGAGTAAAGAAAATGCTTATTCATTCCACTGATCTGCATGGTTATTAACTTGTCAGGTGATATGCTCCCAGGAGGCCAGGACAGTGTGAATATAGCACGCATGCGCATGCTTGCCTTTTTTTTTTGTCTTTTTTGGAAGTTAAAAAAGGCACTTCTGTTTTTCCGATAGTAGTTAACAAACTTTTCGTAAAATCCTGTATGGTCAGCTGAAGGACCAAGGCTCTTCCATTTGGTTGGTGCCTCTATGTTTAAGTTACCTCTTCAACTCTAAGCTTCAGTATGATGATAACTCAAAAAGATAGTCATATTTCATTCTTTCTGAGCACATTTCTGAACAACAACAATGTAGGATTGCACTCCAATTGCTTCTGAAGCCCAACCAGTTTCGAAATACTTGGACAAGAACACTGCTAAGTTTTTTTGTATTTTAGAAGTAATTCCAACTCGCAAAAGAAAAGAAAAAAAAAGTAATTCCATGTTAAGATTGTTCTATGTTGTATTTTCATGCTGAACTGATCAAGAGCAGTATGATGTATTAAGCTATTCACCTAAGATAAATCTGTGAACTACATGGTTCTAGGCTTCTACCATATTACCATTACCTACTTTTTACCTTTCAGTATGTAAGTTTGCATGCATTTTCCCAGAATACTTGAATCACTTCATAGTCCATACTCTATTGTGTACTTTTTGGGTTTGATGGTTAGCAAAGCAGTGGCTTATCAGTTAATAGTGTATACTAGCCTATTATTATGAATTTGCCCTGAAAGTTACTTCATACAAAAAACAAATACATATCTATTATTTTACTGTAGTGAATGAGAAGTCATGAAATTACAGAGATAAAACTAAAAGCTGCACATAATTGCAGCAGGACTTATTTAATCTTGCCAAAACGTCTTATAAATGGGGACAGAGGAAGTACTTGCTTAAGACATGTGCTGTTTTCAGAAGCTAGCCTACTGTTTTGCTGATACCATTTATTCATTTCAGATTTGTCTTTAGAAATGATGTAATCAGTGAAGTTGTAGTTTCTCAGTTCTTCTGTTTTGTTGATGACTCATTCTAAAGTTATTTGTTATTTAGAAACATCTTCAGGCTAATGTGAACGTCATCTTGACCGTTATTTGGTGGTGAAGATGGCCGTGATAATCTTCTCGTCCTGCTGCTGCAAGACTAAGATCTCGGTTTATCAAGTTGCTTGGAAATCCTTCCTGTCAAGGCCTTCCAAGAGGGGTGAAGTTGCAGGTTTGTACAGGATATTTTCTGACTCCTTGGTGCCAAATATATATATGGCATTACTGTTTGTTTGATCTTTCCTGCACACCGGTACTTTGGAAGATATCAGATTGATTGAACTTATTTCGTTTGTTGGAAAAACTCATGTAATCAAATTGTACATGTTTAACCTCTCATGTCATACGTAACAATGAATCGCATTTGTGGTTGACACTGGCATCTACTGTGACTCACCCTGTATTGTTTCTGCTTCCGCTCGCTAGCAGAAACGATAATATGCTTCAACAAAATTGTGGAATAAGGAATTTTTTACCACCGAGAACACATATATATAATCCAAATCCATGTTAGAGTTTTGAAAATCATATTTTTATATTAATATATGTCAAACCAACAATTAACATTCAAATTCTAATTGAAACAATGATTAATTTATAATACGGAAATTACAGTGACCTCAACAATCAACATCCTAGGGCCAACTTTTATCACAGCCGCCTCCCCATTACAAAATGTTTTCCCACTGTAACCAGCCGATTTAGTCGTAACTACAACCCAACTAAAAATTGCCTTACCAAAAATATCAGAAACATTTTTAAGAAAATAGTACAGTGGTAGGTGAACCGTCAATAGTTGTGTAGTATATCTTCAAGTCGTAAATTTCAAGGCATGATGCTTCAACTTTTTCAGCCCCTATAAGTAACACGCACCAATCGAGCAGCCAGCCTCTTTAGAATTGGTTGACAGAGTTAACGTTGTGATCAATCTTGCAGTGGCCACTCCATTGGCAGTTGTTGGGCATGCCAGGCATTGGGATCTTTTATGTAACAATGATCTGGAATATTTGGAATCCAATTCCTACCTACGATAGCGAGTGCTTCCGGTAAGAGAGCTGAGCTTGTCCACATAGGCCGGGTGTTCCGTTTTCTACTACTGTGGCATGCACAGCTATAGTGAATAGAGCAAAGCATGCATGCAGGTTAACAACAACTAGAAAGCAGGCTACCGGCAAGAAAGCAAGCTTGACTCCTTGCACGGACAACATTTAGAAAATGTTCAACCATGCATCTACTATATTTGGCCCATGATACCTTTCCTTTCCTGGCATGAAATTCCGGAGAAACCATCCATGTGCTATAATGTAGATATCTGCAAAAACTTATGCACATATTTTTATTAGGCAGGAAAGTAAGCGAACTTACAAGAATTATGCCTCGAGGGACTTGTCATCTCTGTGAAATAGTCTTTGCTGTGATGGTTAATGTGGGTAGTACCGATTACTTCCATTATTTATCTGCTGAAACGCCACTTCAGTGCCTGTCCCTACTGCAAAACAAATGCACATAATTTAAACTGTGGCGTCATAGCTCAGCCCTTCTAAATTTGACTTTAGGTTCTAATCAATTCTTGTGTACAATGCTAACTGTTTTTCTTGCACCTTTAGAATGGTAATGATTGGCATTTGTGGCTGACAGTGGCATAAGATGCTTATCACACATACGAAGCCCCAACAAAAATAATTTATGCGTCCATATCAATGATAGGCTCTGGGTAGGAACTTTATTTGCAAATAACGGAGACGAGTTAACACAAATACTCCTAGCAACTGTTTTACCTTTTATAATTCCAACAACTTCACCAAGATCACAAATCTGAAGTTCAAATCCATGTCTGCTCGGAGTGTTCATATTCGATCAAATGTAAGGATCAATTAGGTGCGCAAAAGAATGATAATCACTGAAGGATGTCTTGGAAGCTGGAACTGGCTAGTTAAAAGGACACCAATAATCTTCCATATTTGTTTTAGGAAAAAGGCAGCTGACATTCAATTAGAAGTGAGGAAGCATACCTACATGATCATCTTAAAAGCGGCGCGTAACGAAAGGCCCGAAGCCATGGAACCTATAGTGGTGCCTAGTCTCCTAAAGGCACATATGCCCTCTGCGCAATCTCATTGTGGATAAGCCAAGCACAAGGAGTGCCTCCTTTCAGTGGACTCGTATTGTTTTCCTTACAGACACTCCAAATGACGTAAGTTATGATGCCACTAGCTGCCTTCTTGTTTTCTTTCTGAAGGTACATATATGTTATGTATGAAAAACAGTAAGCTATGTCAACTATAAGGTTTAGAGTTCCCAATTAGATGGCATATCGATTTTCCTTCTATACACCGAAATAGTTGTTCAACCCAGCTTTGGAATAACCAAAAATGATGTTCATTTTGTATAGTTGTCGTACTCAGATCTGCCACCACGCATCTGATCTTCACATTTACATTTAGGTTCATGAGTTTGTGTAATGTTTTCTCTTTACAATCAGTCACGGCCTCGCAGGTGAGTAGGTGATAGTCTTACGTTTGAGATTAATTCAGAGAGAAGTTTCTTTGCTCCCAGGAGCACATTCTGGGATCAAAAAGTAGTATCTGTAACAGTACTTGAAAATTATGGAGGAAGTCTCTTTAAGTATCTAGGAATCAAAGGCCACTGTGGTGAGTGGTGACCAATAAACTCACATTCGGAGTATCATGTATGCACAAAAGGCCTGGCTCCATAAACTATCAATAGTAGTATATTTGTCTGATTCATGCTCTGGTAGTATATTTCTAAGGAAAACCCTTGAGATACTGGTGATGAAGACCTGGTGGCGGAGATGATATATAGTGACGATGTTCTCGTTCTGCTCCTGCAAGAGCATTGCTTGGACTCTAAGATCTCGGTTCACCAAGTTGCCTGCAAAAGCCAGCAGTTCGGTCATTGATGCCTGTCTGCATGTGAAGGCCGTCAGGCGTGCTGGAGTTGCAGGTTTGTATAAAGAATTAAAGATACTTCCAGTATAACTGAATGAATGCAGCTGTGTGGTCGGGCATTGAATTGGAAGAAGCTATTGTCAACAACCTCAATGCCAAATCTGTATGCTATTTACTGTTTGTTTCTTTCCAGCAGATTGGTACTTCAGAAGATATGGGATTGAATGGGCACAGTGGTTGAACTGATTTCATTTGTTGGGAAAAACTCATGGAATCAAATGGGACATCTCAGATGAAACAGTCCCGTTTTAATGGTTGGTATACTTGGTACGAGTTGTACCATCTGCTTGCTATGTTTTATTTGTTGACATGCCGTTGCATTGACCCTGGTTGCTCTAGAACAAAAGCTTTTTCGTGTTTCAATAAGTTATCTTGAACTTAAGTTGCATGGTCATAATTTTGCGTTTCTGAATTTTCGTTTAGATTCCAATCAAACATTGTCTATTCCTAAGGGCCTAAAGACGACATGGTCCAGCCGTCCAGTAGTAGACAAGGGCGTTCTATTCTTGCTAGGTTCCCTTAATTGAGCTCATTCTTGCTCTCCGGCCGGTGTGCACTACCTTGGTGGTAGAGGGCATCAACATGTATCATGAGTCAATTTGGATTTAAAGCACCGCGTATATGCCATTGTTCTAACAAAAGTACCGCAGTAGGTGAAGCATCAAATAATTGCGTATAATGTAGTCGTATATGTAATGCATGATCCTTAAAATCTGACACCTTCTCGTCCATATGTCTGCGTGTACATAAACTAGCACAGGTCGAGCGGTATCCTTGGAGACTTATTATTTCTCGCGGAGCCATAATGGTAAATCAGGTAGCAAGATGGCTACTCCATTGACCATATCCAAGCATGTGAGGCATTGGGATCTTTTTTGCAACAAAGGCTGACCAGAGCAGCATTCAAGTTCCTACGAGGTCAGCCATCCTAAGTCGATGGTTCAGGGTGGAGAACACATCTCGTGCCTAGTAGAGAAGGGGCACCACTGAGCGGCCAGTAGGAATTCGGCTATTCTTCTTTTCTGGTCTAGGTTCTAATGGTAGGTTCAATTCCATGATCCTTGACGTATGCCGCAATTGGCAAGGCAGTATAAACACGAGCTTGTTTACCGGGTATAATTTCATCCTAAGGCCTCCCGTTTGGTAAGGCTCCGCCAGACGGAACATGGGGATCGGGGAGAATAACTCCGTCGACACATACACAGTGGCAAGAGGGTGAGGGACACATAGAAGGAGATGGGGAGGTAGGAGGTCGGCAACGCTGTGCAATCATCGTTGAGGCGGAGCTAGCGGTGAAGTCACATCTTGCAGGTGGTGGTCTTGGTATTCACGGGCCAAGTAACGGCTTCATGGGTGAGATTATTTGAGAGAGATGTATTTCGGCTCTAGATGAAGCCCGCGCTCCACTCCGTGATGAACAGAGAAAAACCAAAACAATATTTAACATTTATAGGAAATTAATTATGTCTTGCAACTAGTTAGGATTAAAGCGCCGACCTTAAGAAACAGGCAGTTTGTCGTGTGCCGAGAGATTTGTACCATTTATTTCACTTTAGATTTTCTATTTAAATATGATGTAACAATTAAGTTTTAGTTTCTCAGTTGTATTGCTTTCATGACGACTAATTCTGAAGTTTCTTGGTGTTTATGAAAAACATGGGATACCTAAATGTTCAGGCTAGCGTGCAAGTCAGTTGGGCCATTCTTTGGCTGATTCATAATCTGGCAATGTATTACCGAGGAACCCTTTGTGATTCTGGTGACGAAGAATTGTAGAGATGTCGAAGCTATCCTCGTCCTGCTCCTACAAGAAACATCGGATCGAAGCCCCGTTTGCACGTGAAGCTTGCCGGAAGGCTTGAAGTTGCAGGTTTGTATGAGGATACTTCCAGTAACTGAATGAATGCAGCTGTGTGGTCGGGCGTCGAATGGGAAGAAGTTACAGTCAGCAACCCTCGATTCCAAATTTTATAGAGTAGTCACTGTTTGTTTCTTTCCTGCACAATGGTACTGAGAAGATATATGGGATTCAAGGTTGAACTGATCTGATTTATGGGGAAAACTCATGCAATCAAATGGCACATCTGTTTGCTATGGTGGACAAGGGCGTTATATTCGGACGATGAAGTTGCGTTTATTGTATTATATAAACCGATTCTTCAGCATCTTCTATTCCGAGCCATTTTGAGATTTAAAGCCCGACGTACATGCCTTTATCTAACAAACCTACCGTGGTAGGTGAAGCATCTAATACTTGTGTATATTATAAGGGATGATTCTTACACCTTCTCGTCCATGTCTACGTACATATACCCCCTTTGGTTACAAATTAAGTGTGACTTGATATTTCTTGTCGAGTTAACGTTGTCCAGCTAGTCATCATGGTGAATCATGTAGCAAGATGGCCACTCCACTGACCATGTTCAAGCATGTGAGGCATTGGGATCTTTTTTGCAACAAAGGCTTGCCAGAGAGGTCAACCATCTTAAGGCGATGGTTTGGGGTGGAGAACAAATGTCCTGCCTAGTAGAGAAAGGGTGCCACTGAGCGGCCAGTAGGAACTGGGATTTTCTTCTTTTTGTGTCTAATAAAATTATGTCGTCTATCCGTTGCGACAAGCCTGGGGCGCAAGGTGAGAACGCGCCCAGGAAGAGACCAGGCGTTCACGTTCTCTTTTGTCAACGGCTACCACCTTGATGGTGGATGTAGAGCTTCTTGATTGATTTGTGTAACTTGTTTGGACTTGCTAACAACTGACCTATGGTTGCAACTATGTCCCCATGGAGATGTACGCTTCTTGATTGATTTGTGTAACTTGTTTGGACTTGCTAACAACTGACCTATGGTTGCAACTGTGTCCCCATGGAGATGTACCTGAAATGTTGAGTACTTTAAACAATAAAAAATCATTCCTCAACTGTCAAATCATTTTCGGGGAATATTTATTTTAAATGTCAGTGTAGAATACATGATGTTTATTAGTATTTGATTCATAGGATCCATGTGCAATCCTGAAGTCAGAAGCAGTTCACGCTTTTGTGCATTTAGAACAGACTGCTATGTTTTCTTCTCATGGTTGTCTATCTTTGTATTGAGTGGAACAACCTGTTTGCTGTGATGGATCTACAAGGACGGTATGTGAGTAAGGTAGCTCTTCAAATGGTGCTCCTTTCGTTGATTATACATCCTAAACTGATCATATTTTCTGAGCAAACATGTGCAATTCTTAAATGAAAAGCAATTCAAGTGTTGTTTTGTCCTTTTTTTATCAAAATGTTGTTTTCTTGTTGTGAATGTAGACCATATACTTTACATAATTCGTTGGTTAATTAAGTCAACCCATGTATGCTTGTTTGTCTTTGTGATGAATCACAAAGATAGTATCTGAGTAACTTGGCTCTTGAAAAAGGCCACTTTCCTTGATTACACATTCTAAACCTATCATATTAATTTATAAGCAAACATGTGCAATTCTGAAATAAAAGGAAATTCATTGGTTGTTCGTGCTTTTAGAGCAAACTGCTATTAGATCTTAATTTTGACAGCAATCCGCGAGCTGTCTGTGATTTTGATCTTATCTCTACCCTTCTGTGCGTCTTGCTTCATGATGGTGTTCTGTTTTGTGCATTCAATGATGTTCAAAATGCTTCACAATGGTATTTTGTTTTCTTGCATTCAATCAGGCTCGAAATATAGGCCATGCACTTCGCCTAGTTCATGGGTTAATTAAGTTTTCATTTCTCTGCTTGTTTCGTTTGCCATGATGAATAACAAGGACTGTCTGTGAGTAAGGTAGCTCTTATAAAACGCCTCCTTCCTTAATTAGACACCCTAAAACGGTATATTTGGATGATTATAGGCTGGTGGACTTTTCGCAAAAAAAAGAGTGAAAGGGCAAGTGACCCTTCGGAGGCAGAGACAAAGGGCAACAAGACATGGTCCACCCATTCTATAGCACACAATTGCGTGATATGTCTTTGGTTGCTACGTTCCCTTCAAGTTCCATCTCTTTCCTACTCTCCATGTGCACTATCATGGTGGTTGAGGCACTGGACGATCAACTTCTGCCCCTTTTTAGTTTTGTCTCCTTGTTTCGTTTATTCTTATAACCGGTCATTTGGAGATTTGTCGATTTAAAAAGCCCGACATTTATACCTTTGATCTAACAAAAGTAATGCGGTAGGTGAAGCATCAACAACTGTGTATAATCAAGTCGTATATGTTTACCTTTCTCCTTTTTGTTCATATATATATATACATAAGTGAGCACCGATAGATCACTGCCCATCGAGACTTGATATTTCTTTCGGCCTTTTGGGGTTAACAATGTCCCTTTGGTGGTCATCACTGTAAGCTGTGAAACAAGATTCCCCTCCATTGGCTGTCCTCAGGCATGTGATGCATCGGGATTGTATCTGCAAGCATGGTAGAATATCGTGGTATTCAAATTCCCACGAGGTCAACCAACATACTATTGTGTAGTCCAGTGAATGGTTGTGTCGCCTATTAGCTAGTAGTGGTTACGTTCAATGCTACCATGAGCGACTGAGAAGTACTTCTTCCGCTTTGGAAGATTTAATTTCAAGGAAAGATCATAAATTAGATTTTGGGAGGACAAGTACCTAGGTGATGTCATACTCCGGGAACAATATCCAGCTCTGTACTGTATTGTTCGCCATAAGAGCGATACAATCGCTACGGTTATGGAGTCATCTCCACCCACCAAATCTGACGTTGAAGCGAGAGATTTAGTTAGTCCTCGACTTGCTCATGGAACATTATGTGTGGTGGTTGGCAATGGTTCAACTGTCCCATGGTTCTGATAAATTGAGCTGGAATTTACACGAGAACAATTTTTTTGGTTGATTCCATGTATAGAGCACTCGTTCATTTAGAAGTATGTCGGTCAATAATAATAAAACAATCTAGAAAATGAAGGTAATTCTAAAAGCTAAAAAAATGGCGTGTAACTTCGCGAAGGTGTGATCCTTATGAAGGATAACCTTGTTACGCGCAACTGGCATGGGGTACAAAGCGCGAATTTTATCAGCATAATAAGACAATTAATTGTTTGTTCTTCCAATGTCAGCCTACCCATTCCATATGGTCAGTGGCTTCTAGCTTCTTCCCACCACTTGGTGTTGCAAATATTTATGGCAACCGGTTACATTGAGTTGATCACAAGTATAGAATTCTCATTACGGTAAGAGCGCTTAGCGTGATATGGTTGCTTGGCTGTGTAGAAATGATATGGTTTTTAATGGTAAGTTATGTTCTCCTTTGCAGGTCATTTGCCGAAGTACTCATTTTCTCCATTCATGGTCGACTCTATAACATATGGAAAACATAGACCTATTTATTGAGATGTGTACAAATTGGAAGAAGCGGTGCGGGATATTTTTTATCTCACATAGGTTGTAGCGTAGTCTTTGTATCAGCCCTCCTCCATCGTTCGTCAAGATCCGCATGTTGTCTTGTTATACGCCGTTATCCTTTTATCTACTTTTGATATTTGCGGTTGTATTTGGCGTCAAAAATATTTGCGGTTGTATTCATCATATCTATGCAGAGGCTTGGTGTTGGCCGTGATGCTAACCTAGCTTAATAAGTTGCCCTTTAAAAAAATAATCTCCACGTTTTTTTACAGTACAGAGGTACTTAAGATGCTGATAATTTTGCTCGTGGTCGTGCCTGCGAGCATGTCCGCCGCCAGGCACGAGCTGCAGCATTTGCCGACACCATATCTTTGTGAGATGTGGCCACCGTTCATCGCCAACTCGGCAAATGGCAGGCTGAACCGCGACAAGAGCAGCTCCCTGCACCACACCGTCCTCCATGCACACCACTACCCGTCTACCCCACCGTCCCGGGAGACCTAGACATGCCAGGCGACAGGGTCGGCGAGCAGCACGGTCGCTGTTGAGGCGGTATGGGAATGATCGATAGTCAAGAACCTGAACTCAGTCCAAGCACGTATAGAGTTGCGTCATTTGAAGAGCATGTGTCTGGCTGTTTCAGGCTGACATTTGGTTATCTAAATGCTAAAATTTGTTTTCGTTAAGCTCCGTCAAAGACTCAAGATACTCACCTTGACATTTCACTAAATTAATACACATTATGATATGAAACGAACTGTAGTGTACATTAAGGTGATTTCTATCCCCATGATTCATGATTGTATTCTCAATGTAGACCATAAATGAACTCATTCAAGATTTTTCATTTTCTAAACCTTCCATTTTTTCCAAAGTTGGATGATTGAAAAATGACCTCATCCAATTTATTATACAATAATCTTGGAGAATGCTTTTAATCTAGTACCCTCACGAGTGAACTAAAATGTATGGAAAGTATTTCACAGTCTCCTCCTCCTTAATCTGAAATCGATTATTTGGCCATATATTTGTTAGGACAACAATCGTAAATTCCCGAAGAAGAACATTGATTTTGAAGATGCAACGACTAGTATTTTTTAATTCATAGGGAAGGGGGGGGGGGGGGGGGGGGGGGGGGGGGTGGTAATAAAATTTTGCTTTACAGGTTGTTGCTGTGGTACTACACGGCCCATGCAACCGAGGCTCTCATCAGTTTGTAGTCAATATGTACACGGCAGAGTTGTATTTGATGTTGCAGATGCTTGATAACTTTCTCCATGAGAAAAACAAATGATGCATGTGTGGAATATTTATGATTTATTCAGAAAATTCTTAGGTGGTGTAGCTCTACTTCATCATCACTCCATACTCAGTCCTCGTACCTTCGATTTTTTTGCGCACTCTCCTTAAATTATAACCAGAGTCGAAGAAACACAAGCCAGAGTTGGTCACTAAGCAGTCGAAAAATTGTGTTGCTGTAATAAATGGAAAGTGAACTAAGATACTTTGAGGATCGTTTCAGCCCATATATAGTGAGCACATCTTCATATTTCGAGCAGTTGGATGTTTCCATTGAACTAGCTAGCTAGCGCTATCAAGCGGGTCAGGATCGTGGATCATTATTCCAAGATATATAGCCATACAACCCCTCGAGTGGTTGTCGTCAACAAGGGAGTAGGAGGCATTGGGATCCTAGCTGTAACAGCCTCGGAAGAACTAATTATCCTCCATGGTTCACGTCAGCTAAGGCCACGGAACCCGACTATGTCCGTAGCAGGTGTAGCATGAACATCTAGCTGACAATCATATGCATCCCTTGTTTTATAGCACATTGTTCAGTAGGAGCTCTTCTGAATATGTGTTAACCTTTCAACACCTTAGCTTCAGTCTTACATGCTTTAGTCTACAATATGACTATTATAAGCGGCTTTGGAATTTGGGTTACTGAGGACCATACGACACATTAATTCCCCCATGATTGCTAAGGTATTTACAAAGATTGCTGCAAACTTTTTTTCTCATGAACACAGCATGATTCGTCGGGTTCAGTTCTAGATGGTACGACCTCAATGACTTGTTTTTCATGTCCACCGTGATAATCCAAATCTTGTCAAATTCGTCGAGTACGAACTGGATAAGGTTGCCATCCTGCCCGTTGACGATAGGGTATGTCGTCACGATTCGTGGCAGAGGTGAATCTTGGTACCCCGGGAGAGACCATAGGTCCTCGAGTTGGACGGTGCTGTCCTTCTCCCACTCCAACTCCGGCATCTTCAGAATCCATGTCGTGATGGTGCACCGGTGGTCGCTCTTGGTGGAGCGGTAGCGGCCATTGTCGACGTCCACGAATTTCAGGAGGCCTCCGTCACCAACAATGGAGATGGTCCTGAGCTTTGCAGGAACTCCGGGATCGTCGTCCCACATCTCGATGCCAGGGAAGCGGACGAAGCTGAGGTTCAAGCCCATGGTGGAGGACAGGTCGTAACGCAGGATGCCACGGACGTAATCAACCCAGCACATGAACCCACCGGACGAGAAGACGGTGTCGGTTCTCCACCAGTCTGAGTCGGGGGGCATGCTGAGCCGTTTGGCCTCCCACATGTTTCTCTGAGATGAGTAGAGCAGCAAGTCGGCCACGGCCACCTCCTCCCAGTTGTGAATGTTGAGACTCCCGACAAAGAAATCCTCGCCGCTGCGGGCGATGGCGGCGTTTTCACGGCGGCCTATCCAGTGCAGGAGCCGAGGTAGATGCGGCATCCACGGCCAGCCGTCATCTATCCAGTCCGTAGGAGAAGGCAGCGACCGCAGCCATGGCGTGCGTGCATCGGCCTTGTAAACCATGAAGTTGTCCGGGTAGTTGCCGCGAAGCTCACCTTCGACGGTGAGCACCATGTTGATGAGGAGAAGGTCGCCGTCCGCAGCCAGCACCCTTGGCGTCCCGCACACGTTGTCGTTGGTGTAAAGCCGGACGCTGGAGGGAACCGGCGGTGAGTGGAGGTGGAGCGAGACGCAGACGACTCGCCCGGTTGGCGTCACGCAGGCGGCCGCCGTTGGGTCATTGTTCGTGAGCTCTTCGTTGAGGCCGACGGCTGCGTCGAACGACACGCAACCTGTACTGACGGCCTGCGGAGGCACGCCGGAGGAAACAGCGGAGGCCACGTCCATATCGGAGGATTTGTTTTGTGGAACAATCGGCTGTGTAATTGATTCGATGCAATGACCAATCCTCCTCCTTATTTCGTCTTTTATTCCGTATTCTTTATATAAAAACCTGCAAACGGGGATGTGTTCGAGAAGAACTGGAATTAGGACGGAGACGAATACTTTTTTTATACGAAATAGCTAGCGAACCAGGATTTCCTAATGGGCCTGCCGAGAGAACTGGAAACGGGTATAGTAAATTGTGTCGGATGCTTAAAAATCACTAAAAGTGGGCAAACACAAACACAAACACACACACTCCTAAGCCGAGTGCCTAAAAATCACACTCGGCACAATTTAACACGGCACAATTTAACACTGCAACGAGCAGGGTTTACCGAGTGTATTAACCTCGGCACTCGGCATTCGGCAACGAGCTGAGTTTGTCGAGCGTACTGTTATTGCACTCAGAAAACAGCGACGTACTCGGCAAATAGGTCAAATAGGTAAGCATATGCCTCAGCTCGGCGGCACGGAGGCCGGAGATGGGGAGTTGATGGCGGTGTCCCTTTTGCCAACTGTTGCGCCTAGAACACTTGGCAAACCTCACCGCCATTTGGTGTTTATGACACTTGCAAGTACAACATGGAGCATGCCGGTTGTATTTGTATGCTCAAATATTTCACTTTTTCAAAAGATACTATTTGAAAGGATGTGCATAAATATATCCTAGTTTTTTAAGTTGGATATTTGGTTAAAATATAATGAAATTCATATATGGTTCTTGTTCAGGCAACTGCGAAGTAATTAGTCTGAACAAAATTTAATCTGTTAGATCACATATTAAAAGGTACAATAAGTTTCATAACAGACTTTTTTTCTATCCTGTTGCAACGCACGGGCATTTAGCTAGTATATTGAAAATATTATTTGGTTTTTATGCGGGACACATTCTTGACTTTTATGCAAAGGACAGTAGGAAAGCTCGCGATATGTTTTTATTAATATAAAAAATTCAAACATGCTAAATTATCAATCTCCTCCCATCAAATAAAGCTCTATTCCTGTGATTCCAAATACTCCAACATCCCAGCATTAGAATCTCCTTGAAACATACAAGTTTATATCTCTTCTCCCTTCAATAATCGTATCAATCAGTGTGAAGTATGTATTCCATTCCATGCTAAGGCACCACCAGAAATTTTGGTGTGAAGTCACATTCGAAGAAGAGGTGGATCAGATCTTTGGCTATGATAGTCTTGATACAAAACACAACTAGTAGATTCATGTGCAAAGTTTTTTCTAGGTAACAAATCTTTGGTGTTTAATCAAGCCTGAAGTAAAAGCCAAAAAAAAGAACTTATGTTTTGGAAGAAAGCATGATTTACAAATCCATATGAATGGTGCAAGGGCCACGGAGTTATCTGTTAATGCTTTGTAAACCTTTCTGGTCGGGAAATTGGCGTTGCCAATATGTAGGTGCCAACTATCTTTGTCCTAGCTAATATCTTTGTTCTCTAGTGTTCAAATGGAACATTAAATTGATGGCCTGCAATCATGGATAGAGGAAGATGAAATTATAGAAATCCTCATTATTGCAGTTAGCCAAAGCCTCATTTAGAAAAAATGTTATGATTAATAGAGAAGTAACATAGATGTTATGATTATTAGAATCTCCTCGAAACATAGGCAAATTCAAGTAAATCATTCCATAAAGCACTACAATCTCTCCACGAGAAAGTTCCATGTGAATTTGCTAAGTGGGGCATTTAGCCAGCAGCATAGTGGCCTTTCCCTAAAATATTAACCACGGAATATCCATTTTTGTTCATAAATTCAAACATATTTTCCATGATTAGGGCAATATTTTTAACTCTCAAGTTGACCACACCTAGTCCACCAGAATTTTTTTGGTTTGCATACATTTCCCCACTTGACCAGGCATTTCCCTCTCTCTTAATCTCTTTGCCGCACGAAAGGAAATTTCTAGCATATCCTTCAATATGATCCAGTAATCCAAATGGCATTTTAAGAGTGCACACAACATAATTAGCTGTAGAAGAAATCACAGATTTGACAACCCCTAATCAGCTATTTTTTTGAAGGACATTACCGTAGGGGAACCCCCTACGGTGTGGATTTTCTGTTTTCTATTGATGCGGTCATCCGGGCAGTCACCATATCAGTGACCCCCAAAGTACAAGAATACAAAGTTTTAGGGCGGTTCAAAGTAAAGAAAAAGATACATGATTACAGGTTCAGGTTACTAATCCATTGAAGGAGAGGCGGCACGAGATGGCCTTTGACTCTGTGTTGATGCAGTGACAAATCGGATTTAAATGTAACTCCCCATCGCCCAAACGAAACTTGCTGATCTTGAAAGATAAAGTTGTTCCTCGTTTTCCAGATGTTCCATGTGACGCAAGCAAATATCTCCATGAAGTTCGGGCCAACATAGTTGCTCTTGGCATGATAAATCTGTTACGGCAAGGGAGGTAAGGGAGAAGATACACAACTCCAATAACCACCTCAGCCTGCAATGAACTTTGAGGATAGGTTCAACCAACAGCAATATGCAGCGGAAATAAACACAATCGCACGCACAGGTGACACAAGGATTTACGTGGAAACCACCTCAACGTGAGGAGGAAAAACCACGGCTGTGGACCAACCGGTCCACGCAAGCTTCACTATGAGCAAGAGTCTTCTCCAGAACCTCTGGAGATTACAACACACACTAGCTCGTTGCCCACCGGCAACAATAACAACAACAACCACAAGAGGCAAGATTTCAGCAAAGTAGAGTATCACAGATTCTGTCCTCTTCAGCAATCAGCAAACTGCTCTTAAACCGCAGATCCAATCAGCACCAAGCTCAGTAGACAAACAGACATATGTGTCCCCAACATACCCACCAAAGATGAGCTCACCAAACCTGCTTCGTGCTGAAACTGCAGCAGTCTGAACTGACAAAACCTATCTCAAATCTGATGCTCCTCTGACCCAAACCTCAAACCAGCTATCCAGATCGAAGTACTCAAAGTAAGGAACGAGCTCACCAAGTATGGAGTCGATCCAAGCACGTTTGACCCTCCAATCACCGGCTTGAAGGCAGACCGGTCAGATTCACCAAATCCTGACAGAAATCCTCTCCTTCTTCTTCCTCTCTTCTCACTAGGTTGTGGTGTTCTTGTGTGTTCTCTCACTCTCTCTTTTGCAGCACACAAGCAGCAGCAACGTCCTGGTTGCTCTTTTCTACTTGCTACTCACGCCACCAAGATTGCCTTGGCTTTCTTCTTCTCTTACCTCACTTGGAGGCAGCTCAGCCGTTGGATGCGAACCTCGATCAACGGTTGAAACGTGTTGGACTTTCTAGGCTGATGTTGGGCTGCCAACACACCTCCATGTGGAGGGACATGGCCCAACAAACTCCCCCTCCCGACATCATGGAGGGTCTCACTGCCTACCGGCAGCCATGCCGGCGAGCCGACGGCATATCTCGAGCTTCTCTCTTGTCACCACCTTGGTCAACATATCAGCCCCATTGACATCAGTGTGCACCTTCTCAATTTGCATTTGCTTGGAATTCAGCACATCCGAATCCAATGATAGCGTACCTCAATATGCTTCGACCTCGAATGAAAACTTGCATTCTTACTTAGGTGAATGGCACTCTGGTTATCACAAAACAGCACATACTTGTCTTGTTCAAAACCAAGCTCTCCAGCCAATCGTTTCAGCCACAATAGCTCTTTGCTCGCCTCTGTTACAGCAATATACTCAGCTTCAGTTGAGGACAATGCCACACATTTTTGCAACCTGCTTTGCCATGCCACTGCTCCCCCTGAATGGGTAACCAAATAACCTGAAGTAGACTTTCTTGTATCAACATCTCCAGCCATGTCTGAATCTGAAAATGCAATCAGCTTGGCCTCACTACCACCAAAACAAATCTTCATATTTGTGGTGCCCGGAGATACCTCAAATCCACTTCACGGCTTCCCAATGTGGTCTTCCTGGATTAGACATAAATCTGCTCACAGTACTAACCGCTTGAGCAATGTCAGGCCGTGTGCACACCATAGCATACATCAAACTCCCAACCGCTGAAGCATAAGGAACATTCTGCATTTCCTTTTCCATCTTCTCATCGGAGGGACATTGCTTCTTGCTCAACTTGAAGTGAGATGCTAATGGACAACTCACACTTTTTGCCTTGTCCATCTTGAACTTGCGAGTACTTTCTCAATGTATTTCTCTTGAGACAAGTACAACTTGTTGGTTTTTCTGTCTCTCTCAATTCTCATGCCGAGAATACACTTTGCTGGACCCAAGTCTTTCATGGCAAAACTTTTGCTCAACTCTTTCTTTAGTCTAGCAATTCTTGAGACATTCTTGCCAACAATCAAGATATCATCAACATAGAGCAACAACATGATAAAATCATCACCTGAGAACCTCTGTATAAATACACAATGGTCTGAGCTACACCTCTTGTAGCCTTGCTCCCCCATGACAGATTCAAACTTCATGTACCATTGTCTTGGTGCTTGTTTCAGGCCATAGAGACTTTTCTTCAACTTGCACACATAGTCTTCTTTGCCTTTAACAAGAAACCCCTCAGGCTGCTCCATGTAGATTTCTTCCTCCAACTCTCCATGTAGGAAAGCTGTCTTCACATCCATTTGCTCAACCTCCAAGTTGAGACTTGCTGCCAAGCCAAGGATCATTCTAATAGATGTCATCTTCACCACCGGAGAAAATATTTCATCAAAGTCAATACCTTTTCTCTGGCTGAATCCTTTTACAACTAGCCTGGCCTTGTACCTTGGATGTGTCGTGTGCTCTTCTTGCTTGATTCTGTAGACCCACTTGTTCTTTAGAACTTTCTTGCCCTTGGGCAACTTCACCAGCTCATAAGTATGATTGGTATGCAAGGAATCCATTTCTTCTTGCATAGCCTTCTTCCACTCCTTCTTCTTCTCATCTTTCATTGCATCTGAAAAGCACTCAGGTTCTGAACCATCTGACAATAACACCACATATTGGTCTGATGGGTACCTGGTGGAGGGAACACGGTTTCTAGTGGACCGTGTGAGTGGAGCTGCTGGTGGACTATCTGGTGCTGGTGCTTCTTGATCATGATCATCATTTTCAGCATCATACTCATGCTGCTCGGGAGCTTCTTCATCACCTGCACCACCATGTGCATCATCATCTTGCACATCTTCTGCATCTTCATTTTCAGCTTCTTGCTCAGCTGAATCTGCAGGTTCTGGGTCAGAATCAGATCTGTCTTGCTGCTGGTTTTGAGGAGAAACGTGTACCGGAACTTGCTCCGGAACCTGCACCTTTGTCTTCCCAATATCCTCAATTGTTTGGTCTTCAACAAACACAACATCACGGCTTCTCACAACCTTTCTTGCTATTGGATCAAACAACTTGTAGCCGAACTGATCACCTCCATAGCCAAGAAATATGCATTGTCGTGTCTTTGAATCAAGCTTTGACCTCTCATCTTGAGGGATATGAACAAAGGCCTTGCACCCAAAAACCTTCAGGTGTTCATATGAGACTTCCTTGTCGTAATAGACCTGTTAGGAACATCTCCCTGCAGTGGATAACTTGGTGAGAGATTAATAAGATAAACTGCAGTCGACAAAGCCTCACCCCAATATTTTTTAGGCAGCTTTGCACTTGATAGCAAGCATCTAACTCTCTCAACAATTGTCCTGTTCATCCTCTCAGCAAGACCATTCAGCTGTGGTGTCTTCGGAGGAGTAAATTGGTGCCTAATTCCCTGCTCCTTGCAATAGGCATCAAATGGGCCAATATACTCTCCCCCATTATCAGTGCGAATGCACTTGATCTTCTTCTCAGTTTCTCTCTCAACTGAGACTTGGAATTGCTTGAATACACTTAGTACTTGATCTTTGGTCTCAAAACATAGACCCAAACCTTCCTGGAAGTCATCAATAAATGTGACAAAGTACTTTGCTCCACCCATTGACCTCACCGACATTTTACAAACATCGGAATGTACCAAGTCCAACACCTCGGGCTTCTTGTGAGGAGGTTGACTCTTGAATGCAACTCTGTGTTGCTTCCCCGCTAGGCAATCTGAACATTTCTTGATGTGAACACCTTTCACACCTTTCAACAAATTTTTCTTCACTAGCACCGTCATTCCCTTCTCACTCATGTGCCCAAGTCTCTTGTGCCACAAAGCACACTTGTCTTCTTTCTGCAATGCATTGACACAAGCAGCAGAAAGCTTAGCATGAACATGATACAAAACTGAAACCATGTTACCTCTAGCAACAATCAGGTTTCCTTTAGTGAGCTTGTACTGTGCATCTCCAAATCTGCTCAAGTACCCATCTTTGTCAAGCAACCCAACCGAGATAATGTTGAGACGAAGTGCCTCAACATGCCTCACCGACTTGAGGACTAGTGTCGTACCATTTTCAGTCTCCAAGTGCACATCTCCTCTTCCAATGATTTGTGCTCTATCATTGTTTCCCATCTTCACAACACCAAAATCACCAGCTATATAGTTTGTGAAGAGCTCTCTATGAGATGTAGCATGTATGGTAGCACCGCTGTCCGGAATCCAAGTCATCTCATCACCATCTGCAAGGTTGATGGTCTCATCAGAAACAACAGTGATCTTCTCCTCAGTAGTAGAACCAAAACTACCATCATGTTCCTCATGCATGAGAGACATGATCTCCTCAACAACAGTAATCCGGCCCTCACTATCACTGTCACTGTCTTGCTGTTTCTGAACTTGCTTCTTCTTTTTCTTTTTATCCTTTTTCCATTCGTCACAATGCCACTTGATATGGCCCTTCTCATGGCAGTGATGGCACACAAAATCAGCATACTTTCCTTTGCCTTTTGATTTGCTTCTACTTCTTTCAGCCCCTTTACTCGGACCTCTACTCTTGCTTCTCCCCCGTGACTGAGTCACCAACACTTCGGAGTGTGAAGAAGAGCTATCCTTGTCTGCAATTTTTCTGGACTCTTCATTTAGTACCTTGGTCTTCACAAGGTTCCAAGTGACAACTCCATTAGGTGCTGAATTGCAAACGGTGACCTTAAAGGTCTCCCACGTGTCCGGTAATGAGCCAAGTAGCAGCAAGGCTCTCACTTCATCTTCAAATGTGATTCCCATTGAAGATAGCTGATTAATAATGCCCTGAAATTCATTCACATGATCTGCAATTGGAGTTCCTTCTTTGTACCTTAACCGCATCAATTTCTTGATCAAGAACATCTTGTTGGTACCTTCTTTGCGAGCATACAGCTCCTCCAATTTCTGCCATAAGGTGCGTGCATGTGTCTCATCAATGATATGGTTCAAAACATTGTCATCGACCCATTGTCGAATGAACCCACAAGCTTGGAGATGAAGTACCTCCCACATCTTCCTTCATATCCTCGGGCATCTCTGTGGAGAACACCGGCCTCCAGTATTCTTTTACATACAGTAAATCCTTCATCTTACTCTTCCAAGCTTGATAATTTGTACCATTCAATGATATCATTCTGTTGGTATTCACTTCCATCTTTCAACACAAGCAAACTGCACTCAGCCCAAAACAAACCTTGCTCTGAAACTTGAGTACAAACTGAACCTCAGCTCTGATACCACTTTGTTACGGCAAGGTAAGGGAGAAGATACACAACTCCAATAACCACCTCAGCCTGCAATGAACTTTGAGGATAGGTTCAACCAACAGCAATATGCAGCGGAAATAAACACAATCGCACGCACAGGTGACACAAGGATTTACGTGGAAACCACCTCAACGTGAGGAGGAAAAACCACGGCTGTGGACCAACCGGTCCACGCAAGCTTCACTATGAGCAAGAGTCTTCTCCAGAACCTCTGGAGATTACAACACACACCAGCTCGTTGCCCACCGGCAACAATAACAACAACAACCACAAGAGGCAAGATATCAGCAAAGCAGAGTATCACAGATTCTGTCCTCTTCGGTAATCAGCAAACTGCTCTTAAACCACAGATCCAATCAGCACCAAACTCAGTAGACAAACAGACATATGTGTCCCCAACATACCCACCAAAGATGAGCTCAATCGGACACCGTTTGCCTGCCCAAACTGTTCTTCTACCAAACCTGCTTCGTGCTGAAACTGCAGCAGTCCGAACTGACAAAACCTATCTCAAATCTGATGCTCCTCTGACCCAAACCTCAAACCAGCTATCCAGATCGAAGTACTCAAAGTAAGGAACGAGCTCACCAAGTATGGAGTCGATCCAAGCACGTTTGACCCTCCAATCACCGGCTTGAAGGCAGACCTGTCAGATGCGCCAAATCCAGACAGAAATTACCTCTCCTTCTTCTTCCTCTCTTCTCACTAGGTTGTGGTGTTCTTGTGTGTTCTCTCACTCTCTCTTTTGCAGCACACAGCAGCAGCAACGTCCTGGTTGCTCTTTTCTACTTGCTACTCACGCCACCAAGATTGCCTTGGCTTTCTTCTTCTCTTACCTCACTTGGAGGCAGCTCAGCCGTTGGATGCGAACCTCGATCAACGGTTGAAACGTGTTGGACTTTCTAGGCTGATGTTGGGCTGCCAACACACCTCCATGTGGAGGGACATGGCCCAACAAAATCTGTCCAGAAAGGGCATGGATGCATCCCATTGCCAATTGATACTGTCCCAGCACCGAGAAGCGAAACTGCACTCAAAAGATAGATGGTCACGAGTCTCATAGGCTCCGTTTGAGCAGAGCACACAGCTGGTTCCTTCATCGACATGCCAATGTTTGTGGGTCATGAGGTCTTTGGTATTCAGGCGATCGTGGAATAAGAGCCAAAGAAATACTTGCACCTTCGGAAGGCATCTTGATTTCCAAATGGCTTTGAGTATTGGGTCACATTCAACCTGGGAGAAGAGGAATCTGTAGTATCTCGCTGCCGTGTATGAATTGCTCTCCCAAGGAAGCGTTTTCAAATCAGTTTGGGCACTGTCAAGGGTGTAAGTTGCAGAATTTCAGTAGTTTGCTCAACTCTTCAAAGGCTTGGGCTGACAGAGGTAGTGCAAACGCCTCACTTGGATGCGTGATCAGTGCCATATGCTCAACGGAAGCATCCTCTTCAAATATGAATGAGAAGAGATGGGGGAAGCTGTCTGCAAAAATTTCTTCACCATGCGGGAAATCCTTCCAGAAAAGGTGGAGTTACCACTCCTCACAGTTGATCTTGTCAGACTTCGATAGATATTCACTAAACTGAAAACGTCTCGCCACCAAAACGTCCCTCGCGGTGTCTGAGCTTGGGGTGGCGCCGGATCATACAAGGCCCAGACAAGATTAACCCTAATCAGCTATCATAGGAAAGATTGTTTGCAATGCCTCCAAGCCTTGTATCAACTCTTTCCATTAGGCCCATTAAGTGTTCCATCCTAGATTTGATGGTACCAAGTGGTGATACAAGGTATGTAAATGGAAGTGGTTCCATCGTGCGCTCAAAAGCACTAGCCACCTCATGACACCCCTCAATAAAAATATTAACATGGACCAAGGATGTTTTGCTGTAATTCATTATGAGATCGTTAGAAGCTAAGAAAGTGTGGAGAACATATTTCAATATTTCACGCGAATCAATCTTGCCATGCACAATGATGAGGATATCATCAGCATATTGAAGTATAGGAGAATGCAATCTGAAATAATGATCCTGTGGGAGATTAAATTCACCATTTTCAAAGCATTACTTATAATATATTGCAACAATTTAGTAGTTGATACAAAGAGTAAAGGTAAGAATCGATTACCTTGCGCGAATCCCCTTTTTCATGAGATATTATTTCCATGAACCCCATTTAGGAGGACAATTGTAGAAGCACTATGCAGGATATTTCTAACCCATCCAATGAATTTTTCTTTGAATCCCATCTATTTCAACATATATGTAGGATAATAATCACTTTGTTTGATTTATGACAAATAGTCTAACCCATCCAATGTATTACACCTTGTTAAAGACCTTCTCAAAATCAAGGTTCAGGATGATAATCACTTTGTTTGATTTATAACAAAGATGGATGTACTCATGGACACGCAAGACATTCACGGATTGTTCTGCTTCTGATGAAGCCATAGTGATTCTTATGAATAGAAGTAATGATAATTTCTGTAAGCAGTAAGCAAGGATTTCCTATAATAATATTAGTTTGTCATTAATTACTATTAGCAATGCTACTTCGGGAACAAGTATAGATCATCAAAGTATTACAATTTATTTACAAATCCATTGTAGTTTGTAATACACATTTGACAACATAAAATAGATCGCGCCAGTTGTTCATTTATACATGACAAGTTTCTACATATTTGTTTACATAACCATACACTACATACTTCTATTAAGATTTTTGTCAGGTTGTATGGTTTAGAATCTCTACCAATATATTCATTAATTTTCAAAACACAAAAGAACATTCACGCAATTATAGACATATATTCTTATAACTCATCAGTTATAAAAAAACAAGGAGGTGTGTTTCCTTTTTTCGCAGTTAAGGTTGTTTTTTATGAAGTCAAGGACAATATCTCAAAAAAATGTGCAATTTGGATATACCCTTAATAATATACACACTGCAAATGTATAACGAAAAATCAATTGAGAAAATATTGTATGTGTAATAAGTATAAGTAAGTAGTATATGACATATATATTTTTGAATCTACAATGTGGTCAGATTTATTAAGAAAGTATAAGACTTTAGTATAAAATGGACATGCATCATATTTAACTATAACAACAAAAGGCCTACCTCCTCCACGCTGAAAGGACAAGGATGTCGCCTAGAGGGGGGGGGGTGAATAGGCGATTAAAACTTTTCCGTTAAAGGCTTGCTAATTGCGGAATAAAACTATGTGTTTAAATTAACAAGCCAACAAACTAAATATACTAGGTTCACTATGTGCACCAACAACTTATACTAAGCAAGACAAGCAACAAGGTGATAGCAAGATATAAACTTCAAGCACGAAGGCTATCACAATGTAAATTGCATAAGTAAAGAGCTCGGGTATAGAAATAACCGAGGCACGCGGAGACGAGGCTGTATTCCCTAGTTCCTCCTTTTTAGGGGAGTACGTCTCGTTGGAGAGGTGTGAGACCACCACAAAGGTCTCAACGCCACAAAGGCTCACCTTATTCTCCGATGAACCGCACCACAAAGGTTTGGTTCACCTTCCACTATCGGAATCCTTCGAGGCGGAAATCCGGAACCTTTCAACAACGATCCGGGCACAACCCACAACGGGATTGGGGGCTCCCGAATAGCTACAAGTGACCACACAAGGCTCTCAACCACCACACGGGCGTCTTGGGTCCAAAGACCCAAGAGTAACAAGTTCATAAGCTTTCAACTTCCACGAATTCTCGTGGAGAGCATAACCGATGCAACGAAGCAATGGCAAGAGCACAAGGCTCAAATCCTTCACTCTCGAATCCTACCAAAAGCAACTAATGCTTATGGGGGAGAAGAGAGGAAAAACAAAGAAGAACTACACAAGAACTCGAAGATCAAGATCAACTAGGTTCCCCTCACTTAGAGGAGGAATGGATTGGTGGAAATGTAGATCTTGATCTCCTCTCTCAAATCACTCAAAGATATGCAAGAATCATGGTAGGAATTGGGAGAGGGGCAAGCTTTCCAATGTCAACAATGGTGGAGAATAGAGGAAGAACAAGGTTGGAAAGTTAAGGTCTCTTTGGGGAAGAAGACCTCTTAAAAGGGGCAGCAAAAATCTGCCTGTTGGGGCCAAATCTCGCGAGGACCGGCCTGGAGGCCGGCCTAGGCCGGGCAGGAGACCGGGCGCCTCACAGAGCCGTCCGGCCCTACAGCCGGCCTAAACTGGGCTGAAACCCGGGCACCCAACAGAGCCCGCCGGCCTTGGGGCTGGCCTGAGCCGGCCTGAGGGCCGGCCAACAAAAAACAGCAAACAGTCCAACACGAAAACGAATATATCTTAATCATCCGAACTCCGTTTTCGATGTTCTTGGTCTCATTGGAATCGCAACGAAGAGCTTAACAAGATCATGCAGATAAACATCGTAGTTAAAGAAGGGAGGATAAAATCAAATATAGAAAGTTAAACCTTCTCTATAAAAGAACAACCGATAAAACCTCCAAACCAAACCGCAATAAGTTTTTCATCCGGACTCCGTTTTCTATGATCTTGGGCTTGTTTCGGAGATACTCACAAGATCTATATGATTATGAATATACACATCATAGTCCATCATGTGAGGAGAAAACCACAAGTAGAGAGTTTGACCTCTCTTAGAAAAGACAAACCAGTAAAACTTAGAACAACAAAAACGCAATAAGATATTAATATGAAATCCGTTTTTGATGAATTGGAGCTTGGTATGGAGATGAACACAAACTCTAAATCCTCACATGGATGAAAGCCAAATAAGAACCAAGAAAGATGAAATGGCAAGTATGCAAAGGTTTAAGCTCTCCACAAAGATGCGATCAAGTTACTCACTTGAGAGCCCCTCTTGATAGTACGCCGTCTATCGTATAACCCGGTCTCCTACTGACACCATGAGAGACCGGTAAAATAGAAACCCTATCAAAATCATACCTTTGCCTTGCGCATTCCACTTGAGATAGATAATGACGATCTAGACTCCCTCAAGTTGGAACATCTTTCTTGATTGTGTTTGCTAGCACATGCTTGATGAAGACTTCTCCAAATACTCCCCCATGCTCCAATATGGGAGAGCATTGCTTAGCTTCGTCTTCATGTATCCACTTGCTCTTCATCTTCTTCTCTTGATGTATATGATGGCTTAGAGATAAACATGAATGTTCACACAATCTTCTTTCCAAGCCATGCTTGCAATAAGCTCAACTCTAGATGACCATTCTTCATATAAACCCTTGAATAGAGCATTGATCATCATGTACACTTCTAGAGTCCAACACATAAATTCCAATCTTTTCCTATGGACAAGATCTACAAAATTATCTCAATGCAAACATTAGTCCATAAGAATTGTCATTAATTACCAAAACCATGCATGAGGCAACACATGCACTTTCGCACGCCTACCTCATCTTTAATTCTCTAGTCAAACCCGTCGATGGTGTTGTGGTGCCCGAGGGGGTCGTCGACAACTACGCGAGATATTGCAGCATAGCGAGCACCTGCTCGGCTACGTGCACTGCGTGTCAGTTTTGTGTCTTTGAGGTGAAGATATCTGATAACTACATTGTCCGGACATCATGTGTGAGTACTCCGCAAATTATATTCAACAATACCTTCTCCCTTCGTAGAGTTAGAGCTAACATTATGTTTCTTTTTTCAGCCGTAGATGTTCCTACACTGTGGAGGGTGCCATGGTCACGACGGGGTCTGTTACGGCTAGGCCGGGTGCAGCGTGAGGGTGCGAGCAGGCCTTGATCAAGCCTTACATTCGCACTTCTGCCACCGACTATCTCCTGGCTGGCGAAGGGCTACTAGCTATCTTCTGGAGCATTTGATTTGCCATGTTCTTCTGTTGGTGTACACTTAGTTAGCATTTTAAACATTTTTTATTTGTCAAGATCCTTTGTTGGTGTACACTTAGTTAGCTTCTATTAGACCCCCACATTCTTTTCCCCATGCTTTGTGAGTTACGTGGTTCGTAGCTATTGCAACTTGGTATTAAAAAAGGCTGATCTCTACGACTACAAATTACATTGAATTCTGTAGCTGCTTTTATTGGTTACCTATTCTCTGCATCACAAAATATGATCCTTAAACTGTACAGACTGTGCTTGCATTAAGCTTTTATCATGTACTCCCTCTGTTTTTTAATATAAGATGTTTTAGCTAGCTCACATGTTGGCTAGGTGCACACCCAAATAAGTGTACATATACATTAAAACATGTCTACATACATGTTGACACATATGAATATGGACAAAAGTTAAAACATCTTATATTTATAAACGGAGGGAGTATGTATCAAAAAACTACCAACAGTTGCACATCTCAACCATCGGTTCTTCTTATACATATGTCATTCACACATTTGTCTAGACATCAGAGGCAAAACAACACCCATTAATTTCTGGCACGGAGCAAAGACGTTTTGATGTAAAAAAAACTCAAAGATTCAGAGAAAATCGAGAAGAGATGTTGTGCAGTTTCTTCTCCGCCCATACTAGTCATCTTGTCTCCTTCGTGCCTCTTGTTCGCCTCTATATGTGCTCTGCATTGGCTCCATAGTTGTGCTGTCACTTCATTCAACTGGAAAAGAAAAGAAAATATTGTATGAAACTGAAAGAACACAAGCTTTCATCTGCTAAAGATGCAAGTAGAACCGTTGTGGTCCCCAAACTGAAGAAAAGAACAAGGTATTAAACCATCATGAAGTGACGAAAGATTTTACTTACAACCACATACCAAACTTCCAATGCATACGGACCGCTTCATAACCTTGCCGGCGACATTGCCGGTGAATCTGTAAGATAATCCACAATATGTCAAGATCAGGTTATCAATTGCAAGATCACATATGAGTTTTAAATGCAAACAGGCGAAGCTGTAAGAGAATTAACTATATGATACGCAACTGAATCTTAATGTTAGGGATTAATAAGCATCTCTAAATTTTATCGCCATTTCTAACCTGAAGGAGATATGGGGTCAGAATAACCATCCAAATGCAAATGTTACAGATTAATAAGCAGCTCTAAATTTGCACTCTACCAACATAAAAGAACCAGAGCAGAAGGATTGGGAGAATGAAAATACAAAACTGGACATGGAGAGTAATAAATTGGTGAACACCATTTACCTGAGCGCACTCTTCTAATCTCAGCGACTCCTGCTTAAAAAATCCTATTTAGCAAATATTGCATGCTCAGTCCTTCTGAGCTGGTTGCTCACTCGAGGTCCTCCATGTCCCGTGCCTCCCAATACGATACAGATTCTGTAAGAAATACCAAATTACCCAAAAAGCACACGGCAAGCATCAGAATGAGATTAATAGCTCATTCAATGACAATTGACAACCAAAATGGATATTCCAATAAAGAGCAAAATACTGAGAAGGCGAGAAGAGATACACATACATTTGTCCAAATATTAATGAACATTAAACGTGTCCTGCAACACCAGGAAGCTGATCTGGAAATCGTGGAGTTTTTTGTCTGGTTGGCGAACCAGGATCGCTGTTGGATTGCCGACCGCCTAGCGGGCCGAGGCCTGCAGCATCACCCTCGGTGTCCTCTCTACGACCAAGCCCCCGAAACCCTCCACCACCTCCTCTTTTGATGCCCCTTCTCCTGGCAAGCCTGGCATGATATACTTGCTTGGTTGCGGATGACAGCCAGCGTGCCGAGGAACGAAGCTTCGCTGATAGAGTGGTGGCAGCTTGCTAAGCAGGACACCCCCAAACCCCTACGCAAAGGAGTCGCCTCTGTCACGCTTCTCCTGCCATGGATGATTTGGAAGCCCCGGAATGAGTACATCTTTGATGGCGCGCAGCCTTCTGTCACCTCTCTTAATTATCACCAAGGTCAAGGAAGAAGCTGCCCTTTTGGGCCTGAGCTGGTGTGGCTGGCCTGCATGCCATACTGCCGACGACCTGGGATGAGCATTAGGCAACATGACAACTGTCACCAACACCAGCTGCTAAGAGACAATGGTAGAAGCTACATGAACAGTGTTATCAAATAAAAATACTACTACCTCCTGTCCGGATAAACTGTCGCGGTAGTACTACTGCACAAGTACAAAGTTTTAATACATCTCCCGACAATTATTTCGGATCCGAGGAGTATATATGTTCTTTTACAAATGCTCCAGAGCGCAAAAACAAACCTGTTCGGACATCGGCTACCCATCACCAAAAGAAGCATATATGTATCAATTAATCGTCGCAGTACAAAAACGATAGTAAATTCTTGAGAACAACTTTGGTTGAACCATGACTAATGCAAAAATAAAACTAGAAACACTTGTCGAAAAAAATTATAAAGGTAAAATATAACCATTAGGATAGACACGGGCTCTTAATTAAATACCCTGTTGTATTCCTCATTTCCTTGTACATTCTGTCTGGAAATCACATGTTCTTGTGCACAGACATGAATAAGATAACAACTCTTGAGCCCCTGGAGCATCTCTGTCACGAGCACACCATTGATGACCCCTACCACAGAAAAAGGAAATAAGGGTTGAGAAAGATCAAAGCAGCCTCTGCTGATGAAGCAAGGAGGCTTCCCTTACCTGCATTCCTTGCAAATGTAGCCTCTGCTAATAAAACACTCCACAGATATCAACACAGGTGCACTGAAAGAAAAATATAAAAAATTAAAGATTATATACCAGGGCGTTCCTATGTAGAGCCGAGTTAAGAGAACTTGTTTATCTTAAGGGAGAAATAGTGAAATACACACACAGATGCACAAGCACGCCAGGAAAATTGGGAAGAACAACAAAGAGGGAGAAACTGAGTATTCCGTAAGTTTTCCGTTGACACATTAAACTGTGTGAAGTACATGGGTAAACAAAGAAAAACTGAAACTATTTATTCAACTGGGTCGAAGCTAGTGTGTACGGACTTGAGGTGCAAGAGGTCACATGAGTAGATTGTCCTTCACTAACCTAGCAAACCACTCAACTCCTAGCTAATTGAACCCATCAACCATTTTTCAAGCAACCTCTGAAGCCAAGTTCTCGAAGATCAGGTTCAATCCAAATAGGAGCCGGAAAGTTGGACCAAAGCTGCGGAGACACCAGTTCCTCCTTGCTGTTATCATCCAGGTCGAAAGTTCCCATATCACGGTGATTATTCTTAAAGCCCAATGTCCACAACACATTATCGTCAGTAAAGTAGGCATGATTTGCCCTGAGAGACGGGTATTCTTCAGCACTGAGACAAAGTGATTGATTGTGACCAAGAAACAAAACATGGCCACGCAAGCAATTGATTTCCTTAAGTTCACTTCCGGCAGCTTCAACTTCATATATTCTGAATTTTGTTGTGTTCCAAAACACAGATGCCCCAGGATCAGGTTCCAATTCATAATCCTCGAAGACTCTCCAAATGAGCAGCAGACCACCCCATGGAGCCTGAACAATGTACACATACTCATATTCATTCCCCTGGGTACGCAGATAATTGTCTTCATTTCGACCACAGGGCCACTAAGATCGAAGGTGTGAAGTTCTCCCATTTTAGACACAGCATACAACAGGCCATCCTTGTAAATACAATCGCAATAGAGATCATGAGGTGGCAGCCAGGTCCACTTATCATCCCCTACCCTCGCAAAAGATATCTGACGCATTGGATTATGGATGAGCACCACAATGTAGCTTCCTGTGGATGTATCAGGGAACACAAACGCCTTATAGTGGAGTCTGTCCCGCAGCTTGTCAAGAGCGAGGACCGATGGCGAGCTATAACTAGCATCCATTCCAGTGTGATATGAGAACTGATAGTTGTGAAGAGCACCATACTCATCAAGGATGGGCTTCACGTGCTCGAGGGTGATCACTGAAGGTAGAGCAATCTGTTCACACGTGATCGGGTTGACAAGATGCATTTCAGATCTCTCGTCAACAGTAACCAGCCAGCCATGAGAGGACCCGATTAAGCACCTGGTGCGGATAGGTGGCTCCGGAAGAGTTAGCTTGTACGATCTCTTCTCAGTGAGGCTGTAGAGGCAAGCAACACTGTCACCAGCAGATTCAGAAGTATAGAGGAGGCACGGCGTCTGCGACAGTTTATACTGCCCAAGGCTTCGCAGGCTGGCATACGCTGATCGCCAAGAAGGGCAGACGGCGCCGGCACGTACAAGGTCAGGGATCTCAAGGGCGGCGAAGATACCCATCAAGACGTCCTGAGGCAGCTCCGGCAGTGTGGCGACGGTAGTCTCGGTTTCCAATGGTGGATGAACATATTTGCAGAATTTCTCCAGTGAACTGGGAGTGAAGCCTAGCAGCTTGGGCAAAACTCTGAAGATTAGGGAGCTCAAAGGGGTCCGTTGTATAGCTAGACTCCCTAAGCTCATGATGGAGGCGACGCTACATAACTCCATGGGAGCAGGGTCTCGTCAGTAACAGAGGAAGGTAGTCCCTAAGTTGCAAAGACTGATGCTCTTGGACAAAGCTGAAATTTTTCTTCTGTAACTCTCTAAGTTGCACGGATCTTGTGCTTTTGGACAAACCCGAGAAACTTCTTGAGCAACTTGGGGATCTGATTACTTACTTATACTAGTAATCTTGCACGTGCAACGCACGTGTTATCTCCCAACTTAAATATATATAGTTGTATTCCTTATGCAAACAGAGTATATATGATGGACTTGGATAAAAATATAAATCCTTAAGAAAATATGGAGCAATTATAATTAATGATCAGTCCTACCATTGAGAAAATGAATTGTCCTTACACCTTGCCGATATAAGTTTTAGCGGGGGCTATAAGCACGACTAATAAAATTCATAACTAATTAGACTGAAATATGAAAACTGAAGCACATGTAGTTGGAGTTGCCACCATTTATAATTTAATACTTCACCACCCAAATTATAATCTGGTGTCACTTGAACTTTGGTTTGACCAAACTAATCCATCATATCAGCTTTTCTTGCCGAGATGATATAGTGATATCTATCAACAACCGAATTGCAGTATAAAACTTGGGCCGTTAGTTTCTGTATTGCACCTGTTCTTCTCTTGGCTGTTTGTTGCTTCACTCACTCTACCAATTTACACAAAAACTGAATCAAAATTGGTCTTTGTCAAAGCAGTGACCAAACCCAAAAAAATACGTAAGTGATAATTGTCAAGTTCACTTTATAGAAACGACAATTGCATACTTGAATGACTGTATAGAACCTTTTAGTTCAGCATCAGTGTCCTCCAAGGAAAATGTCAGAAATTAGTGCAAATCAAGGAACTATTGGCATATAAATGTTCATAGAGGTTACTCGATAAAAAATGTTCACAAAAGCCCATAAGAAAATCCCGAAACCATGCATAGAAGTAACCTGAAGTATATGATCGAAAGAAATATTTGTAGAAGAATTGTGTTTGACTGAGAGAACTTAGAACCCTTTGTTTGTGCTTGGTGGTTCTTCAGAATCAATTTTCTTTCACCTATTTCTATATATGTTTTGCAAACATGATCAGGCGAAACATATATGTATTATCCTATCAAAAGAAGAACAAAGGGGGAAAACACATGGGGGTTGGCCGTCAAGGTCAATTAGAACAGACAGGACGAATAAAAAAAATCAGAACACACAACGATCAAGTTGCCCCTTCGATCACGGCATCATCACAGGTTAGGAATTCCGTGTGAGAAGGAAAAAAAGGAGAAAAGAAGGATTCAGGCTATTGGGACCGGCGTGCAGGTCGATGAGCACGACGGATGATCTCTTGCCGCACACCTCGTACTCCGAACGCTCCCGGCGACATGAGAGCAGGCAGCTACGGCCGCAGTAGTGACGTCCGGCGGCGCGTCCGCGACGCGGCAACGGGGACGCGCGACGGCGGCGCGGGCAACGGGGACGTGTGACGACGGCGGGAATGCACGGCGGCGCGGCGATTGGGTCTCACGGAAACGTCGCGGTGCTGGAACTGTGACGACGGCGGGGCACTGGGGACGTGCGACGGCGGCGGCGGCGGCAGCGGCAGCGTCTGGAGGCGGCATGGTGTTGTGTGAGGGGCGGTGGGGGTCGTGGGGTGCGTAGTTTGGGGAAAATGGATGACTACCGAAACAGACTTTCTGATTAGCGCATCGAGTTGTCCGTCCGGGGCTGTTTTAGCGCAAATGACGCGTGCAATTGTAACCAGTAGATATTAATTTGATGGTTGTGATCACTTGGATCTGCCCCCTTCTGTGCCTTTTTATATTGGTATAGATAGATGAGCAACCGAGGCCACGCCCAATCCAAACAGAGAAACAGATCCGAGTCCAGGAAAGATCCGGACTTGTTTCTGCAGGAATCCGTCCGAGTCCGGCTGGGTTCCTTCCCCTGGCAAGCTAGCGCTAGAGATAGAGCACTGACCGGCGCAGGCGAGGATTAATTCGCTGGGAGGAGAGGGCGAGCAGCTCGTGCCGCCGTCCGTCCGTCCGTCCGCGGCGGCGGTGGTGGCGACGGCTCATGGATCGGCACAGGGGCAGATGGGGAGGAACCGGCGACGGACACGGCGAGCAGCTGGGAGGAGCAAGCCGGCGACGGACACGGCGAGCAGCTGGGCTTCGCGCCGCCGCAAGCCGGAGGAGTTCCTCAATTTCTTTTTTTTTTTCCTCTCCTGCTCAATGTTGTTGTCTTTTGTCAGACAATCGGGTCCCTCCGTTCCATTAATGTTATTTCTTTCGAAATTGCTTTGCATGCCAAAATATTTGTATTGAGCTGAATCTCTGGACAACAAACTTGAAACATGCATAGCCTGAACAAGATCCACTACTCCATGGGAGCACCGACAATATCGCCGACGACAAGGTAAACGAGGACCACGAGTACACCTTATTCTTGTTGCTGGTTGACCAATCAGAAATCCATTTTGGCACCCGAGCTCAGATGCTCCCTATATCCTGTACCTACAACTCCATTGAGATTCGTGTCCACTGTTCACTTCAGACTGTTTCTACCATGGTAAAACCGGATCGAGATCCGGTGACATGCCCGAACAGTAACCGTGACATGCGACCAGTTTTTCATCGTTGGATCCAAAATCGATGGATAGATGGACGTCTGCTACAGTGCATCTGCTACAGTACGCACTACCGGGTATCTGCTACAGTACATCTGTTACAGTGCTCGTGCTACAGTGTGTTAATCTGGTCTACTCATTTTCAATCCAACGGGCCAGAGTGCAAGGCACGGCACTGTTCATCGGTGACATGCCATGGGCATGTCACCGGATCCGTGTCCGGTAAAACCTATCCCGTGGCCCACTGCTGTCCAGGTAATAAATGACTACGTTGGCGTCAATCCATGCCGGAACAAATGGCAGAGAACGGGATGGACCGGGCATGTACCAGTGGCGGAGGACGAAAAAAAATTGAGGTCGGGCGAACTCTAAAGACCACTAAGATAACTAATTCACACTGAGCACAGTTACTGAATTAGACAACTTCTCCTCCACTGCCGCTAGCCATCGATGGACATAATTGCAAAAATTTAGAAAAATATCCCTATGTTGTCCCCTCCTCTTACCTCTCCCTTTTTTGCACTTGTTGACAAAATCTGATAGTGATAAAGGATAATCCTTTGTACTAGTAAAACAAACAAAATCTGATAATGCACAACCAAAAAATCACTATCGAAGACCATCCAAGAGAGTGTTTGTACTAAATACTAATGGACGAGTAGCTGGGCAGGAAGTGAACAAATAAACAAAGACACCATGACCGTGCCATGTGCATACAAAGAAATACGAGGCATGGAAACCTGCAGGCTGTTCGAGGTAGATGAACTGCGCGGGCGGGCTGAAGGTCAGGATTGTACACACGGCCGCCGTTGTTGCCGGCGCCGCCGCGTTCACTTCCTGCCGCCGCCGATCTGGCTGTCCATGGTGGAACGGTTCGCCTGCCCGCAGCTACGCTCCGCCGCTAGGGTTCCTGCCGGCCGAGCCGTGCGGTCGCCATCTCCGTCTCCATTCGATTCCTCTTTGCTTCCTGGCTCGGTCGGACAAAGAACGAAACGAGCTGGATCGGTCGAGCCACACTAGGCCAGCGCTCTGCTATCTTCCAACTTGGCTCAAAAAGGCCCAGTAACTAGCCGACCAGCCCACCTCTTCCCTTTCTTTCCCCTTTCTTTTCTCATTCGCCCTGGACGACGAACTGAACTGGCCGACCGATGACTATGCTGCATACATATATATACTCGACTTTTTGACAAAAATCAAGGTAGGGTGGCCGCCCTACCTCGCCCGTAGGGGTCCTCCGCCACTGGCATGTACATTCCTGTTCCGTTACCATAGGATACTCTAAATGCATTTTTCTTAATGTACATTATGACAGCATACTATGTACAACCTCATCTTTAATACAAATCTGGTTTTAGCTCCCAGGACGAGCAAAAACAAACAATCAAACACTGAAATGCATGTCATTGTGCTAGGAGAATGTGAAATGTTTATTCTAGTCCACAGGTAGCAAATACTGCTAATTCATAACCGTGAGAGCTCCTAATTTAGTTTGAAAGACCAAACATACCAACTAGTTGTAATACAAGACTTTTTAAAATGGTAATCAAGAATCGATAAATTAGAAAAAAACTCACGAAGAGAAAAGCCTCTGTCCTAGATGGACGTATCCACAAATATCAATACTAGTGTTCAGCCCATAATTGTAATCCAAACGACAAGTTGTAACAGATCAAGAAGAAGCAATCTTTACACCAACTACCCAGAATCATAATATCAATCAGCAACGTAAAATTGTACATGTTGCTTAGCTCCCCATCAGCTAATTTCATCCAGCAATAGCTTCACTGGATCAAAGTTTTCAAGAACTGTAACCACATATGGGAGTATGGGACATCAGTATACACAAATGTGGAATCTCATTCATGGGCTGATTCAGTTTTCTAAATTAAGACTGGACTAATCTCGGCTACTAGTTCTCGACTTCTAGGCATGAAGAAACTAATAAAAATGGTAACTTGCTACAACAATCGTGTTTTAAGCAATTACAATTTACTAGCCACGGCCTAGAACAACTGAATCAGGTTACTAACTGTCGTACATGCGACCTGTGACCAACCGAGCAGATGGCGAATGACACAATCAGGTGAGGTAAAAGAAAAAGAACAGAGCACATCGCTCCCTTTCACTTGCAGGAGCAGAACCTGCAACTTCCGGCTCGATCTTGGATTCCAGTGCGCTCGGCAGGGCATGCACAAGATCCATGTGGTAGCATCCACCAAAGGCATGGCCACCCCTGTCTTCTCCTCCGCTGACTTCGCAATCAGCGGCAGCGACGGCCACCGACAGCCACGGCCGGAATCCGGGGCAAAGGAAAAATAAGATGTACCAAGCCATGGAGTCCACCATAGGTGGGGTCGCCTCTCTGCGAGCACCACTACTGGTGCGCACGACGATGGCTATGCTGACCAAAGCATTCCTCCACCGCAAGCCGATCGCAGAGATGGATCAGGCCACCTCGAGGACGCCATCCCCATGGAAGGCTTCCGATCCGGGTATGGGAGCCCAGCTCCAAGCAGAAACCACCTCACACCTTATTGTCCCCGTCGACGGAGAGGATCAGCAGGAGGTGGAGAAGGAAACTAATCACTAGATCTAATTTATTTGGAGGAAAGGAAACCTAAAATCGCTAACTATACACATCCGGACCTCCCTCGCTCTCATGATCTCGTCGCCGGCCACCTTGGCCGCCGGCGATGGGGAAGAGGAAGGCCGGTGATGGGAGGAGAGGGAGAGATCAAGGGCAGTCCAATAAAGGGGGAAAATGATCTCTTCTAGATTAAATCCCCACGGCCCAGCAAAACTTGTCGTCATGTACCTACGGGCCAAGAAATTTCGACGTTTCATTCCGTCTGGTAGGGGAGGCCCGCAGTCTAGGCTGGTCAGAGGGATTCACCGTGACTCCACGATTTTTACTATGCCACCGCACATGCCGACAAGAACCAGGTACACAATCTCAACGTTGATTCAACGGAACTGATATCGGGACGAAATGAGCTCGGGAGCCAATCGCCCTCCCCGTTGACCAATCTTTAACTTTAAAGAACTTACTACAACGTCGAGCGCAGGTCCGATGTCCCCACCTCCTCCAGAGTCATGCCGCCCATTGTGGCAAGCAGAGGAGGAGTGCACCTGTCGATCCTTGATCTGGATGTCGAGTCATTATACAACAATACGACCCCACTTTATTTGTTATCAAAACTAATGACGCAAAGCTTAATTGAATTCCATTTGTAAAAGTTCCAAATACCTACCAAGAAACATATACTAACAATGCGATTAGAAAATATACGTGTCAGCTAAAAGAAATTTAAAACTTTCTTCAGACAATTAGGGCAGCCCATTCAACAACTATGTACAGTTTTTGTGACTAGAGAATTTGTTTATAGTAAAGAGAAATAAATACACACTTAGATGCACACGCACACCAGAAAAATCGGAAGAACAACAAAGAGGGAGATATTGAGCATTCCTTAAGTTCCACTAACATATTAAACTGTGTGATGTACATGATTATAACATGGGTAAACAAGGAAAAACTCAAGCTATTTATTCAACTGGCTCGAGTGTGTACAGGCATGGGGTCCAACCGTCCAATTGGTCACTCATTGAAACATTTTTCAGTCCCTGAAGCCAAATTCATCTTTCCAAGATCAGGTGTAATCCAAATAGGAGCCGGAAAGTTGGACCAAAGCTGAGGAGATATAAGTTCTTCCTTGCTGTTGTATTCTTGAATCCCACTGTCCACAACACATTATCGTCAGTGAAGTACGCATGATTTGCCCTGAGTGACGGGTATTCTTCAGCACTGAGACAAAGTGATAGATTATGCCCAAGAAACAAAACATGGTCATGCAAACAATTGATTTCCTTAAGTTCACTTCCCGCAGCTTCAACTTCAAATATTCTCAACTCTGTAGTGTTCCAAAACACAGATGCCCCAGGATCAGGTTCCAATTCATAATCATCGAAGATTCTCCAAATAAGCAGCAGACCACCCCATGGAGCCTGAACAATGTACGCGTACCCATATTGACACTCATCGGGTATGTTTATAATTGTCTTCATTGCGACAACAGTGCCACTAAGATCAAAGGTGTGAAGTTCTCCCATTGTAGTCACTGCATACAACAGGCCATCCTTGTAAAGGCAATCGTCGTAGTCATCGTGAGGTGGCAGCCAGGTCCACTTATCATCCCCTACCCTTGCAAATGAGAGCTGACGCACTGGATTATGGATGAGCACCACAATTTAGCTTTTTGTGGAAGTTTCAGGGAAGACAAACGCCTTATAGTGGAGACAGTCCCGTAGCTCGTCAAGAGTGAGGACTGACGGTGATCTATAACCACGGCCAGTGTACGACGAGAACTCATACTTGTGGACAGCACCGTACTCATCAAAGATGGGCTTCACGGGCTTGAGGGTGATCACTGAAGGTAGAGCAACCTGTTTACACGTAATCGGATTAATAAGATGCATCTCAGATCTCTCATCAACAGTTACGAGCCAGCCATGAGAGGACCCGATCAAGCACCTAGTGCGGATAGGTGGCGCCGGAAGAGTTAACTTGTACGATCTCTTCTCAGTGAGGCTGTAGAGGCAAGCAACACTATCACCGGCAGATTCAGAAGTATAGAGGAGGCACGGCGTGTGCGACAATTTATACTGCCCAAGGCTTCGTAGGCTGGCACACACTGATCGCCAAGAGGCGCAGACGGCGCCGGCACGTACAAGGTCAGGGATCTCAAGGGCCGCGAAGATACCCATCAAGACGTCCTGAGGCAGCTCCGGCAATGTGGCGACGGTAGTCTCGGTATCCAATGGTGGATGAACATATTTGCAGAATTTCTCCAGTGAAGTGGGAGTGAAGCCTAGCAGCTTGGGCAAAACTCTGAAGATTAAGGAGCTGAAAGGGGTCCGTTGTACAGCTAGACTACCTAAGCTCATCATCGAGACGATGCTGCATAACTCCATGGGGGCAGTAACAGAGGAAGGCGGGCTCTAGTCCCTAAGTGCAAAGACCTGATGCTCTTGGACTTGGAGAGAGGTGAATTGTTTCTTCAGTAACTCTCTACGTTGCACGAACCTGACAAATTTCTTCAGGTCTCCTGCCTATTAGGAGTACTTATATAGATGAGCAACCGAGGCCACACCCAATTCGAATAGGAGAAGCAGATCCGAGTCCAAGGAAGATCCGGACTTGTTTTTCCCGGAATTTACCCCGGCACGCTAGGGCTACAGATAGTGCACTGACCGGCGCAGGAGAGAGTTGATCCGCTGGGGCAGAGGGGGGAGGAGCCGGCGACGAACACGGCGAGCAGCTGGGAGAAGCAAGCCGGAGTGAGCGGTGGATCGACGGGAATTAGGGGGAGAAGTCGGCAAGCTAGAGATAGAGCACTAACCGGCGGCAGCCTACCCGAGGGAATTAGGAGGAGAAGCCGACGGCGGACACGGCGAGCAGCTGGGAGGAGGAATTTTCTTCTCCTTCTAAATTTCTTCAGAGTCAAAATTTTACGTGTCATTATTCTTTGTAGGTGACGTGTCGTTTAGTATTTTCGTATATTTAGGCCATCTACAACTTAGATGCTAATCTGCACACTTAGGTCACCGAATACGCGCAAATATGTCGTACAAGATCACTATAGCCCGTAGAGCCTCGTATTTGCTGACGTGACATTGCGTCGACCCCACAATTCAGGACAGCATGTCACAGGAACAATATTCGGTGATCGTAACTCGCGTATAGTGATGTATGGTGACAGCGGCGAGTAACGGACTCAAGTCCAGTGATGTTTGACGGATTTTACTCTCTTTTTTTTTTGCTATGACCAAAAGGTGGCTCTTATTTGTGTATGGTTCCCAACCTTTTTCTAAACCACCGAAGGACCCGGAAACCGTTTTCCATTGAATATACAACCTTGTTTCCATTTTTAATGAGAAGGACCACACAAAAGATGATAAGAAGGCAATAAAGTCCTTCGTCTCCGATCTAGCGGTCAGAAGTTCGAGGGTGGGCACCCATCTCGCTGATAGGAACAAGCCACCTGGGTTGAGGCAGGTGTGAGAAACAAAGTCGGAGTCAAAGATCCTCCGTTGAGGCACATTGGCCAGGATGAAGAAGAATTGATGTGCAAGGTCTGCGCTAGATCGCGGAGTGGTCGTCCCATCAGCCTGAAGTAAGTAATAGTGGGAATACCTCACCAATGCTGATGAATTCTGAAGAACCACAAGGGAAGCTTCGCGAACTTACCTTCGAGGTTCCGATCACGGTGCCTCCACCCCTCTTTTGTTGCCATGTCGGCTAGAATGGGCGAAAACATGAAATTCCACCGATCTTATTGACGAATCCATTGCAATGAAGGATAGAGGAAGATGAGACAAATTATAGAAATCCTCATTATTGCGGTTATCCAAAGCCTCATTGAGAGAACTGTTATGATTAATTGAGAAGCAACATAGTTGTGAGAATTTCTCTGTGAAAGGGTTGTCACTCCACATATCATCCCAAAGCCTAATAGTAAAACCATCACCAACTGAACATGAGGCAGGTTCCAGTAAATTATTATATAAAGCACTATATAATCCCTCCACGAGAAATTTCCATGTGAATTTGATAAGTGGGGCATTCGGCAAGTGGCATAGTGGGCTTTCCATAAATATTAACTGGCGAAATATCCTTTTGTTCCTAAATTCAAACATGTTTTTCATGAGTAGGGCAACATTTTAAACTCTAAAGTTGACCATACACCCAATCCACCGAGTTTTGTTTGGTTTGCATACATTTTCCCACTTGACGAGGCATTTCGCTCTTTCTCTCTCAACCTCTTTGCCACACCAAAGGAAATTTCTAGCATATCCTTCGATATGATCAAGTAATCCAAATGGCATTTTAAGAATGCACATAACATAATTAGATATAGAAGAATGTACTTTTGTAGTCAAGCAAAAAAATCGAATGTACTTTTAAATAAAAATGTTTGTGCATATGCATATATAGTTTTTTATTGTTTTGGCAAAATAATGATACATGTAAGCTTTATTTTTCTCGATGAGAATACATTTAAGCTTATCATGTTCATCTATGGTAGTATCTTTTGTAAGTTTTCTGTATAACACATAAACATATTTTGGTGATGAACAGGTTGGTTTGGTTTGCAAACCACCTGTACGTGTGATGGGTGCAATATCGGTTCGAGTGTGGTTCAGGCTTGTCGAGCCATTTCATTTCCATTTTCAGTTTTCCTGAGCACTGTCTTAACTCTTTATAATAAGAAATTGCACTAATTAAATCCAATCAATAATAATACCATGATAGTCGACGTCAATGTAACCAAAACATGAGTTTATACTGACCAATTGATCAGAGTCGTGCACCTATTAGTTCTTAGACAGCGGCTCACAAATATGAAGTCGGGATCACCCCCTACCACTTCTGGCCACTCCAATTACCATGGCCACTTCCAGTGGTCGCGCCTCTTTTCCCTAAGGCTCTCATGATTTTTTTTGGTGGTCAAGGCATGTTTCATTCTTTTTCTTACATGATTTTTTACTCTATCACGCCAGACCTTGAGCCGTGACTAGGTCATATACAACCCATCGGGGCCACGGGACAAGCTCAGTTTTCAGTCCATGTTTGTGGGCATAATATCTGAAATCCATTCTAGTTTTTGTTTGTCATCCATAAGGGAGGTTCTTCAACCTTCAAAGATTGATTCTTCCAAAAAAACACATCTCCTTGTAACTGCATGATAACCCCCAAGAGCAGGGGATCACTGTAGCACCTCTCAATGTGGAAGTAAGGTATCGATCCGCAGGAGCAAGAAGGAAAAGTTATCTATTCCCTACAACTAAAGTGTCACAAGTTTTAGTTGATTATGCACTAAACAAGTTTAAAGAACAAGGTGGTTGATTTAATGGATGGAAGTTTGATGTAACAAAACAAGAATGTAAAAGTGTCCCAATCCTCTTCAATGCAAGAGGACAAGACAAAGGTTTTCTCTTATAGGAACAATGGACATGGGTTCATGGGTTCACTTAATCCTCTCTCTCTCATCTACGGTGATTATCATGTTATAGATAAAGTACACACAATTGTCATGTTTTAATGGTAGCTTTTAATGACGGCTATATGTCCTAAAACACATAGTTGAAAGAAATACTCATTTGTGTGCTATGTCACCCCGCAAGGCTAGCATGGCTGCTGTCACTCCCACATCATACTCTTTCTTTTTACCCCCAGATAAAGGATGTTGGGCTGTATTTCACATGTCACTCAATACATATGCCGTGTCACATCGGCCATCCCGTACCTACATACATCATACTTCATAATGGACAATATTCTAAACACTAGTGCAATGATTCATAATTCGTGTGCATGACCACATCTCTCTCATCTATCCACACTTGGTGGTGTCAATCACCTCATGACAAGGATAAACAAGGCATTATGCATAAATCAAACCATCACATGCATCATAGAATATCTCCAAAGTATGACAAATCATAAAAGCTCCAACACAACGGTAAATGCATAACAAATCATCTCATACCACAATATCCACCATAGGAATTACATAGATGACCGTAATCATGTTCAGCAGCTCATACGGTACTAATTAGTGAAGCTCAAAGAGAGGAGAGATACATAAGTTACCACCACAAACCCAAGTCCAGGGGGTGGACTACTCCCCCTTCATCATGGAGACGGTGGAGAAGTCGTTGGAGAAGATGGAGACCACCCCGGCAGCGCCCCGCCGGAGTTTTCCCCCTCCAATCTGCAGCTCCAGGTCTCTGTTTCGTGGTTTCTGTGTTTCGGCGGCGCTCCCTTTCGCGAAAGCCCTGGGGGGTCTATATATAGTCGTTTTTAGGTCAAGACGAAGCTTCGGGAAGAAAGATCGACGGCAGCGGAGGCCCGAGGGCCAATGGTGGGTCCCACGCGGTCAGGGAATCTGGCCGCGTGGGCCCACCCCTTTCGGCCTTCTGGTCTCCGTTTCTTCGATTCCTTTGCGCCTACGTTTCGTTCCTTCCAAAAAAGTGATCCCCGTAAAGTTTCAGGTCATTTGGACGTCGTTTGGTCCCTGAAACGTAAAAATATAGAAAAAGGGGTTTTCTGACAGTGCAGGGTTAATTCCAGAAAAATGGGGAATTGTTAATTATCCCCAAAACTCAATATAAATCATGAATATAACCCTTATATGATGCAAATAACATGGAATAACATGTAATAAAATGTAAAGTTCATGTATGCATTTTACATGCATCAACATCCCCAAGCTTAACCCATGCTCGTCCCGAGTATGAAGGTGATAAAACTAACATGGACTTTGCATTTTAATACTATCAATGGATATCAAAGGTGATTACTATTGCTACATAGAGTCAAATGATTCATTCTTCAAAGGAATAACAATATGCAAGATAAATTATGAAGTGATATCAAATACTCAATGTAAAGATGTTCAATGATAAATTCACAAAGTGTAACATAGAAGAAAGTACTATGGACCAAATGTATGCATAATGGTCATAGAGTACTTCTTATGAAAACTGAATATAAAAGGTGGACACTTTGGATAGATAAATAAGTAGAGGTAAAGCATGAATAAGTTTCATCTAACTTCCAAACACTTCTACTTAAGTTAATGCTTGCAATGTGGTAGTCATTGGTGTGGAGCTCTCATTACCCCTATCATAGCATCTTGAATGATTAATGTTTAAAGTGAAAGCAAATATGAGTGGTGTGCTTGACAATGTATTGGTTGAATGTCTCATGTCCCTTGAATACAAGTACCTACACCATGTGTTACTCACTTTGGTCCACAAAGTAAATTCAAATAAAGGTCATTGCAAGTAATAATAGTATCATCAAGAACTGCACTGGGGTACCTCTTGCCCCTTGACATGAACAAGCCCATGTCAAAACAACAAGACAAACAGACAATGAACAATCTCAGCACTCTTTTATTTACTATGGGTATAGCTTTTTATTATGAGGTGCATCACTGAATGAACATTATGGTTATGCTGTAAATTTCCACCATGAATGATGCATGGCTTAGATTAGCGGCCCAGGCATTTCTCTAACCATTTATACAAACTCTTTGAACTTACTAAGTATCCACATTCATTTCACCCATGATAGGCATCCATAAACAAAAGTACATGACATCAACTAAATATAAATAAGTGCAATGTTGAAAGCTTGCCATGTGACAGCACATATGGGCTAACTCCCAACCAAAACTATTGTCAAGCCCACAACTTCATAATTTTAATCACAATGGTTCATGCTTATTAAATGCAATAAAAGTAAATTGTGCATCAAGTTCGTGAGAGCTTTTAACCAATTTTTCCCATGACAATCAATAACATAAGCATTTAAATTCAGAAATGTAGATAACACAATATAACATGATAAACATACTTGGAATAGCATAAAGCTAATAGGTAGATATGGTGGACTCACTGGAAAAACTTTGGTTGAAGGTGTTGGGAAACAAGCTTTTTACTTGTTGTAATTTTTGGGCTAGCAATAGGGAGAAAGTTGACCATCTAAATGCATGCATAAGTGTCCATAGAACTAATCAATCCATGTTAAACCAAGTAAAGTTAAAATTCAACATCTAAACATGGTAAAAGATAGCTCTTGACAACACACTTGCAAATTAACATTCATTCAAAGCACATGAATTATGCAACTATATGTATCTTTTAAAATCAACTCAAACATCCCTATCCCAATATATTTAATAGCATCCAACATAATTCAACCCAAACTTCCAGTAGCTCTCTCATATATAAATGATAGTGGTGGTCTTATTAACAAACCGAAATAACAAAAGCAAAAAAAAAACAGACGCTCCAAGTTTATACGATAAAGTGCTTTGATCGAAAAACAGAAGTTAGACGTGTGCAAACCGAGAGTGTGTTGGTCTAGTGGGGTTGTCTTGACATCCCCAAGCTTATGGTCTTCACCATCCTTGGATAGCTCTTGGTGCAGCTCCTCTAATCCCTGTGAAAAAACTTCAAAACACCGTTTCTCCCATTTCTTTTCTGTGGGGTGATATTAGTAGTGATAAACAAATAGGTTCCTTGCTGCATAAAATCCTTAGGCAAAAATTCATATGAATGTCCAGAGAGTATATAATGTTGTATGCCTACTCATAAACTCAATTGAATCAAAAAGATTCAAGCAAAAAGCTCAAAGAATGCATCAAACAATATCAAGACAGAATCTGTCCAGAAAAACAGCAGCAGCAAAACGCATTTTTCTACCCTACTTAAACTCGTCAGAAAAATCTGCAAAAAATCACGTGTGCAGAGGATGAAAAGTTGAAGCTATGTTCAAATTACAGCTCAATCGGAGTTACAGATAAAAAATGAAAAATCAAACCGTGCACAGACTTCGTGCAGGCAGAAAACTCTCCGAAAATGAATAGCAACTTTTCAAACCCAAAATAGGTAAAACTTGGTTCTTTATTAAAAATCCCAGAAACAAAACTAACAAACTACTCTCTTGTTACAGCAAGAGGACTCAAAGAAAATCTCAAACAAAAACAACCGGGTTGCCTCCCGTAAAGCGCTTTCTTTATAGCCATATAGCTAGGCTTGATAGTTTTAATGATGCTCACATAGAGAAAAATATGAAACACATTTAAGTCTAACCCACTTCCTATGCATTGGGATCTTGTAAGAAAATAAATCAATAAAGCACAAAGTGACTAGCATAGGAAGGCAAAGCAAGTGCAACTTCAAGATTTTCAACAAAGAGAGAGGAGACTTAATATTATTGTGGTATATGAAGTCATGTCTCCCTCTCTCATAAAAACTTTCAGTAGCATCATTGATAAAATCTACAATATAACCATCACATGAAACATTCTTACCATGATCCATATGCATAAAAGTATCAATATTTTCCACATAAGCAAAGTTCTTATTATTAATAGCAATGGAAGTAGGATCATTGTAAAGAACTCGAACATGATAGACAAGTTGTATATTAATTGGATGGTTTTGGGTGATCCTTCCATAACTATGACAAGTTTTATGAGGATGATTGTAATTATTAGCATCATCATTTTCAGAATTAGTACCAAAGAGATTTTCAATATCAAAAGTACTATGCTTTTCCCAATCATGATCACTACTATAAGTAACAGGCATAGGATCATCATCGAAATCAGACTCATCAGCAACAACTATAATAGGAGCAACATGCTTAGGGGAAGATACCGTTTCCTCTTTTTCATTAATAAGAGTAAAACAAACATTAGTCCTTTCATATTTTGGTAAAGTAGTTCCATCTTTTATAATATTTTGTATGTAAGTGTTGGCATGGCAATTATTAACACAATAGAGATAACATCCATGTAACACGCTATTCATATCAAAAGCACTCATATCTAACGAAGAAGTTTTTCTTGATAACTCTTCACACCCCAAAAATAATGTAAGTTCATCATGTTGATTAGGAGTGATCATGTTATCACAAAAGTCTCCCGCAATATCCTTATTAGAACCTGAGCATTGAAATTCGAAATGACCCTCTTTATAGCAAAGTTCACAAATAAAAGGATAGCGGGCACACACTTTTTCAGCCAAATCACTTAGAGCTCTGTACCATGTTGTAGTTTTTTCATTCCTATGATGAATACAATATTCCTCTTCGATTTTATTCTTTTCACAAGGTCTAAGTGCTCCACAAAAATTAACATGCTTATAAGAAATAGTATTTTCAGAAGTTTGAGCATGTTTATTGCAATCATTAGTAACAATTTCGGTTTCCAAGCAAGTGTCTTTAAAAGGTTCATGATACATGTCCCAATTCTCTTTAGGAATATTAATATGAGAAGCAAAGGTTTTACAGCAATCAACAATAATTTGAGAATCAAGACCAAATTTAGCACTAAGCCCATGAAAACTAGCAGTTTCAGCGAAAGACTTAATGCAATCATACTCAAAGTTTATACCTGATTCTTTACCTTTGTCGTTCTCCCAATCTTCAGTATTGCGTTGAATTGTTTCAAGAAGATCCCATTTAGCTTCAACCTTCTTACTTGTGAAAGAACCACCTGAAGAAGCATCTAGATAATCCTTGTAATGACCTGAAAGCCTTGCATAAAAATTAGTAACAATTATTTCCTTAGGAAGCTCATGGTTAGGACATTTGAGTATTAATGTTTTCAGTCTTCCCCAAGCTTGAGCAATGCTTTCTCTATCATGAGGATAAAAATTGAAAATGTAACTCCTAGCTAGATGCACTTCATGAAGAGGATAAAATTTAGAGTAAAAGAGAGATTCAAGCTGTTTCCAATTCGAAGGACGATCATCCAGCATCCTATACCACTTCTTTGCTTTGTCCTTAAGTGAAAATGGAAATAATTTCCTCATGACATCTTCTCTTGATAAACCTGCAACCTCAAACAACTCACAAAGTTCTGTAAGTTTCAACAAGTGATCATGTGGATGGACTGTTCCATCCCCTGCATAACGTTCATTCATAACCATTTCAACAATTTCCATAGGTATTTCAAAAGGAATACTTTCAGTAGTGGATTTAGAATATCACAAGTATCATTAGAATTATCACATATAGGAGACAAAGTATTATCAAAGCAAATTTTCTCCTCCAAAGCTGGGGAACTACAAGGATCATTTTTATAAAAACTAGCTTCCCCAAGCTTAGACTTTTCCATAGCATTAGCAATAGTGTGCAAAGAATTTATAGTAATAACATTGCTACCATCATGCAAATGATTTTCCATAGATTTTTTAATTTTCTGCTCAAACTCATCATGTCCTAACTCAAGATAAATTTCATAAAGCTCTCTAATTTTTTTGTTGTTTTCCATTTTCTAATTTTTATGGGTTTTTGATATATATAAAACTAATGAGAAACTCACAACCAAACAAGTTTAAAGGAACCTCCCCAAGCTTAGATGATTGCAAGATATAAAACAAGATAAAATAAATCTAAGTCTAGTGCACACAAGAATAGAAACTTAAGCGCTACGCTCCCCGGCAACGGCGCCAGAAAAGTACTTGATAACCCCCAAGAGCAGGGGATCACTGTAGCACCTCTCAATGTGGAAGTAAGGTATCGATCCGCAGGAGCAAGAAGGAAAAGTTATCTATTCCCTACAACTAAAGTGTCACAAGTTTTAGTTGATTATGCACTAAACAAGTTTAAAGAACAAGTGGTTGATTTAATGGATGGAAGTTTAATGTAACAAAACAAGAATGTAAAAGTGTCCCAATCCTCTTCAATGCAAGAGGACAAGACAAAGGTTTTCTCTTATAGGAACAATGGACATGGGTTCATGGGTTCACTTAATCCTCTCTCTCTCTCTATCTGGTGATTATCATGTTATAGATAAAGTACACACAATTGTCATGTTTTAATGGTAGCTTTTATGACGGCTATATGTCCTAAAACACATAGTTGAAAGAAATACTCATTTGTGTGCTATGTCACCCCGTAAGGCTAGCGTGGTTGCTGTCACTCCCACATCATACTCTTCTTTTTACCCCCAGATAAAGGATGTTGGGCTGTATTTCACATGTCACTCAATACATATGCCGTGTCACATCGGCCATCCCGTACCTACATACATCATACTTCATAATGGACAATATTCTAAACACTAGTGCAATGATTCATAATTCGTGTGCATGACCACATCTCTCTCATCTATCCACACTTGGTGGTGTCAATCACCTCATGACAAGGATAAACAAGGCATTATGCATAAATCAAACCATCACATGCATCATAGAATATCTCCAAAGTATGACAAATCATAAAAGCTCCAACACAACGGTAAATGCATAACAAATCATCTCATACCACAATATCCACCATAGGAATTACATAGATGACCGTAATCATGTTCAGCAGCTCATACGGTACTAATTAGTGAAGCTCAAAGAGAGGAGAGATACATAAGTTACCACCACAAACCCAAGTCCAGGGGGTGGACTACTCCCCCTTCATCATGGAGACGGTGGAGAAGTCGTTGGAGAAGATGGAGACCACCCCGGCAGCGCCCCGCCGGAGTTTTCCCCCTCCAATCTGCAGCTCCATGTCTCTGTTTCGTGGTTTCTGTGTTTCGGCGGCGCTCCCTTTCGCGAAAGCCCTGGGGGGTCTATATATAGTCTTTTTAGGTCAAGACGAAGCTTCGGGAAGAAAGATCGACGGCAGCGGAGGCCCGAGGGCCAATTTGGTGGGTACCACGCGGTCAGGGAATCTGGCCGCGTGGGCCCACCCCTTTCGGCCTTCTGGTCTCCGTTTCTTCGATTCCTTTGCGCCTATGTTTCGTTCCTTCCAAAAAAGTGATCCCCATAAAGTTTCAGGTCATTTGGACGTCGTTTGGTCGCCTGAAACGTAAAAATATAGAAAAATGGGTTTTCTGACAGTGTAGGGTTAATTCCAGAAAAATGGGGACATTGTTAATTATCACCAAAACTTAATATAAATCATGAATATAACCCTTATATGATGCAAATAACATAGAATAACATGTAATAAAATGTAAAGTTCATGTATGCATTTTACATGCATCACTGCACAGAGGCGACGTTCCCAGATCCAAATCATATGTACTTATCGGAGGTTACTCATATGATGCTTTTGTCATAGTTAAAAGGTTTCATGTTAATTGAATCTTGATGAGAAAAGACATATGTTTGTAATCGACCAGGAACTAATCAAATCTTTCAAGGGAAAACACGCACGCAAACACGTGTCGATCCTCGATGCACATGGACGGAGAAAGTCAACGGCCACGATTTGACCCTAGGGGTTGAGGAATTGGAGTTACCAATTTGAAGGTGCCAACTATCTTTGTCCTAGCTAATATCTCTGTTCTCTATCTGTTTGAACTATGAATTGATGGGCTGCAATCAAGGATAGAGGAAGATGAAACAAATTATAGAAATCCTCATTATTGCAGTTATCCAAAGCCTCATTGAGAGAACTGTTATGATTAATAGAGAAGCAACATAGCTGTGAGAATTTCTTCGTGAAAGGGTTGTCACTCCACATATCCTCCCGCGAAGTACACGAGCACTAGCAAGTAAGGGAAGCCCGCCGGGGAGCCCAACGGACAGACATACATGTCTGTCGGATCCATGGCGGCCGGGTGCTACAAACATGGCCATGACGCCCGTGGCCAAGAAAACCTAGGGACGTCGATGTGAGGCAGACCTGACGGCCAAGAAAACCTACTGCAGCTCACCGGAGGTCAAAAAAACCTAATGGGGAGGGGAGGGGAGGAGGTGGGCTCACTAGAGAAAAAGCCCTCCCGTAAACAGGTTTTCAGGAAACTTTCGGGGGATTTCTGGGAGGGCAGGGATCGGAAGCCCCCAAAAAAACCTACTACAGCTCACCGGAGGTTAAAAAAACCTAATGGGGAGGGGAGGGAGGAGGTGAGCTCACCGGAGAAAAAGCCCTCCCGTAAACAGGTTTTCGAGAAACTTTCGGGGGATTTCTGGGAGGGCCAGGATCGGAAGCCCCAAAAAAACCTACAACAGCTCACCGGAGGTAAAAAAACCTAATGGGGAGGGGAGGGGAGGAGGTAGGCTCACCGGAGAAAAAGCCCTCCCGTAAACAGGTTTTCGGGAAACTTTCGGGGAATTTCTGGGAGGGCCGGGATCGGAAGCCCCAAAAAAAAACCTACTACAGTTCACCGGAGGTAAAAAACCTAATGGGGAGGGGAGGGAGGGGAGGAGGTGGGCTCACCGGAGAAAAAGCCCTCCCGTAAACAGGTTTTCGGGAAACTTTCGGGGGATTTCTGGGAGGGCCGGGATTGGAAGCCCCAAAAAAAAACCTACTACAGCTCACCGGAGGTAAAAAAAACCTAATGGGGAGGGGAGGGGAGGAGGTGGGCTCACCGGAGAAAAAGCCCTCCCGTAAACAGGTTTTCGGGAAACTTTCGGGGGATTTCTGGGAGGGCCGGGATCGGAAGCCCCCCAAAAAAACCTACTACAGCTCACCGGAGGTAAAAAAAAACCTAATGGGGAGGGGAGGGGAGGAGGTGGGCTCACCGGAGAACAAGCCCTCCCGTAAACAGGTTTTCGGGAAACTTTCGGGGATTTCTGGGTGGGCCGGGATCGGAAGCCCCAAAAGAAACCTACTACAGCTCACCGGTGGTAAAAAAAACATAATGGGGAGGGGAGGGGAGGAGGTGGGCTCAGCGGAGAAAAGGCCCTCCCGTACGTGGAGCAAGTGTCTGTGGCGGCATCCGAGGAGGGCATCCTCGTCGTCGTCTCCAGTTTGCGGCGCCGCCTTCGCTCAGGAAACGCGAGCGGTCCCCTCGCGTGTAGGGCCTTTGGGTGGCATTTTTGGATGGGTCGGGAAGGAACGGGAGGTAAACGGGCTTCGGAAAACTTTCGGGGGATTTCTGGGTGGGCCGGGCCCCAAAAAAAACCCCTGGACGCCTATACACAGTCTCCCCAAACCCAAACCAACATCGATCGATCCCCTCTGCCCGCCTCCCTTCCTTTCCCTTCCACCGAACGGAAGCCTCGCCGGCCGCCGCTCCCCCTCGCCCTCGGACTCAGCCTCAGTGACTTGTGCACTACAAGTCACCGAGAGACTTGCGTCAATCTCGTCCCTCCGTTTTAGATCCAACGAACGAGATTCACCCAAATCTGAATCTCAAAAATAAAATAATTCAGAAAAAATCGAAAAAAATCCAGTAAATCATAAATGTTTTGCTAACTATTTTGTGAAAATATTGTCCGATTTGGACCAATGGTTTGCGAATACATAGCTTTTTGAGATTAGAACATAAAAACGCTATTTATACGCAAACCATCACTCAAAATAGATTGAAACTTTCAGAGAATACAAAACGAAGCATTTATAATTTACTGGAATTTTTTCGATTGTTTCTGAATAATTTTATTTTTGAGATTCAAATTTGGGTGAATCTCGTTCGTTGGATCTAAAACAGAGGGACGAGATTGACGCAAGTCTCTCGGTGACTTTAGTGCACAAGTCACTGAAGCTGAGTCCCTCGCCCTCCCCTTCTTCTCTCTCTCTATAAGAACTCCTGACCAAGAACGGAACGCCAAGAAACCTCGCCGCTCCCCTTCTTCTCTAGAATCTAGAACCAGCCAAGACTTCTTGCTTCAATCCACGCCTGCAAGCTGCAAGAACCATGGCCAGGCGACCAAGAACCGCCGTGGCGACGGCCCGCCCCCAGGGAGGGCGCCATCTTCTTCGTCGCGCCTTGGAGCTTGGCGGAGGCACCTTGGACGCCCTCCTCCTCCGCCCTCTCCGTTGGCTCTGGCGCACCCTGAGGGCCAGGGCGAGGAGAGCCCGGATGCCCGAGGCGCTTCTCCGCCGAGCGCGGGCTCACGCCGCTGCCGCCACCTCCGCGCGCTCCGCCGCCTGCTGCATCCGCCTCCGCCGCCGCCGCGGCCGGAGCACCAGGAGCAGCCGCTGCCGGAGCAGCAGGAGCAGCCGCAGCCGCCGGAGCAGCAGGAGCAGCAGCAGCCGCCGCAGGAGCAGGAGCAGCCGCCGCAGGAGGAGCAGCAGCAGCCGCCGGCGCCCCAGGCTGGGGCATGGATGTACGGGCCTCTTCCTCGTCCTCCTCGCAATGCTGCTGCCCCCGCCACCTCCCAGACCTACGTGAGTATCCCCCTCCCCACCACCCTTCTTCCCTCCCGAATTTGCAATTGGAAATCATTGCGTGCATCTGGTTCTTGCATTATTGATTGCTGCCTGTTAGTTCTCTGCTAGAAGAAGGTCGATCAAGTCGAGTCGTTGAGTCTGTGTTCTGTTATCGGTCTGTTGGTCGTTTCGAGATGCAATCCCCTTCCGTGAGGATTGGGATGTGATGTGTTGGAACTCTGTTTACCTTTGAATCGGAATTGCAAGAAAAAACCTGCGTCTGTCTGTTTGTTCTGTGGTTACTTTATTTCCTGCTATTCTCTGAAGAATATATAGATGTTGCAGTTCTTGTGTTCATTGAGATGTTTAACAAAATATTGAGATGTTGCAGTTCTTGTGTTCATACAATATTTACCTATAGCAAAATCACCACTTGCTTCTCCATAGTGTCCCAAGTTCAAGAACTATTGCGTACCTGTCCTGCAAAGAACATATGAACTATTGCCGCAAAGCTGTTCAACTGGAGAAGTGCTACCCAATTTTACTTCATTACAAAATTGTTATTCAGAAGTTGTTCAGCTGGAGAACTGTTACTGCACGATTTTTCTACATATCAAAATTGTACATTAAAGTTAGTCAATGTAGATCCTGAATCTTGGGCTATCTTTGCTTGTTTTTTAATTCTAATACTGTGGTCTAGCTAGCAATAATTTGTAGTGTATCATGAGATTTTGGTGAAACCAAATACGGTGCCAATCCAAATTTACGATGGCCCAATGACACATACACAGTAACATCACTACTAGTACAGTTTGGTTTTATTCCTCGGACAGTTTTTCGATTCTAAATTGCTGCATGTATTTTCAGACCGTCGATGGTGTTGAGGTGCATGTATTTTCAGATTCTAAATTGCTGTAGTGTATCTTGCAATGCTTCTACTTAATCTTGCACTGCTTCTACTTAATCTTGCAATCACACTTTGAATCGTAGACTGTCGATGATGTTGAGGTGCCCCAGGGGGTGGTCAAGGATTACGTCAGGTTTTGCAGCATGGCGAGCAGGTGCTCGGCGAGGTGCACCGTCTGTCATTTTTGTGTGTTTGAGCTGAAGGAGTCGGATAACTATATGGTCCGAACGTCCACTGTGAGTAAATCCAAAGCTTATAATTTACAATGGAATACCTTCTACCTTGGGGTTAGAGCTGACATTATGTTTCTTCTTTCATCCCTAGATGTTCATACACTGTGGACGGTTCCATGATCACGCGGGGTCCGTTGCAGCGAGCCCGGGTGCAGCGTGAGAACGCGCCCTGGACATGACCAGGCGCGGCATGTCTTCTTCTGCCACCGCCTACCATCTGGATGGTGGATGGACTAGCTATTGGCTACTTCCTGTTGACTCTGAATCCTTTGGATGAACTGAAGCCAGAAGATGGCGCAATCTGGATTTGGTTGTCTGCTTGTACTAAGCGACATGTAATAGGTGGTAGGGAAATTAGTTGTTGGCTGCATTGTGAGGGTAACATAGCATCCTGTTGGTTTGAGACATGCTTGACTTCTTAGATTCTTTGTTTTTCTGGTTGTGTAACTTGTGGATCGAGGTTCTTAGCTTGATGGTAGAATGCCAGAATAAACTCACTTTGCATTCCAGATTTTGGACAGATTTCCGTAGTTGATGATCGTGGCCTTGTTGGCTTTACTTGAGTTGTGGAGCTGAATAAAGTGACCGGTTTATCCCAGTTCTGTATGCTACTGACATTCCTGTTCTTCAGAAAATGTCTTGGAGAGCAGCAACGATTTGTTGTTTGGGAGTTCCGGTAGTCCACTGCGGTTATTTTTTCTATGTTTGTCGAGTGACTCGATATTTTGAGTTATGTGTTCCATAATGAGACAGTGAAAGCACCTGATACATGTTTTTCCTGTTATTTTCGTAATATACTTCACCAAAGAGCAGACATTTTTTATAAGGTTTGTTTCCCCCTTTATCTTAGCTTCACTTTATTGTCTTCGCAACTATGATCTGAAACCATGGGCCACGTGGTCGGTCCATGAATTTTGCTGGAACTGAAAATCAAATTATTTGCATACTGCAGTCAACACGATTATGCAATAAAACAGAATTGGGAGCAAGTAGTAAATACTGAGCAATGACTGAATATTGCTCCTGTGTTTAGCTCTGGCTGTATTCCTCTCCTTATTACTGTCTGTAAGGTTATTTGTGGCAGCAGGCTGACATGTTACTAGCAGCAGTATGACCTCCGAACCCCCTTCATTGTTTCTAGCAGCAGGCTGACATGTTACTGCACTGCTTTGATTTGTCAATTATAACTGTAATAACAATCAGATAGAAACCACAGGTGTATAATTTCAGGTGCATGATGGCTCCTCTAGCTAAACTGCTGTGTTATGGAAAGTGGGGATTGTAAAAAACTGAAGGCTAAATCTTCTCAACATCATTTTAACATGCATCTCTGTTTGTGTACATGGCAACAGTGACTAATGGTGCAAGGAGTAGTATCTAGCTTCTGAAACAGCAATTAAGATCCTTTCTCAAGATTTTGATTTGTCGTGCCCATCTGTGCTCCTCTGTTTGTGTACATGGCAACAGTGACTAATGCAAGTTTAGTTTATATTGTACAATATAACATGGTCTTTGTAGGATCATTCTTGCACAAAGAAAACCAACTATGGCTGCTCAACATCATTCTCACTTTCTCAGCTCTTAGCATTCTAATGCACTCCCCGGTTTGTCACCAACCCACACCGATGATAATCACGAACATGCCCCCTTGATTTCCATCCTTACGACTATACACTGGCTCAGCGCTGTGCGGTTTCTTATCCGCCCACATCGGTCATCTTCTCTCTTACGACTCTACACTGGCTCCACCCTTGATCCTGTCACTTCATTCAATTGGAAAAGAAAAGTAAATATTGTATAAAACTGAAACAGCACAAGTTCATCTGCTAACTCTTCCATCAGGAGAGAAAATCTCCTAAAGTGCGTCAGGAATGTCACTTTTCACAATACTGTCCATGATACATAAAAATTCATTGTTCTTTGATTCTTAGTAAAGTATAGTTGTAATCAGATAATTCTAACAGTGAGCAATGGAGCAAAAAATTATCTTGACGATGTAAAGAGTCGAGAAAATCCTCATGGTTCTTAAGCATACATTTGCCAATATAAATTATTGCATACAACCATGGAGACTGAAAGAAGGAGCCATCGGGTCAGAGTAACCATGCAAATGCAAATGTTACAGATTAATAAGCATCTCTAAATTTGCACTCTCCCAATATAAAAGAACCAGAGCAGAAGGATCAGTAGAATGAAAATAACTAAACTGGACAAGGATCAGTGACTCCTGCTTACAAAAAATCCTATTTACAAAACGTTGCATGCTTGGTCCTTCTTCCGAACTGGTTGCTCACTCGAGCTCCTCCATGTCCTGTCGCTCTTCATACGATACAGATTGTGTAAGAAACACAAAATTACCAAAAAGCACACGGCAAGCATCAGAATGAGATCAATAGCTCATTCAGTGACAATTGACAACCAAAATGGATATTTCAATAAAGAGCAAAATACTGAGAAGGCGAGAAGAGATACACAAAGACTTGTCCTAAGATTAATGAACATCACACGTAGCCTCCAACACTAGGAAGCTGATCTGGAAATCGTGGGCGACCCACAAAGTGAAGTATTTTGTCTGGTTGGCGAACCAGGATCGCTGTTGGACTGCCGACCGCCTAGCAGGCCGAGGCCTGCAGCATCACCCTCGGTGTCCCCTCTACGACCAAGACCCGAAACCATCCACCACCTCCTCTACAGATGCCCCTTCTCCCCGCAAGCCTGGCATGAGATAACTTGCTTGGTTGCGGATGACAGCCAGCGTGATGGAGTGGTGGCAGCATGCTAGGCAGGACACCCCAAAACCCCTATGCAAAGGAGTCGCCTCCGTCACGCTTCTCCTGCCATGGATGATTTGGAAGCACCGGAATGAGTGCATCTTTGACGGCGCGCAGCCTTCTGTTACCTCCCTCATCACCAAGGTAAAGGAAGAAGTTGCCCTTTGGGCCGGAGCTGGTGCGGCTGGCCTGTGTGCCATACTGCCGACGACCTGGGATGTGCATTAGGCCAACATGACAACTGTCACCAACACGCCAGCTGCTAAGAGACAATGATAGAACATGCATCAGCAGTGTTATCAAATAAAAATACTATATATATATATTTATGGACATAGGATATTGACATCTTGTTCTGAAAAGAAGCCCCTGCAACATCTCCAGCCTCTCCTTCAAACTACACAAAACGATAGTAAATTCTTGAGAACAACTTTGGTCCAACCATGACTAAAGCAAACATAAAACTAGAAACACTTATAAAAAAAATTAATCAAGGTAAAATATAACCCTTAGGATAGACATGGGCTCTTAATTAAATACCTTGTTGTAGTCCTTGTACATTCTCTTGGGTAATCACATTTTCTTGTGCACAGGCAGGAATAAGATAACAACTCTTGAGCCCCTGGAGCATCTCTGTCACGAGCACACCATTGATAACCCCTACCCCCAAAGAAAAGAAGTGAGGAATGAAAAAGATCAAAGCAGAGCCTCTGCTCATTAAGCAAGGAGGCTTCCCTTACCTGCATTCCTTGCAAATGTAGCCTCTGCTAATAAAGCACCCCACAGATATCAACACAGGTGCACTGAAAGAACAATATGAAAACTTTAAAGCTTATATACCAAGGCGTTCATATGCAGAGCCGAGTTAAGAGAATTTGTTTATCTTAAAAGAGAAATAGTGAAATATACACACAGATGCACAAGCACGCTAGAAAAATTGGAAGAACAAAAAAGAGGGAGAAATTGAGTATTCCTTAAGTTTTCCATTGACACATTAATTCTGTGTGAAGTACATCGGTAAACAAAAAAATTCAAACTATTTATTCAACTGGGTCGAAGCTAGTGTGTACGAACTTGGAGGTCCAAGTGGTCACATGAGTAGATTGTCCATCACTAACCTAGCAAACCACTCAACTGCTAGCTAATTGAACCCATCAACCATTTTTCAAGCAGCCTCTGAAGCCAAGTTCATCTTTCGAAGATCAGGTGCAATCCAAATAGGAGCCGGAAAGTTGGACCAAAGCTGCGGAGACACAAGTTCCTTCTTGCTGTTATCATCCAGGTTGAAAGTTCCCATATCACGGTGATTATTCTTAAATCTTGTTGTCCACAATAAATTATCATCGGTAAAGTACGCATGATTTGCCCTGAGGGATGGGTATTCTTTAGCACTGAGACAAAGTGATTGATTATGCCCAAGAAACAAAACATGGTCATGCAAGCAACTGATTTTCTTAAGTTTACTTCCCGCAGCTTCAACTTCATATATTCTGAACTCTGTAGTGTTCCAATACACAGATGCCCCAGGACCAGGTTCCAATTCATAATCTTCGAAGATTCTCCATATGAGCAGCAGGCTTCCCCATGGAGCCTGAACAATGTACGGGTACTCATATTCATACTCCCTGGCAATGCGGATTATTGTCTTCATTTCGACCACAGGGCCACTAAGATCAAAGGTGTGAAGTTCTCCCATTTCAGACACAGCATACACCAGGCCATCCTTGTAAATGCAATCACCATAGTCCCTGTGAGGTGGCAGCCAAGTCCACCTATCATCCCCTACCCATGCAAAAGAGAGCTGACGCATTGGATTATGGATGAGCACCACAATGTAGCTTCCCGTGGAAGCATCAGGGAAGACAAACGCCTTATAATGGAGTCTGTCTCGCAGCTTGTCAAGAGCAAAGATCGACGGTGATCTATGACCAGCATACGTTGCAGTGTGCCATGAGAACTCATATTTGTGAAGAGCACCGTACTCATTAAGGATGGGCTTCACTTGCTCGATGGTGATCACTGAAGGTAGAGCAATCTGTTCACACGTGATCGGGTTGACAATATGCATCTCAGATCTCTCATCAACAGTAACCAGCCAGCCATGAGAGGACCCGATCAAGCACCTAGTGCGGATCGGTGGCGCCGGAAGAGTCACCTTGTACGATCTCTTCTCAGTGAGGCTGTAGAGGCAAGCAACACTATCACCGGCAGATTCAGAAGTATAGAGGAGGCATGGCGTCTGCGACAGTTTATACTGCCCAAGGCTTCGCAGGCTGGCATACGCTGATCGCCAAGAGGGGCAGACTGCGCCGGCACGTACAAGGTCGGGGATCTCAAGGGCGGCGAAGATACCCATCAAGACGTCCTGAGGCAGCTCTGGCAGTGTGGCGACGGTAGTATCGGTTTCCAATGGTGGATGAACATATTTGCAGAATTTCTGCAGTGAAGTGGGAGTGAAGCCTAGAAGCTTGGGCAGAACTCTCAAGATCAGGGAGCACAAAGGGGTCCGTTGTACAGCTAGACTCCCTAAGCTCATCATTGAGGCGACGCTGTACAACTCCATGGGAGCAGGGTCTCGTCAGTAACAGAGAAGGTAGTCCCTAAGTTGCAAAGACCTGATGCTTTTGGACAAAGCTGAATTTTTTCTTCAGTAACTCCCTAAGTTGCACGGATCTGATACTTGACAAATTTCTTCAGGTCTCCTTCCTATTACTTATATAGATGAGTTGCAAAGACCTCAAAGTTGCAAAGACCAGATGCTCCCTAAGGAATTTTTCTTCTGTAACTCTCCAAGTTGCACGGATCTGATGCTTTGGGACAAACCTGACAAATTTCTTCAGGTCTCCAGACTATATAGATGAGCAACCGAGGCCACAACCAATTCGAATAGGAGAAGAAGATCCGAGTCCAAGGAAGATCCGGACTTGTTTTTGCAGGAGTTCCGTCCGAGTCCAGCTGGGTACCTTCCCCGAAATTTACCCTGGCAAGCTATGGGCAGAGGGGCAGGAGCCGGCGACGAACACGGCGAGCAGCTGGGAGAAGCAAGCCGGCTTCGCGCCGCCGTCCGCCCGCAAGCCGGAGAGCGGTGGATCGACGGGGTCTAGGGGGAGAAGCCGACGACGGACACGGCGGGCAGCTGGGAGGATCAAGCTGGCTTCGCGCCGCCGCCGGCGCCGGGCGACCGGGTGAGGCTAGGAGTGGTGGAGCGACGGGAGGATTCTTCAGAGTGGTGGGCCACGACACCATTAGTGTGCTTATCTCTACTACTATAGTACACATTTTTTTAATATTTGGATCTACCTTCCTCTCCCTGGTCTACCCGCCACGGGCAAACTATTTTCGTTTATGGCCGTTGATTCCATTCAATCGAACGGCTGGTCTCACCCGGATTCGTCATGCCCCCAATCCCGCCAACATGTGAACCCGTCGACCCTTCTGGAATACTCCACAGCTCACGGTCGTTGCCGCATCTAGCAAAACGTCCCGCATCCCACCTATCCCTGAAGCAACGTCTAGCATCATTGTTTGCTGTAGATAATATTTCTACCCCGTCAACACAACCACCTCCATCGGTCCATCCCCTTGCATCCGCTCCACATCACCACCACCACCTCCAGATCGCCTCTTGCATCCACATTTCAATTCTGCCACCATCACCTATAGCCTCGCATCAGGTTCTGGATCCAGTCCTGGTAGCTGCTAGCTGGGCATCCTTCGATGAGTGACACAGGTCCGCCACAAGTAAGTTCTTCCTTCTCTTAGTTCAGCTGGGCATCTTTTCCCATTTCTTGTGAGTTTGTGAAGATTTTTTGCATGAGAATGCTGCACACGTGTTTATCCTTGTTAACAGTGATCAAATCCACTGTATTAGCACACACGAATTGGAGATCGATCTGGTTGTACCTTTTTGGATTACTCTGTTCTTTCTTGTACGCAAGGTGTTTGTCTTTTTGTCTCAGCTGCTATCTGTTGATAGATAATAAAAGGCAATGCTACCTGGACGAAAATGACTCCAGATCATTGCTTTTCTTGTGAGTATTTTTCTATTAGTGCAACATAAAACAATTCAATGCTTATATTGTATATTGTTGTAGAAAACACCGGAATCCATCCACAATACCCAACAACAACAAAATCCAACAAGATGGATGGCAATGATCCTTGTAGAGATATTACAAATATCCACTCGGCAGCTTCACCAAAATGAACCAATGTACATCCATTATAATCTCTAATTATTATCCTTGTCGATCTCTTGCCCTATCATATGACTATTTGTGTCTTTTTATCTGTTTTGTTTTGTGTAATAATAGCTATTGGTGGAGAGCAGAATAATCGAATAACTAAAACCAGATGTGGTATACAAATGAGTTCATCTCAACGGAAGAATTATCGCGATCGAGACCGATATCTGCAAATGACTCCTGAGCAATGGGAAGCCTATTTGCAAAGGAATCGTGAGTATAAAAGAATGAGGCGTGATTGTGATGCAAGCTATAGCAATGCAAAACCAACACCACGGCAGAGAAATTCAAGAACTAATAATATATGACATGTGACTTCTCTAAATCAATAAAAGGTAGAAATTGTGTGTCCAACCTTGATCAGATAATAGAGGTCTTATGTCAAGGCATATGTTCCTTTTACAATATTAATTTCTTAGAATCTGCTCTAACTATTGGGGGACTGAGGATATAGATGCATACATAATATTTTCTGTAGGTGTCTCATGTCAGATTCACTTGGATCAAGATAATAGTAATTAAGAAGGTTATGTGTGGGTTAAAACTCTTTTGTCATCAGCAGATTTCTTAAAGCTCTTTTAGTAATGCCATTTTCCTTTGGTGTTGCATTGATGGAATGAGTACCCAGGAAAAAATTAAATTGGATTTAGTCTTGTGAAAGACACAGACCAAAAGAAATATTTGTATGTGTACTATTCCAGCATACAGTCCTATTTTTATAAATTAGCAGTTAGCGTTCATTTTTCAGTCATAGCGCAATGGGCACATATCCTTTTTCCTGATACAGATACATTTGGATTCAAAGGTACATGCATAATCTTTCAGTTTTTGCATACAACAGAAACATTCCAGTGCAATCGGCCTGAAGCTCATCAGTAACTTGTCTCAGGCAGCTGTTGTCAAAGTTCTGTGCGTAACTTGGTCGGCTTTGGCGCTTATACGAGGAGATCGACTATCTGAAGAATCGACTAAGTAATGGTTTTGGAATTAGGAAGATTGTGACGGATAACAGTAGAGCTGCTCATGAGCTAGGTTCTTTGGCCAGGTTTTAGGGGATTAATGAAACATGGGTGGGTTCATGTACTACCAGTAATTATGAATGAGTTAATTGTATATGAAATGACTAACTACTCTGAAAATAACTGAAGCATCTTTCTCCCTCGAAATAAAAATATACCCCCCCAGCAATACGAGTGAGCATCGGTCATTTTCCAGATACACCGAGCCATTGGACTCCACACGTGTATGTAATTAGGAAGATACCCTGCGCGTTGCGGCGGAAATCACTTTTAAAAAATATGTGCAAATAAAGGGATTCAATTGATCACAATTGCCGAATGGGCAAAATTTAATTGACATGATTTTTTATTTCATGATTAAAAACTTGTGACGTGGCAAATTGTATGGATGAATAGTAGATGACATGGAAAACATGCATTCAAAAAAATAATGTCATTAATAAAAAAATTCCAGATACACTGAGCCATTGGACTTCTCACGTGTATGTAACTAGAAAGATACCCCGCGCGTTGCAGCGGAAATCACTTTAAAAAAATATCTGTAAATAAAGGGATTCAATTGATCTTGTCGAATGGGCAAAATTTAATTGACGTGATTTTTTATTTGATGATTAAAAACTTGTGACATGGCAAATTGTATGGATGAATAGTAGATGACATGGAAAACATGCATGCAAAAAAATAATGTCATTAATAATTTTTTTCCAGATACACTGAGCCACTGGACTTCACACGTGTATGTAACTAGAAATATACCCCGCGCGTTGCGGCGGAAATCACTTTAAAAAAATATGTGTAAATAAAGGGATTCAATTGATCACAATTGTCGAATGGGAAAAATTTAATTGACGTGATTTTTTATTTGATGATTAAAAACTTGTGACGTGGCAAATTGTAAGGATGAATAGTAGATGACATGGAAAACATGCATGCAAAAAAATGATGTCATTAATAAATTTTAGTAGGATGACATTGACAATTGATTGGCTAAAATAGTGGGTGATGTGGATACCTTGCATGTTGAGATAGACACATTAAATGATTTCTTAGTGGGGTTTTGCTTTATAAGAAGCATAGATAGATAGATAAATAGATAGATATATGCTCACTTTTCAGTAAATGCCGATATTTCTCAGGCACGTTGATAAATCAATCAATTACATAGGTCGACGTGATAACAAAAATATGAGAAAATTGGTATAATTTACATGAGATTAACAAGCCATTTTTGTTGCTTTCCATCCCAAATCCGATGTATTTTCGTGCAAAGGTAAATACAAATGTATAGCACTGCTCACGTGCAAAGCACGTGCCTTCTACTAGTTCTTTGTAGGGTATGTGAAAAATATTTGTTTTTTTTATTTGAAAAATATTTGTTTTGGGCTTTTGGCTATGTACAAAAGGTGGCTCTTATCCCTACTATATATATATAAGCGTGCCCTGGAAGACTGTCACCATTGCAGGACACCTGTCCTGCACTACACCAATTATATGGCTTGTACTGTGTAATACAGTAAAGCCAATAATATGACCGTTACTGTGCCACCGACCGTCAATTATCGGTGCCATGACGTGTCCCAGAAGAGAAGCTGCGAGAAGCGCCACGCAGGCAGCCGGAGAGGCTTCCTCTTCCCCTATATAAGGAGGAGTCGGGCTTCAGAAGAGGAACATCGGCGCACAAACCAGCAATCCAGCATCCCGAGTAGAGAGCTCATCAGTGACCTCGCTGCTCAGTAGTAGTAGTGTAGTACTTCCACCAGTCCAATAAAATCCACTGTAATCAAGAAGTTGTAGTAGAAGAGAGGAGTCCGTAGCAAGGTAATCTCCCCTCTCTGTGTGTAAGCCCTTCGGGGGATCCCGAAAGGGAAACCCGTATGTAATCTATATTGTGGAAATGAAGTAGTTCTGTTTTTCCCTTAATCTTGTTAGCATGTTTATATGGGTTGGGTTCTTATGCTAGGGATCCTATAGGAGAAACCTCTGCGTGTAGTTCTCTGTTTAGCCGAGTGGCGTTGAATGAGAACATGGTAGCCGTAGAGAAGTGTTCCCTTCGGGTGGAACTGCCTGGGAAGACGATAAGAAAATGCCTCATATAAACCTGTCTAAAAACATTTAGGGAAAGAAGCTTAGCTACTTCTGAAGCAATATAGTTAAGCATACGGCGAGTACTGAGTAGGATTTTACATCTCTGAGAACACCGCCTTTAGTTCGTTGGCCTCGTCAGCCTAAAAGATCCTGTAAAATATTTAAAAGTTAATTAAGTGTGAACAGTAAAAACGCGACGATTTTACTGTTCAAATAGTTTTTAATTCTGTAATAGTGAATAGTGAATAGTAAAATTCAGAATTTTAAATCTGCACGAGCTGTCTCTCTCGTGCATATAATTGCTGCATATAGAGCTGTCTCTATCGTGCTCTTAATGCTTAGTTACTGTATCCTAAATATTGGTATCAGAGCAAGGTTTGGACGTTCAATCATTGAAAAATTAAAGTATTTAAATTTGGAAGTGAATACAGGAAAGGTAATAAAAACTACGACAATATTGACATAAGGTGCAGAATAAATTCCTCAGAAGAGCATACTTGGCATACTACTAATAGCCAGTTAAATCTAGTAGTAGATCTAATATATAATCTCTTGATATCTTGGGGAAAGAGGCAAGACATTTTAGATCAAAAATTTGCAAATTTATTTCAAGAATATCAAAAATTAGTAGAAAGGTGCTCTGGGTTAAATAGTAAACTTGACCTAGCTTTGCATAAAATAGAAGAAGCAAAGTTAAGACAGAATACCATTTGTAAGAATAACGATTATATCAAAGAAGAAGTCCTATCCATAGGAAAACATATAAGTCATAATCTGAACAAAAGCAAAGAATCATCTTCAAGACCAGAAACGAGGCAAGATTTACTTGAAATAAAATTGCTAGTACAAGAAGTAAAATCTTTGATCCTTTCATAGTTGCATGAACGAATATAACCAAGCATTAAAAGAGAAAAATACTTAATACCTTCTATAGGATTCTCTAATCAAGACTCACCAAAAGAAGATTCCAAAATAATAATAAGGCAGAATAACACAATATTGCAGTTGTTAATCCAGATTTTAGAAAATCTAAAAAATCTAGAAAGCAGCAAAGAAATTGTGTTAGCCTCATCCGGAATATTATCATCATCAAGAAATATTAATTCAGAAAAATGGACATATCTAAAACTAGAAGAGGCAGAAGCCTCCAATTAATAAGAGAAGATTCTAAGCCACTAACAATAAGGAATAGAATGTCATGCAGCAACAATGATGACGTTGATAGTTTGGAAGAAGTAATAGACATACAAAGAGACATGGAAAGATATCAAAAAGATACGCTGAGAAAAATTAAGCCTCAGCAAGTTTATCATATGGGTATGTTTGAAAGAAGAAGTGGGTTATACAGAATATCTAGAGAAGTAGAATTAAGCGTGTTAACACACCCTGTAGAATTAAGAATTGTTAGCAAGAATATTGAGAATGAGCTTAAATTCAGTGGGTATAAATATATTCATCAAGGCATGTATATCATCGGAGTTAAAGGTATGACAAGAAAGAAATTAGGAGCAAAAGTTTTAATAACATTGTTAGACAAAAGATGGGAATCAGTAGATAAAGCAGCATTAGGATTCATGGAAGGAGACATGAATGAAAATATGTTAATAACCTATATAGCCCCAGACCTAATGATGCCTGTAAAAGAATTTATTGAAAAAATGAGTTTTGGGTTTCAGACTAAAGGTTATGAAGATTTTAAAGGAACAAATCTGTTAATAAGCATAGAATTTATAGGAAGGTTATCTAATCAAAGTAATTCTAGATATCGAGTAAATGTAGACGATGTCATTGAAAGTATGCAGTCTAAGGAATAAAATTTATGAGTCCTCTAAAAATTAGTTCTGAAGAAAGAGCAGGAGAAGAATGGAATATAAGTGAACTTATAGAAAAGAAAGAATTAAAGCTGCCTAATAATTATATTAGCTACCAAAATTGCGAAGGAAGTAGTAGCATTAGATTTACAAATTATAAATCTACAGCCATAGAGGAAGAAGAATCTCTCATGCCAGATTCTGAGTTTAGTGATAATAAGGATAAAGGAATCTCCGAATGCATGGAGAAGGTAAATTTAGAAGATGAACTTAAGTATTGTGAGATAAAATTAAAGCAAATAGAAGAGGAATATAATAATTCTATGACTACGGAATGGCCAAAGATAAGAGAAAGACAATTGTTTTTCATTAGAGAAAGGCAAGATTAAACAAATTAAAAAATGAGAAAAAGTTAGCCACTAGCAGTTCTAATTTGCTAAGTACCAACATAGTAAAAGAAGAAAAAGATAACAAAAGTATTAATACTGACCAAAATAATAAAAAAGCCATAAGTGAAGAAGAGCAATGGGATATAAATAATAAAATTTTAACAGAAAGTTATGAAGAAGAAGAAGAGAGAATAAAAGAATTATTATATGATGTAGAAAACTATGATAATGCAGAACAATATAATGACTTTATAGATTCACTCGATGATGAAGGTTTGCACAATTTAGATAATGCAATGGAAGCCATGGAATTAGATAACTCTGCTAAGAGAAAAAGAGGCGAGACCTCTATGAAAAGAGAAGAGGGAGAAAGGCCAACTAGAAGAGCTGGAGTTTGGCCTCCGCCCCCAGAAACTGGTGATTTTCAACCCACATATATTCCGGGACAATATAAGCACATGGGTAGCAAAAGGAGAGATTTTGAAAAACCTGTTCAATTTCAAAATTATAGGAACGATGGTGCAATTTTAAATTTAGCAGCCCATGACCCAGTGGATTGGCCAAATATACTTAGCATTTGGAAAGGTTTAATAGTTCAAAAATACATACAAAATCAGCACAATATAGGTACTAAGGTCGAAGATATGATAACATATCTTGAAACCTTTTTAGGAGAATCTGTTAAAGTCTTATGGGAAAATTGGGTAGAAGAATATCCGGAGCTATATGAAAATTTAAAAAGGGCTGGAAGTAATCCTAATAATTTCGCCAATGTGATATCAAATATGGTTATAGCCGAAGACCCAGAAATAGGATATACAACATTACAAAATGAAAGGCTAAGGGAAATAGAAAAATTAACGCTAACCAATTGGAGAGGTATAAAAGAATTCTCTCAACATTATTTATATAATGCTACCACAGCTAAGCAAGGATACAATAAAGGGGTAGTTGAAAGATACTTTAATAAATTGCCTGACCCTCTAGGGTCTATAATATTTGAAGATTATAAGAAAGAGTCAAATGGAAATATAGTAAATATTTCTCAAGCCATAACGTTTGTGTTTAAACATCTAAGAAAGGTATGTACAGGTATACAAGCACAAAGATCTATGAAAAAGTCCGATTATAACTTCTGTAATAACATTATTCAAATACCATTAACATATGGGGAAGAAAGATATAGAAACCGAAAATATCATAAACCCCAAAATAGGATAATAGGAATTTTAGAACAAAGAAAAGATATTTCCTAAGAAGGTCCGATAATAGAGCCCCTTACTTGCATAAAAAGAATGTTAGAAGATATGATTCTAGAAAGAATTATGATAAGACATGTAGGTGTTTTATATGCAATTCACCTGATCACCTAAGTAAAACTTGTCCTAACAAAGATCAAAAAGGTACTCTAGTAAATATGAAGAACAAGAAAGAGTTCTAATTATCGATAGTATTAATGAAAATATTTGGTTTGTGATGAGAAATAAAGGATGATGAATCAATATATTCAATTATAGAAACTGATGAATTAGATAATGAGATTTTAGAAGAAGAATCAAGTGAAGATGAATTAGATTTTATAGATCAAATAGCTGGTTTAAAAATTGAAATGATGAATCAATTAGAATGCGAGCATGATTGGGTTAGAGGTAAAGGTGATTATAACATTAAATGCGCTTTTGCATATATTACCCAAGCCAAGAAAATAGATCTACATGTAGCCTATGTTTAAGACAAGCTTGTGCTTCATGTTTAAAGGCTAGTAACCAAGCTTGGAGACAAGAAATAGAGTATGAACCAGAAGATCGAATATTATCAAGCAGGGTTAGAAATTTAGAAAATAGAATAAATAGACTAGAAGCAGAACTAGAAGAGCTAAGACATAAGTTAGAAACAACTAATAGTGGTAATATAGAACAAGAAGATAATACCATCAAGAATACTGAATTAAAAGATCAAATGGTAACAATAAGAGAAAATAAAGGGGATAGGCTAATCCAACTAAAAGATGCAATAACTAGCTTTGGAAATAAATATGTAGTTCGATTACCATTTAAGGAAGTATTAGGAATAAGAATCCCAGTTAAAATAATATTAAAACCAAATATTTCCTATAAAATTTTGGCTTTATTAGACACAGGTTGCACAAAAAATATTATTCATGATAAATATTTTGCAAGATGTCCTGAAATAGTAAACTATCGAAAATAGTAAAGCCGAAGTATCCACAGATATGTCAGGAATAAAGAAAATTCATAACCAATTGGCATATAATATTGAAACTTACATAAATGGCACTAAATATGTAATAGATGAAATTACTATCAGAGATTTATCAGTAATCAATGATGACATGATATTAGGATTAAGATTTTTGCAACAGTCCTTACAAACCACAATTATACATGAAGAAGGCGTTACATTCATTCCATATCAAGATAATGTTCCATACATATCCGAGGTTAGAAAACAAAGAAAATCATTACAAAATGTAGAAATATCTAATCTAGACAGTGAATATGCCAGGAGCAGAACCTTCTGAAACCTGCAAAGAAGAAGTTTGTGACATGTTAGATGAATTTTATATAGAAAATACTTGCACAGAATGTATAGGGTTGCAATCTTTTTCACCTAATTGGTATCGAGACATAAAATCCAAAAAAGACATAGACAAGATTGTTCAAAGACTAGAAGACATACAAATCATTGGAGAAATACCAATGAAATATTGGGATAAGAATTCTATAGTTTGCAAAATTAATATTATAAACCCAGATTACATAATAAAGTCAGGACCAATAGAAGCTACTCCCAAAGACATAGAAGAATTTAAAATGCATATTGAAGAATTGTAAAATTAAAAGCAATAAGAGAAAGCAGAAGTCCTCATAGATCTGCAGCCTTTATAGTTAGAAATCATGCTGAAGAAGTAAGAGGCAAATCTAGAATGGTTATAAATTATAAAAGACTTAATGATAATACCATAGATGATGCATACAATATACCTAATAAGCAAGAATGGATTAATAGGATACAAGGGAGTAAATTCTTTTCAAAATTTGATTTAAAAGCGGGTTTTGGCAAGTAAAAATGGCCGAAGAGTCGATCCTTGGACAGCATTTACATGTCCGCAGGGCCATTACGAATGGCTTGTTATGCCTCTAGGATTAAAAAATGCCCCTGCATTATTTCAAAGAAAAATGCAAAATATATTTAATGAAAACCAAGCATTCATATTAGTCTATGTAGATGACTTGCTTGTATTTTCAAAATCTTATAAAGAGCATATTGCGCACTTAGAAGTCTTCTTTAGAAAGGTAGAGCAAAATGGGTTAATTTTGTCAAAAAAGAAGATGGAAATTTGCAAAGAAAAGATTAATTTCTTAGGACATGAAATAGGAGAAGGAAAAATATACCTACAAGAGCATATTGCTAAGAAGATATTGAAATTTCCAGATACTATGAATGATAAGAAGGTTTTACAACAATTCTTAGGAATAGTAAACTATGCAAGGAATTATATAGACAACCTAGCAAAACTTGCTGGACCTTATATGCAAAATTAAGAAAGAATGGTCAAAAATATTTCAATTCTGAAGACATAAAATTAGTTCAGGCCATAAAGGAAAAGGTTAAAAATTTGAAACCTTTAGAGTTACCCTAGATGATAAATATTTTATAATTGAAACAGATGCATCCCAAATAGGATGGGGAGCTATATTAAAACAAAAGCCAAATAAATACTCTGCTAAGGCAGAAGAAACAATATGCAGATATGCCTCAGGTAGCTATAAATTAAAAACAGTGAATAACATTGATAGAGAAATCTTGCAGTTGTCCATGCCATAAACGCATTTAGGTTATACTTAGGATTTAAAGAATTTACGGTAAGAACCGACTGTGAAGCAATATGTAGATATTATAATCAGATAAATAGCAAGAAGAGCTCTACTAGAAGATGGGTTTTATTTGAAGATATTATAGCTGGAAATGGATATAAAGTTATATTTGAGCATATTAAAGGTAAGGATAATAATTTACCTGATGTATTCTCTCGATCTTCTATCTTGCAGAAATGAAGCGTGGGAACTCTCCCACATCATCAATGGAGAAAATGCAATTCGGAGAAAATGCTCTAACAATATTTCCTCCGAATACATTCAATTTCAACCCAAAACGCCATGTAGTTGTCAACAGTAAACAGCAATGTCTACTTGATAACTTTTGGTATCAGGCAAATAATGCAAAAGATAACAAAGGATATTTCTGCTCAGTCCTTAATAGCTTGGCAGAATATTTTAATGAAATAAATAAAATATTGCCAAAATCAGCAGAAATTGAAGCGCGCACAATGATGCCATTATATGTCCTATTTGATGGGAAAAAGCCAGGAATATATGTAACATTTGATGATATATTAATAGAAAAGGTAAAAGCAAGGCAAATGAAACAAGATATAACATTTAGAAAATATTTAGATATTAATGAAGCCTTGAATAGAGCAAGGAGCGGAATAGGAGAAAATTATTATATAGAGCCAGCAGCCAAACAATATATAGAAAGCAATACCATTGCTTCAGCAATTAAAAAAGGAGAAGCTTCAGGCTCTAAGAAGCCAAAAGAAGAAGAGTCACCAAAATATGATTCATATAAGCAATGCCTTGTAAAAGGTGTTGATCCATTGGATGGAGAATATATAGACCAAAAAATAGATGAGAAAATGGAAGAAGCTAAGAATTCAATCATAGCAGAAATAAAAGAACAAGTTCTGAGAGAAGTACGAGTTGAAGTTACTGAAAAAATTTATGAGCTGAAGAATCAATATGAAGAAGAGCTTACAAAGTTTAAGGAAGATCATTTCCTAAAATATGAAAAATATGATCTTGATATGGAAGACTCCCAACTTCCTGAATAGACCACGAATATTGATAATGAATATCAAATAAATAAAAAATAAAAAAATAATAAATATATATATTGCTGAAGTTTTAGCCAGTTAAGCTTTGGAGTAAGCATATGGCACCATGTATGCATGCAAGAAGAGGTTGTTTCGTACATAGCCAAAAGATCTCAAGCATGAATGATGGATGAAGAGGGCAATAATATGAAGTCTAGGAATATAGGCACTGAGGTGTCAAGCTCTGGAAGCGTGCCCTGGAAGACTGTCACCATTGCAGGACACCCTGTCCTGCACTACACCAATTATATGGCTTGTACTGTGTAATACAGTAAAGCCAATAATATGACCGTTACTGTGCCACCGACCGTCAATTATCGGTGCCATGTCGTGTCCCAGAAGAGAAGCTGCGAGAAGCGCCACGCAGGCAGCCGGAGAGGCTTCCTCTTCCCCTATATAAGGAGGAGTCGGGCTTCAGAAGAGGAACATCGGCGCACAAACCAGCAATCCAGCATCCCGAGTAGAGAGCTCATCAGTGACCTCGCTGCTCAGTAGTAGTAGTGTAGTACTTCCACCAATCCAATAAAATCCACTGTAATCAAGAAGTTGTAGTAGAAGAGAGGAGTCCGTAGCAAGGTAATCACCCCTCTCTGTGTGTAAGCCCTTCGGGGATCCCGAAAGGGAAACCCGTATGTAATCTATATTGTGAAAATGAAGTAGTTCTGTTTTTCCCTTAATCTTGTTAGCATGTTTATATGGGTTGGGTTCTTATGCTAGGGATCCTATAGGAGAAACCTCTGCGTGTAGTTCTCTGTTTAGCCTAGTGGCGTTGAAAGAGAACATGGTAGCCGTAGAGAAGTGTTCCCTTCGGGTGGAACTGCCTGGGAAGACGATAAGAAAATGCCTCATATAAACCTGTCTAAAAACATTTAGGGAAATAAGCTTAGCTACTTCTGAAGCAATATAGTTAAGCATACGGCGAGTACTGAGTAGGATTTTACATCTCTGAGAACACCGCCTTTAGTTCGTTGGCCTCGTCAGCCTAAAAGATCCTGTAAAATATTTAAAAGTTAATTAAGTGTGAACAGTAAAAAACGCGACGATTTTTACTGTTCAAAACAGTAAATTTTAATTCTGTAATAGTGAATAGTAAAATTTCAGAAATTTTAAATCTGCACGAGCTGTCTCTCTTGTGCATATAATTGCTGCATATAGAGCTGTCTCTATCGTGCTCTTAAGTGCATTAGTTACTATACCGCTAAATATATATATATATATATGACTCCTATTATATACTCTGGGTGTACATATTCCCATACTCAATATACCTCACATATGAGGGTATTATACCTCTTTATAATTTTTTATATACCTCATTAATTATTCTAAGATAGCTCAATTCAAATAGTATGAAAAAAACTATCACCATAGTGCTCAAATTTTTTATATACCCTTATTACGTACAAAAAAGCAGTATATGTGCAAATAATATAAAATATATAGATTCAAATGAAAAATTTCATGTAACTCACTTTGGAGTATCTACTATTAAATAATGAAGTATATTAAAAATTATAAAGAGGTATATATGATTCACCTATGTGGTATATTGAACATGAGAGTACCTACGCCTAGGAGTACAGAACCATTTTCCTATATATATCTATACCTATTTAATAATAAAAGCATTAAGGCTTATTCTCGGACGTTATTTTTATTTCCGATTTTACCCCTGTGTTCTCAGAAATATTACCCACCACTGCCACCCACAAGTCAGAAAAACGTTCTTTTTTTTCGATTTTACCCCTGTGTTCTCAGAAATATTACCCATCATTACCACCCATAAGTCAGAAAAACGTTTCGTTTTAGCTGGAGCCGGCGAGGAGGAAGCAGGGCAGAGCAGAGGCAGCTTCCCGTTCTCGGGGGTCCATCGTTTCTTTCCGAGGTGAGTGAGACCGACCTCTGCTTCTTCTTGCTCTCTCTTCTTCGGTCTCGTGATTTGCCGGTGAGAAAAAGCGCTAGAAGCGGGAAAGCCGGAGCTCGTTGCATGGTGATTCGGTTGGCGCGGAGGAGGAAATCTTCTTCTTCTTCGTTCTCATTCTGCGTTTCTTTTCTTTCCTCACATCCAACATGTGTTCCACGTTCTTGTTCCCCAAATCTTCCGTCGTTCTGATTTCGCATGAGTTGCAGGGGATTTCAAGATCTTGCTCACCGGATGCGAAGCTGAGCTCCGGGGATGGAGGAGTCGAGGCCGAGGAGGACGGCGCCGGCGAGGGTGCGGGCCGTGCCGATCGCCGTGACGCCGGAGGGGTTCTGGTGCTGGCCGTCGCCGGCGGCGCTGCACAAGAGCCTCAAGAACCCGCACCACCACCACCACCACGGCGGCAAGCAGCCGGCGGCCGGAGGAGTCGGGAGAAGGGGCGGAGCAGGGGCTGCTGGAGGAGCTCCGACGCAAGGGCAGCTGGAGCAGGGAGAGGCCGCGGAGCCTGCAACGGAGCTCGAGCGGAGGAGATCGACGCGGCGGCGGCGCGCACGGACCGGCCGCAGGCGCGATCGCGAGAGCCCCATGTGCGCTCACTCCCCCTTCTCTGTTTTGACTACTCCGTATTTCATTCATTGATCGAGTTACAACTGCTCACCCGGAGTAGCTATTGGGGTGACTGTACGCGCACGCAGCAGGCGAACACCGCGAGACTGACGGCTCGATGGTCTGGCCTGGCCTTGCAAGTTCTTCTCCTGCGGACCAAATATTGCATGTAGTGCACATAATCTTGTCATGGGAAGTACCAGTAGGTAGATGTGTCACGTAAAAAAGAAAGTACGAAGATGTGTACGCTCACCTTTCATGATCAGACCATCGGGCTTTACGGATCTAAATAATTTATTAGTAGTCTTATGATTTAAAAGGCTGCTGGAATATAGCAGGCGACAATGTGTTACTTGCCTGTGTTGTGAGCGAAAGAGTGATCGGCGACTGGCGCTGACCCGTGGCACTCCACCGCCGGCGCAGCTCCGCTCCATCCTTTCCCCTCCCAGCAGCCTGTTGCTCAATCGACGACGTCCATCCTCCATTCCATGGAAAAGCCGGCTCAAGTACAGCGTGCCCATCACCTGTCTCGGCCGTGGTAAAAGGAGAGCACGGGGACGACGGCAGATGATTTCTCCTCTTTTTTTCAGACAAGTGCCGGATGCATTTCCAGTCAAATGTTCAGTTTCTGGCCACCAGACAGTATGCACAAGTAAACATTGCAGTACAGATTTCTATCTCCAGTTCGTGGCGCTGCAGTTTGCTCCTCTCATCTCATCACTGCTCGTTATGTGTGATTGGGCAGTGCATAGTTCTGAGCTGGTCAGTGCAAAGGGTGTGAGCTAGGCAGTACAGGCCCCTTCTTCATCGATGCATTTGCTGCTCGACATGAGCATCAGAACTGAGCAATTGATGTTCTAAACCGGTGCTTGGTGGTCGTCGGTCTGATTTTTTGACAGAAAATCAAGTTCCAGCTGTGGACCGAATGACGGGTATTTGTCGACGGTGTTGGTCGTTGACCTGTCAACCTTCAGCGACAAGCAGTGCAACGATGCTATTTCTTTGATTTGGTGCGTTGGTGAAATACAATTTTACATGCATTTGCAGTACAAGACAATGACGGGGGCAATACATACACATACCCGATTGTTTTAAGCCGATGTTGGTAAGTTAGAAAGCATTGATGTTCAAGAAGGTTAATGTGACTTCAGTACTGCCTAGCTGGCATGGTGACGTGCCCCTGTTGTAGACCATGAGGCAGGCGACGGACGTTAGCGACTCGGTCCAGATCTTAGAGTCCATCTTTGACTCTTTGTGCCTCGCTGCATGAACTCAGTCTGCGCCTGTGTGTTGGCGAAGTACTACATAGCCGAGGTGAGCCATATAGGGATCAATGTAAGCGCAACAGGTTTTAAGCTTCTCCACAAGGGTCACGCTGCACAGCTTCCATGGCCGGTTGTCCTGATACAGGTCGTAACAATGGCAGCTATAAGGGAGGAGTCCAAGAACACACGTGATTCCCTACTGAAGTTTGTCGTATTATTTGTTAGATGAGAAGTAGTCATTTCTTAATTAAGTGTAGTGCCGGATGCAACAAAATGTTCAGTTCTTGTGCCACTTTGCGCATCTTTGGTTAAAGCTACTGTACTCCATCTCCTCATGTGACTATTAGATGCGCTGCTATTCAGTATTCAGAGTGGTATTTGAATAAACAATATTCAGGTAGTTAATTGACGATTTGGACAAGATTGTAATCTTGACATACTGTATGACTGAACTAGACAGTGTGCAACAGATCTTGCTCAGCAAAAAGACTAGATCTGCATAAAAAATCATCATTGACTGAGCATGGAAAATTATCTTTTTAGACTTTCTTCAAGATAATTTCATAAAGATGCATACTGCTAGATTGGATGCAAACTAAAACATTGGCCATTTCATGGAATAAAGTTATTTGTGTAGTATTGGGAGTGCTATTGCCTATTCACAATACGTCAATGTACTTGATATGGCAAAATTGTGGTATTTATGCCTAGAGACCCAAATACATTAGTTTCCAAATACTTGATTTTTTATATGATTTGCTATAAATAAAGTGGCTGTCGCAACGCATGCGTGCATGACCGCATTCAACCTTTTGTAGTAGGAGGCAATTTATGTAAAGGAGATTTAAATGAGACCAACACTGTGTAAAAAAATTTATATCACCATGGATGCAAGTTATGTAAAGCAGTCAATGCCAACTGGTCGATATTAACACTAGCTAGCAGTTCTACACATGGCATAAAAAAATATTAGAACATTTTAACTAAAACAACCCGTAGCAACGCACGGGCATTTTTCCTAGTATATATAAAAGTTGGATGGATTCACCCTCCAAATGAGCATCCACGTCACCCGGATTTTCCTGGACGTCCGATCGAGCTCACGGACGTTCCGTCCCAGATCACCCAGAAACCCGCTGAACACTGTAGCGATACAGTGTTACTGTAGCACGTCAATCCCTACTATATATAAAAGTTGGATGGATTCACCCTCCAAATGAGCATCCACGTCACCCGGATTTTCCTGGACGTCCGATCGAGCTCACGGACGTCCCAGATCACCCAGAAACCCGCCGAACACTGTAGCCCCGCAGGATTTTTGGCGCGCAACTTTACAGAAAAACCCTCGCCACTTTAAAAAAAACACCCCGCCAAGGACCTTGCGGAAAATTAACGAAACTACAGGGGCCTCTGTGAGAAACCGTCCGCAGACCCCCTCTCCCTCTCTCTCCCCGCGCGGCCGCCGAGTTCGCCGCCGGCGCCGGCGCCTCGCGCCGCCGCGCTACTCCACGCCGTTCAGATCGAAGGGCACGGGCGGATCCGCCGTGCTCGCCTCTCCATCCTCGCCGCGAACCGCATGCCGGGGCGCCGCGGAATCGCCGCTGCCACCCTCGGCGGCCGCCGTCGTGTCCGCACGTCGCCGCAGACGCTCCGGCGACCAAACGGTGGCGGCGCAGCCACGTGCGGGTGCGCCGCGACGAGCCGCGTCCTTCGCGCTAACCCGCACGTCTTGGAACGCCGTCGCGCGCCGGCGGCGAGCTCGACGCCACCGTGGAGACTTCGGCCACTGGTGACGTCAACATGATGTCACCGTGGGACTGGGCTGCCAGATAGGCCGCTTGGTGGGCTGGGCCGCCGCTGTGCGGCTGGTTCGGCCTGCTTATTTTTTTTTGTTCTTTCTGTTTTGTTTTTTTCCCAAAACTTTTGTAACTTTTCAAACACAGCTCCAAATCAATTCAGAACAATTTTCAAAAATTTGTAAAAAAGAAAATATCCATTTTGAATACTTTGGGATCTTTTCCAAATTATTTTAAAAATTAAAACGTTCAAATAATACATAGAGGCTCATTTCAAACCTTGACGTCATTTCACAAAATATGGATTTCATAATTTTCTCAAATAAAATCCAGAAATATAATATCAGTAGTACCATTCAATATGATAAACCAATAAAATAATTTGGTACGAAACATCTTATTTAAATAGAGTTTGGTAAATCTTTTAAACACAACTACCCATTTATATCATGGGCTTCAAATCATCAAAATAAGAATACTGCAAACGTAGATACCAGCAAATAGCTGGTTTACACCTATTGTCCAAATAAATATAACTGAATCAAAAACCAAAATTTAAAACAGGGCTTCAAGACATCAAAATAAGAATACTACAAATGTAGATATCAATAAATAGTTGGTTTACACCTATTGTCCAAATAAATATAATTGAATCAAAAGATAAAATTTAAAACAGAACATGCTTCAAGTAATTTAAAACATGTTCTTGGGTGCTTAAACAATTTCCAAGAATTACTAAATGCTGCAAGATCAGTAGCTTCAGCTATATCCATCATAAACATACGAAAAATGTATCACAAAGATAAAAAAACAAATGCTGGTTATTTACGGCATACGATCAAACTTCAAATTTCAATATTTTAAACTTTTAAAAATTTAAAACAGGGCTTCAAGACATCAAAATAAGAATACTACAAATGTAGATATCAATAAATAGTTGGTTTACACCTATTGTCCAAATAAATATAATTGAATCAAAAGATAAAATTAAAACAGAACATGCTTCAAGTAATTTAAAACATGTTCTAGGGTGCTTAAACAATTTCCAGGAATTACTAAATGCTGCAAGATCAGTAACTTCAGCTATATCCATCATAAACATACGAAAAATGTATCACAAAGATCAAAAAACAAATGCTGGTTATTTACGGCATACGATCAAACTTCAAATTTCAATATTTTAAAATTTTCAACGTCTCCCAAATCTGATCATTTCTCAAACGTGAAAGAAATCGAATCTGAAAGACTTTCCAATTTGAACAATTTTCGAAACCTGAACAATTTTTATCCGGAAACTTTCTCTGCATTTTACCTATTTTCAAATCTGCACACTTTCAGAATTTGGACATTTTCCAAATTTTACCACAATAACGCGGCATACAAATTTGAATACTTCGCAATTTTGGATGCCTTTCAAATCTAACCATTTTACAAACGTAAAAAGAATTCAGATCTAAGTAACTTTCCAACTTGAACAGTTTTCGAACTCTAGACAATTTTAAAACGTACGCTCTCTTTGCATTCGAACGATTCTCAAATTTGCACAGCTTTTAAATGTCGACATTCCCAAATTTGTATTTTACCACACGAGCGCGGTGTGTCGCCGCGTCCAGATGTCTAGTTTTTGTGTATAGTTGACAACCTTTTTCTGAACCACCGGTTTTCCATAGAACATACAACACCGATTACACTTTTTATGAAAGGGGCCTCACAATGATAAGAGCATCTCCAACCATGCCAAAACTCCTCCAAACGGTTCCGGCAGATAGCCCGGTCACAATTTGTGCGGAAACTTCCATCCAACCGCGGACCCTAAACTAAGTCCAAATGTCCGGACTGTCCGACAAATTCTAAAGGTAGCCTAAATGTGGGGCGAGTTTGGGGTCACCCGGATGCGCCCGGACGGGTCCACCACGTTGGACCTGGCAAGGCGGGGCCATGAAATTTGAAGCCAAAAAAACCACGCCGGTCACTCTCTTTTCTCCACTCCTGGCCGACACTTTCATTTTTCCCGCCGCTTCCACCACGGAAATCTCCCGTCCGTCGCCGGCGGCGCTTAGAATGGAGGCGGATTTGGTGGCCCATTATACGGAGAAATAGAAGAACAATGATGGATAAAGCTCATCCATACCTATTAGACTTGATGAAGAGGACGGCCCGTCCAAAGGTGGTACCAGAGTCAACCGAAAGAGGATGATGGGTAGAAGGATAGGGCAGTCGTGACGGCGCCGCAACGAAGATGTCCGCCACATGGACGGATGTCTTCTCAAACAAAGATGAAACCATGAAAAAAATGGAGAAAGAAAGGAGGAGGAGAAGGCGGAGAGGCATGATGCATTCATAGCTTTGCAAAGGGAAATGATGGAGTTTGATCGGATGCGACTCAAGGAGAGGATGGACTTGGAGAGGGCAAGATTAGACCTGGTGAAAGAGGAGGCTCGGGTGAAGATGCAATTGGAGCAGAAGAAGATACAAGATATCCTAGCGGTGGAACAAGAAAAGGTGAGTCTTGCAAGAATCACCGAGGAACGGAGGATCATGTTCTAGGACGCAAGCCTTCTGGATGAGCCTAGCGCAAAGTGGATCCTCATGATGAAGAAGAGGATCTCCGACCGCGACCTCGGCCAACGTGAATCAGGTGGATCCGCAGAATGAGAAGAGATCACTTCTCATTATCATTCTTGTATCGGACAACTTGTTGAACTTCGTTCAATTCGTGTTAAATTCGGACATATTTTTATTGTAATTTGGTGATCGGATCGACGTTGCATGTGGATGCATGAGTTTGTGCTTTGGTTTTGGGGGATGCGGTTGTAGGAGCCGAGTTTTGGGGGTTGTCCGGTCGTTGTCCGCGGACACGCCCGGACGTGTTCGCGGATAGCTTGGGGCTGATTTTGGGGGTTGTGGTTGGAGATGCTCTAAGAAGGCAATCAAGTCCTTCGTCAGCAATCTCGCGGTCAGAAGTCTGACCCTAGGCACCCATCTCGCTGCCGGGAACAAGACACCTGGGTTGAGGCAGGTACGAGCCACAAAGTTGGAGTCGAAGATCCTCCGTTGAGGCACATTGGCTAGGAGGAAGAAGAATTGAGGTGCAGGGTCTGCACTTGAATGCGGAGTGGCCGTCCCATCGACCTGGAGTAACAATGGAAAAACTTCACCGATGTTGATTGATGAATTCCGAGAAAACATAAGAGCAACTTCACGGACTTACCTTAGAGCTTCAGATCACGGTTCCTCCACCCCTCTTTTGTCGTCATGTCGGGTAGAACGGGCAAAAACATGGAGCTCTGTCGAGCATTATTGATGAATCCATCGCTAGATCGAGAGCCATCCCTCAACTCGACATGAAGATATCGCACAAAAACTCACCGGCCTTCTCTAATCGTTGCTTGTGGCGATTGAGATGGATTTCTGTGCACGAACATTGCGCAAAAAACCAAACATACAGTTCTACACCTAATCCTATGTGTACTATGCACAATGGCATGCTAATGCTCTTTTAGCCAATTTGGAATAGTAAATGCTCAACAAAATTTTTGGAATACTTTGAGTGCATCAAACGTCAGTCATAAATGGTTGACAATAAAGGTGGGACACTTGGGTATTCAAAAGGGGTACATTGAGGCGTATGGATCAAGAGCGGGATTTGTTCATCCGTGTGATGGAGAAGATACTCTGGGCCCACTCGGTGAGATAATGTCTTTAAAGCTGCACAACATATGAGTAGGTCATTGGGGATGTAATATCACAGAACGAGTTATATAACCTTTGTCGATAACGAGATAAAATAAAGCATAGGATGTTCACGATCATATCTCGGACAAGGTAGTATCAAAGGAACTAAAGGAATGAATATTCATATTTATGGTTCAACGATGATATTCGTAGAATGCCCAGGGACCGTCACAGCCATCCAGGTCTCACTGACGGTCATTGGCGAGCGAGGGGTCTCGACCATGTCTGGAGTATTCTCGAACCGTAGGTTAACACACTTAAGGTCTTGATGATGCTAGGAGATCGTTTTGGAATTATCGGAATTATAGAAATAGGGAGAGAGAATGAACCAGAAGGGTTCTGGTGGAATCGGAAGGGTTCCGGGGAAGACCGAAGAAAGTTCGGGGTGGTCCGGAAATATTTTCGGAGTCACGTGAGATTAAATAATATGTAAATATATTTAATTATGAATTATATATATTAAATAAAAGGAAAATTGGACAAAATACTTAAATGGGCCAAAATCCATAGGTAAAGCCCATAGTGGGCTTTGGTGCCCTAGAGAGAGGAGGGGTGGTGCGCATGGGCCAGGGCTGGGCCCATGGCGCACCCCCATGTGGCGCACCAGCCCCTCCCCCTCTCCTCTTGTTTAGTCCCACGTTGGGGAGCAGGTGCTTAGGTAGCCCTGCTCCCCCTATTTAAGGGGCATATTAATTGAATTAAATACGACAAAATACAATTAATTTTTATGTGCGCCGAGGATGACTATGCGCGCGTGAGAAAGCTATACCGCAGTACGCCGTCATGCTGCAGAATTCCACCCAAAAGTTCTACTTCCGCTATCTTGGCTGGATGGGAGAGCCCAAGAGTCTTTGTCAATTAAGCTCCGCAGGTGTGCGAGTACTCGGAGGCGCCACACTTGGGGCGCCAGGCGTCATCGTCGCTCCGTCTTCGTCGCGCCAGGTTCTTCACGACCTCGAGGTCGGCTACGTCGGCTACATCAACAGCGCTTGTTGCGGGAGCGTAATCCCCGCTATCGTTCTACAAGGGTATGTTATCGATGTCTTCTCCGTTACCGCATTACTACATAGTTAGATCCTTGGCTAAGTTTTGGCGTACGTTGGTTAGAAAAATTATTGTTTTCTGCTACGAACCCCTTCATGTTTCTGGTTCTCTAGTTTCCTATCCCAATGTTGTTTCTCTTCCTCTCATGTGATCCGACAACACACCAGCGTTTTGGACTACCTTGCATAAGAGAGACGTGTCTCCAGCAGGCACTGTGTTTGTTAATCTTGTAATAAATGACTTTAATAAAAAAGATATATCAAAACTAACTTTTGTAGTCAATTAAAAAAATGGAAATACGTTAAGCTTATCGTTCTGCTTTTGAAATATAGATGTACTTAAATTCCCAAGCAAGACACTCATGGATTGTTCTGCTTTTGATGAAGCCATAATAGTTCTTATGAATAGAAGAAATTATAATTTTGTAATATATTAGCAAGGATTTTCAGTAATATTATAAGTTTATCATTAATTACTATTAGCAATCCTACTTCGGGAACGAGTATAGATCATCAAACTGTTACCAACTTATTAATAAATCCATTGTAGTTTGTAATACACATTTGATAACAGAAAATAGATCGTGCGAGCTGCTCAATTTATACATGAGAACTTTCTATATATTTGTTTACATAACCATACACTACATACTTCTATTAAGATATTTGTTAGGTTGTATGGTTTAGAATATCTACCAATACGTTTATTAATATTTAGAATACAAAACAACATTCACACAACTATAAATATATATTCTTATAACTCATTAGTTGTAACAAAATCAAGGAGGTGTTTTCCCTTTTTCCACATTTAAGGTGGGTTTGTATCATGTGTATGACAATATCTCACAAAAATGTGCAATTTGGATATGTTCTTAATGATATACACACTGCAGCTATTTTAAGAAAAACTGAGAAAAATATTGTATGGGTAACAATTATAATTAAGTAGTATACAACATATATATTTCAAATCTACAATAATAAGGTTATATTTGTAAGAAAGTATAAAAGTTTAGTATAAATGAAATCCTACTTTTAGGTTTCTAATGTAGTATACACAAAGCGAAATGAGTGAACTTGCACACTAAAATATGCATAATTACGTCTAGGTATGTATGAATAAATAAAAGTCTATAAGGTCTTATATTTAGGAACAAGGTAGTAAAATATTACAAGTACAATTTTCTTTTTGTTCGCATAGTTTTAACCCCACAATTAGAAATATTACTGAAATTTAGTTGGTGTGCTTTTCTATAATGAATATTTTGTAACAAAAGTTTGTTAGAACTTTTTTCCTACTTTGCATAATACATAGAATTTATATTTATTTAAGGTAAATATATGTAAAAGTATGATCTAACAAATATTTCTATAGCGGTTTCTAATGTATGATTATGTATGCATATAGAATTTGTATCTAATAAACTTAACCAATGACACTAATTTTCCACGGTCTAATTTTTCTACCAAGTCAAACAAAAAGTGTGCATGCTTTATACTTGGTATTGAAAAAACATTGGATAGATTCATCACCAAAACAAAATAGTGTTTATTCTAATAGGTTTGCATATTTAGAGTTTATTATTTGATATGTTACCATCTACTGTTCACAAGTCACTTGATAGTTTATGAAATAAAAATGAGTTGCTCGAAACTAAACATGGAAGTCCAAGCTACACAGATTTCCGTATAGTTTACATGAATTATAAAGCAAAGGGCATAGCATAGTAACTAAACTTGTTGTCATCATTCACATTGGTTTTTTTCTTATGTCTCAATAGATCCGTGGTGTGTACTTTCTTCAATAAATTAACCATGTTGCACAAGACGAACATGCTTTTTCACCATAAACAATTCATGTCTTTTTACCACTACTAATATTGAGATGTATGGATTGAGTTTGTATAGATGATATTGTTGCATTTTTGTCTTGTGATATGCTTTTTATATGTATTTCTACTATATTTAGAAATATTTTAAGTGAAATTATGGTTAAAGTTGTGCATTTTTTACCAAAAAACATCCATGCTTCAACTTATTAGAGTGATTATTTAAATGTTTTATGGGTGTAATAGATAATAGCAGATTAATTACTGTACAATTTACCATCTTGGGCCCCTCCCTTCTCAGGGCCCTGGGCGGTCGCCCTTTTTGCCCGACCTATGGGCCGGGTTTGGCCACCGCCCGCCAGAGATGCGAGGCCCTTCTGCCTTCTCGCCAAAGGGGAGCACATCTTTTTGGTACTCGTCGCAGCGATCAACACATGCCATTCTCCAATTGGTGTCGTCCCGGCGGCAGTGGCGAAACCAGCTGAGTGACATAGCCTGGGCAAAGTATGAAGGCTCATCGCCAACATCATTTTGCCCGTTGAAAAAGTTCATTAATTCCTCATTAGCAGCTACATCTTTAACGAAAGATTCTATAGAGAGCCCGCGCAGCTGCCCGGACATGCCGGGCTGAAGCTCCGCCACTGCCCGGCGGCGGCGTGGGTACCCGTAGAGTCGAGCTCACAATGACACCATTTGGTGGAGAATGGCCCATTGGAGTTATGCTTTTTTTTGCGTCCTTTTGTAATTGTGAGGTATCCTGTTTCCTTTCAAGTCTTCCCTGTAAAACGTAAACCCACCGCTCATGAGTTCTGAGCAATGTTGCTCCACCCTTCAAGTCCGTATAATGTTCGAAAAAGAAAGAGTACGGGATAATTTACTAACTGTCACACTTTTCTCAAATCTTTTATTATTTGCCACATTGAACACCACGTGTCAGTGACACGTGGTGTACTGGTGTGGCAAATAATAAAAGTGAAAAAAAAACTACCTGCAGATGCTCTCGTCGACATTGCCCGTTGCTGTTAATTTTATCCATGAGCTAGAGGAAACATGGGCGTACGTGTGATTAGGAACTAATCAAACCTTTCATGGGGACGAAATCACGTGCTGGTCCTTGTCCTTGACGCACATGAGTACGTACTCTGCATGTGTACTCGATCGTGAAAAGTCAACCGCGCGCACGGTCAAAACTACTGTAGTAGCTAGAGAAAGATCCAAGAAAGAACCCATGCATGTTTGCTTTCCTCCATCCATTGTTTACACACCAAGGAAGGGCAAGTGTGATGGTTTTGGTTTCGCTTAATTGATTTGGTAACATGCATGCCATCGACGACCGCCAAATCTAAGGTTTGAACGCTTCTTCCACCAAAGTTGTTGTTTGGCATCCTGCGTTATCCCACAATAATAATACTGTATCAATGATATATACGCTTGAGAACCACGTCAAAGCATTGTTTCTTCTTGACAATAATAGAAAAAAGGTTCTCCACATGAACGTCTCAACTCAAATTAACCGTGTTACAAGATCACACACTTGACCGTTATTGGTCAGCAAACATATAGAGATTACATAGAAATCACACGTAGACTAACCCGTGTCATCCACATTGACTGCAAACTCCGCCACAGAGACAACCCCATGGTCACACTTCCTCGCCTCATGTTTAATGAGATGACTGCACACTGTTTTTTGGATTCCTTTGGTTGAGTTTTGTATTCGTTCTTTTTGCTGTGTAGCACATTGGATAATAGCTTTATATATACTAAATATTTTGTGTGGATTTAGTGATGCAAATATCAAGGTTATCCTATTTCGAAATAACAAAGGCTGGTTTTTTTCGGGGCCCACCGGCAATCACATCCGATGTTTGAAATTCATGTGTCTCACTAAAATCGGGTTTACCTTTTTTCGTTGTAGATGACCATTCAGTGATGTTGATGAGACAACAATGGATATCAAGATGCTAGTGTTAACTCGATCATTTTTTATGTAGTCTTCAATACATGTAGAATAGGCAACTATATACCTTCAAAAAGTTGTTTATACATCACTTTCAGTTGTCTTGTTTTTTAAAACATGCAAGAATCATATCGAACTAGTGACTTTGATATTCTAACCAAGTCTGGGTAAAATGGCCAAATAAATCGAATGATTTGTTTAACTACCTCCATGTCCAAATGTTGAATTTTAACATATACAGTAAACTCACATTAACAATCATTTTTACAAATATGTATCTCTAGAAAAGTACGACATGCATATTATACCAAAGTCCAGGATTGGTAACTTAACTCGAATAAGGTATTCTTGGTGTCTCAAATATAAAAAAAAAAATTAGATTTTGGTCTTCTGATATAAATAAGTAAGGAGGATATTATTATAAAGGGAAAAGGTGAAAACATAATGGAGTTTCTGTTTCAACGAAATTTATTGTTATGACGTAAGAAATTATTAAAAAAATGAAAACTTGTTTCTTAGGTATCTCAAAATTCAAAGCAACTATTAGAAATTAGAGATTTACAGGCATACCAAAATTCTAAATTGCAAACTAAAGGAAATTAGAGATGACATGGAATATAAATTTTATAAACCATAAGTTAGTAAAACGCATTAATAAATTTGGGATGAAAATTATGTAGCCTTACAAATTCCATGGCTCTCCGCAATATTTTATATTTATCCCCTGAAATTCTATAACATGACCGTTTGCTCAGTTGGTTGTTGCGCGTGCAAAAAGCGCCATCGTATCATCGTAAAAAGCCTTTCTAGTGAGGTGAGGGGGTCAAATTCACAAGGCATCTAGTGGAGTGACAAAACAACTATTGAATAACCAAAATATTTTGTTTTCTCGGCAAACTTAATGAATCTAGTGTAGTTCACAACTATTGAATAACTAAAATATTTTGATTTCTCGGCAAACTTAATGAATATTGTGAATAACTAAACTTTTTTGTTATATTACTGAAAAAAGACGTATAATTTATTTCCTGAAGTCAAGAAATGCCTACATATATGTAGGAAGACGAAGGTAGGGAATAATTGGGCCCCTTCCCTAAATTCAAAAAAAGGAATGCCCCTTAGGGACCTTTCTTTGGATACCTAGATTTTTGACATCTTAGTCTCGCCATTTTCAATTCTCAAATCGAATCAATATCCCTGTTAGTACCATGGCGAAAGAAAAAAATTGGAGCGTCAGACCCAAATGAATCGAAACAGAGGTGCAAGTGGGCTGATGGCCGCAATTTTGATCAGACGGACCACGCGGAACCCATCGTACGGTCAGGAACCCGGAGGTTCGAGCGCAACTAATCCGCAGGGGACGCTCAGCATTCCCCAACATTTTATCATTCGAAATGAGGTATAATTTCCACTAGAGGAAGCCAAATCGAGCACCATAAGGCCACGTCGCCACTAGAAACTGTGACTGCTTAACCTATAGCCTCTCTACACAGAAGAACATAAATATCCTAGTAGAAAAAAATATACTAGTATTATGAAACACACTACACCGCATTACAAGATTGCTGGCTCGGTCCACGATCGGATCCAAGTCTCCAAGACGAGCATCGCCACCAACCCCGCCACCGAATCAACTACTGTATTTGTTTATCCATTCCCTCCCGCGCCGTGACATGATCCGGCTCCTCCGAGGAATTTTCAAAGGGGAGACGCTGTACGCGCTGTATCATTTCCCTCGTTTAAATCGCATCATCCCCGCACATGATCTCCCCGTCTCTCTCTCTCTCTGCTGCTCATCTTCTGTCTGCAGTCTTCTCTTCCCGGACTAGACTAGCCCCCGCTTCCGCTGCTGCTTCTCGTCTATCTCTGAAATGCGCGATGACAGGCCCTCGCGGTACCGGCGGCGGGTCGCCACCCTCCTCTTCCTCCTGCTCGCGCTCTTCGCGGGTGGTGTCGCCGGGCAGCAGCCCCCGCCGGTCCCGCCGGAGCTGCGGAGCGTCGAGGAGCAGCTCACGGGGCTCACCACGGACGTCGCCAAAACCATCTCCGAGAGCTTCAGCTTCTGCGTCGCCGACCCGTCAGTACCCTCTCCTTCTCTTCTGCTGGTCCTGCGTCGGATTTGCTCTGTTTTGCCTTCCTCCCGCTGAGCATACGAATTCGGCGGGGACTGATCCTGGTTCTGTTTCATCTGTTGGTGCGCATGCAGGGTGGAGGACTGGAACGAGGCCTTCAACTACACATCCAACCTCGGCTTCGTCAGCAAGTGCCTCGACGACACCAGAGGTACCAAACTCCTCCCAAGTCCCAACACGCACCACCTCCCGTCCCGGGCTCTCCGATTGCTCGCTCCATTGATTCGTGCAGCTCATCTGCTCGATGAATTGCTTCCTTGATGCGTTTCTCGATTTGGGTCTGGTTGACTAGTGCTCGATGCGATTTGCTTGTTTATCTCCATATATTTTTTAATATTCTCAGTGATCGAGTTGAATGATCTCGTTTTGCTACAGTTGCTCCGCTGATTAAATTAGTTGCTAGCGACGGCTAACCGTGTCTCATCTTCTCACCGGACTGGATGGAAGTGGAACACGTCCAAATGCTCCACTCCAATGCACCCGGCTAGCATGATATCTTTTTAATGCATTTGTGGGCGCTAATGATCCTACTTTAATCTCCTACTAGTAGATCCATGCCTTTTGTGCGGTAACAAAATCCATTTCAAATCTCATGTCTAGATAACGATCAATGCACTCTCTGTTGTTGTAAACTCGTACTATCTGTGTCCTGGAAGCAACACATGTAGACGAGGACGGCTTCTCTCTTTACGATTGAATTGTCGTCCTGCACATTTTCTCTCAGGGTGAAAGGTCTGACAGAGACTTGGTGTCATGGACCCGTGACAAGTGGAGATCTCAAAACTACAATTTATATCTTACGTCATACTTGAGTGTGACCTCGAAACCGTTGGGTTTGACATGATCAACGCCAAATAATGTTGTCTGATCGTTTCTATGATTGGCACGGCTTAGCCACTTGCTTGACTTATCACCACCTTGTCTGAAAAAATCTGGCCTTACTATTTATTTTTCATTTTCATATCTTATTTTACGCGGAAAACAACATCCTCAGTTCCCACCTGAAAATCCTTTGGTTATTGGGTCTATAGTCACATCCTTTTTCACATTGTATCATACAAAAGCAACTAGTTTCGGATTACAAAATAAGGTGTCTGATGTCAGAAATATGTTCCCAGGTGATATGGCGCAGCGTTTATGCACGCCGGCAGAAGCGAAATTCTACTTCACAAGCCTGTATGACGCGAAAGGCGAGAAGAATCTATTCCTGAAGACAAACATAAACTGTGGCCGGTCCTCTTGGGCGTCCGGTTGTGAGCCAGGATGGGGTTGCTCTGTTGGTTCAAACCCTGTCCCCAGCAACAACGACAAAGACACGATTCCACTGAGAACTACCAACTGTCAGCCGTGTTGTGAGGGCTTCTTCTGTCCACGCGGTCTAACTTGCATGCTCCGTGAGTTCTTTCGGCAACATCGATCCACATGACTTTATTATGATGACTTGGCATTTGCAGCAAGATCAAACATAGGCTTGTGAAGTGACTCGAGTTTCTCCTGTCTCATCTGACTACAGCTTGTCCACTGGGAGCATACTGTCCACGTGCCACAATGAACTCAACCACTGGTCTTTGTGATCCGTAAGATGTCTTCTTTGTGTTTTTGTTTTGGAGTTTGGTTTCATTATAAACAAATGCAGTAGCCATGTAGCTGAGCTGCTAAATTTATACAGATATGAGTATCAGATAACTCTAAACTCGACCAATGGCTGCGGTGGTGCTGACAATTGGGCTGATTTTGATAGCACCGAAGATGTCTTCTGTCCAGCTGGTTACCACTGCCCAACACCAACATCTAAACTTGACTGTAGCAGTGGGTAATGATCAAACCTATGGTATCTCTATCACACCTTCCATACTATGTGAATCTGTTTTAAAGTTGTTTCTTGTTTGTTGCTTCTGCAGGCATTATTGCAAATTAGGTTCCACCGCAGAAAAGAGTAAGCACCATTAGCATGCCTTTACCACGGTTTCATCTTTAATGATACCACCATTGTATTTATTATTGGATAAGCTGACTTTGGATTAAAATTTCAGACTGCTACATAAAACGCTCATGTAAGGAAAACAAGGAGAATGAGAACATCATCGTTTTGGGCGCTTGTTTAGTGGTAAATCCTGTAATACTGTTTCAGCATTTCACTATTTTGCTAGATCACCTCATATTTGTAGCATTATATCTTCTCGGTCCACCTATTGCAACAATTTTCCTTCCATGTTCGTAATTCAATTTGCTTAGCCAACAATAGTGCACCAAGTGATGTGTTTGCACCAAGGATTACGAAATTCAGGCTTGCTACTTGATGCAGGGTGCAATAGGAGTGTTGCTGTTGATCATATACAACTGCTCAGGTCAGTTTCTTACGATTCGTGAACGGAGAAAGGCGAGATCGAGGGAGAACGCGATTCAGCTGGCTCGGCAGCAGCTCAAAGCTCACGAGGGATGGAAGGCCGCCAAACAGCTCGCGAAGAGGCATGTAACTGGCGTGCATGATCATATTTCTCGCACAATTTCACGCAGGAGATCCTTTAGACAGCAGTCAGATCCTGAGAATTCTGGCCAGAGGGTGCAGGAAGCGCGCCTGATGGGTTCGGTAAAGGCACATGAAATGTCAGACTCTGCCGTGTTTGCATCTCAGAGGAGAAGCGAGATATCTGAAGTCATGCCTTCGGTTGTCATGGACATAAGCGACGAGGGAGAAATTGTTGCTGCCAATGACAAACCCGCACCAAAAGGCAAGCACAGATCAACTCACACTCAGATATTTAAGTATGCATACGGTGAGATAGAGAAGGAGAAGTTCAGGCAGGAAGAGAACAAGAACATGTCCTTCACCGGAGTGATTGACATGGTAAAGTCGCAACAAAAGGAGATAACTAGACCTTTGCTCAAGGTTGAGTTCAAGAACCTGACATTGTCACTTGGAAAAAGGAAGCTGCTGAGGTCTGTCACAGGCGAACTCCTGCCAGGCCGTGTCACTGCAGTCATGGGCCCCTCGGGAGCCGGTAAGACCACGTTCCTTAATGCTGTCGCCGGGAAGGTAACGGTTATCAAATGACCGGTTCAGTCCTTGTTAATGGGGACCATGGAAGCATACGTTCTTACAAGAAGATCATTGGCTTTGTGCCTCAAGACGACGTTGTTCATGGGAACTTAACTGTGGAGGAGAACCTTTGGTTCAGTGCAAATTGCAGGTAATGGTCTTATACCAGATACACTTCTAGTAATTAGCTCATCAGTTTCTTAGCATTTCTATTGTAATCTGTCAGGCTCCCTGCGAGTATGTCACACCGTGATAGGGTTCTCATTGTGGAGAGGGTTATAGTCTCCCTGGACCTTCAGGGGATAAGAAGTTCGGTGGTTGGGACGGTCGAGAAGCGTGGGATCTCTGGTGGGCAGAGGAAGCGTGTCAATGTGGGCATTGAGATGGTGATGGAGCCATCTCTTCTGATCCTGGATGAACCCACCTCTGGCCTAGACAGTTCTTCGTCTCAACTGCTCCTCAAAGCTCTTCGTCATGAGGCACTTGAAGGCGTCAACATTTGCGCCGTTGTTCATCAACCAAGGTTATTTCTCGAACAAATATTTATTTTCCTGGAGACAACTCAATATTCTTAAAGGTTTCTTATATGTTTTTATATGTTCTTCAGCTATACACTGTACAACATGTTTGATGATTTGATACTTCTGGCAAAAGGAGGCCTTATTGTTTACAATGGTCCGGTCAAGACCATCGAGGAGTTCTTTGTAACTCTTGGAATCCATGTCCCAGACCGCGTAAATCCGCCAGACCATTACATTGACATTCTTGAAGGCATTGTGAAGCCTGAGTCAGGCGTTAATGCGAAGCATTTACCAGTTCACTGGATGCTGTACAATAACTATGATGTGCCAAGTGACATGCAAGATATCCTCAAGGAAATGGGTGAAGAAAACCCGCAGATTGATCCCAATCGTTCGATGTCTGGATCAACCCCTCATTGCTTCCCTGGCGTAAGGAACGCTTTTTCAGAAGAACGCAACCGTCTTGAGAACCGTTTGTCGAAACCTGATGATCTATCCAGCAGAAGAACACCTGGAATCCTAAAGCAATACAAGCACTACCTGGGAAGGTACAGTCAGTATTCACAGTTACAAACTTCTTCTAAATTATTTGAATGGATTTTGATCAGTTGTTACTTCATAAATTTCATTACAGAGTTACGAAACAGCGGTTGCGTGATGGTAGACTGCTTGGGGTTGATTTCCTGATACTAGGACTAGCTGGGATCTGCTTGGGGACGATTGCGAAACTCAGCGACCCGACATTTGGGATGCCTGGCTATATTTACACTATCATTGCCGTTTGTAAGTTCAGTTATTCAGAAACCACCGTGTTGCACCATACTTGATTTGGAGTTCACTGACTTTACTATCTATCTATTCGTGGTGCAGCTCTTCTGTGCAAGATTGCAGCGTTGAGGTCATTTTCACTCGAACGATTGCAATACTTCAGGGAAAGAGAATCTGGGATGAGCACGCTGGCCTACTTTCTTGCGAGGGATACAGTCGATCATTTTAGCACGGTCCTGAAACCGATCATCTATCTCTCCATGTTTTACTTCTTCAACAATCCGAGATCATCGATTGGTGATAACTACACTATACTCATCGCACTTGTGTACTGTGTGACTGGGATCGGATACACTTTCGCCATCTGTTTCAGTCCAGGCTCGGCACAGCTGGTATGTGCCATGCTGACTAATCATATTGTGCAGCCTTTTCTGATGACTGGTTACACAAAGAGAGACTAATCTTGAGGTTTTTTTCCGCAGTGTTCTGCACTGATACCTGTGGTTCTGACCTTGTTATCCACTCAAAGGACTACCCCAACATTTCTGAAGATGTTGAGCTATCCAAAGTGGGCACTAGAGGGCTTCATAATTGTGAACGCGAAAAGGTGTTTTTTTTCTCATGAACACATGTTAAATATTCCATCCAGATGCAAGATTCTCACGTTATATGACTATGTCTACTATTTGTCTACTACCTTTGATTCTAATTTGCCGCTCTCTTTTCGTTGCAGGTATCCTGGAGTTTGGCTAATAACTCGATGCGGCTTGCTATTCAGGAGCGGTTTCGACATTAACAACTACAAGCTTTGTATTCTAGTTCTGTTTATGTACGGCCTGCTCTTCAGGATAGTTGCATTTGTGGCAATGGTTTTGCTGAAGAAGAGATGAGCCTGAGTGTGATTGCACCCATTTTTTCATATCTAGTTTCTTCATTTTTTGTAGAAGGTAAATAGGTTTAGATGTTCTTTGTTACTGAGATCTGTAGAAGAGTCACTGTGGAATGTAAATAACAGAAGTCAAATACAGATGCACAAAATAGAAGTATTCACACCTTATATCCTCGTCATTATTTTCGTCACCAGACATCGGATTTCTTGGCTGAGCTAATTAAGCAGTGCCTTTCTTCTTCCCCGTATCACCTTTTTTGCGTATGTTCCATGGAAGATTCAACAAATGGGACATACTGTTTTGACTGATAGGTTTAGATGCACCCGTTATAGTAAAATGTAAATAAATCAAACAATTTTTTAGATGTATATCTGTACGTTCTATGCTCGCACAAAGTTTAAAAAAAATATTGTATGCGAATATAGAATATAGAGGATGAAGAACAGAAGAAGTCAGAAATTACTATATGTATAGATGTTTTGTTACAGCTTGGAGAAAGCAAGAAACTAATGGATGTTTTTCAGCTATGTAGCTACACGGATGATCTCGAAGGTGCACCAATTTTTTGTCGTTTAACTTGACTTTATTTGCTTGGATTTGTACATCAAGATGCAGTTTGCTTCCCCTTTTCACTATGGTTGGCGCTGATGGAGGACGGGTTCCATGGAGCATTTTTTTTCTATTTTTTTGAAATCGACATTTTACAGGTTTTACTTTTCTTGAAATAGACATTTCTTAACAACAAAGTACACATTTTTACAAGAAAAATGATCAAGGTTACATTATTCCCATGGATAATGATGAAGGTTTACTTTTTTTTAATTGATTTTTTTTAAATCTACTTTTTTTTTAATTGATGAAGGCTAGTGTTCATATTACTAAGTATATGAAAGCTGAACAAAACGGCGGCCTCTCCGCGCTCCGAGCACTGTAGCAACTACAGTGTGCTACACTGTTGAACAGTGTCGTGGTATTTTTGCAAAAAGGCCCCTGTAATTTACGAAAATTATAAAGAGGTCCTCCGTACATATAGGCTGCCCCCTAACCCTAGATCTCGGGCTGCCCTCATTTTCCCCCACTCGCCTTTCCTGCCCCGACGCGGCCGACTCCGTCCCTCCGCCGCCGCCAAGCCCGGAGGAGACCCAGGCCCTCGCGCGCGCCTACACCGCGCGGCCGACGGCGCCGACTGCTCCGCCGTTGCCGCGGCCGCCACCCCGTCCAAGACCGCCCGGCAGTGCCGCCACAAGGTCGAGAAGATCCGTCGCCGCCTCCGCTCCAAGAAGCGACGCCCCTGCCTCATCCTCGACGGCATACACCTCCTCGACGATCCCTCCTCCTCCCCGTCCCGCTCCCGCTCCCCGTCCCAGCCGCCACCCGCCTCTCCGATCCCCTCCCCGTGCAAGAAGAGGAGACGACGGTCCGATGCCGAACACGACGAAGGGGAGAGCGACCTGGTGCAGGCGATCTGAACGATCGGGGAGGGGTTCGTACGGGCAGAGCTCAGGAGGATGGAGGCGGCCAGGGAGGCACAGTGGATGCGCATGGACATGGCGCATCCGCGGCAGCTGCAGTGTAGCCTGATCCCTTCACAAATATCCAGGGAGAAGCACATGCCACGGTCGCTGCCTCAACTTCTCCTGTACCTCGCTGCACCTAGCTCCCTTGCAGGTATCCAGCTCCTCTCTTTCTCTTTATTTTCTTCTTCCCCTTCCTCTACATTTCTCTATACTGATCTAACACATGCGTACAAGGTATTTGATGAAAATCCTATATAGAATTAATAGATGTAGTGCTATTTATGCTCACTGTAGTTGTTTGGGATTTTAGTTCATGCATTTAAGGACACCAGCATGCTAAAGAGATAGATTTCGTATGTGCTCATGTATTTGCTAAAGCAAATTATTCAGAGGAATGAAAATTGGTTCAAACTGGAGCACATTTTTTACACTTATTTCTGAATAATAATTCATATCCACAATATCACCAGGATTAAATTCTTTGGTCCTGATCGGGCAGATGTAACCTAACCGCTGAACATCAATATGCTAAAGAATGTAGGACAAATGTTATCTTCCAATGAATGGAAGAACAAAGAAAAAAGTGTGAACAGATTTCTGCATATATTAGCAATTACCAATTTTAATATTTAAGCTTGCCTTCTCAATCCTTCTCTTTCTGTGTTACTGTTGACTTATTTGTTTTCTCTCTTGCTGCACATTGTACTCGGTTTTGTGCAATCCTTTGTGAAGATGTCACGGAAATGCAAATTTTGATCCTCACGAGTGCCTGCAAAACTATATGATGATAAAAAATTCATGGTCCTTTTGGATTCTTTGTATCTGCAAAGTGAAATAATATTTTCCCATTGATACCCTATATAGTAGGTACGAATCAACAAATTTCATGACCACCTCAACCAAGAATATTTTGCTATTTTGTTGCTCAGGACTGTGAACTGTGCTTTGTAATTTCGATCACTTTATCGTTCCACAAAATAGTACTTCGATTTCTGCATTATAGCCATTTACCTTGCAACCTTTTTCACTATATCCACTTTGACGGATCTGAGTTGGCACTTCTTCAATTAATTTTCATCATAATTTCACTAGCCAGAATGCATAGGGATTTTCTGGTTGCTGCTTGTGTAACAGCTAGAGAAAGAGAGAGAGCTTACATAGATCCGCACCTGATTGATAGACTCATGTGATTGATTAACTGATGCAGCCATCAACTTTTCCTTCTTAATTATTAGAAATATTTGAAATTACTTGCATTTGTAAAACCGGGACATAATAAGAGAATGATCATTTTTATAAGAAAAAAATTAAGTTTCTGTTATTGTACTATCTGTCTTTATGAGTTCTTCAATGGCGCTACTCTTGGACCTCAACATCACGACTTGCCACGACTTTCACATTTAAAGTTACATACTCTCTTTTAGATTTATCTCCATTTCAGTAAAGCTCTTGGACTTTCACGAATTGATTATCTTACTATCTGTTGTGTTTGCTAATTGTTCCATCCAGAAGTTGGTTGATCCAAACTTCCATTTATATTTGAGATATTCATTCTTCTCTCAAACCTGATGCAAGTATCATGTATATTGTGTCTCATGCAGCTAATTGGATTATTGCAATGGTTTGAGTGGATCAAACTTCCTGGATATTGAAGGGATAACATTAACTTTGATCCTTTTGAGCTCATGAAAGTTGAACCTGCGAATTATATCTACATTTTTCTACTGTGTGTTTCAAGTTCAGGGTTCTATGCCAAACATAACAGGATAAGATGAGGTTTATATTTAGTTTTCAAACAAAAAGATCTTAACAGGTTATGTGTGATGAGGCAAGTTTCATATTCTTTTATGCCTTAATATTTATTGTTGCATTGTGTGATCCAGTTATGCTCTTTCCGACTTTTTCTATAAAAGACATTAAAAAGTGATATTATCTTATCGGTTATTTCACTTCCCAAAATTTTCATTTCCACCCTATTAGACTACAAGTTCCATTCTCACATGTATGCGAAGATTATGAATTATAGATGTTCTCATAGGATTTGAAAATCCCTTGACTACAGTGCTGTTCCACATGGACTTATATATGTACATATATGGTGAAAGAAAAAAGCTATGGCAAAATCTGCAGCATTAGGATCTTATTTGCACACAAATAATATTGATCTGTCGTTTCATGTATGTGAAAATCTCTGTGCACAAGTCATATGGTCATCTTTGGTTTCATGTCCCAGATGACATCTAGGTAAGCATGCTATATGCGTTTGCTGGTTATAGGAATTAGTTCTTTTTAGCTTTTAGTTTTGCCGTTCAGCATGTTTTCTTGCTCAGCCTCCATGAAACTTCTGGACTAATAATTATCTGTTTTTGTTTACGGTCTAGGATGAATTCCAGTGGATCTGTTCGTGATTTCAGTAAATTAAGTGTGCCTCAGGTGCTACGGGAAAAAACACATCAAACTCTTAAGCCGAAAAAATTTCAGTTCATAAGCTCCTTACTGGTAAGAACATACGATTCTCATATAGCTTTACTTTTTACATTGCTGGATATATGTTTTACATTTCATCTGTCGCTAAGAACTATATTGAGAAATCATATTCGAACGTCTGACCGAAATACTAGGTACGCTACACTGTAATTGTTTTGTTCTCTATAATTTGATCATCTGCTCCTAATTTCTAATGACAATACCCTTAGTTAAGTTAAAGTGGTGTACATGTAAGAGTAATACGCCTAAATTACAAGCAAGCTATGAACTAAAGAGCTTTCAAAATAGGATTACTGATAGCAAGTCTTTGCCAAATGGTAATATATCTATAATCTTCAAGCAACAATAAATGAGTTACAGTCTTTTCTATTTTTTTATACAAAAAGACCTTTGCTGCGTCTGAAAGATTTTGATACTATTTTTTTCAGAAAAAAGGATGATATTTTACAATTTGATGCTTTCACTCTTCATCTCCACTTGCAGCATTGCTTTACTCTTAATAACAAAGTTCCACTTTTCCTCATCAGTATTGTGGTCAAATATAATTGATAAAACATGGAACAAAATTATACTGTTAGAGCTATTACATGTATATCCAGCGCAGTTGGCAAAGCAATAATATTACATGATAACTTCACTTAATTTAGCATCGTATGGCATCTAAATGATGTTTTCAATATTTTGTATTTTGTTTTGAAATGACAAATTATTCTAGAAACTAATTCATGGACATGGAACAAAATTATACTGTTAGAGCTATTACATGTATATCTAGCGCAGTTGGCAAAGCAATAATATTACATGATAAGTTCACTTAATTTAACATCGTATGGCATCTAAATGATGTTTTCAATATTTTGTATTTTGTTTTGAAGTGACAAATTATTCTAGAAACTAATTCATGGCACAGCCATGGTGTCGGATGCTACATCGTGTATGTTGACAATACGCAGTATATCTTTGTTAGCAAGCCATCAAAAATATTTTCCTAGGTTGCTTTGAAGGGACATCATATTTGGCAGTCACTTATCCCCAGGACGAAATTCATCAAACAACATCACGAGAGTCCCTCACAATAGATGGTGGAATCCTGCCCTCTCAATTGCACTCACCCGGTTTGGATACGAGAGGTCTCCTTTAAAAGTAGGAATCAAATAAGAAACCTCAGAGAAGTATGCCTAATTACTTCTTTGATGTTTCAGTTTCAGTACAGCGGTCAAATCAACACTGGCATGCAAAACCTCATGTGAGATCAAAGCAACAAAGAAAAGAACGGGGCTAATGATCAAGGCACTTATTCAGTATTCATTCAATATACATAGTTAGTGGTAAGATAATTACAGAGATCGTATGGAATGGTGTTGATTTAGATTGATGTTTGCTAAATGTTTTTCATGACAATGTTGTTGCTTTTTTTTCGGGTTATGGCTGCTTGATTGGATGAATACTAACATAATATACATCAAGTTTAATAGAAACAGACCTCAACAAAAAATCTCACCAAGGGCGCGGCGTGCCGCCGCGTCAAATTCCACTAGTATGTTATTATGCGCCCGCATTTACTTGTCATCAGATTTTTTTGCATAAATCATTAATTACATTTTGCTCATTCTTTTTTCTCAGTTTGATATCTAGCTCAAATAGAATTATTGCATTCTCAGAGGTAAAATGTCAAACAATTATGTGGTTGTGATTGGCGTGGAATTCTTAACTGGATTTTGTTATGCCTTCTGACTTTAGTCACAAATTGTCGGTTTAGTACTGTACATTTGGTATGCTCCTCTATGGCTAGCCATCGGCCATTGTGCTGCATGTATAACCTAGATATTCTCATGGTCCCTATCTCTTATACAAAAATTAAGGTGTGCCGCACTCCTTTTCGCATTTGCATCGTCAAAAAGGTGGGAGCCGCACCTTGAGTTGTCATAGTGATGTAAGGTGTCACTGTCAGTTAGCTAGTTTGGTTCAAGAAGGTAATAAACATACATTAAAAATCTATAATCATAGTAAACTATAAGAAGTTCAGAAACAGAGTCCAACAAGAAGTTAATAATCACTGGCAGATCATATCCTTCTATCATATTTAGAGCTATCGATATCCATGAACAAGGTTAATGCAGCCACACAACACAAAATGCAGCCATGAAAACTAGACAAACTAAATGGCATGTATGTGTGATTTTACATTTGTGTTCAGATAGTATCTTCTCTAACATGAAGAGAAGTCATTCTTACAAGAGGGTTGATCGTAATGTCACTGAAAAACTGTCATGTATGCTAGACTATGCTGCACCTTGTTTGCTACTCTGAAAACATACATCAAGTTTTTTCTCTTGTTAATTGTGTCAGTTTATTTCGTGAACAGCTGGACAAGGCATCGAAGGTCGTATTTAGATGCTCTTTTCTAAGTTCCAAAGAGAGAAAATATGAAGCCATGTGCAGATTGCACATATGCTCATCAATTGAACCTTAGGTCCATATTTGTTTTTTAATTTTTTATTTTCTCCCTTATAATTTGCTTAAAGAACATAACTCAATTTTGCTGTTGTTTTCCTAGGTATTAGCACTGTTGAGACGCTGACGGCAGCCACAAGCAGTTCATGTTTCTAGCCTTATAGGAGACTATGATTTTAGACATACATGTGGTTTGTTAACAACAACAAAAAAAAACTGAAAGCACATATGCAAAAAAAAGAACTGCAAGCACATATGTACCGGTTATAAAGTGTTATTACATCTTTAACCGCTCTATGCTCTGGCAGAGTGGTTAGTTCCTACAAAAATAGCCGTCGTAGTTGTATTATAATTACTATTGATTCTATGAATAATTGGATATGTTAATTACTGCATGTTACCATGAATATTATTACAAAAATGGAATTTCATCGGTTTACCCATGACTGATCTAATACAAAAGGGAATTTTATTGAAATACAGCATTGTGAAAATCAGTGAGTGTGAATGTTCTGATCGCAGGGCATCTACACCGTGTTTTGAACTATGCATTTTAAGCACTTTTTTAATGTAAAAAAAATCCAAAAAGAATCCACGAGTCATCGCTACATCATGTTCTTGCTCAAACTTTCTCAAAAAAAAATTGGGAATGTATCAAAAAAATCTAAATAAAATATTCAGATATACTAGATGATATGTTATGTTTAGCACAAAAAGTATAGCGGAAAAAGACATTTTATGTGGGTTGCGAAAAAAGACAAATCCGGGATTTAATGACTTTGTATGTATTTTTTTTTTGTCTTTTTTGCGCAGGTCATAAAAAATGTGTTTTCTTTGCGAAACTTTTTGTATTAACATAAAATGTCATGATGTATATCCAAAATTGTATTTGAATTCTTTTACATTTAAAAAGAATATTAAAAATATCTTACATAACGGGTGCATCCGCGCCCATGACCTGAGTCATCATGTCCTTTTTTTGTTGCCATACAAGGGGCAAAAAAAGGTAGTTCTTGGCAAAACTTTGTGTAGGTTGAAAAAATCGTTTTTTCAAATATTTACAAATGCGTTTTCGTAAACAGAGCATATGCCCTGCATGCAGCCATGTATTTTCCAAAAAATTGGCATCGTATGAAGATCCACCGATATGAGGCATTCATAAAATAAATGCCATGGCGATGCTAGAGAACAAATGGGCGCAGCAAAGCGTGCCGTTTACTTCTAGTGTAATTCATGTCATTGTTTATTGAATAAGCATCGAAACATCTCCATCACAAATTGCTAACCGATGAAAGAAAGAAATTTAATTAGAAAAAACTGTAGGGTCAGCGAAGTGACTAAAAAGCTAAAATCTCCGTTAGGAGACATCAATCCCAAACCGGCAAACAAAAACAAAAGAGGGGAAAACAACAACTCGGATCTCGTCGGACTAGCATTTGGGGAGATCAGACGGTGGAGGGAGCAACTTCTGGTTGGGCAAGTTCCCGTCTTGTACCAGCCATGCCATTCTCAGTCCCCACGTCGTGTGCACCTCCAAATGGCAATGCATGAACCACACACCTGCAAATACATGCACATCATAGTATGAGTATGGGCTAAAAAAATTGAATTTGAGGAATGGATAGTATGTAGTAACTCTGCAGATTACCTGGGTTGTCAGCGAGGAAGCGAATGGCCACCCATCCGCCGGCCGGCACCCCTACGGTGTTCCGCTCAACGGGGTCGATGAGGTTGAACTTGGCCGGATCGTTCACGGAATCGTAGTTGCCGAATCCCTGGCCGACCACAAAGAAGTTGAAGCCGTGCAGGTGCAGGGGGTGGCTCTCGATGCCGAGGATGCTGGTGTCCTGCATCACCAGCTCCACGGACGAGTTGAACGGCAGCACGAGCAGCTTGGTGCCGGTGGCCACGTTCGTGTTGTTGGGCGGCGCCCCCGTGTAGTTGAACTGCGAGAGCGGCATGATCGGGAAGTTTGACCCGTAGACGCCCCGAGACGCGCCGGTGAAGTGCGACTGGAGGAGCGCCGTCGAAGGGAGCACCAGGGAGACGTTGTTGACGGCCGCCGCGAACTGCGTGGTGTTGGTCGGCCCCTGGCACGTCAAGTTCGCCGGGCACGGGAGCGTGCCCAGTCCGACGGTGAAGAAGAACCGCTTGTAGTGTTCATATATGGTACCCACGCCCCATTCACAGTGAGAGAGCGAGGCCCAACAGAAAAGCCCAAATCATCGCCACTGGCCGCCGCCGCCGCCACTGATAACTCTTCCCGGTCACTAGGGCGAGCTCAACCTAGCCACGAGATGAATCCCCGGGCGGCGGCGACGCCGGAGCTCGCGGCCGCCACTCCGCCCCGCGGCGGCATCCCGGAGGAGATCATCATCTGGGAGATCGTGCCCGGCCTGCCAGCTCGAGCCCTCCTCCGCTGCCGCGCCGTCTGCCGCTCCTGGCGCCGCGCCCTCACCCTCAAGTCCAACTCCGACCTCCTCCTCGCGCACCACCGCCTCCAGCCGGCCCTCCCCATCGCCTCCTGCGTCCAGTACGCTCGCCACGACCTCCGCGCAGTCTCCCCCGCGCCGCCGCGCTCTCGCCCGTCGCCACGCTCCGCCACCCGGGCCTCCAGGTCAGGGCCTCCTGCGACGGCCTCCTCGTGCTCTCCCTGACCCCCGCCAACTTCTACGTCTGCAACCCGTCCACCAGGCAGTGGGTCCTCCAGCCCTTCTTCCCGCACTTCCTCGGCTTCTACCCCCACCGCCCTTCCGGCGAGTACAGGATACTCTACGGCACCGGCCCGCCGGGAACCCTCGGTCCGGCCATAAAGCTTCGTACTCCGTCTACACGTTGGGTTCCGGGAAGCGGAGGTGCATCGGGCGGCCGGCGGCGTCGTCGTCTGCAGAGAAAGCGCTGGCGGGCGGCATTCTCACAACCGCGTCCGACCGCCCGTCGATACTGCTCCGTGAAAGCCTGCATTTTTACCCGGTGAAGAAGGGGAAAAACAGTAACATGGTAATGGTGTTCAGCACCACAGCCGAGTCATTCCGGTGGATGGCTGCGCCGGCTGTTGCCGCGTCCGCGACCTTGTTCGAGATGGATGGCAAGCTCGGCCTCTCCAGCGTCAGCGATGATGTGACGGCGGTCCATATCTGCATGCTGCAGGACTATGAGAGCGAGGTGTGGGAACTCAAGTACCGGGTTAAGTTACCGGTGGTGGAGATGAGCCTTTCAGCTGCGCGTCGCCATTTGGTGGAGGTGGTCGTCGCCAGTGAGGAGGGCGGTGTGCTCGTCTCCAATTTTAGCCGGCTGGTTCATGCTGACGTTGAGGGCAAGCTGCTGTCGGACTTCCAATATCGTGAGCAGAGCCTGCTGATTGTTCCATATAAGCTCAAAGAAAGCCTTCTCCGCCACACGTTCTTTCCCAGTCGAGATGATGAAGATGCCAATGCTTCCCTTTCACCGTTTATGTGATGACTGTTAGGTGAGGAGCTGCTTCTTTATGATCTTATTATTGCCTTTGTTAAAATCTATGTTCTTGTTAATGCATCTCAATGGTTTTTAATGGAATTTATTGCATACAAACTACCTGTTTTTTATATGCATATAATTTCGATAACTCCATATTATACATGCCAACTACATATCCAAATTTATGCTAATCAGTGCCAAAATAAAATTGTATTTTCATAAAAAAATCCTAAACATTTCATGGAAACATATGGGTGAAAGCTCAAATGTTGATTAAGTCAGTACCCTTCAAGCTGAGGTTTGGCAATGACATTAATGAGACTTTTACTGTTGATGATCCCTTCAGTTGATGAATCTGTCAAATTTGGGAACCATTTGGGTGTAGCGTTTGAACTAATTCTGAAGATGAAATTACATGGAGCGAACTGTTTATTGGGTTGATGAGTTTCAATTCCGTTCATGTACTGAATCCATGACAATTAGGCATTTGAACAAAGATCGTCATTACATACTGATACTTGGTCATGGGATTATATTCCATCCTTTCAAGTGTGGCTAATATTTAGGATGAGAATTCGGGTCTCTCTCGCACGCCGTTCCCCTCTCCTGTCTACAGTGAGAAAAAGGCGATTTTTGAGCTCCTCCCCGTTGACCCACCTCGCTCGCCGGCGAGCCGCGGGTTCCCTCCTCCTCCGCCGGCCGCTCCGGCGGCGGGAGGACGGGGGAACCCCGGATCTCGGCTTGTATATAGTGTAGGGCTCAGTGGGGTTCCCGCCGGCGGCGTTGTGGTGGTGGTGATGGCGTCGGTGTGGTGGTTTGCGTCGGCTCGCTTCCCCTCCTGCGTCGGAGATCCTCGGGCCTCCGCCGTGGCGAGCTCGACTTCTGGAGGTCGGGGATCTACGGATCCGCTGGCCTCTTTCGTCCCCGGGTACTGCGAGTGGTGGTGGCGGTTGTGGAGGTGCGGAGTGGCTGCTGTGGAGGAGGGTGGTGTGCAGGCGGCTGATCTGTGGCGCTGGCCACGGATCTGGAGCGGAAGATGCGCGGGGAAGGTCCCCGGCCGATGGTGGACAACCGTCTTCAAGCCCAGCTCGTCGGAGCTGGCGGTTTCTGCGGCTCTTCAAAACCTTTGGGTTCGGTGCTCTTCTGTTCCTGGGCAAAGGTCGCCGGGTGGTCGCTTCCTCTGTCGGCTCCGGCGGCGGTGGTCGCGCGCGGCGGTGGACCTCGAGGTTGAAGATGGCGAGACACAGCAGTGTCTTCTGTACGCTCTTTTTTTCTTTGCTTGTATGTGCTGTTGTACTGGTTTCGTTTCTGTATGAATACAAGTATGAAAAAGTAAAAAAAAAATATATTTAGGATGATTCTCTGGCAGTGGCAGCTATATTTAATATTTTGTACACTTAAATTGAAAACTGTGGAACAAAAAAGCCTTGAAGGCCACTTTCGGCCTTCTATCGTAGACATCGGTTCTCCTGGGGATTTCTTCATAGGAACTGACATTTCCCTTAACCTGCTAGTAATTATAAGGGATGCTTCCATCTGGCACATTGAAACAAAAATAAATTAATAATGAAAGAGTCCATTTTGGTTATGCATCCTAAATAGAACAATCCTATGGGTTATATATATCCTCTCAACAGAGATGTTAAGCAGGAATTTCTTTTATCAAATATAACATCTGATCCACTGTTAAGGCATGCATGTCATTGTTGCGTCAGAGAACAGTGTATATTCAATTATTCATCTCAGCCGAGGCTCTTCACAGCTGGCCTCCTGACGTTTGGTCTTTCCCAGTGTCACAAACATATGGTACTTTTGGGTCACATTTCACATATTTGATGTTTATCAATTCAAAATCAGGTTTCGGTGCTTGGTACTGTGAAAACTGAAAAGGTGCCTAACTTTAATCATTTTTAATTGCAGCTATAAGGAGGCCATTAGAAAGTCATCAGGAGCATCAATGGGGAATGGGGTTTGATCCAATTTTTTTGCCAGGGCCCTTGATTTATCGTCATCCTGTTCGTCCCAGCATGTCCGTGAAGACTATCGGCCCTCCATGCCTTGAGACCTAGATCGCTGAAGGCTAAATACTAACTTATCCGTCTGAATTTATTTTGTTCCTCATGTCAAGACGTGTGTGACAAGGTTGGGTCAATGTTTCTATTTGAATCAGATTTCGGTCCCAGCATGGCACTTTCTTCTGTCTCGTATGTAGCCTTGATGGTTTTATGTACTGATTACTTGCCTATCTGATCTTGCTATATCTACTTACTTTAGTGCCAAGTTTATTAATGGATCTTTCCATACATCATTAACTTCTTTTAACAGAACGCAGAGTGCTCGCTGCCCCTACTCCCTAAACACCAGAGTGCTCGGGGCCGCAGCCGCAGCCGAGGCCCTCCCCCCGAGTCACAGGAAGGTCGTGAGCGTTGCCTTGCCTTCAAGCGTTGGGCTCGAGGAAGGTGCTTTCACTGCCTCGACCGTGGCCATCATGTCAGTGCATGTAGTGGGCCTTTTAGATTCATTCGTTGTCGTCGTTCTGGGCATCGGGAGAGGTTCTGTCATGCTCGCTCTCCGGTTGCTCGCGATCACTCTCCGGCAGCTCGCAATTGCTCTCCGGTCACCCGTGCTCTCGACAAGCGAGGTCACTCTCCGTCCGTCCAGACTTGTCCTTCGATGTGTGTGTTGGTGCCGCCAAGATCGCCTGTTGGGTGCTGCAAGGATTCCTGCCTCAATGCATTGTTGGTCTCTTCTGTTGAGTCTCAGTTTACCCTGCTGCGCATGGAGCTCCTTCAGAAGGTTGAGCAGCTTCGCTGTGAGCTCGACGATGCTCTTGTCAAGCTTCAAGCTGCATCGGTTGTGCCTTTGTCATCCAAGCTCCAAATTGGTTCTGTTGATGAGGGGAGTGAATGTTTCTTTGGAGATTTTTCTCCTCGAGCTCTGCGTGCGACGCCATCTATAGTTGGGAGTGTGGTCGTCACTGAGGTTGTGGTTCCAGTTGTGGAGATCTTGCCCATGCCACTTGATCCTTGTGGGGAATCATCTATGACGCTTCCGGTTGAGTTGGGCTCACTTGAGTCTTTGGCGGTGGACATGGCGCCATCCCCACCTCCATCTGAGTCATGCCAGCAGCCTTCCTATATGGATGGTGGAGGTTTGGTTGCTTCGGTCGCTCTCTCATCTTCAAGTGACCAGGCGGATGAGACATCTATGTTGGCGCCTCCTAGCTCAAAGGATCTGTTGGGCATAGAGGTTTGCGACTTGATTCTCGAGTTAGAGGCGGCTCGCCCTGGATATGGTAAGGAGATTTTTCGCGTGTTGGCGGGGATGGCTTCAGATGCTGAAATCGTGAAGGTGGAGAAGTCTATCAAAAAGACGAGTAAGAAGTTTGGCGTTACTAGGAAAGGTTCTGCTCTTGCTTGACTGTTGAGCACTTTTGAGGTAGTCGTGTCGTGGTTGTGAGAGGTTGGTCGAGTTTGTTAGTGGTCGGGTTGCTTCTAGATGTTGCCTGCTATAGGTGTTGCTCTTTGTGTTTGTGTGGGCACTTTGCTATGGTGTTGATGTTTATTGTACGGTTTTCGCCCGGTTTTTCCATTAATAAACCGGTCACCTTCTTCTTAATTAATATAAGGCAAAGCTTTTGCCTTCGTTTCAAAAAAAAAACACCAGATGATGAAATTGCCGTACCATTTTCATCTTTGCGTGATGAAATCTACCCGTTGGATCATGGTGCTTTGTCCCTTTCTTCGCCATTCACGATGCTTCAGGTTCACCCCAAATATTTGTGAAAATGTACGGAAGCACCCCTCATCAGAAATTAACATAAACGGTTACAATGGTAATTGTCATCAATCAACATGTAAACAAGACCATGTTCATCAATGCCTTCACAACTATTTGTCGGAACAAAAATTTCAGAGTTCAATTTGAACCTCCTGCAGCTGGGTGCGATTAAGAAAAGGGTTACCTTTCGGAAGGTCACTCGAGGCGAGTGAGGATGCCACGTGGCCGGCTGAACATGCGACGCAGGGGAAGGAAAGTGGGGCACGACACGACAACCTGCGGGTTGAAGCCCCTCGATGCGCGTTCCAGAGGCACTCGCTAGCGTGGATCGGCGTACCAAGCCCCCCGCGTGCATGCCTGCGTGATGTACAACCCCACGGGCTGTGCTGCTGGTGGAAGTACATAATCAGTAGGAAGCCACCCCGCGCGCGTACTGTTGCTGACGGAAGTACAAAATCAGTAGTACTTAGACCACGTACTCTTTTTTTGAATTTTTAGACCACGTACTCTGATAAAGGAACCACGTACTCCGATTCATGTACTTTCGATTGTTCCGACGACTATACAAATCAAGTTGTACACCTAAAAAAGATACATGTTGTACTAAACAAATCAAGTTGTACAAATAAAAAACACAGGTTGTACAGTTATACACAGGTTGTACAACTACACAACACATGTTGTACAACTAGACAGAAACATGTTGTACAGACACAGATTGTACAACTATATAGACACATGTTGTACAACTAGATAGACACATGTTGTACAGACACATGTTGTATAACTATATAGACACATGTTGTATAGATCACAGGTTATACAACTACACATAACAGGTTGTACAACTATACATAACCAGAAGTATAAAAAAAATTCGACCAAACATATCAACATGGGATTTAGTTTTGAAGATCTCGACGCGAGGTGCTCAAAAGTGAAAACGGTTCGTAATTCGGATAAACGGTTCTCAAGATATTTCATTTCAAAAATTCGATTTAGAAAAATAAAAGGAAAAAAACTGCCCTCCCATCTCACTATCCTTTCTATCTCATCATACAAAAGTACACAGAACAAAAAGTACAAACTAGACAGAAATGATTGTACAAAGTAACAGAAACAAGTTGTACAAACTATATACAACCGGTTGTACACAAAAAAAGTTCGTCAAACCCATCAACATGGGATCTAGTTTTGAAGATCTCGACGCGACGAGCTCAAAAGTGAAAACGGATCGTAATTCGGATAAACGGTTCTCAAGATATTTCATTTTTTAAAAACGAATCTCAAAATAAATATGCGAAGCAGAAATCCCACCAAAATTCTCTCGTGCTGCCACTTGTCACAAATTTAAGCACCCACGAGGGACCGCGTGAAGTGAGAAGCTGACACTTGTCATCACGCCACGATTCGCTGGGTTCCTTCGCAAAGGGAACCCTTTTTTTTAGTGATTTCCCCTGCAGCTCTGCTGTGCCCATGTTTAGGCCCAGCTCAAAAGCAAACACGTAGCAGTAGTTTTCTAACAGGCCCATCCCTTGACCCATCAATTCAAAAAAAAAATAGTAATCTCTCAAAAAAAATTAGTAGCCACACAACAGTCGAGATGTCAAAATTATACAGTACTTGAAGCATCTCTTCTCCTGGCACATTTCTGTCTGCCACTCTCTACATGAATGCTTACAGAACCTTCGACGTGGTTATTTCTCGATACCTTTGCTTCAAACCACAGTAAGACAAATCCTCAGATAGTCAAATACATGGTGACAACCAAAGCGTGTTGATAACAAGAAAACATGGGGGCATCATAGCCTTTTGCAATGCTAAGCTGACGTGGATGAGGTGATTCCCTATGGCGCACACCCTGACGTGGACAAGGACATGAAAACGTCAGCTACAAGAACAATAAACAAGAAGAAACAAGACACCATTTGGCTTTTGCTTCTGCTAATAGTATTCTAAGTAGCACAAGCTATGAAAGTAAACGAATCTAAGCATCAGACGTTTTAGGATCTGCGCGTCGCTTTTGTTTCTAGTCCCTTGGCAAGTTCCGCGTAATCTTGTAAACTTGGGATGAAGCTAAACTATCAGTATTTGCACGCCACAACTGGTGCCCAATTGGAGCCACGTTATCAAAATTTCATAGGTGGCTGCTGGATCACCAGGTTCTCAGATCTACCATACTACATAATTTTTTTCAAGTGGAGGATTATCTATCACTAAATACAAGTGGAGCAAATGCCGCATAAATTAACGCATAGCTGAGTCACATGGGAACAAGAAGGATAGCATTGTCTACAAATGTAGCATCCAGAGAGCTAAAAATCATTGATATAGCACCGACAACCAAGAGATCAAGTCGTACTAACTACCTAACTGTGGACTGAACACAGAGGAGCTATAAAATGCATAAAAAATAGTCTACAATATTGTGTTACCTCCTTCAAGGTGCTGAACTGAGGCTAGCGATTTCTTTCTTAATGTAACTGCCAAAGGTTCCAGGTTCAGCGTGATAATGTTACTTAGTAACACCTTCAGGCACATAATACAAAGAGGTACGAAGTTAAGTTTTTCCGTTTCATTTGGGCCTAGTGTTGTCATATTGTCTAGACTGTTGAAACAAAGTTTTGTACCTACATTATGCAGCTCATATTTCTGAGTAATCAAATCTGAACTGGAAGGCCATACCGAGACCAATAGAGCACACACTAGGACAAGGAAAATGGCAAACACAAAGTTAAAAGCGACGTTTACTAACCTTCATTAGAATATGGCGAAAACAAAGCAAGACGATGCAGCTCGGGGAAGTTTCAGATTATGTCATTACTTTTATACCAGATTCCTTCTGGTCTGGATCCAAATACCAACTTTCTTCAAACCAGCATTCACGTTGCTTTAATGTGGCGACTTGAATCCATCATTTGACAAATACTTCGAGTTACTGCCTCTTAGCTGTAATGGCTTCAGCAGTAGGAGGATGGGTGGCCTCAGCCTTCATCACCAAGCTCGTTGAGAAGGTATGCTCCTATGCTGGGGATCAGTATGAATACCAACGGAAGGACACAAAGGAGAAACTAAGAATCCTAGAGAAGAACCTATTGTCGATCCAAACAGTGGTGCTCATAGCTGAGAGAGTACAGGCGAAGAACACAGCCATGGCAAGTTGGCTAAGGAGAATCAAAGATGCTGCCTGTCAAGCTGAGGATGTTCTTGATTTGTTTGACTACCGAGTTCTACAAGCACAAGCTGAAGACAAGGGCAGGGTTAACTCAGTTGCTTCAGCTGCAGCTGGCTCATCCTCTTCATCCACAACCACCGTCATTACTAGCTCTGCTACTACTAGCAGTAGCAGCGGCTCAACAGTAACTCAATGGGTTTGTGGTCTCAAACGCTTTCTTTTCTACGATGAAGATATTGATGAGTTGATTTCTGTAGTAGATTTGTTTGTAGATATTGATAGCACGATACAAAGATTCCTGAGGTTAGTGAAGCTAGAGGATAGCAGACCAGAACAGGCAGTTCAGTGCCGCACAACAACCTCTATGCTAGTCCCAGGAATGTTTCCCTGTCGACTTAATCAAGAAAAACATCTGAACAAATTACTTGTTCAGATCAATGAACAATCCAGTCTGCCATATGATGTCATATCGATTGTTGGTATTGGTGGTGTTGGTAAACTGCCTTAGTACAGGGAGTGTATAATCACTTCTGCGGCACCCGTCACTTTGATCTTGCAGTATGGCTTCATGTCTCAGATAAATTTGATGTTGGACGTCTAACGAGAGATGGCACAGTCAGATAATCTCAGCATATCTGCTGACTTGAACAGCATCAGTAGTTTAGATGAAGCTCAGAAGATACTTCGGGATAAGTTGAATGGGAAAAGGGCTTTGATAGTCCTGGATGATGTATGGAATGAATTGAGAAGCCAATGGGAGAACCTATGTAAGCCCATGCAGTTTGCCGGTAAGGGCAGCAAAGTAATAGTTACAACTCGAAGTAAAAATGTTGCAAGTATGAATGAACCAACAGAGATAATGCACTTAAATGGCTTAGAAGATGAAGAATACTGGGTTTTTTTTACAGTGTGCATTTGGTGATGCAAATCCATCTGATTTTCCTCAGCTGGAAAATATTGGTCGACAAGTGGTGAAGAAATTGGCAGGATCGCCTTTAGCAGCAAAAACAGTTGGGGGTTCACTGAAACTCAAGCTAGAAGAAAATCACTGGAGGGCTGTATGTGGAAGCAAATTGTGGCAAATAAAGCAAAAGGAAGATGATATTATATCAGCACTGCGACTGAGTTATGAGCATCTTCCTGACCATCTGAAGCAATGCTTTGTTTATTTTGCATTGTTCCCTAAGAAACACCACTTTCAAGGCGACGTGCTAGTACAGATGTGGAGAGCTCAAGGTTTCATTGACATGCAAACACCAGATGAAACTGCACACCGTTATATCGATGATCTCTTGCAGCTTTTATTCATTGAGAAGGTAGCCAACCAAGAGGACCATTATGTAGTTCATGACTTGCTACATGATTTTGCAGAATCAGTCTCTAATGGAGAACACTTCCGAATAGCAGATGACTTCCATGTATCTATTCCAAGAAATGTTCGCCACATATATGTCAGTGCAAGCAATATATCTAAGGTGTTCATGTGTTTGCAAGAATTCAAAGAGTTGAAGAAGCATCTGAGAAGTTTAATAATATGCAAGGAAGAAGAAGGTGCTTCCCGCGGAGGGATCACGTCCTCAAACTTTAATCATGTTCTTGAAGAGACTCTCCAACAGCTAAGAAGCTTACGGGTTTTAGTACTAAGCAATCTTGATGGTATTCTCCCAAAAAACATGGATAAGTTGGTCCGCCTGAGGTACCTAAATATCCATGAAAACAGAAGCTTTACCAGTGTCCCCAAGTCACTATTCAAGCTCTACCATCTACACGGACTGAATCTGCAAATTCAAGAAGGCGGGATGATGAAAAAAGAACTTCAAGAGGCTTAAGTATGTTGACCCAGTTAAGATACTTAAAGGCCCAAAGGAAATAATTTCAGGTATAGAATTAATTGGGAGGTTAACATCCCTTGAGGAACTAGAGGAGTACAAAGTGAAGAGTGACATGAAGCATCATATATGTCAACTAAAAGAGTTGAATGAACTTCGAGGGATCCTAACCATAAAAAATCTTCAGAATGTAAGATGCAGGGAAGAATCATTGAGGCAGATTAGTTAAGAAGGAGAACCTGAACAAGTTAACACTCTGGTGGAATCATCTCAAACAAAGCAGCAGCAACACGACCATGAAGGCGTGTTTGAAGGGTTACAACCAAATTCCAACTTGAGAGAACTTTGTGTCAGAGGTTACATGGGAATCAGTTCTCCTTCTTGGCTGTCCTGTAAGTACTTGCCCAACATTCACTCCATTGAATTACTCTTCTGCCATCATTTGAAGTCCCTTCCACCTTTTGGGAGCCTACCATTCCTGAGGATATTAAAGATAAGGCATTTAACAACGGTGGAAACTATCAATGCTGGATTCTATGGCGATGCTGCAGTGTTATTTCCATCACTGGAAGTGCTTCTATTTGAAGGCATGAGTCAGTGGAAAAGATGGTCAGGTACTGAATGCAGCCAACAGATATTTCCGCGTCTGCGTGACATCTGTATTCAGAACTGTACCCAGTTGATGGGGCCTTTACCGTTGCCGTCATTCAACCAAATGCACATTTCAGTATCCGACTCAACTCTGAGAAGACAACCAGCTTTGGATCTGAAAATACAACTATTGTCAACACGCCCTTCCATGTTAAGCTCTCTCTTGACCGCTTGGGACTTCTCTTTGGTTGTCTTCCAGCAAGCAGCCTAGCCACGGTCCATAAGCTGGATATCTCATCCTATTACTTGGAAGTTCTTAACAAGGATCAGGAGGAATGGCTGCAACAACTCACTTCAGTAAAGGAACTTAGCTTCACTGGCTGCCTCAATTTGAGATCATTGCCATCAAACATGATGCATTTCACACCACTTGAGTCTCTGTACATAGAGACATGTCCAAAACTTGAGTCCTTCCCCCAGATGGGATTACCTCTTTCCCTGAAGAAGCTCACTGTCATAAAATGCCGCAAAACATTCAGTGAGCTATGCTCCGAGATCAACAAAAGCACGAACAACACAATACAGCAGGTCACCATAAGGGAACCCATTGTTGGCAATGCAACAAAAAGGAGAAAGACATCATCACAATAGGAAACATGTAAGCATGAAAAACATATTGTCTTCCTTCTTCATCAAATATGAATAGAAGAATCTTGTCCAATCTGTTAAGAAGACAGATTGAAATAGAAAATAAAAAAATATTTAGTATAAGACATAGCTTGCTGTTTTATAAGGTCAGTGTCAAACATGATATTCATGCTTCGGTTTCTTTGCAACTAGGATGTGGAGAAAAGTTATTTTGCTCGAGGATAGATGGTCGAATAAGGGGCTCAATTGAGATGCCTGGACCAGCTATCTTCTCTCTTGTGAGGAAAAGAACCAGGGACAAGCACATTATTCAGGAGGCTCTGAATAATGCATGGCATACTGATTTTATGGGACCTCCCAGTGTGCCACATTATTCATGGAGACCCGCAGCTTCGGCACAGTTGAGTACCAACACACTTGATTGAGATGGAGAAGCAATGGAGAGTACTCATTATGATCAGATTGTCAGGTCCAGTCTGCTGTTTTTACTAGTGTAACATGTTGGTGGCACTAAATCATTCCATCGGCATTGATGCCTTGGCAGATTCTGGGGAATCACATTCATATTTCTACTCGCCCTATGGTCAACATCTGAGCCTCTATGGGATACAGAATCAAAGAGGAGTGCAAACTCTGGAGGCTGGTTAGAGCGATCCATGTTGTACAGAGATAGCTATTGTGTTTATGTTTTATTTAGGAAGAAGGTTTACAATCAGGTTTCTCGTTCTTTTGTTAATCTGCTGTCCTTGCTCATAGTGTCTAAAGGTTTTTTCATAACTCCGCCCGTTTTGAATGAAACTATACACTTGGCTGCATATTATGGTAATAAAAACAAGAAGAAATTTGTAATTCTATATGAATATCCAACTGGTTAATTAAATACTCCAATGTACGATACCTTACGATCCTAATTACTGTGACATATTGTAAGTAAATATCATACATAATTTCTATCAGTTAGCTGGGGATTATATAGGTCACCGACTCAACATTTGTGAACTCGTAAACTGATTGAGTTCAACATATAAGAGCTCAGTAAGAAACTGGTCAATTTCAACAATGTATTACCATTTTAGACATCACCCATCAGATTGCTAAAGCATTATATTTTTAGGAGAATTTAAGGATATGATAGGAAGATGCTTCCTTACCCTATTCTCGGTAGATCAAATTAGATGGCCAAACAGAAATTTGGCATGCTAACTATCTAGCTTTGCTACCTCTCACTCATCTAACCGTGTACCACTACTCCACTAGTGCATGTACTCCTCTGAAATATTAAAGCAATCGAGTCATGAAGCTAGCTAATTTTTGGCGTGATGATGAGTTTTTATGTACTACCTCAATATTGACTCTAATCTGGTCATTTGGCACGTATTTACTGACCCCGCCCGGAAAGAACAACACAAGTATCTTCATCCAGTTTGTACCAATGTTCAAGAAATCATTCAACAGATATTTAGTCGGGAACGGCTACAAACCTACGACAAGGTGCTAGTCACTGGCCACTAGGTAATTCTGAGATGGCTGTTTACTCTGGTTACCATTATCTCACACCAAACTGAACAAGATTATACTATGATTTTTGCTGGTAGCAGTAAACATTACTGGTCCCATGCCCACACGGATGAGAAATTCAAGGGTTCCAGACTCCATTCCCCAGACTACACTATCGCAGCCCTAGAATCCAGATCCGCCCCATTTTTCCTGTCGTCAGAGAATGCAGGGGCAGCTCGCCAGGAAAACAGAACGGGAACAAATCCCAGTACTGAAAAAACGAGCTCAATTAATTAATCGCAGTGAACAAGGCTTGCTCGAATGCCTAAATCAACCAAGCAAGAACACATCGGTGGCGACCAGAGACTAAGCAAGAAAGCATTTCGTCATTGGATTGCAGTAAGAGGAGATCGGGGACCGGAAATGTAGGTGGATTTATTACCTGGCGAGAGCGGCGGTCTCAGAAGCAGGCGTCTCCCGCCGCCACCGGAGACCAAGTCGACGACGGTGAAGGGCGGATTGGCGTAAACGGAGGAGGGCCGGTTCGCCGGTGGAACAGATGGGGAGGAAGGAAGGAGATGCCTCCTTTTGGGCCAGTAACAGTGCGATCCTGGCCTGTTGGGCCTTCCAAATGCCCCGTACAAAGGACTAATTTTTTTTGGTTCTAGCCTATCTCTAATTTTTTGTTGTTCTAGCCCAGAGATAAGCAAAAATGTGAATTTTTGTTAGCCGAAGGGTCTGTTTGGTAAACTGGGTGAGCCCAAAAATTCTCACCCCAACTAGTTTTTAGGTTGTTTGGTAACCTGGGTTAGTCACTTCGGACATGCCCACCACATACGAAAAAGTCTTCTCAGTCTGGACGGGTTGCGAAGCTGGAACCGCCGTCATGAAGCGAAGTAACTCGTATGTCCACCGCGATCCCCAGCGCTGCACAACATCACCGCCGGCTTGGACCACCCTCGCACTGCCTTCGACCACCAGCGTTGTTGCCGGCGAGCTGCTCCCCCCACACATCAAACTACGATGGGTGGTCTGAGGACCCGATTGCTTTTTATTTCTGTTCAAGGTCTTCTGCGTAAAAAAATGTACCTATTTGTCATTTTGATTTCTTGACTCTAGTCTGAGTGAGTCTGTTCCAATTTGTACAAGCCGCCAAACAACATCTGATCTCAGCTTGTGTCACTACATACAAGGCACCAAACAGTTACCAAAATCATAGCCTAATTAACATGTATAAGGTCAGCTCGGCCTAGCTGGAAACCATATCAAGATGACCCAGGCTAGCAAACACACCCTGAGTATTCGGCCATCGCCGAGAGCTTTTTGTCATCACTGCCGAGTATTCGGTCGTCACCGAGTGCAATTTTGAAACACTTGGTATAGGCGGCCATTACCGAGTATTATTCTGTTTGCCAAGTATTTTTTTGAAAAACTCTGTATAGCTTGTTCTTTATCGATGGCCCGTGTTTTGGCACTCAACAAAGCGCACATATGTCAGTCAAAACTCATTTTCCAGTAGTGATAAATATCTCGAGGCTGTCTTTTTTCTGAACTAATTATAAATTTCTCGAATTCATTGTTTAATATATTTTACTATTTTTCTAACTCAGAATCGTGAGCATTGCCGGCAGAAGAGGGTTCGCGAACAAAGAGCCTCGCAGAGATGTTTACTAGCATAGCATAGTCTCGGCGGGATAATGATCAGACTTTGTAGAACCTGCTAGCAAATCATGAGCTCATATTTAGTGGACTAGAGACAGCGGCTGATCTCTCATCAGGAGGTATATTTCCTATAAGAAATAATTACTTTTCGGGTGTGGCGTAGGAATGGCTAGGTATGTTTGCGAAAATCACATGCACGCCAACATTTTTCTTGCAATAGAAGATAGAGTTTAGTTGGAAAACAAGAGTACTAAGTGCCAACTAATATATAGTAAATGATAAGGTCTACCTAGCTAGGAAGCATAATGGAAACTGCTACACTAAAATAAATGTTTTAGGCTGGGGATAGCATTATCGGAGAGATGATTTTGTCTCATCTCTGGCCTGACCTTTCTAGCTGGCAGGAATTAGTGGCTAGCTACCTTCAGTGGCCAAATTAGTGATGTTCGTACCTTAATCCGAAGCAATTTAAAAATGGATACTTCACAACTGGCAAGAATATAATTGATGTTGTTTTCTACCTTCATGGTTGGTGAAACTCGGCTTGGTTGTACTTTAAAAGATGAGCAAAGCGATGGCTGGGTAATTGATTACGTCTACCTGTGCAGCTAATACTAGTAACACAAAAAATCCATCCTAGACCGGTCATCATAGACTATACTCACCCCGTCCCAAAATACATAGCGTATAAATTAAGTCAAAATTCAAAACATATTTTCTTAGTTTGATCAACCATAGATACAAAAAGATGGAAATCTACAATGCCAATATATAGATACACCATAAGAAATATTTGTTATAATGTGTCTATTTAATATTATTGTTTTGATTCTCTCTTCTCTATAGTTGGTCCAATATGGAAAGCATTGACTTTTGGCTAAATTTTTACGCTACATATTCCGTGACGGAGGGTGTGTATTTAATGAATCTCTCGCGGATAATAGCCACCGAAGACGACGGCCCGAAATGGGACTGCTTTTTCATCGTGAACCGCTGGTGAATAATTACATCTGTGAATTGAACAAACTCAATCAAATATTAAAGACGGTTTATCATTTTATATATCTCAAGCATGTACTTCTTTCAGTGCATTTGTGGCAATATATAGTTCTACACGGTTTATAAATGAACCGTATAATAGGTATGTAGTGAAGTTTCGAGAGACAAATCTGCTAGCCCATGGCAGGTAGGGTTTTAGGATATAGGATAAAAAATTGTTACGTGCATAACTAGATATATTACACATTTATTTTTGTACGAGACAGTTCATAATTTGTGCGTGTGTGGATTGTTTTTCTTCCGAAGATTGGGATGTGAATTTGGAACCACAAGTAATGATATGATCTAGTATAAATTTTCCAGATGTATATGATATTATCTGGCATTAACGTTCAACATGTTTGACTTTACGGGATGCATGCAACATTAAATTTAGGGTTCCTGGTGTTAGTATATATTTTGATAAGGGGAGGAAAAGGTTCTAGGACCGAGGTTGATATATTTCTTGAACCTAGACTATGTTAGCAAATCATGATATATACCATATCCAATGGTGTAGAATGAGTGATGTTGAAAGATGTTCAAGACAAAAAAAAATACTTTCTCCTATTGAGTAACTGCAGATAGTGTAACTAGCTATGTATGATGATAATTTGCCCATCCCTTTGGAAGTTAATGAACAGAACATAAATTGGGTTAGAGTGAAAAGTAATTTTCTTTGTAAATTTACCTATGTGCAAGAAAATGTAAACCATATAAAGAATACAAAATATCTTCGGATAAGCCTGACAAACCAAAGTGGTCGTTCGGTAAGAGCGCCATTACATAACTTTACATTTTTATTGGCTAAAAATGTGTTCCACTTCACCTTCCGTCGAATAATAGAATTATATTGATTTGTGTCTATGATTATTATTCGTGTAAAAGTTGCGCGTGCCAGACATCCACTATCCTATAGAAGAGATGGTCATCTTTATTGTCAAGTTTAACCCCTGAGTCTTGCTCCTATATATAGGTATGTTAGCTGTTTCGAGCATACATACTTTCCATCAAGGAGATGCTTGAAACATGTAAGTTTTTATAATACTTTTTACATATTTGATATAATGCAAGTGCTCTATAGTAGTGGTGTATCATAGTTACTTAAAGTTCATATTGTTAACAATTTTCGACATTCCAAGATTTGGACTCTTATTGTTACTACAAAACCACTTATGGAGAAATAAAGTATGTTGCTGGATTAGAATCAAATATGTTTATTCATAAATACTAAGGAGTCATGAGAGGTATTTTTGTGTATAGTGACGAGCACATCCAATTTTTATACCATTGGACGGAGTGATCCGTTTCAAAATTGTTCAAGTAATTCACTTAATTTTATCACATCACAAGGTGTTCTAATAAATAAAATTGATTAACAATATTTGCATGATTTAAAAAACACATGCATAGAAATATTGTAGTAATAGAATGTCTTGACATTTGGGAATCATCCTATGGGAATCCTAGCATTGTTTGGTTGCACCACATGAAAATGTAGGAAAATTCTATAGGGATTGAGTACATGCCATTGTTGTCATAGACACACAGTAATTTTTCCAAGTGTAGGAAAACAATCCATAATTTTTCTTGGAGGATTCATTCCTTCGAATCGAATGGATATATAGGAAAATTGTACATCGGTTGAAATCCTATATAGTTCTTTTGAAAATCCTTTAAAACAAAGATGCCCTAAATTTTTCCTCATTCGGTGCTAGACCGGGACAAAATATTTCAATAACTAATATTGAAATCCATTTCGCTGAATCTACCCCAAATTAATGCATGATTTATCACAACTAGCTAAGAAATCCATTCATATACTCTCTTACTCACCTCATTTTGTATCTATGTAATATCCTAAACATTTATGCATATCCATAAACTCATTTTGAAGGTCTACCCTGCCCGTGATCTTGTACCGTGTCTATCATGACTTTTGGTTGTCAATATTATTGTAGCGTAGATATAGTATAACACATGTATTTTTTCTAAATGTATAAGTTGAATTATGTGGCTTGATTTATATATAGCTTAAACGTACGTATATGATAATTCTTATGAGAAACTGTGTCAATTTTCAGCGGAGAAAATGGCGACGAAACACACCGTTGTGATACTACTTGTCTTTGTAACTATGTTCTCCTACAATGTCCCAGAGGGTGGTGCATACCCGAACCAAGTGGCTTTCTCTCGCAAAGAGCTGAAGCCAGAACACAAACAACCCATCGGTGGAATGAGTCCATCGCTAGGTGAGCAGGTATCCGGCGGGAGCCTGGTAGGAGATGCGAGCAAGAATTCAGAATTAGCTAATGCTAAAACTACCACTACCACAGACACCCACCATGACATCCCCGTGGATCTGTATCGTAGTATCATCATTCACGGCCACCAGCTCAACAAACCGTAACTACGTGTCAAGATAAAGGACCATGGGCACCAACTTGAGATTCATCGACGAACTAATCATCAAGTTGGCAGTTTCTACACATCTCTGTTATATGTGTGTGGAATGTAACTGGTATTGTAAGACTTGAATGGTAGGTTTGGACTGTCAAGCTATTTACAGCTCTACTAAGTGTACGTGGTATTGTACTGCTGCAAAATAAATCATGCCCGTGGTCCATTATGGTAATGGCAACTTTTTATATGTTCAATGTGATTCTGGACCGTTGTACAAGTAGAATACTTTCAAGTTCTAGTAGAAAAATATATAGTGGTTGTCTGGTTGAATCATGCTACGTCACTAATATTTGAAATTTAGGGTTCTAGTTAATTTCTACTATCTCTACATATAACAGAAATATCACAGTCACTATCTATTGCTTGTAACGAGTCGGTTACATCGCTCATGTGGGCCGGCCCATCTTCTTATCCTTCGTTTTTTTCTTCTGTTTATTCTTTCCCGTTTAGTATCTCTATATATTTTCTAGTTTTTATTTTTATTTTTCTATTTATTTTTACGTTTTTGTTTCTATTTTTGGTTTTGTTTTCTCCTCATGTTACCCAGTTTTTCTTTTGTTTTCATTGTTTGGAGGTAATACATGGATATTTGATCATGAGCCTTTATAACCTTTTCTTTGAATAGCTGCATATTTTTTTAAACCCTCATTTTTTTGAAATCGTAAATATTCTAGTTTTATTGAATCCGTGAACATTTTCTTTAACTCTGTGAACATTTCTTGGAAAGATTAAAAAAATAGAACCGCTTGACATTCTTTTACTCTCTCCGTATATTTTTCTACCCCGTGAATATTGTTTGAACCCCGTTAAATATTGATCGCTAAACTTTTTTTTGAAAATAATGCGGTAGGGGAAGCCCCTACAGCGGGTATTGGTCGCAAAACATGAACATACTTTGAATGTACATGAACAATTTTCACGGTTAAAAATATTCACATATAATAAATATATATTCGTGTAGTGTTCAAATCTTTTTCACGTATTTGAAAAAGTCATCTCTAAAAACTGTTGCAGGTTAGTTATAAAAAAGGTCATGAATTAAAAGAATGTTCATGTGTTAAATAATTATTCATTTATTTATCAAAAAACAAAGAATGGAAAAAAATAAAGGGAAAAGAGTTCATTGAATTAATAGACATAAGATGATTTCGGTACGAGAAAATCTTCCCTTTCCAACAGCTTGATTTTCAGGAACAGCCCTCTACTTCCTTCCATTCCTTGTTTCGAAGTCTAGCGTACTGGATGGGGAAGACACTCTAAGAGTAAAGATCCATCTTACATTGAAAAACTAGATTAGTTCACATGAAAGGTCTACTACATTGAAGACGTAGATAGCTGGCGCGGGAGAAGCTGAGCACGACAAGGTCGTCGGTGACAACGCTTGGCCCGCACGCAGGTAGCGCGGTGGAGCTCGGTAGCAACAGCGTCCGACGCGGTAGAAGGCTGGGCCGCTAGAGCTGGCCGGCCCCAACGAAATAGTTGCTTGGACTGGTCCTCATTCTCATTATCCTTTCCAAAGAAAATGATCTTGCAATTATAAAAATAATTTTTAGTCCTCAGAGCCCGCTAAAACATACTATAAAGGATGGGCTTACGGGAAAATCTCTACTGCCAGTGGCGATGCTCATATTCTTTATTATTTGTCACATTGACAACCACATGTCAGTGACACTTGATGTGGCAAATAATAAAAGTGAAAACTAATGTGTGGCAAATTATAAAATCCCCCTAGCCTAAGCAACTGCCGGGCTATGTCCAGAAACCTCCACGGAAATTGTAATTAAAAAAATGAGACGATCGAGTAAGGATGGCAATATTACCCACGGGTATGGGTACCCACGGGTACCGTATCAGCATGGTCAGGTTATGGGCACAATTTTATACCCATGGTAGTACCCGTACCCTATACGTTAAGTCGTGGGTAGGGCACGGGTACAACCTTGTACCCATGGGTATAGCCATACCCTACCCGTTATATAGACATGTGGATTTTAACCTAGGTTAAAGTTGTCATCAATTATCAATTTGAGTTGAGATAATTGTCATGCACTCATGTATCTGTTATTGAGTTGAGCTAAATGTTTTTTTGTCAAATGTGCTATCGATGAATCTAAAATTATGTATAACTTGTGTACTATTCGATGTACCCATTGGGTACCCAATGGGTATGGGTACTCGCTGGGTATAAATGTTGTACCCGTTGACTATGCAGGTATAGGTATGATTTTGCTCTACCCGCCCCATACCCTACCAATTGCCATCCTTAGGATCGAGCAACAATTTCCATCAGGGAATGACCATCGGCTAGGTGACTTTTATGTTTTGCCCAGATCTACATACGAGGCTTACGAGCTAGCTTCTCCAAATTAACCGTGCTTCTTGGTGCAACTATTTTTAGTTAGTTACCCATATAAGTCCCAGATGCTGATCATGTGGTTTTTAAGTATGTATTACCTCATATGAGGCGTGTTTTGTGCCGGCCTTTTCTGTCTCTAATAACAGAGCAACAACCGGGCCTATTCGTCTCGTTTTCCCGTGACAAGTAAAGATTCCTATTTACGGGTTTTCAACTAGGCCAGTTCCCTTACCTTCGAACAATATTGGAGAGAAAGAAATGGAGCACATATAAGTCTAGGACTATTATTAGTGTGTTCCATATATAGACCTCAGATGTTCTTGCGGTGCTGAATTATGCCTCGCCATGCATGGTGTTGCCTCTGTGCGTATATAAGCTGCGCACAACCGTTCTAGTTTGTCATTCAAATTTAACAACCCCAGCAGAGAATTATACAGTGTATAGGCAAGCACTTATCAATACGGAATGGAGTCACGCAAGTTCTTCCCAGCCGTTGTCATCCTCCTACTACTTGTTGTCGCTACGGGTAAGCATCATTAACTTGTGCATGTTGTCGGAATAACATCATGCACCCACACTGCAGCATAAAAGCTTTCCACATATATCTAATTTATGTACATAGTTTCTTCAGGAATTTGACGTCTCTCATTAGACCGTGCAAAGTTCCTATAAAATTCCTTGCCTAAACAAAGGAGGCCCTTAGGAATCCAATCTTGCATATGCACGTACTGGTGCATAATTTAAAAAATATTTCTGTTGATTGTAAATTAGAACATGAACACTAGAATGACATATCAATTTATATAGTCACTTAATATCCCAGAGAATGTACTTTTTACATTTGGTTGTTCATGTGCTATTCATCTATCTTTGCCAGCTATTCAAATCGATCCCTGCTGGTCATTCGTATTGTATTAATTTGTATGTAATCCTTCAGCTCATTATTTTTCTTCCAAGATATTTCCTCTCATGACCCTAGTAAAACTGACCGGAATTAAGTCAAAATACCGCATCAATGAAACATGGGTATAGAGTCCCTGTATAAATGTCGGAAGCGATGGTATTTCACAAACTCATTGTCACCTGTGGGATTATTTAAGCGAAAAGGAAATTCTAAAGCAATTTCACTATATTTTGTCGAGAAAAGGTTCATGGACATGCATTACTTGTTATTGGCATTTTATAGGGAAAAAATACATGTTTTAATTGACATATACAAATGTTGGGTTGACTTGTAGTTCATTAATTATTCGTAAACAATGTGTGACATGTTTTTTTTTCCAGAGGTGGCGCCAACGAATGCGGAGAGAGAGTGTGAGTTGGAAAGTGGGCAGTTTAAAGGGCTATGCATTATCCATGACAACTGTGCCGGTGTATGCGCTACAGAGGGATACACGGGCGGCAGGTGCTCTGGCTGGAAGAGGAAATGCATGTGCACTAAGCCATGCTAGAAAATATGTTGTTGGCGACATGTACTTCTTCACATGGCTTGAATTACCATTGTCCTCCAATAGAATTTCTTGTTCACCGCATGGCATTATCCTTTAGCTCAAATGAATGAAAAATTTTCTTTCGAAAGAAGTTGTATAGTATTGAAAGTGTCCATGTGTGATCATATGTATATTTTCATATGGCTCTGTATCTTTTGTATTCTTGAGAGTGACCTATTTGATTGGTTTAGGTGATAATGGATGTATCAACGAATTAATATTGGGGAGTCACTATTCCTATTTTCCCGTGATTACATAAATCAAATTAAATTTGTTTACTCTTTGAAAATCCAACCATCCTTTCTAACGCTACATATGTATTTACATCATACAGTTAGAACATAGAAATCAGAGTGACAAGCTTTTGCTTGCGGTATTACCTTGGATTTTAAATTGCGATAATTCAATGCCCCTTGAGGTGTTTGTGTTATTTTGCATGTATTAAATTGGGAATTCCTGTTCTCTTGAGTATTTTCATGTTAACATTCACTTTACACAAGTAAACCACCTTAGCTTATTTTCGTCTTTGCACCATGAAAATTGTGTGTTCGCTTTTTGACAGTTATTATTATCACATAATAACCAAATGTTTTAACTCTATCATTTCAATATAAGAGATTTGGGAAGCATTTAAATTCGGGATCTAGTTATGATTGCGTTAAAACTCATGTTCTAAGCCTTGAACCGCTAATTTGGAAAGGTAATATGGAATTAAGCAATTAAGCAAACACATTGTGATGCTTTGGTGTTACGCATAATGAGGCTACTTTAATTAAACCTTTTATAGGACGAGAGTGTACCTTAATTCCGTCATATATGTGAGAAAATGACTAGGAATGGCTATAGATTGAAGCGGTCACACTCCCAATCAATGGCAAGACATTAGTGAGGCATGTAATTAATTGAGCAGACGGTGTAACGGGTAACCATTGCCTTGCGACAATAGCTGATTAAGAAAAGGATGATAAGACCTAAATATTTGATTGACTGACGGCCCAGTAAGTGCCTGTATGTCTGTGTATCGTGGCTTCCCATTGTTTAGTTACCCGTGTTCCTGATACATGGTGGCACGCCCAGCTCGATTGCAACTTGGCCCATGCAGTATGGGCTATGAAAGATGATGATCTAGTTCTACCAGTGTTTGGTGATGAGACAGATGACCCGAAACTCTGGCTTTTTAATCTCAGCACCACCCGTCCCCGGGAAAGTTTTATTGAGGTACTGGTTACCCTCTGGTCTATATGGTGCGTGGGTGTCGGCCTTTCCTGCTTGGGCGGTTTCGTCGTCGACCTGTGTGGAGCGTGGCCAGCGTGGATGTCGGAGCGGTGGCTCCGGGTTTCACCTCCGCTGTTGCGTTGAGGGGTGTCGGCCTTGGCCGCTTGGGTCGACTTGTGTGGTGCGTGGCCTCGGGGCCGACGTGGTGCGTTGTGTTGTTATATCTGATTTTCGGCCAGTTTTCTTTATAAATTAGCGAATTCACTTCTTCTATATAATTGAAAAGGCAAGCCTCTTGCCCGGTTTCAAAAATATATGGTGGGCGCGGCGAAAATTAATTCATGAAGGAGTAGAGCAGTCGCCGCTGTCCATGCATACTTTCATCACGAGATATATTGCAGATCTAGTTGTGGTTGGCTCGAGGCCAACATCTCATGCACCTGTCAATCAAGTTGGGAGAGTGCAGCTGCCCTGGATACCGCCGCGAGCGGGGTCAGTTAAGCTGCATGTCGATGGTGCTGTGGCAAAGCAACTGAAGCGAGGTGCAGTGAGTGCTGTATGTAGAGATGAAGCAGGGCTGTTCTTGGGAGCGTCTGCAGTTGTGCATGAATGCCGCGAACTACCGCCACGAATGCCGCGGTGCTGCTCTGCAGCTGCAGGACGCCGACCTCCGCTGATCCACTGTTAAGGCATGCATGTCATTGTTGCGTCAGAGAACAGTGTATATTCAATTATTCATCTCAGCCGAGGCTCTTCACAGCTGGCCTCCTGACGTTTGGTCTTTCCCAGTGTCACAAACATATGGTACTTTTGGGTCACATTTCATATATTTGATGTTTATCAATTCAAAATCAGGTTTCGGTGCTTGGTACTGTGAAAACTGAAAAGGTGCCTAACTTTAATCATTTTTAATTGCAGCTATAAGGAGGCCATTAGAAAGTCATCAAGAGCATCAATGGGGAATGGGGTTTGATCCAATTTTTTTGCCAGGGCCCTTGATTTATCGTCATCCTGTTCGTCCCAGCCGTGAAGACTATCGGCCCTCCATGCCTTGAGACCTAGATCGCTGAAGGCTAAATACTAACTAATCCGTTAATCCGTCTGAATTTATTTTGTTCCTCATGTCAAGACGTGTGTGACAAGGTTGGGTCAATGTTTCTATTTGAATCAGATTTCGGTCCCAGCATGGCACTTTCTTCTGTCTCGTATGTAGCCTTGATGGTTTTATGTACTGATTACTCGTCTATCTGATCTTGCTATATCTACTTACTTTAGTGCCAAGTTTATTAATGGATCTTTCCATACATCATTAACTCTTTTAACAGAACGCAGAGTGCTCACTGCCCCTACTCCCTAAACACCAGATGAGGAAATTGCCGTACCATTTTCATCTTTGCCTTATGAAATCTACCAGTTGAATCATGGTGCTTTGTCCCTTTCTTCGCCATTCACGATGCTTCAGGTTCACCCCAAATATTTGTGAAAATGTACGGAAGCACTCCTCATCAGAAATTAACATAAACGGTTACAATGGTAATTGTCATTAATCAACATGTAAACAAGACCATGTTCATCAATGCCTTCACAACTATTCGTCGGAACAAAAATTTCAGAGGTCAATTTGAACCTCCTGCAGCTCTGCTGTGCCCATGTATAGGCCCAGCTCAAAAGCAAACACGTAGCAGTAGTTTTCGAACAGGCCCATCCCTTGACCCATCAATTCAAAAAAAATATACTAATCTCTCAAAAAAAAGTATTAGACACACAACAGTCGAGATGTCAAAATTATACAGTACTTGAAGCATCTCTTCTCCTGGCACATTTCTGTCTGCCACTCTCTACATGAATGCTTACAGAACCTTCAACGTGGTTATTTCTCGATACCTTTGCTTCAAACCACAGTAAGACAAATCCTCAGATAGTCAAATACATGGTGACAACCAAAGCGTGTTGATAACAAGAAAGTATGGGGGCATCATAGCCTTTTGCAATGCTAAGCTGACGTGGATGAGGTGATTCCCTATGGCACACACCCTGACGTGGGCAAGGACATGAAAACGTCAACTACAAGAACAATAAACAAGAAGAAATAAGACACCACATTTGGCTTTTGCTTCTGCTAATAGTATTCTAAGTAGCACAAGCTATGAAAGTAAACGAATCTAAGCATCAGACGTTTTAGGATCTGCGCGTCGCTTTTGTTTCTAGTGCCTTGGCAAGTTCCGCGTAATCTTGTAAACTTGGGATGAAGCTAAACTATCAGTATGTGCACACCACAACTGGTGCCCAATTGGAGCCACGTTATCAAAATTTCATAGGTGGCTGCAGGATCACCAGGTTCTCAGATCTACCATACTACATAATTTTTTTCAAGTGGAGGATTATCTATCACTAAATACAAGTGGAGGATTCAACGTTTCGGCGGCTCCAATCTATATCGACAACGGCGACAACTCGACGTCACGGATCGGCGCCCGAGGGCTCGACATCAACAATCTTCGTCAGCGCCGGCGGCCAGATCGCATCTGGCCAGCTGATCTACTTCGTCACGATCAAATTTATTACGAAGAAACAGCCAGTGCTCTCATCGGGTGAAGGCGGAGTTCCGTGCGCGACCTCTACGATCCAATCTGCGTTCCACTGCCGTCACTAGGCAGTACGGTTGTCGACTTCTCGATCTCTGGCAGCGACCCGAGAGGACTCAAGCCAGGCACTCAGAATCGCTGCAACCAGGACCTGCTGGAGCACGGCCTATACCTCGGCCTCTTCACAAGTCACGCCCGCATGCACAGACCTGCAGCTCCCAAGGCCGCATGCATCCATGCCCTCAAGATGAGCAGTGCTATGTACGTCAAGGTCACGACAAAGACCGATCAGGTGCTATCCTTCTTGTTTATTCACCTCATATACATACCCAATTCTATCCTAAGTAGGAATCTTTTACATCGATGATATTTTTGCATGAACAAATCTACAACGGCGATGACTATGACGTCGTACAAAAATCGATATGCGACTCGGGGGCTGGCGGCCTCGCATTCATCGACTTCACCTTCGTCGACTCCGTCTCCGACACTCGGGGGCTGGCGGCCTCGCCTTCATCGACTCCGCCTCCGACACTCGGGGGCTGGCGCTTCGTCAACGACAAGTTCATCGCTACACTCGACACGCGACTCGAGTGCCTTCATCGACTCGGCACCGTCGACTCCCCTTCGCCTGGCCTAATAAGGGACTCGGGGGCTGAGCGTTGCCTGCGCCACGTCGACTCCGGCCCGCGCTTCGACTCCCTCCGTCGCACTTCACGGCGTCGACTCCGTCCACTACGGCATCCACAACTCGCCAAGATCGCATCCATGATTCGACAACTTCTACAACAACTCCGCCAACTCCGCCGCCGTGTCGACTCCGGTCCGCCGCGTCGACTGCCTCTACGGCACCACTTCGCCGCGTCGACTCCGGTCCGCCGCGTCGACTGCCTCTACGGCACCACTCCGCCGCGTCGACTCCGGTCCGCCGCGTCGACTGCCTCTACGGCACAACTCCGCCGCGTCGACTCCGGTCCGCCGCATCGACTGCCTCTACGGCACCACTCCGCCGCGTCGACTCCGGTCCGCCACGTCGACTGCCTCTACGGCACCACTCCGCCGCGTCGACTCCTGTCCGCCGCGTCGACTGCCTCTACGGCACCACTCCGCCGCGTCGACTCCGGTCCGCCGCGTCGACTGCCTCTACGGCACCACTCCGCCGCGTCGACTCCGGTCCGCCGCGTCGACTGCCTCTACGGCACCACTCCGCCGCGTCGACTGCCTCTACGGCACCACTCCGCCGCGTCGACTCCGGTCTGCCGCGTCGACTGCCTCTACGGCACAACTCCGCCGCGTCGACTCCGGTCCGCCGCGCACAAACAAATTCGCCTTGGCCACACCTGATGCTCTCCCGGGTGTTGCGCCGCACAGGCCACAAACAAATTCGCCTTGGCCACACCTGATGCTCTCCCGGGTATTGCGTCGCACAGGCCACAAACAAAAAAACCTAGGCCGTCACCCGACGCACTCGGGGGCTGCGCCATACAGGTCTAACTCTAAAACCTAGGTCGCCACCCGACGCACTCGGGGGCTGCGCCATACAGGTCTAACTCGAAAAAACCTCGGTCACCACCCGAAGCACTCGGGGGCTCCGCCGCACAGGTCTAAGTAAAACCTAGGCCGTCACCCGACACACTCGGGGGCTGCGCCATACAGGTCTAACTCTAAAACCTAGGTCGCCACCCGACGCACTCGGGGCTGCGCCATACAGGTCTAACTCGAAAAAACCTCGGTCGCCACCCGAAGCACTCGGGGCTGCGCCGCACAGGTCTAAGTAAAACCTAGGCCGTCACCTGACGCACTCGGGGGCTGCGCCATACAGGTCTAACTCGAAAAAACCTCGGTCGCCACCCGAAGCACTCGGGGGCTGCGCCGCACAGGTCTAAGTCAAACCTAGGCCGTCACCTGACGCACTCGGGGGCTGCGCCATACAGGTCCAACAAGAAAACCTAGGCCGCCACCCGAAGCACTCGGGGGCTGCGCCATACAGGTCCAACAAGAAAACCTAGGCCGCACTCGAACACTCGGGGGCTGCGCCATACAGGTCCCACAAGAAAACCTAGGCTGCGCTCGAACACTCGGGGGCTGCGTCATACAGGTCCAACAACGCAGTAGGCCGTTCGGCAGAGCAAATACTCGATATGTTTGTCGAGTCCACCAAGTAGGCCGTCGGGCTGAGCAAACACTCGAACCCATTCGAGTCACACGAGTAAGCCGTCAGGTTGAGCAAGCACTCGAAAAGTGCAAACACATAGTAAGCCAAACAGGCTGAAAAAGGACTCTGTTTTATCAGTGATTCCTTAAGTTACTCCCATCGGGAGGGGTTCAAGAATTTCTTTTCGACTGAGAGAGATTTTTGAGATTAACCTCAATTACAAGCAATTCAGCTTAATCTCGGGGGCTACTCCCATCGGGAGCACTGTTCGCGCTCCCGATAGACTCAGTCGAAACATTGCCGACTAAAACATCCTCTATGAGCCCTCAATGGCTGGAGTCGAATTTCTTTAACTATCCTTTTCAGGAACAAGACGGCGTGCCCAGGAGGACCTGAAGCATCGACTACGCCTACACGACATGCTGCTTTGAGTCTCTGCCCGATTCTTCGTATCGACCAGACACTCGGGGGCTCCTGACGTGGGCGTACCCTCCGGGCACCCGACCATTGGCGTACCCGATGCAGCCCAGCACCTGGAGGCCCATGAAGCCCAACAAGTACAAGAACTCATGTAAACCCTACCTGGCTCCCTTTATAAAGCCAGGCAGGGGCACCCCATACAGAAGATCCCCACGTGACAGACAGATAGGCATAGCCCTAGCGAGACCACGTCTCACACCATCGCCCTTGCGGCCACCATGTAACCTCATATCATCATCTATATAGATCAGACGAGCAGGATGTAGGTCTTTACCTCACCATGAGGGGCCGAACCTGGGTAAATCCTTGCTTGTCAGCCGACAGAACTACCAGCGCGCACCTCTCTCCCTCTCAATCAACCCGGGGTACTCGACCCTGGGACTTGCCGAGGTGATCCCTCGACAGGTATATATTGCCCTTCACCGACCTTGATTAAAGTAACTCTTTGAGCTCGCTTTTCCTCCATTGTTGACATTCTTGAGCTTTGCTAACTCTCCATCCCTCCATGATTCTTGTCTCCATTTAGTGGGAAAAGAGAGAGGAGATCTAGATCTACCATTCCACCAATCAATCTCTCCTCTAAGTGAGGGGAAGCTTTTGGATCTAGATCTTGGAGGAATTTGGTGTTCTTCTTGTTCTTCCTCTCTTCTCCCCCCAATAGCATTAGTTGCTTTGGTGGGATTTGAGAGTGAAGGATTTTGAGCACTTCTTGTGTTCTTGCCCATTGCATCGGTTGCATCGGTTTGAGTTCTCCACGGTGATACGTGGAAATCGAAGTTGAGAAGCTTGTTACTCTTGGGTACTTGGGGTGCCCTAGAGCTTGTCCTCTTGGGTACTTGGAGTGCCCTAGACGGTCCTTGTTGATCTCGGAGTTTTGGTGGCTCGCGGGATAGTTGGGAGCCTCCAATTAAGTTGTGGAGACGCGCCCAACCTTGTGATTCTTGTGGCTTTGGGAGCCGCGGGAATTCGGTGAGAGCCTCCAATTAAGTTGTGGAGTGTGCCTCATCCTTGTACGGGTTCGGTGACCACCCTCAAGTGTCCCATAGTGGTTCGTGGCACTCTACATTGGTAGAGGCACGAAGGAGATTACGGTGTGCCATTTGACGGCTATTCGGGGATCACTTTGTGACTCCGCACCGCTCCAACGGAGACGTAGCTTCCATTGGGAAGTGAACTTCGGGATAAATCATCGTCTCCAAGTGCCTCGGTATTTCTATACCCGAGCTTCTTACTTATGCAATTTACTTTGTGATAGCCATCGAGCTTGAAGTAATATATCTTGCTATCACATAGTTGCTTATCTTGTTTAGCATAAGTTGTTGGTGCACATAGGTAAACCTAGCTTGTTTAGGTTTGTGCTTGATAAATTAAACGCTAGTTTTATTCCGCATTTATTCAAGCCTAAACCATAAAGAATTTTAATCGCCTATTCACCCCCCTCTAGGCGACATCCGTGTCCTTTCAATTGGTATCAGAGCGGGTTCTCTCGTTTTTGGCTTCACCGCCTCGAGAGTAAAGATGTCGTCTAGTGAACTAGTGCACAATGCTTCTTTTATATTAGATGGCACAAATTATGATGTTTGGAAAATTCGCATGCTTGATATTTTCGGGTCATTGACCCATACATAGAGCGAATTCTAGATAGGGGTTATTCTCCTCCAAGGAATCCCAAAAGATTATCTTTATTGGATGAGAATAATTCCTATCTAGATGCTCAAGCTTCTAATGTGATTTTCAATGCTTTGAGCGATGTAGTTATTATGTCGGTCTCTCCTTTTCGGAATGCTCATGAGCTTTGGACCAAGCTTCAAGATAAATATGATGTGTCCAAGAATTGTGGAGATGATTGTTGTCCCTCCACTTCCGGCCGTGATGAGTTCTCAACTTCTTCTACTTCACCTACATGTGGCAAGCCACAAAGTAATGCAATGGTGAGTAGTGATAATATTGCAATAATGATAGTAAGCTTATTTGATGATACTTCACCTCTATCTTATTGCAATGATTTATCTTTGGACTTAAATATCTAGAACCAAAAATGATCACATGCTTGTGTTGATAGTCCTTGCATATCATGTACAAATTGCTTGACTAATCCTCGTGATGATATGCTCTCTATGTCTTGTTCCCTTGATAAAAATACTTCTATTTCCTCTAGTATTTGTTTGGCTAACAATGTAGAGGAAACCGAACACTCCATGGAACAAGACATGGACTTGAATGGTGCTTCAAGTTTTGCTTCATCATCATCAACCACTTCACACTTTTGCCTTATGGCAAGGGATCAACGGTAATTTCTACCTTGACTCCCAATATATCTCAAAATGAATAATGATGATGATAATGAAGAAATGATAATGATGCTTCCCTTATTGAGAAGGGTAAAATGGTTCTTCATGCTATTGCTAAGAATAAAGATGCTCATGCTAAATTCATAGAAATCTTGACTATTGCTATTGAGAGCAATAAACTTATTGATGAGCATGAAGACACAATTGAGAAAATGCAAAGCCGCGAATATAAATACGCGGAAGAGATCGCCGATCTCAAGGAAGCTCTTGAAGAAGAACAAACCACCAAGGAGTCTCTTGAGGAAACTTATGCTCTCGAACTTTCTAGAGTAAAGGGATCCTATGATAGTTCTCTTAAAGTGGCTAATGACTTCAAAGTAACAAATGGTAAGCTTATAGATGCACATGCCAAACTCCTTGAGAATTTTGAGCACCTAGAAAATGGCTCTAGGGTCGTTAAGGGTGAGCTCATCAAACTCACCGAGTCTCATGCGCAACTTAAAGCTTCTCACTCAAAAGAGCTTGCCAAGTTACCTTCTCCTATTGCCATTAATAATGATGCTTGTGCTACTAACTCTATCTCTTGTGAAGCATCCATATTGACGGAGAATGTTGAGCTAAGGGCTCAACTTGATTGCTATCTAGCAATATGGGAAATTGGAAGAAAGCATGAAAAGCTCTCGAGCTCTCATGAGGATCTTTAGTCTCCTATGATAAGCTAAAGTTAGCTCATGAGGCTATTATGTCAAAGGTAACATCTTGTGACCTCATGTGGACAATGGCACAACCTCTACTCAAAATGCTTTATTGCCATGTGCTAGTCCTAGTAATTCATCCACTCATAATATTGCTACATCTTGTGATGAATTACTTTCCATGCCTTGTTGCTCTAACAATGAAGCTTCAACTTCCTCTAGTGTTTTTGTTGATACTAACCATGTAGAGGAATTAAAAGAGCTCAAGGCCCAAGTCACTTCTTTGAAGAAAGACTTGGAAAAGCGTCATGATGGGAAGCCCACACTTGACAACATGTTGAGTGTGCAAAGACGCCCCAATGACAAGAGTGGACTTGGATTCAACTCCAATAACAAGAACAAGTCCAAGTATAACAAGAAAAAGAAGGGCCATGAACAAGTCAAGAATTTGGCCAAGATTGTTTGCTTCAAGTGCAAAGTTGAAGGGCACCATGTTAGATCTTGCCCTTTGAAGAAGAAGTCTCTTAGTGAGAAGCAACAAGGGAAGATGCCTCAAGTTCAAACTAAAGTTCCCCAAGTTGAAGAACGGCCACTTCCCAAGAAGAATCAAGCTATTCCTTCTCAAGTTGAGATTTCAACAAAGAAGAAAGGAGGAAGCAAATGTTGCTACTTATGCCGTGAGAAGGGTCACTTTGCTTCTTCATGCACTAGTGGTACCTTATCCAACCCTATCATAATTGATAATGTTTATTCTCTTAGGAAGGATAAGGTTGGCAATGTGTTTGCCAAATATGTTGGTACTCAAAGTGGTGTCAAGAAAAGAACCATTTGGGTTGCCAAGCCTATTGTGACTAACCTCTTAGGACCCAACTTGGTTGGGGACCAACAAGCTAAAACTTGATCAATAGGTGTTGTGGAGGGCATTGGAGACTTGGCTACATCATGAAGAATTAAGGGATCTTCATCAATTATATTCTCTCAAGCCAAGTCATTTGGATTATATTGTTCTATCTCATATCCAATGTTTCTCCTTGCGGTAACTTGTATTTAAATCATATATACATTGAAAGTTGCTTGCACCCTTGCATGTGTTTGGTTTTGTACCTTGCTAGTGTTTGTATATGTTGTGCTCTCTACTTACTTATCTTGAGCAATCAAGTATGTGTATGTTGGTTTGCACACCATGTATGTGTGATGTTGAGCCTTTATCAACTTGCTTATATCTTAATTGGCTCTTTTGAGAGATTAATGGACTATCCCATTTTGGGGAGTGATAGCTGCTTGGCACTTCACAATCCTAAAAATGTGTATACATGAGTAATACCACTTAGTGTTGATATATCAATTTATCTAGTCTCTATATGGTATGTCATCTCATGAGAAATTCAAATTCTATAATGTTCATTAATCATCTCTAGTTGGGTTTTACTTGCCTCTTGTGGAGAATAAATGGATTATCACATTATGGGGGAGTAATAAGCTATGTGCATATTACAAACCTAGACAATGTGAACATGTGAGGTATTGCCACCTAGAATTGATATTGTTAATTATCTTATTCCTTTGTGGCATGTTTCTCAAACAAGTTCCCTTTTGCTTAAATGTTTTTACTTACTCACACTTTGGATCTTGTTTGTGATGAATGTTCTTGGTAAGGTTTTCCTCTAATATGTTCTCATATATCTCTTTGGGAAACCGATTGCTTCAAAGCACTCTTTGTAGTTGCTTTGCATTATCGCGTGAATATTTGAAGCTATCAAGAACATTTATCTACATAAGCATCGCGCTTAAATCTTATCCTTCACCATGTGCTTATTGGTTGTGAAGATGATCTTGAATATCAATCCAATACACCACTAAGAAATTTCTACATATACTCCATGACAATTGATAGTCATAATTGTGGTGAAATTGTAGATCATCTTCATATTGGCTCTTGATTTTATTGCCTTATTTCTTGCCAAAAATTAATTTGTTTAACTCCATTGTCTTCCTTACCTCTTGTGGATCATTTTGCTTTACTCAAACTTTCCTAGTGTTTTATTTGGTATAGGAGAGGCATTGATCCCATCATTGTGCACCTTGCATTCAAAGGCTACTTATAGATAATGCACTATTCTTGGGTGAGCTATCCTATATTGAGTACAACTTATATTTTCATTAGTATTGGATCTTATTGCTTTTTCTTGATATATGACTAGTGTTTGAATAGATATTTGAGAGCGATGATTCCATGTGTGTGCATTGTGTATTCAAATACAAGATCATAAAATAATGCACTTTTGTTGGGAGAGCTATCATGTTTTTTTTCACTATTTATATTCTATTTGTATTTGATCCTTTCCATTGGTCTTTGATCCCGATGACATGTCTCATGGAAGACAAACCTTTTTGGCTTGGTACTTTGTACCATCATGAAAAGTGTAGAGGGTGTGGTTTATTTGTTGGAACCCCGCTCTTTCTTTTTGAGAGTTTGTCCCAATTGGCATCTCTCTTTGGGAGTGGGTTATATCATTCGTTGATTAACATCTCTCTCTTTTGGTATCTCTTTTGGAAATTTGATATCTAGTCCTTTTATATATTGATTAATTGGTATCTTATTTTCTTTTTGATATCTTTATCCAATTGGTATCTTATCAATTATGTGTTGATTTGCTTTTAGTTTCAATTGGCTTCTCTAAATCAATTTTTGATTTGGATCTTTGATATAATTTGGACCCTCTTTGATCTCTTAATATTTGTCCAAATTGTATCTCCCTTTGGTTATTGAAGGTCATAGGCATGCATATCTACTACATGTTTATTTTATGGCATGCTTTCCTTCTTTGTGCCAATATATAGGGGAAACTCCACGGAATCCTAAATCGGCTAAGATGTGCATGAAATTCAATTTCATATCTATATGCACATATTTATGTGGAGTTCCTTCTATGTATTGTAGTTTGACTAACTACTTGGACCCAATTAGTTTGGGAACAATTTTACTTGAATGTGTTTTAGGTACATGGAGATGCATTGGATGCTTGTCTCATTTACAATGAAAGTGTCTTCACCACATGCTTATTGGAGCCAAGATAGGATGGTTGATAAATTCTTATCTACTACATCAACCCATGTCATCTCGGTAACAAGTATCCACCCTCATGCATACTTTTATAGCATTGAACCTTGTGTAGGTTCATCATGGCATGAAAAGTATTTATTTGCTTTGTTGTAGCTATTGCAAATTCTATTGCTCTTATGATACTTGTTGCTTTCCTCAATGCATCCCAACTATCTCTTTTTCCCTTAGTGATATTTGTGATGCTTGTGTTGAGGTTGAATTTGAAGTTCATTATTACACAATATGAAATCATTGAGCTATGGGCTATGATCCTACACAAATATCATATGTGTATATTATATGACTCCTCTTGGATATCTTGTTTCTTTTCTTATTAACTAATTTTGTGTATACATTTCTTGTGGATATATATCATATGATTGTGTCTACTTAGAAACTTATATACATGAGAGATTACATCTTTACTCGATATCCTAATTTTTCGTGTCACTCTTTATTCCTTTTATTCTTTGTGACCCGAAAAAAATTATATTATGAGTGCATATCCTATTTTATCACATCTTGGTGCACTCATCTTGGTGAATATCCTTGACCATGTGCTTGTCTTACAAGCTATACTTCACCATGGGATATGTCACAAGCTTTGTTTTTATTTGCATCTTATTGAGCTTGTGAATTCATTTGTTTTTGTGTTTTAGAGGATACCGGAGGAGTGAGGATTCCATGTTTGTACACCTTGTATTCAAATACAAAATTCTAAATTGTGTACAAATATTGGGGAGCTCCTCTATTTTCTTTAAAACACTCTTTTGCTCAAATCATAATATCTTTTGATTTGGTTTGTTGGATCTTTTGATTGCTTACTTTTATTTGGAGAATTGAAAAAGTTTTCCATATCATTTTTTTCTTTGGATCCTCAATATAGTTTGTGCTCTCTCCAACTATTCGTCATTGGATATGTGTATTTGATTTCACTCATATTTTGAGAAATGCACACGTTATGGGGGAGCTCATACTATATTGACCTTCTAAGATTTTTCGCCCATTTTGGAAATGGATGCCAATGGGGGAGAAGTTTTATAGGGTTTAAGGGAATTTGGTGTTATGCTTTTGTTTTGGTCATAAGCATTTACCTTTCATGCTCATGCATCTATGCTTGTTGATTTGCATAGTTGTTTAATTCATTATATAAACCCTTGTAAAAGAGATTGTCATCAATTACCAAAATGGGGGAGATTGAAAGGGCATGGCGCCCCCATGTGTGGTTTTGGTAATTAATGACAATCCCTATGGACTAATGGTTGCATTGAGTTATTCTTGTAGTGTTTGTCCATAGGCAAATGCTTGAACTCCATATGTTGGATTTAAGGTTGATGCCATAAAGATATTGATATAATGGAGTATTTGGCATCAAGATCATCGAGTCGTATGGATATATTTGATATGATCAAGAAGAAGAGTATGTGATGACCAAGTTGTTATTCGAGGAGTTATCCGATGATTGGTCATATGCGAATTGAGCATATTGCAAGTATGTCTTGAAGAAAAGAATTATGCGATCATTCATGGTTATCTTCAAGACATCATCTATTGAAAAGAGAAGAAAAGATACAGGGTTGATCCACGTCAAGTGGTGTTCGTCATCAAGCTTGTGTTGTGCAAGTTCAAAAGAAGTATCTCGAAGATATCATATGCTTGAAGCTTGCCACCCATTTGGAGATAATGGTCAAGTGAAGATATGCTGATAAGAGGCTCTCCCATAGATGTATGGGGGAGAAATATGTGGATCTTCACCAAGCGAAGCGCAATCAAGAAAGGTGGTCCACTTAAAGAGATCAAGATCGACGTCATCTAGCTCAAGTGGAATGCGCAAGGCAAAGGTATGATAGGGTTTCTATTTTACCGGTCTCGTGGTACTAGTTGGGAGACCGGGTTATAGGATAGATACCGTACTATCAAGAGGGGCTCTCGATTGAGCTTTAGCGTATCAGTTGGAGAGAGCTCAAACCTTTGCATACTTGTCTTCATCATCTTTCTTGGTTCTTATTTGGTTCTTCTCCTTGTTGGGTTTGTGGTGCTTGTTGTGATCTTCATGACAAGCCCAAGTTCTCCGAAAACGGATTTCGTATGGAAAACTTGTTGCATTTTCGGGTTGGAAATATCATCGGTTTATCCGTGAGGAAAGTTCCACACCTTCCCATGTGTAGTACCGCTGGTATAAGCGGTAGTACCGCCAGCTCCCTAACAAACCTGCTGCAGAGGCGGTACCGCCGCGGGTACCGCTGATTTCGTGTTCTGGCCGCATATGCGGTAGTACCGCTGGGATAAGCGGTAGTACCGCCAGCTCCCTGGCAAACCTGCTGCAGCGGCAGTACCGCTGCGGGTACCGTCGATTTGGCGTTCGGAGGCTTCTTCCGGTACCACCAGCGGTACCTCGAGCGGTACCAACTGGTACCGGGGGCGTGGGATCGCGAAGGCGAAGACCGTCCGTTGCCTGGCGGGGTTGCTGCGCTGAAGACCGCAGCGGCACTACCGCCTATCCCAGCGGTAGTACCGCTGGCACGGGAAAGATGCTCCCAACGGGCAGATTTGAAGGAACGGTATATATTGCCCTTCACCTACCTTGATTAAAGTAACTCTTTGAGCTCACTTTTCCTCCATTGTTGACATTCTTGAGCTTTGCTAACTCTCCATCCCTCCATGATTCTTGCCTCCATTTAGTGGGAAAAGAGAGAGGAGATCTAGATCTACCATTCCACCAATCAATCTCTCCTCTAAGTGAGGGGAAGCTTTTGGATCTAGATCTTGGAGGAATTTGGTGTTCTTCTTGGTTCTTCCTCTCTTCTCCCCCCAATAGCATTAGTTGATTTGGTGGGATTTGAGAGTGAAGGATTTTGAGCACTTCTTGTGTTCTTGCCCATTGCATCGGTTGCATCGGTTTGAGTTCTCCACGGTGATACGTGGAAATCGAAGTTGAGAAGCTTGTTACTCTTGGGTACTTGGGGTGCCCTAGAGCTTGTCCTCTTGGTTACTTGGAGTGCCCTAGACGGTCCTTGTTGATCTCGGAGTTTTGGTGGCTCGCGGGATAATTGAGAGCCTCCAATTAAGTTGTGGAGACGCGTCTCAACCTTGTGATCCTTGTGGCTTTGGTAGCCGCGGGAATTTGGTGGGAGCCTCCAATTAAATTGTGGAGTGTGCCTCATCCTTGTACGGGTTCGGTGACCACCCTTGAGTGTCCCATAGTGGTTCGTGGCACTCTACATTGGTAGAGGCACGAAGGAGATTACGGTGCGCCATTTGACGGCTACTCGGAGATCACTTGTGACTCCGCACCGCTCCAACGGAGACGTAGCTTCCATTGGGAAGTGAACTTCGGGATAAATCATCGTCTCCAAGTGTCTCGGTATTTCTATACCCGAGCCTCTTACTTATGCAATTTACTTTGTGATAGCCATCGAGCTTGAAGTAATATATCTTGCTATCACATAGTTGCTTATCTTGATTAGCATAAGTTGTTGGTGCACATAGGTAAACCTAGTTTTGTTTAGGTTTTGTGCTTGATAAATTAACCGCTAGTTTTATTCCGCATTTATTCAAGCCTAAACCATAGAAGAATTTTAATCGCCTATTCACCCCCCTCCTAGGCGACATCCGTGTCCTTTCACACACTAGGACAAAGGAAAATGGCAAACACAAAGTTAAAAGCGACGTTTACTAACCTTCATTAGAATATGGCGAAAACAAAGCAAGACGATGTAGCTCGGGGAAGTTTCAGATTATGTCATTACTTTTATACCCAGATTCCTTCTGGTCTGGATCCAAATACCAACTTTCTTCATTTGACAAATACTTCGGGTTACTGCCTCTTAGCTGTAATGGCTTCAGCAGTAGGAGGATGGGTGGCCTCAGCCTTCATCACCAAGCTCGTTGAGAAGGTATGCTCCTATGCTGGGGATCAGTATGAATACCAACGGAAGGACACAAAGGAGAAACTAAGAATCCTAGAGAAGAACCTATTGTCGATCCAAACAGTGGTGCTCATAGCTGAGAGAGTACAGGCGAAGAACACAGCCATGGCAAGTTGGCTAAGGAGAATCAAAGATGCTGCCTGTCAAGCTGAGGATGTTCTTGATTTGTTTGACTACCGAGTTCTACAAGCACAAGCTGAAGACAACGGCAGGGTTAACTCAGTTGCTTCAGCTGCAGCTGGCTCATCCTCTTCATCCACAACCACCGTCATTACTAGCTCTGCCACTACTAGCAGTAGCAGCGGCTCAACAGTAACTCAATGGGCTTGTGGTCTCAAACGCTTTCTTTTCTACGATGAAGATATTGATGAGTTGATTTCTGTAGTAGATTTGTTTGTAGATATTGATAGCACGATACAAAGATTCCTGAGGTTAGTGAAGCTAGAGGATAGCAGACCAGAACAGGCAGTTCAGTGCCGCACAACAACCTCTATGCTAGTCCAAGGAATGTTTCCCTGTCGACTTAATCAAGAAAAACATCTGAACAAATTACTTGTTCAGATCAATGAACAATCCAGTCTGCCATATGATGTCATATCGATTGTTGGTATTGGTGGTGTTGGTAAAACTGCCTTAGTACAGGGAGTGTATAATCACTTCTGCGGCACCCGTCACTTTGATCTTGCAGTATGGCTTCATGTCTCAGATAAATTTGATGTTGGACGTCTGACGAGAGAGATGGCACAGTCAGATAATCTCAGCATATCTGCTGACTTGAACAGCATCAGTAGTTTAGATGAAGCTCAGAAGATACTTCGGGATAAGTTGAATGGGAAAAGGGCTTTGATAGTCCTGGATGATGTATGGAATGAATTGAGAAGCCAATGGGAGAACCTATGTAAGCCCATGCAGTTTGCCGGTAAGGGCAGCAAAGTAATAGTTACAATTCGAAGTAAAAATGTTGCAAGTATGAATGAACCAACAGAGATAATGCACTTAAATGGCTTAGAAGATGAAGAATACTGGGTTTTTTTTACAGTGTGCATTTGGTGATGCAAATCCATCTGATTTTCCTCAGCTGGAAAATATTGGTCGACAAGTGGAAGCAAATTGTGGCAAATAAAGCAAAAGGAAGATGATATTATATCAACACTGCGACTGAGTTATGAGCATCTTCCTGACCATCTGAAGCAATGCTTTGTTTATTTTGCATTGTTCCCTAAGAAACACCACTTTCAAGGCGACGTGCTAGTACAGATGTGGAGAGCTCAAGGTTTCATTGACATGCAAACACCAGATGAAACTGCACACCGTTATATCGATGATGTCTTGCAGCTTTTATTCATTGAGAAGGTAGCCAACCAAGAGGACCATTATGTAGTTCATGACTTGCTACATGATTTTGCAGAATCAGTCTCTAATGGAGAACACTTCCGAATAGCAGATGACTTCCATGTATCTATTCCAAGAAATGCTCGCCACATATATGTCAGTGCAAGCAATATATCTAAGGTGTTCATGTGTTTGCAAGAATTCAAAGAGTTGAAGAAGCATCTGAGAAGTTTAATAATATGCAAGGAAGAAGAAGGTGCTTCCCGCGGAGGGATCACATCCTCAAACTTTAATCATGTTCTTGAAGAGACTCTCCAACAGCTAAGAAGCTTGTACTAAGCAATCTTGATGGTATTCTCCCAAAAAACATGGATAAGTTGGTCCGCCTGAGGTACCTAAATATCCATGAAAACAGAAGCTTTACCAGTGTCCCCAGGTCACTATTCAAGCTCTACCATCTACACGGACTGAATCTGCAAATTCAAGAAGGCGGGATGATGAAAAAAGAACTTCAAGAAGGCTTAAGTATGTTGACCCAGTTAAGATACTTAAAGGCCCCAAAGGAAATAACTTCAGGTATAGAATTAATTGGGAGGTTAACATCCCTTGAGGAACTAGAGGAGTACAAAGTGAAGAGTGACATGAAGCATCATATATGTCAATTAAAAGAGTTGAATGAACTTCGAGGGATCCTAACCATAAAAAATCTTCAGAATGTAAGATGCAGGGAAGAATCATTTGAGGCAAGATTAGTTAAGAAGGAGAACCTGAACAAGTTAACACTGGTGGAATCATTTCAAACAAAGCAGCAGCAACACCGACCATGAAGGCGTGTTTGAAGGGTTACAACCAAATTCCAACTTGAGAGAACTTTGTGTCAGAGTTTACATGGGAATCAGTTCTCCTTCTTGGCTGTCCTGTAAGTACTTGCTGACGTGGGCGTACCCTCCGGGCACCCGACCGTTGGCGTACCCGATGCAGCCCAGCACCTGGAGGCCCATGAAGCCCAACAAGTACAAGAACTCATGTAAACCCTACCTGGCTCCCTTTATAAAGCCAGGCAGGGGCACCCTATGCAGAAGATCCCCACGTGACAGACAGATAGGCATAGCCCTAGCGAGACCACGTCTCACACCATCGCCCTTGCGGCCACCATGTAACCTCATATCATCATCTATACAGATCAGACGAGCAGGATGTAGGTCTTTACCTCACCATGAGGGGCCGAACCTGGGTAAATCCTTGCTTGTCAGCCGACGGAACTACCAGCGCGCACCTCTCTCCCTCTCAATCAACCCGGGGTACTCGACCCTGGGACTTGCCGAGGTGATCCCTCGACAATTGGCGCCGTCTGTGGGAAAGAACGCGCGTTGGATTCAACGTTTCGGCGGCTGCAATCTATATCGACAACGGCGACAACTCGACGTCACGGATCGGCGCCCGAGGGCTCGACATCAACAATCTTCGTCAGCGCCGGCGGCCAGATCGCATCTGGCCAGCTGATCTACTTCGTCACGATCAAATTTATTACGAAGAAACAGCCAGTGCTCTCATCGGGTGAAGGCGGAGTTCCGTGCGCGACCTCTACGATCCAATCTGCGTTCCACTGCCGTCGCTAGGCAGTACGGTTGTCGACTTCTCGATCTCTGGCAGCGACCCGAGAGGACTCAAGCCGGGCACTCAGAATCGCTGCAACCAGGACCTGCTGGAGCACGGCCTATACCTCGGCCTCTTCACAAGTCACGCCCGCATGAACAGACCTGCAGCTCCCAAGGCCGCATGCATCCATGCCCTCAAGATGAGCAGTGCTATGTATGTCAAGGTCACGACAAAGACCGATCAGGTGCTATCCTTCTTGTTTATTCACCTCATATACATACCCAATTCTATCCTAAGTAGGAATCTTTTACATCGATGATATTTTTGCATGAACAAATCTACAACGGCGATGACTATGACGTCGTACAAAAATCGATATGCGACTCGGGGGCTGGCGGCCTCGCATTCATCGACTTCGCCTTCGTCGACTCCGTCTCCGACACTCGGGGGCTGGCGGCCTCGCCTTCATCGACTCCGCCTCCGACACTCGGGGGCTGGCGCTTCGTCAACGACAAGTTCATCGCTACACTCGACACGCGACTCGAGTGCCTTCATCGACTCGGCACCGTCGACTCCCCTTCGCCTGGCCTAATAAGGGACTCGGGGGCTGAGCGTTGCCTGCGCCGCGTCGACTCCGGCCCGCCGCTTCGACTCCCTCCGTCGCACTTCACGGCGTCGACTCCGTCCACTACGGCATCCACAACTCGCCAAGATCGCATCCATGATTCGACAACTTCTACAACAACTCCGCCAACTCCGCCGCCGCGTCGACTCCGGTCCGCCGTGTCGACTGCCTCTACGGCACCACTCCGCCGCGTCGACTCCGGTCCGCCATGTCGACTGCCTCTACGGCACCACTCCACCGCGTCGACTCCGGTCCGCCGCGTCGACTGCCTCTATAGCACAACTCCGCCGCGTCGACTCCGGTCCGCCACGTCGACTGCCTCTACGGCACCACTCCGCCGCGTCGACTCCGGTCCGCCGCGTCGACTGCCTCTACGGCACCACTCCGCCGCGTCGACTCCGGTCCGCCGCATCGACTGCCTCTACGGCACCACTCCGCCGCGTCGACTCCGGTCCGCCGCGTCGACTGCCTCTACGGCAGAACTCCGCCGCGTCGACTCCGGTCCGCCGCATCGACTCTCTACGACACAACTCCGCCGCGTCGACTCCGGTCCGCCGCGCACAAACAAATTCGCCTTGGCCACACCTGATGCTCTCCCGGGTGTTGCGCCGCACAGGCCACAAACAAATTCGCCTTGGCCACACCTGATGCTCTCCCGGGTATTGCGCCGCACAGGCCACAAACAAGAAAACCTAGGCCGTCACCCGACGCACTCGGGGGCTGCGCCATACAGGTCTAACTCTAAAACCTAGGTCGCCACCCGACGCACTCGGGGGCTGCGCCATACATGTCTAACTCGAAAAAACCTCGGTCACCACCCGAAGCACTCGGGGGCTGCGCCGCACAGGTCTAAGTCAAACCTAGGCCGTCACCCGACGCACTCGGGGGCTGCGCCATACAGGTCTAACTCTAAAACCTAGGTCGCCACCCGACGCACTCGGGGGCTGCGCCATACAGGTCTAACTCGAAAAAACCTCGGTCGCCACCCGAAGCACTCGGGGGCTGTGCCGCACAGGTCTAAGTCAAACCTAGGTCGTCACCTGACGCACTCGGGGGCTGCGCCATACAGGTCCAACAAGAAAACCTAGGCCGCCACCCGAAGCACTCGGGGGCTGCGCCATACAGGTCCAACAAGAAAACCTAGGCCGCACTCGAACACTCGGGGGCTGCGCCATACAGGTCCCACAAGAAAACCTAGGCCGCGCTCGAACACTCGGGGGCTACGCCATACAGGTCCAACAACGCAGTAGGCCGTTCGGCAGAGCAAATACTCAATATGTTTGTCGAGTCCACCAAGTAGGCCGTCGGGCTGAGCAAACACTCGAACCCATTCGAGTCACACGAGTAAGCCGTCAGGCTGAGCAAGCACTCGAAAAGTGCAAACACATAGTAAGCCAAACAGGCTGAAAAAGGACTCTGTTTTATCAGTGATTCCTTAAGTTACTCCCATCGGGAGGGGTTCAAGAATTTCTTTTCGACTGAGAGATTTTTTTGAGATTAACCTCAATTACAAGCAATTCAGCTTAATCTCGGGGGCTACTCCCATCGGGAGCACTGTTCGCGCTCCCGATAGACTCAGTCGAAACATTGCCGACTAAAACATCCTCTGTGAGCCCTCAACGGCTGGAGTCGAATTTCTTTAACTATCCTTTTCAGGAACAAGACGGCGTGCCCAGGAGGACCTGAAGCATCGACTACGCCTACACGACATGCTGCTTTGAGTCTCTGCCCGATTCTTCGTATCGACCAGACACTCGGGGGCTCCTGACGTGGGCGTACCCTCCGGGCACCCGACCGTTGGCGTACCCGATGCATCCCAGCACCTGGAGGCCCATGAAGCCCAACAAGTACAAGAACTCATGTAAACCCTACCTGGCTCACTTTATAAAGCCATGCAGGGGCACCCCATACAGAAGATCCCCACGTGACAGACAGATAGGCATAGCCCTAGCGAGACCACGTCTCACACCATCGCCCTTGCGGCCACCATGTAACCTCATATCATCATCTATACAGATCAGACGAGCAGGATGTAGGTCTTTACCTCACCATGAGGGGCCGAACCTGGGTAAATCCTTCCTTGTCAGCCGACTGAACTACCAGCGCGCACCTCTCTCCCTCTCAATCAACCCGGGGTACTCGACCCTGGGACTTGCCGAGGTGATCCCTCGACACTTGCCCAACATTCACTCCATTGAATTACTCTTCTGCCATCATTTGAAGTCCCTTCCACCTTTTGGGAGCCTACCATTCCTGAGGATATTAAAGATAAAGCATTTAACCACGGTGAAAACTATCAATGCTGGATTCTATGGCGATGCTGCAGTGTTATTTCCATCACTGGAAGTGCTTCTATTTGAAGGCATGAGTCAGTGGAAAAGATGGTCAGGTACTGAATGCAGCCAACAGATATTTCCGCGTCTGCGTGACATCTGTATTCAGAACTGTACCCAGTTGATGGGGCCTTTACCGTTGCCGTCATTCAACCAAATGCACATTTCAGTATCCGACTCAACCTCTGAGAAGACAACCAGCTTTGGATCTGAAAATACAACTATTGTCAACACGCCCTTCCATGTTAAGCTCTCTCTTGACCGCTTGGGACTTCTCTTTGGTTGTCTTCCAGCAAGCAGCCTAGCCACGGTCCATAAGCTGGATATCTCATCCTATTACTTGGAAGTTCTTAACAAGGATCAGGAGGAATGGCTGCAACAACTCACTTCAGTAAAGGAACTTAGCTTCACTGGCTGCCTCAATTTGAGATCATTGCCATCAAACATGATGCATTTCACACCACTTGAGTCTCTGTACATAGAGACATGTCCAAAACTTGAGTCCTTCCCCCAGATGGGATTACCTCTTTCCCTGAAGAAGCTCACTGTCATAAAATGCCGCAAAACATTCAGTGCATGCTAACTCTCTAGCTTTGCTACCTCTCACTCATCTAACCGTGTACCACTACTCCACTAGTGCATGTACACCTCTGAAATATTAAAGCAATCGATTCATGAAGCTAGCTAATTTTTGGCGTGATGATGAGATTTTATGTACTACCTCAATATTGACTCTAATCTGGTCATTTGGCACGTATTTACTGACCCCGCCCGGAAAGAACAACACAAGTATCTTCATCCAGTTTGTACCAATGTTCAAGAAATCATTCAACAGATCTTTAATCGGGAACGGCTACAAACCTACGACAAGGTGCTAGTCACTAGCCACTAGGTAATTCTGAGATGGCTGTTTACTCTGGTTACCATTATCTCACACCAAACTGAACAAGATTATACTATGATTTTTGCTGGTAGCAGTAAACATTACTGGTCCCATGCCCACACGGATGAGAAATTCAAGGGCTCCAGACTCCATTCCCCAGACTACACTATCGCAGCCCTAGAATCCAGATCCGCCCCCATTTTTCCTGTCGTCAGAGAATGCAGGGGCCGCTCGCCAGGAAAACAGAACGGGAACAAATCCCAGTACTGAAAACACGAGCTCAGTTAATTAATCGCAGTGAACAAGGCTTGCTCGAATGCCTAAATCAACCAAGCAAGAACACATCGGTGGCGACCAGAGACTAAGCAAGAAAGCATTTCGTCATTGGATTGCAGTAAGAGGAGATCGGGGACCGGAAATGTAGGTGGATTTATTACCTGGCGAGAGCGGCGGTCTCAGAAGCAGGCGTCTCCCGCCGCCACCGGAGACCAAGTCGACGACGGTGAAGGGCGGATTGGCGTAAACGGAGGAGGGCCGGTCCGCCGGTGGAACAGACGGGGAGGAAGGAAGGAGATGCCTCCTTTTGGGCCAGTATCAGTGCGATCCTGGCCTGTTGGGCCTTCCAAATGCCCCGTACAAAGGACTAATTTTTTTTGGTTCTAGCCTATCTCTAATATTTTTTTTGTTCTAGCCCAGAGATAAGCAAACATGTGAATTTTTGTTAGCCGAAGGGTCTGTTTGGTAAACTGGGTGAGCCCAAAAATTCTCACCCCAACCAGTTTTTAGGTTGTTTGGTAACCTGGGTTAGTCACTTCGGACATGCCCCCCACATACGAAAAAGTCTTCTCAGTCTGGACGGGTTGCGAAGGTGGAACCGCCGCCATGAAGCGAAGTAACTCATATGTCCACCGCGATCCCCAGCGCCGCACAGCATCACCGCCGGCTTGGACCACCCTCGCACTGCCTTTGACCACCAGCGTTGTTGCCGGCGAGCTGCCCCCCCCCCCCCCCCCCCCCCCACACGCCAAGCTACGATGGGTGGTCTGAGGACCCGATTGCTTTTTATTTCTATTCAAGGTCTTCTGCGTAAAAAAATGTACCTATTTGGAATTTTAATTTCTTGACTCTAGTCTGAGTGAGTCTGTTCCAATTTGTACAAGCCGCCAAACAACATCTGATCTCAGCTTGTGTCACTACATACAAGGCACCAAACAGTTACCAAAATCATAGCCTAACATGTATAAGGTCAGCTCGGCCTAGCTGGAAACCATATCAAGATGACCCAGACTAGCAAACACACCCTGAGTATTTGGCCGTCGCCGAGATCTTTTTGTCGTCACTGCCGAGTATTCGGCAATTTACAAACACTTGGTATAGGCGGCCGTTACCGAGTATTATTCTGTTTGCCAAGTATTTTTTTTGAAAAACTCTGTATAGGTTGATCCTTATCGATGGCCCGTGTTTTGGCACTCAACAAAGCGCACATATGTCAGTCAAAACTCATTTTCCAGTAGTGATAAATATCTCGAGGCTGTCTTTTTTCCGAACTAATTATAAATTTCTCGAATTCATTGTTTGATATATTTTAACTATTTTTCTAACTCAGAATCATGAGCATTGCCGGCAGAAGAGGGTTCACGAACAAAGAGCCTCGCAGAGATGTTTACTAGCATAGCATAGTCTCGGCGGGATAATGATCAGACTTTGTAGAACCTGCTAGCAAATCATGAGCTCATATTTAGTGGACTAGAGACAGCGGCTGATCTCTCATCAGGAGGTATATTTCCTATAAGAAATAATTACTTTTCGGGTGTAGCGTAGGAATGGCTAGGTATGTTTGCGAAAATCACATGCACGCCAACATTTTTCTTGCAATAGAAGATAGAGTTTAGTTGGAAAACAAGAGTACTAAGTGCCAACTAATATATAGTAAATGATAAGGTCTACCTAGCTAGGAAGCATAATGGAAACTGCTACACTAAAATAAATGTTTTAGGCTGGGGATAGCATTATCGGAGAGATGATTTTGTCTCATCTCTGGCCTGACCTTTCTAGCTGGCAGGAATTAGTGGCTAGCTACCTTCAGTGGCCGAATTAGTGATGTTCGTACCTTAATCCGAACCAATTTAAAAAATGGATACTTCACAACTGGCAAGAATATAATTGATGTTGTTTTCTACCTTCATGGTTGGTGAAACTCGGCTTGGTTGTACTTTAACAAGATGAGCAAAGCGATGGCTGGGTAATTGATTACGTCTACCTGTGCAGCTAATACTAGTAACACAAAAAAATCCATCCTAGACCGGTCATCATAGACTATACTCACCCCATCCCAAAATACATAGCATATAGATTAAGTCAAAATTCAAAACATATTTTCTTAGTTTGATCAACCATAGATACAAAAAGATGGAAATCTACAATGCCAATATATAGATACACCATAAGAAATATTCGTTATAATGTGTCTATTTAATATTATTGTTTTGATTCTCTCTTCGCTATATTTGGTCCAATATGGAAAGCATTGACTTTTGGCTAAATTTTTACGCTACATATTCCGTGACGGAGGGTGTGTATTTAATGAATCTCTCGCGGATAATAGCCACCGAAGATGACGGCCCGAAATAGGACTGCTTTTTCATCGTGAACCGCTGGTGAATAATTACATCTGTGAATTGAACAAACTCAACCAAATATTAAAGACGGTTTATCATTTTATATATCTCAAGCATGTACTTCTTTCAGTGCATTTGTGGCAATATATAGTTCTACACGGTTTATAAATGAACTGTATAATAGGTATGTAGTGAAGTTTCGAGAGACAAATCTGCTAGCCCATGGCAGGTAGGGTTTTAGGATATAGGATAAAAAATTGTTACGTGCATAACTAGATATATTACACATTTATTTTTGTACGAGACAGTTCATAATTTGTGCGTGTGTGGATTGTTTTTCTTCCGAAGATTGGGATGTGAATTTGGAACCACAAGTAATGATATGATCAAGTATAAATTTTCCAGATGTATATGATATTATCTGGCATTAACGTTCAAGCATGTTTGATTTTATGGGATGCATGCAGCATTAAATTCAGGGTTCCTGGTGTTAGTATATATTTTGATAAGGGGAGGAAAAGGTTCTAGGACCGAGGTTGATATATTTCTTGAACCTAGACTATGTTAGCAAATCATGATATATACCATATCCAATGGTGTAGAATGAGTGATGTTGAAAGATGTTCAAGACAAAAACAAATACTTTCTCCTTTTGAGTAACGGCAGATAGTGTAACTAGCTATGTAATACCATGATGATCATTTGCCCATCCCTTTGGAAGTTAATGAACATAACATAAATTGGGTTAGAGTGAAAAGTAATTTTCTTTGTAAATATACCTATGTGCAAGAAAATGTAAACCATATAAAGAATACAAAATATCTTCGGATATGCCCGACAAACCAAAGTGGTCGTTCGGTAAGAGCGCCATTATATAACTTTACATTTTTATTGGCTAAAAATGTGTTCCACTTCACCTTCCGTCGAATAATGGAATTATATTGATTTGTGTCTATGATTATTATTCGTGTAAAAGTTGCGCGTGCCAGACATCCACTATCCTATAGAAGAGATCGTCATCTTTATTGTCAAGTTTAACCCCTGAGTCTTGCTCCTATATATAGGTATGTTAGCTGTTTCGAGCTTACATACTTTCCAGCAAGGAGATGCTTGAAACATGTAAGTTTTCATAATACTTTTTACATATTTGATATAATGCATGTGCTCTATAGTAGTGGTGTATCATAGTTACTTAAAGTTCATATTGTTAATAATTTTCGACATTCGAAGATTTGGACTCTTATTGTTACTACAAAACCACTTATGGAGAAATAAAGTATGTTGCTGGATTAGAATCAAATATGTTTATTCATGAATACTAAGGAGTCATGAGAGGTATTTTTGTGTATAGTGACGAGCACATCCAATTTTTATACCATTGGACGGAGTGATCCGTTTCAAAATTGTTCAAGTAATTTACTTAATTTTATCATATCACAAGGTGTTCCAATAAATATAATTGATTAACAATATTTGCATGATTTAAAAAACACATGCATAGAAATATTGTAGTAATAGAATGTCTTGACATTTGGGAATCATCCTATGGGAATCCTAGCCTTGTTTGGTTGCACCGCATGAAAATGTAGGACATTTTTATAGGGATTGAGTACATGCCCTTGTTGTCATTGACACACAGTAATTTTTCCAAGTGTAGGAAAACAATCCATAAATATTTTTGGATGATCCATTCCTTCGAATCAAATGGATATATATAGGAAAATTTTACATAGGTTGAAATCCTCTATAGTTCTTTTGAAAATCCTTTGAAACAAAGAGGCCCTACAGTTTTCCTCATTCGGTGCTAGATCGGGACATAATATTTCAAGAAATAATATTGAAATCCGCTTTCGTTGAATCTACCCAAAATTAATGCATGATTTACCACAACTAGCTAAGCAATTCATTCATATACTCTCTTCGTAACCTCATTTTGTATCTATGTAATATCTTAAACATATATGCATATCCGTAAACTCATCTTGAAGGTCTACCACTGCCCGTGATCTTGTACTGTGTCTATCTTGACTTCTGGTTGTCAATATTCTTATAGCGTAGCTAGTATAACTCATGTAATTGTTTTATAAATAGATAATTTGAATTATGTCGTTGATTTATATATAGCTAATTAAACATACATATATGATAATTTTACGGAAAAATGTGTCAATTTTCAGCAGGGAAAATGGCGACGAAACACACCTTTGTGATGCTACTTGTCTTTGCAATTATGTTCTCCTACAATGTCCCGGAGGGTGGTGCATACCCGAACCAAGTGGCTTTCTCTCGCAAAGAGCTGAAGCCAGAACCCATCGGTGGAATGAGTCCATCGCTAGGTGAGCAGATATCTGGTGTGAGTCATGCAGGAGATGTGAGCAAGAATGCTGAAATGGCAAATGTTAAAACTACCACTACCACGGACACCCACCGTGACATCCCCATGGATCCGTATCGTATTCACGGCCACCAGCTCAACAAACCGTAACTACGAGTCAAGACGAAGGACCGTGGGCACCAACTTGAGATTCATCGACGAACTAATCATCAAGTTGGCAGTTTCTACACATCTCTCTGTTATATACTATGTGTGGAATGTAACTGGTATTGTAAGACTTGAATGGTAGATTTGGACTGTCAAGCTATTTCCGGCTCTACTAAGTGTACGTGGTATTGTACTGCTGCAGAATAAATCATGCCTGTGGTCCATGGTAATGACAACTTTTTATGCGTTCGATGTGATTATGGATCATTGTACAAGTACAACACTTTCAAGTTCTAGTAGAAAAATACTGTATAATATATAGTGGATGAATCATGTTACGTCACTAATTTGAAATTTAGGGTTATTGTTAATTTATACCATCTCTACATATAACAAAAATATAGCAGTCAAAAAAAAAGTTGTAACACGATCACGTGCATGGGCCGGCCCATCTTCTTGTCCTTTGTTTCTTTTTTTTCTTCCTTTTCGTTTCTTCTTCTGTTTCTTTTTTCCCATTTAGTTTCTCTATTATTATTTTTCCACTATTATTTTATTTATTTATTTCTGTTTATTTTTACTTTTTTGGTTCCTATTTATGTTTTTGTTTTCTTGTATGTTTCCCAGTTTTTATTTTGTTTTCATTGTTTTATGGTAATACAGGGTTATTTGATGATAAATCCTTATAACCTTTTTCGAATAGCTGAATATTTTTAAACCTGTTTGAAATCGTAAATATTCTAGTTTTATTGAATCACTGAATGTCGGTTAACCATGTGAGCTTTTTTTAACTTTGTGAACTTTTCTTGGAAACATTAATATTTTTTAGAACCGCTTGAACATTCTTTTGAACATTTTTCTGACCCGTGAATATTTTTTAAACCCCGCTAATATGATTGCAAAAGTTGAACATATTTCGAATGCACAAAAAAAAATTCACGGTTAAAAAAAAGTTCACGTATAATAATAAAAATATTCGTGTAGGTTCAAATCTTTTTCACGTATTAGAAAAAGGCCTCTCTCTACAGGTTAGTTATAAGAAAAAGTTCATGAATTCAAAAAGAATGTTCATGCCTCTACTTCCTTCCATTCCTTGTTTCGAAGTCTAGGGTAATGGATGGGGATACCTGGACACAGTGGCGGCGTCAGGAATTGTTTGCTGGGTATTCACCAATTTTTTTTTTTGTGCTCTAAATTGCAATACCTGAACCAAACCGTACGGGGACTTGTTTTCATTCACCTACACTCTACAGTACAAGAAAACAAGAGGAAATTTAGGGAATTAACAAATTGCATCTCAGAAATTGGATCAACTATTACCAGTACAGCAGGGAAGCAAATCAACAAATCCAACCATATCGGCCGCGCCAACTAGTCGACGCAGCATCCCTCAACCTCCACATGCTGCACCCACCTCCTCCAGCGGCGCCGATGCACACCACCATCGCGATGAGCCGCAGCCAGACCGCCGAGATCCAGAGAAAATCGCACCGCCCTCAGACAAGATCACCCACAAAATCCTCCTTGCGTCCGGGTAGAGGCCATCCCGCCGACTTCGCCACCGAACGGGGCTTAGCCCACCGGCGACGGAAGAGGAGAGGGGAGGGACATGCCGGGGAGGAAGGAGAGATGAGGAGGCGCTCGCCTGCGGGAACAGGCAGGGGCATGTGCGCTCGCATGCGGAACGAGCGCTAGGTCTGGCTCTGAAGCAGAACGACATGTGCGCTGTGTGGGCTGGGCTGTATAGGGCCGATGTATACACATTTTGTTTTCTGCTTGAAATCTTGGGTATTCACGGGAATACAGGGGCATACCCCTGGCGCCGCCACTGCCTGGACACTCCAAGAGTGAAGATCCAGCTTACACTGAAAAACCGGATGAGTTCATAGAAAGGTCTACTACATTGAAGACGTAGAAAGCCGTTGCGGGAGAAGCTGAGCGCGGCTGGGGAGGCCGGCACGACGAGATCGTTGGTGGCGGCGCTTGGCTCGCACACAGCCAGCATGGTGGAGTTCGGTGGCAACGGCGTCTGGCATGCCAGAAGGCTGGGCGGCTTGAGCTGGCCACAACGAAATAATTGCTTGGCCCTGGTCGTCATTCTCTTTTTTTTTGTTGAAGAAAATCGACATCGCAATAATTAAAATATTTTTTAGTCCTCAGATAGAGTAGCTAAAACATACTAGTACCAAAGGATGGGCTTCCGTGTCAATCTCAACTGTCAGTGGTGAAGCCACAACCCTGCTAGCCTCAGCATCGGGGAATAGTAATAGAAATGAGAGCTAGGATCGAGCAACAAATTCTTTTTCTTGACATGCATGGTAGGATCGAGCAACAAATTCAATCGGGGAATGACCGTCGCTAGATGACTTTATGTTCTGCCCAGCTCTACATACGAGCTAGCTTCTCCACTGTGTACTGTCCAAATTAACCGTGCCTCTTGGTGCACACTATTGTTAGTAAGTTACCCATATAAGTCCCAGATGATGATCATGTGGTTTTTAATTATGTATTACCTCATATGAGGCGTCTGTTGCGCCGGTCTTTTCTATCTCTAAAAACAGAGCAACAACCGGACCTATTCGTCTCGTTTTCCCTGGACAAGTAAAGATTCCTATTGACGGGTTTTCAACTAGGCTAGATCCCTTGCCTAATATTGGAGAGAAATAAGTGGAGCATATATAAATCTAGGACCGGCCACCACTACTTCAGGTGACCGGCCACAACTACTTCAGATTTCCTCCCGGGCCGCTCGCGCGAGGGCGGCTCCGGAGGCTCCCATCTACACCTATCGAGCTCCCCTCCGATCCAATCTCGTCAGCGCGCCCCGATGGGCTCCTCTCGCGCGGGGGCCGTCTCCACTTTTCTTGGGTGGCGCGGGTGGCGCTCGAGCGGCTGGGCGGCGGCGCTCGCCGGCACTCGGCAGGGAGGCGCGGAGGTGGCGGGATCGGCCAGGCGTGTGGAGGCGCAGGCCGGAGGCGGCGGCGCCGCCAAGCTGCGGCGCGACGGTTTTCCCGGCGGCGCTGTCACGTGGGCTCGATCTGGGGCCAACCTGGGCTCATCTGGGCATGAAGGGGTTGGCCTGCTCGCTCCGATCGCCGGAGCCAATCGGATGCGTGGGGGCTGGTGGCTTGGCTTTGAATAATGGCGGCGGTCCTAGGGTTTCTCCCGCGCGAAGACGAAGGTCTGCTGGTTGTGTGTCCTCGTTGATTTGGCTGGAGTGGCGAGTTCTGGAAGGCTCCACCGGCGAACTTCCATGTGCGTTTATGCCTGGAGATTGCTGGATCGGGTGGGATTCGGTCGTGCCCACGATTCTCCGTTAAGGAGCAAGCGGTATGAAGCTCTGCTATATGTTGCCATCTTGGATGAAGTCAGAGGCGGAGAATGCCATGAAAGCCGAGATCGGAGGATTAGGAATGGTGATTTGACTCTTGGTGGCAATGAGGAACTTGCTTGGAGCTTCAGGACGCGTATGCAGCGGTATGAAAGTGGGGGCGACAGCACAGGTGAAGTCCAAAGTTCTACGTTTCAGGGTGAAAATCCAATGTCTGATCTTAATTGGTTGTGCCTGGCAATGGACTTGTTGAAGACATTGTTTTGAGAGCGGGGACTATCTCTAGGGTGAAAATCCAAGATCTCGATCGGGCGACGACGGCGCTTCTGCACTGTTTCCTTCTTGAAGGAGTTGCTTTTAGAGAGTTCGGACATCAGGTGTTGTTTTGGTGGTGGTTATACTGCTGTTACAAGTTCTGTAACTCTGTAGCGGGACTTTTCTTTTTTAGTTTCTTCTTCTTATTGTCTTTCGGATGTGTGCATCCGTAATACCTTCGGTTATTACGTTGTTACAGATGCTGGGTGTATTTGGTATCTCCGCGATATTAATATATACTCTTTATCTAAAAAATAAATCTACGACTATTATTAGTGTGTTCCATATATAGATCTGAGATGTTGCGGTGCTCAATTCTGCCTCGTCATGCATGGTGTTGCCTCTGTGCGTATATAAGCTCGGCACAACCGTTCTAGTTTGCCATTCAAATTTAACAACCCCAGCAGAGCATTATACAGTGTATAGGCAAGCACTTATTAATAAGGAATGGAGTCACGCAAGTTCTTCCCAGCCGTTGTCATCCTCCTACTGCTCGTTGTCGCTATGGGTAAGTATCATTAACTTGTGAGTATTGTAGGAATAACATCATGCACCCACACTGCAACATAAAAGCTTTCCAGATTGATCTAATTTATGTACATAGTATTTTCAGAAATTTGATGTTTCCCATTAGACCGTGCAAACTTCCTATAAATTTCATGCATAAACAAAAGAGGCCCTTAGGAATTGATTCCAATCTTGCATATGCACGTACTGGTGCATGATTTAAAAAATATTTCTATTGTTTGTAAATTTTGTTAAAAACATATTAATGAAGTATAAATAAGAACATGAACACTATAATGACATATCCAATTTATATAGTCACACAATATCCCAGAGAATGTACTTTTTACATTTAGTTGTTCATGTCCTATTAACCTATCTTGGCCAGCTATTCAAAGCGATCCCTGCTGGTCATTTGTATTGTATTAATTTGTATGTAAAGCCTTCAGCTCATTATTTTCCTTCCAAGATATTTCCTCTCATGACCCTAGCAAAACTGACCGGAATTACGTCAAAATACCCGGAGAGCATCAATAAAACATGGGTATAGAGTCCCTGTATATATGTCGGAAGCGACGGTATTTCACAACCTCATGGTCACTTGTAGGATTATTTAAGCGAAAGGGAAATTCTAAAGCAATTTCACTATATTTTGTCGAGAAAAGGTTCATCGACATGCATACATTGTTATTGGCATTTATAGAGAAAAAATACATGTTTGAATTGACATATACAAATGTTGGGTTGATTTGTAGTTCATTAATTATTCATAAACAATGTGTGACACGTTTTTTTTCTAGAGGTGGCGCCAGCGAATGCGGAGAGAGAGTGCGAGTTGGAAAGTGGGCAGTTTAAAGGGCTATGCATTATCCATGACAACTGCGCCGGTGTATGCGCTACGGAGGGATACACGGGCGGCAGGTGCTCTGGCTGGAAGAGGAAATGCATGTGCACTAAGCCATGCTAGAAAATATGTTGTTGTCGACATGCATTTCTTCCCATGGACTGAATTACCATTGTCCTCTAATAGAATTTCGCGTTCACTGCATGGCATTATCCTCACCTCAAATGAATGAATTTTTTCTTTTGAAAGAAGTTGTATAGTATTGAAAGTGTCCATGTGTGATCATATGTATATTTTTGTTATGGCTCTGTATCTTTTCTATTCTTGAGAGTGACCTATTTGATTGGTTTAGGTGATAATGGATGTATCAGCCAATTAATATTGGGGAGTCACTATTCTCATTTTCTCGTGATTACAGAAATCAAAATTAAATTTATTTACTCTTTGAAAATTCAACCATCCTTTCTAACGCTACATATGTATTTACATCATAATGTTAGTACATAGAAATCAGAGTGACGAGCTTTTTCTTGCGGTATTACCTTGGATTGTAAATTGCGATAATTCAATGCCCATTGAGGTGTTTGTGTTATTTTGTATGTATTAAGTTGGGAATTCCTATTCTCTTGAATATTTTCATGTTAAATAATGGCAAGATATAAGTGAAGCATGCAATTGAGCAAACGGTAACCATTGCCTTGCAACAATAGTTGATTAAGAAAAGGATGATAAGACCTAACTATATATATAATGATGATTGTGTACCTTGCTATTGGGGTGGCGTTTTGGCTCTCATGTCCAGATAGTGGGCCGTTTGACATAGCTCCTGGATCATTGCCTGGCAGAATTTCTAGACGGCTGCAGATGTGCAGAAAATGTCGCATTAAGTGATGTGTTGCTATCGGAGGTGCATCTCTGAATCCTGCCGTTTGCTGCCGAGGCTTCTCACGGACCATATTTGGTGGACTCACGCCCAGGAAGTGTTTGTATGTTTGTACCGTCGTCTTCGATCCCATTGTTCAGTTACTCGTTAGTGTTCCTAATTACAATCGAGGGAACTTGGCCGTGAGCGTGCCATCCGCTGGCCGTCTCATCTCATACATAGGCACATGGCCGCCGCGATTTGCCTGCCGATGTTGAGAAACCTCCTAAACTTGTATTGTTATATCGGCAGCCGTCCAACATCGTACGTGGCGATGCTGTACGGCCCTGTCGAATGCCGCATAGAGCGTGGCAGGTGCCGGGTCACCCTGTTACGGTAGAATCGTCACTGCTGGAAAATACACGACTCTGGACATCAACATAACCATATCGTTAATTAGTCCAGTATGAAAAATTATCAATTTGTATAAATGTGTAGTATACTATTGTTGTTTACCATTTCAATCTGTTCGTGGATTTTGAACGAAGGAGAAAGGGATTTTGTAGATGCGAACTTGGTGATATGCATCATCTCACATGAATGTATATGAATTTCTTGTGGCTTTTTATGACTTAACTCCCTAGCGTCTTGGCACAATTTCTGAAGTTTCCTAATGAGGTACAGTCGCCATCGTCATTCTTCAGTTTCGATCGCATCTAACAGATTGGGCCATTTTCGGGCACAGCCCACGTGCAGAAATTCTGTATCGACGATTTTATATCCATGGGTAGAAGGCCGGAAATAAAATTGGGCTCCTTCTGCTAAAACAAAATCCATTGTGGCTAGCCCAATCACTAGAATGCATCGAATGTCCGTGGAGATTCTGGGCACTTCAAGGGCCAAGCCACGAGTTCTTTTCCCTTTATAGGATGGTCCAAAGTTCTCGGGTTTGGCTAAACACTACACTGTAAGCAGAGTTCACGGGGAGGTGGCGTTTTGACTACCCAGGTGCATATGTACCATTTATTTAAAACACATCGTAAACATTTTTTAAAAATGCTTAAGAAATTTCAAAAAGATGTTCACACATACATTTTCGCAGCCTATCTGTTCACCAAATTGTTTCACCAAAAACCAACTTTATGTGTCTCTGTGAAAAGGACAAATTTTGGTGCTAAAATAAAAACTTTTCACAAGACATATTTTTGTCTTTTTTAAACAAGCCACTCAAAATATTGGTTTCTCTATGCACATGGGATTAATTAAAACTTAATTTCTAGAGTTCACAGATGCTTTCCCACGCGTTACTTGCTCCGCTCTTGAATCAGTGCATTTGTAAAAGGTCTAGGGAATTAGATTAGACCAGGCACCGTGTGTCGAAAAAGCAGTTCAAATGGACTTTTGAACCGATCGAATACAGTACAGAGCATCACATCATATTGTATTATCTGATAATAAAAGCGATTCCTCTTGTTTGGTTCGTCTCTTGCCAAAATAAATAAATAAATACATGCTTGGCTCTTCAGCGTGATGGAATAGGGAGGACAGGGGAGAGGTTTTTTCTTAACTCGGCTCCACGGTTGCAGTTTGGTGCGGTTCAATACAATGTAGCCAATGTCCTAATGTGGGCTCGGCACCAACATGATATTCGAGATAGTCAAGATATCAAAGATGCACGCATCCAAAATATTAAAAAATTATAATAGGTGCAACAAACAACAACATCAAGCATCAAGATATGTGCTACAACAATGATGCCTCCGGGAGGAACGTTCCGCAAATCCAATGTCGTTTAATCCAGCTACCGAGGCATGATAATGGATTTTCACCCTAAAGAGAATTCAGGGCAAGCTACCGACAATACCATAAATAAGTGAGAATCGCCATTGTTAGGTTCAACAAAAGAGGCCATACTTAGATTTTCACCTTGAAACTCGAGATCCGACAATCAAAGAGTGTCACATAACCGAAGTCACCTATGCTACCACCACTTGCCACTTCCTCAAGGCACTAGTCACACAACTGGAACCATGCTCGGGCAACACATTTTGCCGAGCAGCACCTAGCGACACCTGCTATCGACTCAGAGGCCGAATGCACACATAGAGACGAAGTAGAGAGTCGCCAAATCTCCCCTCGCAAATCTCCCCTTCCCAACCCATGCATCCATCCGGCGACAACCAATGATCGGAGAACACCAACTTTGCGCCCAATAGAGACTATTAACACTAGCACAATACCCGTGCGATGCAACGGGTCATCAAATGATACTCATAAATGATTAAAAAAAATCAGCCTTCAGTTTACTTGGAAAAAGTGATTTTTTCTGATTCGTCGTGTCGGTACCGAGATGTCGCAGCCTTGCACAGGGGCGTTTCTTTATCTCACCCGTCCGAACCGATCCTGGATAGACCAATCTGATTGAATCCTCGATCGATCTGATTTGCATGAGCTTTTTCCTATCTCGCCCAGTGACATCGATTTGTACGTTGGAGTTTTCTCTCTCGGTCCTTCTGATTTGTACGGTAAATGACCGATCCGATTCACACATTGGACTTTGAAATTCTTTTTAGTTTTATTCTATTGGATGCAGACGTGGTAAGAAATGACTAAGTGATTTTTGTATGGCGGATAAAAAATGGCACCCCTCCACTGCAAAAAGGGCGGTCGGAGGGGAGGTTCTCTCTGCTCAGGTTGGAGGGGCCGCCCTGTGGGGGCGACGGCGGCCAGGGAGGAGGACGCCGGGCCGGCGGGCCCGGGCGGAGGCGACGGAGGTGCGGCGGGGGTTCGCGCAGACGGCGGGCGGCGGTGCCACGATGCTGCTCGGGAGGCGACGGAGGTGTGGCAGGGGTGCGGGAGCTTCAGATGGGCTTGGCGGGCCCGCTCTGGGCCCGCCGGGCCGAGCTCGGGGGCGCGCTCGTTGGGCGCTGCTCGGGTGAGGCAGTGGTGGTGGCGGAGACATGGGCAGCGGCGTGGACGGAGGAGGCTCTCGTCCGAGGTGGTCGCGCGGTTCGCTGCGGCTACGTGGCAGCGACGACATCGAGTTGAGGCGAGGAGGCCGGTGAGGCGCGAGGCAGTTCGGGCCGATGATACTCTGCGTGGGGCGGTGCGGATGCCAGGGCGGCGGCCCCGGGTCATGAGTCCGGCATGGTTGCTGCGGCCAGGGGCGCCGTGGCCGCCATGGCCGGAGCGGAGGCAAGCTGCAGCGGCGGGATCGACGGGTCGGGGGAGGTTGGAAGGCTCTGTGCGACGGTTGCGCCGCCGTCGCACATGATGTGTTTGCTTCAGTGGGTGTGCAGGCGGCGGTGCCGCGGGTCTCCCCGCCTTGGCCCGGCTGCGTGAGATTGGAGAGTCTCGAGTGCTCCGGGCGAAAGCCTGACGACGCGACGTCCGTGGACGCCGTTCTCCCTCTTGGGGGGTCGTCTTGGAGCTCTTCGGTTCTCCCCAGTCTCGGACCTCCTCTTTGGGTGAAGACTTGACCCTGTTTCTGCAGGGTCGGACGACGGTGTCGATCTTCGTCATCTCCCCTCTTGGGGGCGTCGTCTTGAAGATGGAGGTTCCTGTGTGCGCGCTCGTGAGCTGGGCTCACACAACATCGTGGTTGGCAGCGGCTGACGATGTCTTGGGTGCTATGGTGGCGTTGCGAGCTGTGTGGCAACGATGACGGTGGTGAGCGGAGCCGGATCGCGGCATGTCCTTCGTCACCGATAGTCCGTGTTGTGTCCCGCTGTGAAGCTGTGAAGTCGGAGCTGCGTGTCTCGGGGCGGACAGGCTGGCAACGATGACACTTTTTCTACAGTGGCCTCGCGGATTCCGTCGATGCTAGGTGTGCAACTTTCTCCGGTGAAGGTCTCCGTTGAAGTCGGAGCTGCCTCCTCCTCGACGCTTTGGGTTGACTGTTTGGCATAGGCCGACATGGTTTGCGGCGTCTGCTGCGGCGAGGCTTCGTCGGTCGTCGTCCAAGGTGAAGTCGGAATCGCTTGCTCGGGGAGAAGTGACGACGATGACGCTCGGTGTTGGCCTCGATGGTGTCTTTCTCCTCGGCGGCGTGTGTGTCTCGTGTGGGTAGCCAGGTTGGCCGGGTCTGCACAATGTGGTGTTTTCATGACTACATTGGTGCACTTGTAACGGTTTTCGGCCGGTTCCCCGTTAATGAACCGGTCAATTCTCCTCCTACTTTTTTAATAAAATGAGACAATGTTGCCCGTTTTGTTCAAACATATCTGGCCGTGCCGTGCTTGACATGGTCGTTACTTTCGTAGAAAAAAAACATGAATGTTAATTGGGCCTATGCTCTAGCCCGTTCTAGTGCACAACCCGGCAACAGCAAGCAGCCCATGGTCCAGGAACGTAGGCAGGCACCAGCAGCGAGTCGAATCCGTCGATGGTACCCATCGCCGATTTTTCACCGGTTTTTTTACCGATCAGGATCGTGCCTTGATGTTGCGGTTTTTTGCCGATCGTGCGATTACCGCTTTGACGTACGCGTACCATGTCATTAAGCTATATTATATAGTAGAGATCCTGGTGTCACACCACCAAGGGAAACTAACCAACACCAACACACACGCAAACATCTCAGATGCGACTCACGTGTGACAGGACTGGGCCTGCCAAGCGAGGCTGCAAATATCGTCCTACCATAGATCAGGAAGATTCATCGTCGTCGTCGCCACGAACTACGTACCGCCACGACCGCCGTGGTGCTGCCTCTGCAGCCGCAGCGGGCCACTGAGAAGAACGGGGCCGTCCCCAGCGTCCGGCCTCCGCTGATACATGTACCGTCCAGTACTGCGGCAACATGCCAGCTGCGAGAGGGCTCCTATAGTTCAAAGGAGGCAAACTCACCACCGCCTCCAAGGAAGCCTTTGCATGTCAGGTTTCTCCGGCTGAGGCGCGATGGGAAGGAATGAGAAGAAACTGGGGCGGCAGTGGCTAGAGCTTGTCTCGGTTGCCCCTGGGAGTGATTCAGACGACGTCCTAGCAGCAGGTCCTTTGAGACCTGCTCTGTTCCTTCAAATTTTGTTGGACAATTATACTTCCCCGGCATGTACATAAGCGCATCTGTGAGTTGTAATGAATATTTTGGAAAACATGTTATTCAAGGGTGACATATCGCCACACCATTTACACATTCTAGAGTTTGATGGAGTGTACCATGCATCTAGAGAACGCTATGCACCTGACATCTTATGTCGATTATTCTCTCTCGGTAGAGATAAAAGCTATATGTCGGTTAGGGTACTAGGGGTAGTCCTTTCGTTCTCATGCTCCATCATGCAATACAGATATTGTCCTGAGTTTCCTCCAGCATCCAGTGCTGGTTCTTGAGTGTTCTGAGACATCCGTTGGCAATTAGGGTAGGTCCCAGGTGGTCGTTGCTAGGAGGCCCGTTCCTTCCATCAGTGCCGGACAACAGGTTGCGCACTTCCTTCTTCACCAGGGTTGGACCGTGATCATGCTTCGGAACATCCCTGGCATGCAGGTGCATAAGTTGATGAAAATCAGCCCAACGACCATGATCACGCCAAGCATCATTACGACTAAGTGTAGTTACGGAAAATAAGAAAAATAGTTAGGATAACAGAAGGGATAGAAGGCTCTTCCAGATGAAATAAAAGGGGTACTTACAAAATTCTGTGCAAATCAGTTGAACTCAGTGGTTTTCGTACAACTATCTTTAGTAGAGACTAGAGAGAACACAATTAGTGTGATGTGATAAGCTACTTATAGGAGGTAAGAGTGGACGTTTGCCTCTTTAGTTTGTTCAAATATGTCGATCGGTCTATCCTGGAAAATCGATTCTCCACTAATTAAAGATTTTGTGGGCAAATGGTGGTGGGTGAAAACAACTTCCCACATGACTTCAAAGGTAAGGTAAACAAAAACACTTTTCCACGTACTGTTTAGGGCACAATCTAGAAAATTTACTTTGCGAGATCTATTTTGCCGTTTTGACCTATCATATCCAGTGTAAAAATGCCACTTGAGATTTGAGCAATGATGTAATGGGGGTGTGATTTTCACATGTCTTGTCTAAAAAAGAGGGTGGATTAGGTTTCTCCATTGTCATTTAACCCACGGTCATTTTCAAAGTAAATCACTAAACTGTTTTCACTTACCTGGATCCGGGTACTTAGGGCATGAACAATGGTTTAGACAGCAGCCGTGTCTGTAGCATGCGTCCATGTCAACTATAGACTCTGGTATAGACAGTACGCACAGAAGATTCATTTTGCGGCAGGCTGTAAAATTTCCAACGGCCCGTCAATCGTGCGTGGAGAAGAACACGAGACCCGTCCAACCACCCGAGCCCACGATGTGCGACGCTATGCATACAGCGGGAAAAAGGCCATCGGTAGGCAGCGATTTGTACGGGAATCGATCGTCGGTAATTCTACAGACGGACTCGGGCGGTTTTCGTTTTCTCTTTCTTCCACGTCGTCTAAATTCCTACGTGGTTTATTTTACAGACGGCTGAGTGTACACCTTACATCCAGATCTAGTTAGCAGGTTTGAAGATATAGTTTTGAAGATAAATAGCCTAAGGAAATGCAAGAGTGACATATAATTACTTTCGTGGCATCGATCATCTTAATAAATAGAGATAAACAACACACAGTTTTAGCTAGCCAGTAATGCACACTAAGAGACACATCATTGCACTTCTTGTTATTTTTATACGAACCAGGAGATAGCGTTATTGGGTCATCCTTACAAACTAAAAAAATACACTCCCATGGATAAGACTAACAATCGACATGTTCCATCAATATATGAAAATAGGCAAGCTCATGGTCAACGTAGTTTCGCGATCCCCGTTATAATAAATTTTGCACCGAGAACAATTCCATCAAGATGGAAGGCCTTAAAATTTGGGTAGCAATCTTTAAGATCGCATAAATCCCTGGAATGGATATTGATGAGAGCGAGGCTGGGTGGTGCCAAAGAGACTGAGAAAACCATGACATTTGCATGCCCGGGGTGATGGGTTCAAGTCCATAGAGCTGTGATTTTATGTACCCATTGTTGGATATCAGGATGAATATTCAGAACTGGGCACATAAATATGAACTCAAATTTAAACAGCTGCCAAAAATCACCTTTCAAACTTTTAAACATTACATAGAAAATCATGCATGTAGACAATTGATACATGAATCTGCATATAAAGATGACAGTTAGCTGCCTATATTTACAAAAATGAAAAATGATCTAGATGGCACACTAGCTAATTTACAAAATTTGAACTTAAATATGACCATCCGCGATCCGTGCATAGTTCGAAAATATGCATAAATTGTTATGAGAATTTACAAGATAATTTATACCCCATACCTAAGTCTATGATTTTTGTCATATTTAACTTAGAAATATTATTTTATCTTAGATTATAAAAACCGAGTTCGTTTGTATTTTTTTTTTTGCAGTAGTAGCAATTCAGCTTCTCCGCACTTTCAAGGTACACATCTAAAATTACATAGCCCTAGAATCTCCATATATGTGATACTGTTTCAAAACAAATGGAATAGTGGTGTTTTGCCATGCTTACGGATTGTACATGAAATAATAACTTTGGTTCTTTCGGGATAGAGGATCACATTACTACAAACTGATACTATGAACGCGGGTGAAATGTATCTTTGATAATTATTTTAGGATTCCGTCACCACATTCTTGCCACTGATGTGGCAACCTCAAAAACTACTCATAAACATGGTCAATGGTGAAAAATATACAACTGTCACCTTAGTGACCTACATGACCAATGAATAAAAATTAGAAACTCCCGGTTTCGATCTAAAACTATACAGAATAGAACGTGAACCGCCGCAGCGCCCGGCTGGGGTGTCGACGGATTGATGGCGAACGTGCTCCCTAAGATGTCCATGCATGTCCATCTACTCAAATTAAACGTGTTATACCGTGCCAATCGTAGGCAACAAACTCTCCATGATAGAACAAACGGCCTCATTTTCACCACTATGCATTACTACTTGATAGAGAACATTTAGCTAATACTATCAGATACTTACATATGTATTAGTCTGAGATGCTGAATTATGCACTTCCTCGCATAACATCAGCATGGTGTGGTCGTGCACTTATAACCCTATTTTTAGATTGTTCTAAATATTGCCTAATACATTCTTGTGGTGCTGAATTATGCACTACCAATGCATGGCAGGCTGCCAGGCATGCAGGCCGTTGCCCAGCGTTCATAATAACCTTAACCTCGGCACATGCTTTCAAACATGTCATTCAGATTTTAACAACCCCAGAGAAGTGTATAGTTGACAGTCACCTATTAATAATGGAGTCATCATGCAAGTTCTTCCCTGTCGTCGTCGTCCTCCTGTTGCTCGTTCTCGCCACAGGTAAGCATTATGGTGGTATTTTCAGAACACTAGGCACACATATTCCGGTTTCCCTGTTTATGCAGTCATGACTCACGACATAAATAAATTTTAGGGTTGCTCTAGTTAGTGATGATTTTACCTACTCCTAAAGGGTTTTGAATGTTTTCTTCAGTATCCCCGGAAATTTCCGTGTAAACGTTGAAGATCCAATCTTCTATATGCGCGGACTGTGTAATTTCAGTTGTATATTTGTTGGTTGCATCATTGTATGAAATGTACATTTTAATACTAAAAATTACTTCTCACATACTGAATATACTAGAATTATCATACGGTACTTCTTTTGTGTCGGAGATTTAGCCTTATCATACTACAAATTTCCTGCTGTTACGTCAGATCTTGCACTATAATTGTCATAATAAATTTTTGATTGTCGAGGTATTGGTAACGCAGGCCTGATGTAGGGAGCCATACGCCATGGGTAGAAGCTGGGGAAGAACGTGGTGGGCTCCGGTGACGGGATTGCACACAAGGTTTTACCCAGCTTCGGATCTCACAACGGCGACGAGATCCTACGTGCTGCTATAATTCACTAAGACGAATATGTGTACATGTTACAATAAGGGTTGTAAAGCATAGCCCTAAGACTTCGAGGAGGCCGGCTTATATAGGCGCCGTGCCTTCTCTTACAAGGAAAGACCTAACCGACTCTAATAAGGAGACCTAGACTAACACGGCCTCATGACCTAACTTGCTCCACAAGGCGGACGAGTCATGGCCTTCGTCTTGGTCTTCATTAAGCCGGCTTTGGGCTTCCCTTGCGCTTCAGCCCACTGGGCCACCCGGTAAAGGCGGAAGACTTTGCCACTCTTGGGCCACCTTGGTAGGCTGGATATTTGTCAACGTGATGAGTATACCCGTTCGGCATATCCTCCACATTGATTCCTATAAGATATATGTTTGCGCTTAGTTAGACTGTGGACATAAAAATTTATGCCGTGGTTAAACAACTTTTAGGCATAAGAACTGGAGATGTAGTTGGTTATCATAGCTATCCATCTAACTCACAGACAATAAATCAAAAGGTTCTTATCAATAGATATTTAAGTCAAGCATTTTCATCCGATGGTCACACAATAAATACTTAAAACCTCAGAAACAAGATCTTGTACTCCCTCCGTCCGCAAAAAGACTGCACTTCTGGATTTTCTAAGATAAATTAAGCATTTTGCAAAAAAAAAACTCCTCCTTCCATTAGTTACGCTGGTCCACCAGTCGAGAAGCTGCTTCGTTTCACACCATAACATTCATTACGTAGGCCAAGGATTGGGTGTTCGTTTGCGGGATGAACCAGGACGAGTGATGATTGGTTGTTGGGTTGTTGTCGTGGCGTTACTCGAGGCCTAGACGGAGGGGTGAGATGCAAAATTATCGCACAAGCGCAGATGTACGGTCTTTTGCGGAAAAAGTTTGGGCACTGGACGTGCAGTCTTATGCGGACGGAGGGTGTAGTACTGTAAGAAATATCTTTACAAATATACGAATCGGCATGCATGCTTTATTTAATGTCTATTTTAGTGTTCGACTTGTTGTGTTCAGAGGTGGCGCCAGCACAGGCGGCTGAGTGCGAGGCAGAGAGCGTTCGGTTCCAAGGGCTATGCATGGTTCACGCGAACTGTGGCAATGTGCGCCTCACGGAGGGATTGCTCCCAGTGATCAGTTTGTTTCTTGTTGTAATAATAGTTATAAGGAATTGTCAATTTTTTCATATGTATGTTTCTCGAGAATTTATTAAGTTGTATTCAATTTTGTTAGTTTTTCGAGGAATGTCGAAGCATCCACATTTTTCCTTTTTCGTGATAAGCTCAATACAAAGTTAATCTATATGTGGAAACCAGAACACTAGAATCTGAAGTGACCTTTCCCCCGATTAAAAGAAGGACCCTTACAAATAAGATTATCTAAACATAGGTTCATATGCATATTGTGAGTTCCCTGACACAGAAAGTTCATGAATGTTAATATAGAAAATAAACTCTGGGGATAATATGATCATTTACCACTTATTGTAACAAAACATCTATGTGGTTATATGTACTTAGCATCTCTTGTTATTTATTTTGTACAATAAAAAATGACAAAAAAAATTGATATTTTTTTTTGGTAAATGCACCTAAATTATAAAATTTATATTGCAACTAATTTGATCATCTTTTATGTGCTCAAGTCTATGAATTTGGGGAGAAGCGCAATGTATGTAGACCTCCCGTATTTCTTTCGACTGCAATTTAGGCTCGTGCTGTGCAATGTGAGCTGCCTATCCAATTGTACATAATAGATATACAATCTGAATGTATACATAATACATCATGCCTTTATTGATACTGCATGTATTTCACATCTATGGTTAATTGTACTAGTAGTATTCATGTAACGTAATTTAGCGACAATAGACCACCTTTCTGGTGTAGAGCATCAGCTTATTTTACACATATAAAACTTCCGCTGCAATATCTCTCGATCCGTCAATGGCAGCTACCTGCCAATTTTCCATTCAAGCACGACCATTAGAAACGACCTTTTCCAACCTTTGTGAGCAAGTGGGGATTATGTTTCTTGGGCAGACATGGTACCCGTGGCCCGATGACGGCCTCCCGTCAATGGTCACCTCCTTCTTTATCTGATTTTGGCCTGTTTGCTGGCCATCATCTCCGGCCAACTTCCTCGCCGGAGCAGCAGCAGATGATGTGATCACTAACAGGATGCAGACAAGAACTGCAACTGCCTTCATGCTTTCACACGTTGTTGTATAAATCTACATGTAGAAGAAACAAAAAATGAGAAAATGATGTGAAAATGCTGCAAGTAACAAAAAAAATTGTAACATTGATACCGTATGGATCGATTCTGAGGTGTGTTTGCTTAATTTTCCTTCAGTCCGCTTCAAGTCGGATATTTTTCTATGCGACGGAATTGTGATATTTATAGGCGCGCGGTGGATATACACTTACAGTGGTATTCTGTTACTGTGTGTAGATTGTCGTCGGCACTGAGAAGATCAACCAGATACGCATTATCAATCGACAATATGAAGTGGTTGCAAAAATTCCTTGGCAGGATCGGTTGCAGGAATGACAGGTGATGGACTGATGGAATATGAGCACATTTGAAGACCTACACATAGCAAATTGTAGTTAGGGGAACTGGTCATCTGCAATTGTGACGGCAAGTTGCAATAACAGAGAATCATTAGGAATTCTAGTTGCACGACTCTGGACATCAACATACCCATATCGTTAATTAGTCCAATATGAAAAATTATCAATGTGTATAAATGTGTAGTATACTATTGTTGTTTACAATTTCAATCTGTTCATGGATTCTGAACGAAGGAGAAAGGGATTTTGTAGATGCGAACTTGGTGATATGCATCATCTCACATGAATGTATATGAATTTTTTGTGGTTTTTTATGACTTAACTCCCTAGCGTCTTGGCACAATTTCTGAAGTTTCCTAATGAGGTACAGTCGCCATCGTCATTCTTCTGATTCGATCGCATCTAACAGATTGGGCCATTTTCGAGCACAGCCCCGTGCAGAAATTCTGTATCGACGCTTTTATATCCGTGGGTAGAAGGCCGGAAATAAAATTGGGCTCCTTCTGCTAAAACAAAATCCATTGTGGCTAGCCCAATCACTAGAATGCATCGAAGGTCCGTGGAGATTCTGGGCACTTCAAGGGCCAAGCCACGAGTTCTTTTCCCTTTACAGGATGGTCCAAAGTTCTCAGGTTTGGCTAAACACAACACTGTAAGCAGAGTTCACGGGGAGGTGGTGTTTTGACTACCCAGCTGCATATGTACCCTTTATTTTTTTTTTTTTGAGAACACAGTACAACACAGACGCTCACAAATACGCACATACACTCACCCCTATGAACGCACGCACGCACACCCTACCCCTATGAGCACCTCTGAAGGACTGAGCCGGCAGATCTTGAGGTTGACGAAGTCACCACAGGCGCCTAAAACACATCGTAAACATTTTTTAAAATGCTTAAGAAATTTCTAAAAGGTGTTCACACATACATTTTCGCAGCCTATCTGTTCACCAAATTGTTTCACCAAAAACCAACTTTATGTGTCCTCTGTGAAAAGGACAAATTTTGGTGCTAAAATAAAAACTTTTCACAAGACATATTTTTGTCTTTTTTAAACAAGCCACTCAAAATATTGGTTTCTCTAGAAACTTGACATGCGCGCATAGAGTGTGAGGATGTTTATATGCTCCGAATTTATTTCGAATTTTCGACATTCCAAAATATCCTTTTTTGATAGAGGGAGCATATGCACATGGGATTAATTAAAACTTAATTTCTAGAGTTCACAGATGCTTTCCCACGCGTTACTTGCTCCGCGAGAAAATTGCAAAAAACCACCACAATTGGTGGTCAAGCTTCAAAAAACCACCGGTTTCCGCCAAATTCGCAAATCACCACCACTTTTCGTTGACAACGTTACAAAGTGGTGTCAACGAAAAGTGGTGGTGATTTACGAATTTGGCGGAAACCGGTGGTTTTTTGAAGCTTGACCACCAATTGTGGTGGTTTTTTGCAATTTTCTCTTGCTCCGCTCTTGAATCAGTGCATTTGTAAAAGGTCTAGGGATTTAGACCAGCCACCGTGTGTCGAAAAAGCAGTTGAAATAGACTTTTGAACCGACTGAATACAGTACAGAGCATCACATCATATTGTATTATCTGATAATAAAAGCGATTCCTCTTGTTGGTTCGTCTCATGCCAAAAAAAAAAAAATGCTTGGCTCTTCACTCTTCAGCGTGATGGAATAGGGAGGACAGGAGGCTCGACGGTTGCAGTATGGTGCGGTTCAATACAATGTAGCCAATGTCCTAATGTGGGCTCGGCACCAACATGATATTCGAGATAGTCAAGACATCAAAGATGCACGCATCCAAAATATTAACAAACTATAATAGGTGCAACAAACAACAACATCAAGCATCAAGATATGTGCTACAACAATGATGCCTCCGGGAGGAACGTTCTGCAAATCCAACGTCGTTTAACCCAGCTACAGATCGAGGCATGATAATGGATTTTCACCCTAAAGAGAATTCAGGACAAGCTAAATAAGTGAGAATCGCCATTGTTAGGTTCAACAAAAGAGACCAGACTTAGATTTTCACCTTGAAACTCGAGATCCGACAATCATAGAGCGTCACATAACTGAAGTCACCCTCTGTTACCACCAGTCACTTGCCACTTCCTCAAGGCACTAGTCACACAACTGGAACCATGCTCGGGCAACACATTTTGCCGAGCAGCGCCTAGCGACACCTGCTATCGACTCAGAGGCCGAACGCACACATAGAGGCGAAGTAGAGAGTCGCCAAATCTCCCTTTCCCAACCCATGCATCCATCCGGCGACAACCAATAATCGGAGAACACCAACTTTGCGGCCAATAGAGACTGTTAACATCGTGGTGTCACACCACCAAGGGAAACTAACCAACAGCAACACACACGCAAACATCTCAGATGCGACTCACGTGTGACAGGACTGGGCCTGCCAAGCGAGGCTGCAAATATCGTCCTACCATAGATCAGGAAGATGCATCATCATCGTCGCCACAAACTAGGTACCGCCACGACCGCCGGGGTGCTGCCTCTGCAGCCGCAGCGGGCCACTGAGAAGAACGGGGCCGTCCCCAGCGTCCGGCCTCCGCTGATACATGCACCGTCCAGGGCTGCGGCAACATGATGCCAGCTGCGAGGGCTCCTATAGTTCAAAGGAGGCAAACTCACCACCGCCTCCAAGGAAGCCTTTGCATGTCAGGTTTCTCCGGCTGAGGCGCGATGGGAAGGAATGAGAAGAAACTGGGGCGGCAGTGGCTAGAGCTTGTCTCGGTTGCCCCTGGGAGTGATTCAGACGACGTCCTAGCAGCAGGTCCTTTTTGAGACGTGCCCTGTTCCTTTAAATTTTGTGTGAGAATTTTACTTCCCCGGCATGCACATAGGCGCATCTTTGAATTCTAATGAATATTTTGGAAGATATGTTATTCAAGGTTGACATGCATATCGCCACACCATTTACACATTCTAGAGTTTGATGGAGTGTACCATGCATCTAGAGAACGCTATGCACCTGACACCTTATGTCGATCATTCTCTCTCGGTGGAGATAAAAGCTATATGTCGGTTAGGGTACTAGGGGTAGTCCTTTCGTTCTCATGCTCCATCATGCAATACAGATATTATCCTCAATCAGTTTCCTCCAGCATCCAGTGCTGGTTCTTGAGTGTTCTGAGACATCCGTTGGCAATTAGGGTAGGTCCCAAGTGGGCATTGGTGGTCGTTGCTAGGAGGCCCATTCCTTCCATCAGTGCCGGACATCAGGTTGCGTGCTTCCTTCTTCACCAGGGTTGGACCGTGATCATGCTTCGGAACATCCCTTGGCATGCAGGTGCATAAGTTGATGAAAATCAGCCCAACGACCATGATCACGCCAAGCTTCATTACGACTAAGTGTATTTACGGAAAATAAGAAAAATAGTTAGGATAACTGAAGGGATAGAAGGCTCTTCCAGATGAAATAAAAGGGGTACTTACAAAATTCTATGCAAATCAGTTGAACTCGGTGTGGTTTTCGTACAACTGTCTTTAGTAGAGACTAGAGAGAACACAATTAGTGTGATGTGATAAGCTACTTATAGGAGGTAAGAGTGGACGTTTGCCTCTTTAGTTTGTTCAAATACGTCGATCGGTCTATCCTGGAAAATGGATTCTCCACTAATTAAAGATTTTATGGGCAAATGGTGGTGGGGTGAAAACTACTTCCCTCATGACTTCAAAGGTGAGGTAAACAAAAACACTTTTCCACGTACTGTTTAGGGCACAATCTAGAAAATTTACTTTGCGAGATCTATTTTGCCGTTTTGACCTATCATATCCAGTGTAAAAATGCCACTTGAGATTTGAGCAATGATGTAATGGGTGTGATTTTCACCTGTCTTGTCTAAAAAAGAGGGTGGATTAGGTTTCTCCATTGTCATTTAACCCACGGTCATTTTTCAAAGTAAATCATTAAACTGTTTTCACTTACCTGGATCCGGGTACTTACATCCAGATCTAGTTAGCAGGTTTGAAGATATAGTTTTGAAGATAAATAGCCTATGGAAATGCAAGGGTGACATATAATTACTTTCGTCGCATCGATCATCTTAATAAATAGAGATAAACAACACACAGTTTTAGCTAGCCAGTAATGCACACTAAGAGACACATCATTGCACTTCTTGTTATTTTTATACGAACCAGGAGATAGCGTTATTGGGTCATCCTTACAAACTAAAAAATACACTCCCATGGACAAGACTAACAATCGACATGTTCCATCAATATATGAAAATAGGCAAGCTCGTGGTCAACGTAGTTTCGCGATCCCCGTTATCATAAATTTTGCACCGAGAACAATTCCATCAAGTTGGAAGACCTTAAAATTTGGGTAGCAGTCTTTAAGATCGCATAAATCCCTGGAATGGATATTGATGAGAACGAGGCTGGGTGGTGCCAAAGAGACTGAGAAGACCTTGACACTGGCATGCCCGGGGTGATGGGTTCAAGTCCCTAGAGCTGTGATATTATGTACCCATTGATGGATATCAGTCTGAATATTCAGAACTGGGCACATAAATATGAACTCAAATTTAAACTGTTGCCAAAAATCACCTTTCAAACTTCTAAGCATTACAAAGAAAACCATGCATGTATACAATGGATACATGCATCTGCATATAAAGATGACAGTTAGCTGCCTATATTTACAAAATAAAAAATGATCTAGGCGGCACACTAGCTAAGTTACAAAATTTGAACTTAACTATGACCATCTGCGATCCGTGCATAGTTTGGAAATATGCGTAAATTGTTATGAGAATTTACAAGATAATTTTCTACCCCATACCTAAGTCTGTGATTTTTTTTCATATTTAACTTAGAAATATTATTTTCTCTTAGATTATAAAAACCGAGATCGTATGTATTTTTTTTTTTGCAGTAGTAGCAATTCAGCTTTTGCACTCAAGGTACATCTAAAACTACATAGCCCTAGAATTTCCATATATGTGATACTGTTTAGAAATAAATGGAATAGTGGTGTTTTCCCATGCTTATCGATTGTACATGAAATAATAACTTTGGTTCTTTCGGGATAGAGGATCACATTACCACAAACTGATACTATGAACGCTGGTGAAATGTATCTTTGCTAATGGTTTTAGGGTTCCGTCACCACATTCTTGTCACTGATGTGGCATCCTCAAAAAACTACTCATAAACCATTGCTCATGTGAACATGGTCAATGGTGAAAAAATACGACAGTCACCTTAGTGACCTACATGACCAATGAATAAATTAGAAACTCCCGGTTTCGATGTGAAACTATACAGAATAAAAAAAACAACGACGACGCCGACTTCAATACACCTACATGGTGGAGATCAGGCCTAGCTCCTCTGTTTCCTGAATATGCATCATCGTCGACTCATCCTTGTTCGCCCTAAAACTCATAAATGAAATATATAACAAAAACAAAATTTTGTAATAATTCCTAATTAAGTAAACATGAAAAATAATCAAAAGTAAGCCTTGTCGGTGTGACCTATTTTGGTATATCCAGACGGACCTAGAAAACATGCATCCCTGATTTAGAAATGTTTGGAGGAGAAGTATGATCAATAAATCTTTCATGGGGCAGACAAATTCATTCTGATATGCATATGCACGTGTTGGCGGGCAGGAAGGGCAGCGGGCGCCGGAGAGAATTGTGAGGCGAGTTTTGTCCTGTGTTATAGGGAGTGGGTGAGAGCGACGGGAGTGCCCATGCATATGGACCGAGGGAGTTGATCTTTGCACTGCTACATCATAAAATGGCAAATACAAATATACATTGTCATTTATTTTTATCGATAAATGGCTGTATAAATACCCTTAGCCCATGTGGCTGATCCACATTGTCAACGGCCGTCCATAAATATTTGATTCCGATGTGGTAGCCCTGAGATGGCCTAGCTATTTCTTGCATGCCTCTTCACCCACGTTTTTTTGTTTTCACCGTGTCTGATGGGACATGTGTCTTTACGGGTTGTCCTTTGTATCAACCCGCAATGGTGTGATACTCCCACCATCCAAAAATATAAGGCGCTCTTGATTTTTCTTAGTCGACTTACAATTTTGACTATAATTTATATTTTGAAATTACCACTAATAAAGTTAACTAAAGTGAATTTCATTTTATATTAGATAGTATATAATTTGTTTTGTACAAAATTTTGACAAGAAAACACATGTGCATTCAGTATCTCACTATACCAGCTTGTTTCATTATCTTGATGTTAAAATATTGGTCAACCTTGTAAATCTTCATTTGTAGTTTTTACAGGCAGGATAAAGTCTTACAATTTATCAAAATTAACCTGTCATGTATCAGGTGAGGAAAATTCACCCACTTCCAGCTGTCTAGTATCTTTTATTGGTGGAGAATCAAGTTTTCACCCCATAAGATTTACCTTGAATAATTCAAATGCAACATCACCACTTTTATCTGCTATAAGTAGTGCATCAACCTTAACGTATTTTCAGCTACTAAGAGAAGGAGAAGGAGAAGCGTTTAGCTGCAACTTCTGCATTTTCCTTGCTTGGTGATTATTTTACAGTCTTATGTCCATGCATTACCTTTACTATCTGAAAAAAATAACTCAACATGTACATGGAAGTACAGGTTGCTTTAATCCAGGTTAGGTGAAGTGATGCTCAATGACTAACATATGTATGTTTTTTTATAGGGCATGCAAGAAGTATCGAAAATGAAACTATTTGTGTCGGTGATCATGGCAATGGTTCTTATCAACTCCTGCATCTGTATTCGTCCAAGGAACTTTGAAGGGAATGCAATGGAAGTGAAGGAGATGCGCAAACTGACTTCTAGTACTGATGGAAGGAGTGCTCCTGCTGGAGAGGAAATGCATCATGTGTGTTCACTAGGGAACTATCCCTGCCAAGGGATGTTCAAGAGTTCCAAGGAAGGCACTGAAGCTGGAGGACACTGACTCACCATATCATATCGTGGAAGCAAAATGAAGACAAGTGATGGTGTAATATCATGTATGTCCTATGGCTTGCTATGTGTAATGTATCTTGTTTCTACACTATGTGTTCACTTTTATATCTTGCTCTGTTTTTCTTTGGACTAGTATCTTGCTCTGTAAACGTCAAAAAAGCATCTTGCTCTGTATAAAGTTAACATATTTATCAGTAAAGTCTTTATTAGCTCTAATTTATGCTACTCCATTGCTAATAAGGACATTATCGTCTTGTTTTTGAAGTAACCTATCTTGAATGCTAGATCAACTATTTGAGACAGAGCAATCATTACATGTCTCAAATGTGAAGGATTAAACACGTACTTGATCGAGTGTGTACCATAAGATCCGAATGATAACAAGAATCGCGTTTTTCCATATTTGCAAGTGCATAACTATCGAATGAACATAAATGCCCCGTCTTCGATCCAAATTGATATTAGACATACAAATACTTTCTTCGTTGTGTCAATTATTAACTAAGACATCGACGGTTTGATAATTTTTCCTATAGGAGGACACCAAGAAGTGGGCTCGGGTTCCACCGTTAGAAGGATATAATGGAACAATATTGTGAAGTTCAGGTAGCAACCAAGTTCCAAGCGTAAGCCTCCAGCCCGCCTATGCTAACGTAAAACTATATTTTTACAATGAAGAACGCATCATAGTACCTAAACACTTTCTTACAACAGAAAACACATCAACTGCTTAAGCTGAAAACCAACCATCTCCATAATTTAACAAGCCTAACTTGAATGATCTGTCTAACAAACCCAGTCTTCAATGCCTTCCATTTTCATCATGATCATAAGGTGAAGTCTGTCGTGGGTGAAATCCCAACATCATTCCTTCCATCGGCAGCCTCTAAATAGTATCAACGTCAGTTCTAAGACCTCATGTTTTTCGCATTGTGTAAAACCTGCCCACTATTCATGAAAACGGAAGAGTAACAGATTAGTTCAGCGCTTCAGCGCGAGTATTGACAAACTTTCGTTTGACCAATGACATAGCAATTACATTACACTCCCAACTATTTGACATGGCAACTTAAAATTACAAATATTTTGTTGGACCTCTCATAGTGCGCTAACATAAGTGGTAACATGCAACGTCATGCAGTGCCAACTAAATATTTGCTTAACATGGCCTATCATTTATGGTAACATGCTATGTTACTATAACATACAACATCCTAGGAGAAAATGACTCTGCATATAATAAATGAAATCTTACGTGACACTATACATTATTGAGGTAGTAATATAGACTAGTATCATATGCGTGATACTAGTCTATGTTAGTCTCCACTATGAGCGGTTGTTTGTTGTGGATTTTTCATGTATTTGTGTATGTTTGTGTCTCTCATATATATAAAGAAAAAGGCGTGTGTTCTCGTGCGTTTCTTGAAAAAATCGGCAAGGGAGCTATCCTTTTTATATCCACGATGAATTAATTCGCCATATTTTCTATGGGTTGCTATTTTGGTAGAGCTATAGGCAAAAAATTGAGGTAACACGTTCAACTTACCACAACCTTGAGGTGTTGCTGATGTATATAGTAATTGATTGAGGTGTTATCAATTTGGTGACATGCTTTATCCTTGTTGGAGGAGCAACTCTATGTTGGTCATCATGGCTTAGCTGTAATGACATGTTTTTGACAAACGGAGTATAAGTTCTTATGCACATATTATGTATTTATGTATGCACTGCCTCCATACCTCGTATATTCTTCATCAACAAAAACAGCCACGAGTTCTTAACACCAGCATGTACGCAATTGGACATGGTTATCAGGGACATGTTTTCCCAGCAGTATAGTCTGTGCAATTTAAAATTATGAGCTCAAGGGTGACACTAGGAGAGCTTTTCGTTATTCTCTGGTAACTAAATTTTCTATCGGGTTTGTTCACATATTGTGTGATTGTCCGTGTGAGTTGTATGCAATCCGAACTCTTTTGTAGTTGTGTCATCTAGATACACGATGAAGAAACAATAGAAGCTTTTCACGGAGTTCTGTGTGCAAAATTGATTTTAATAACACGTGTTCAACGCATATAACTACGTCGAAAAACCATTTTAGTCCACACTGAAGAATAGAGCGTTGCTAAAATAATCTATATATCTCGATAAATAAAGTTAAACTTCTCATATGTTAGAGGGGTTACAGTGAGCCTTTACGTCAAGATATAAAAAAGCTTGATATAAAAAGGATAACCAAATTTAATTAAAACAAGAATTTTGTTGAAAGGATTTTTTTTTGTTAAGGGGACTGTTAGTAACTCAAATGCAACACTAACACCCTACATGCATAGAGTAAACACCCGATCTCTGTATAACTGGGATGCACATGGTGGGAGGCCATTCCCCATGGTGATAATGCTCACTTGAAAAATCTTAAACTAAGCTCTAGATTTTTGAAAACAAACTATCAAAATATTACCAAACAATGCCATCTAAGGAAGCAGTATCACGGGATAATCCGTAAATGTTAAAATTATAGCCCTATATCGTTCAAGCACATCGGTCGTGGGTCTTGTCACGGATCGATACACAAAAGCTACACAAAAAGATATCGTTTTGTAGTAGGTGTATACTCCCAAATTGTATCAGAGTTACTGAAAGTATGAAAATATGTTCAAGGACGTCATTTTGTTGGAGATCTAGGTAAAATCCACCGAAGTCAACATGGAGTCAAGTGCGTAAGTTATCTGTTGCTGTTTACTTTATTGTACTTTATTCCATGACAGGTGAAAAGTAGATCTTGCACTTCACTTTTATCTGATTACAGGCGTAAACTAGATATGGCCAAGCCATACTGACCAATTGGACAGCTGGTTTCTTTTGGCCCCTAGATTTATTTATCCTGTGGTCGGAAAGGTGCCTGCATTCCACTACAATCCCCACTTTCATCATAAGATAAACACATAAATAAATCCCTGTAGGGAACATATAAAGATGGATTAATTATTTATAGGTGATAAAGATGGTACTTAGCAAATTAATCTTGCCATACATAGTAGTGCAATAACTGCTCTTGGTTCCCCCTACTCTATACCCCCACTAAAGAAAGACTAAAGCGTATACAAGAAAAAAAGAGAACTATATATGAATCCATGGATGTGTATTTGGAATTCCTATAAATTTTTACACCGCCATACCGAAAAACCAGGCAAGAATATGACAACGAACGGCTTTAAGCTTCTTTAGTAAGCTGTATGTCATTGCTAATTACATACTCCCTCCATCCGAAAAAGGATGTCAATAAAATGGAAGTATCTAGCACTAAAATATGTCTAGATACATTTATTTTTGTGACATCCTTTTCCGGACGGAGGAAGTATATGTTTTCGTCTCATCTTCACCTAATTCAATCGCATACATATACCTCTTTGTACATTACCTAATTTTCTGTGACATGATTCTCACTATGTCAAGCACTAATTAAGGCTAAAGATCGGATTTCACCTAGCTATACATATGCATATAGCTAGATCCACTATGACATTTATAGTGGCATGTACGTGTGCCCATTCAGTAATAATTCTCCGCACCTGATCGTTAATAAAAAGGTTAACTCATTTCCCGTAAAGTGGAAACCACTAGATTAGTGGGATGAACTATTTCAGGTGCTCTCTGATTTTTGTATAATTAACTATTAGCGTGTAACAAGTTGGCTATGCAGATAGTTACTTGAATCTACCGCAACTTTGTTCGGAAATATATAATCTCATAACTGATATGAAATTACTGGCAGTGGTAAAAATCAATCATGTACAATTTGCTATCATTTTTCCACTGTGAAATCAGGTTGGATCCCATTAACTCACTATTAATTATGTATGACACGTCAATTTCCAAAGCGAGTCTCCAGAATACACCACTAGATCAAACATAATTAATAGTGGTGTATTCTGGAGTAGATTTCTTGGCCACTCATCATTACATGTTTAGAATCTCTCCATGAAATTCAAAGAGATGTCTTTTATGGCATAATTTGTGTTTAATAGTGTGACTCGTTCACATTTTACATTTGTATTTATGGTTTTGTAACTTTTTAGAGTTTTAGTTTTATCATTGTCTTAAATAGAGTGAATTCCACATTTTGCACCACAGTTCTGCATTTGTGATACTTATTACCCCCATTTAGTGAAACAAAATCAGAAAACCTACCATTTTATTTAACTAGGTTTTACCCCATTTTAACATTAGCATGTTTCATTAAAATAGACCAGCGTGTTAAATCAATGGGGCATGAAAAAATATGTAGAAATCAGAGGACATGATGACGATCATGCCCATCTTTCTTTTCGCCATCTGTTTAATTCTTCGTCGATGTCCTGGTATTTTCCAGACTCACACCTTTCCCAATGAGCATGCATCAGGAAAAAAGTGCAAAGTTAATAAAATGGGTAATCTAGATGATTATTCATTAGATGGGGTAATTAGTGTCACAAATGTATAACAAGAGGGTAAAAAGAGGATTCTCTCTTTCACAATATCTATGTTTTTTTACATTCTCACTTTTATATGGTTCTAACATTATTTTTCAGTTTGTTCACAGACGACTTACAACCATTAATTTCTCAGTACAGTTAGTTATGTGATTGCTATCGCAAATCACGTGTGTCATGTTATTGTTCTAGATTAAATTGATTTAAAAAATGATCATTATTATAACTTTAGAATACTAAATTGAGTAAAATCTTGTGAAAGACAAACATGTGATTTTATTCAAGTTTGATGACTGAAATTTGACAAGTAATTGATACATCTGTTTATTTTCTCATATTTTGCAAAACAGGGAACTAACTACACTTCCCGGTTTCGAGTGACCCTTTGACATACAATTGGTGAGGCCACACAAATATTTTTAAGCATCAATTCCTTCAATTTTACTCTCCTCGTTGGGGACTTCTCGTAAAAATCCATTGACTTAGCTTTTGCAATCACATACACGGAATTGATTTTATTGATCTCAGTATTTTATACTGGCGTAAAAGTACATCGAAAAACATGTGAAACACATAATCTTGAAACATGGAACGAAAAACATAAATGAATCTGTGGCAGTTTAAAAATTTGAGAAAAATAAAATAGGAATTCCAGTATAAATCTGAATGGTTTTTGTATGTACATGCAGATGCTCACTATGAACATGTAATGAAAAACAATTTGTGATATACAGAAAAGAAACGAATATGTGGCAGTACAACGTAAGTGCTATTTGATATCCACACATTTTGTTTTGTAGAATTGTTTTCTGTAGCGCACAAGTGAAAGTATTTAATAATTCTGAAATTTTCCTTGTGTGTATGGCACATCTAGATACACAATGTGCTATTAAAATTCTGAAAATTATATGAAAAAAATAGCTTCTACAAATTCCATAACATGAGGTTGTCGATCCATAGTCATCAACAACATACAAATTTCTAGAACTCAATAATTTAAACATAAAACCATGATTCAGTACTCAACTGTAACTCTGTAAGCATGCATGGTTTTTCTGAATAACAGGTTGCAGATGTTAATTTTATTGACGGGTGCCTTGTACCGCACCACGAGAGCTTTCTTACACGGGAGAATTACAAGCATTACATAACTGGTCCTTCTTGAGGACGTAAAAAGCATAGATATATAGATTGGACATTACCCGTCCCTTCACAGCAGCTCATTTTCATGTAGACATGAATCATGATTAAGGCTGCTGACATGCAAAGTGTTTATATTCTCTTTCACGAACGAAACAGCAGCAGAGAATTTCTGCATCACAAGGCACTAGTTGTTTGTTGGGTCACCAACCACTGCCACCTGATCCGTCCTCTCCTCCTCCATGGTTGCTGTACTGGTCCCGTGGGATGGCATGGTGGTTGTCCACGGTGGTGCCCCCGACGCCCAGCGTGGGTTTCGTGCTGATGGCCTCACCGGCGGCGTCATTCCTCACCGTCCCCGGGACACGAATCGCCAAACCAGCTTGAGTGACCATGCAGAAGATCAGCAAGGCGGCTAAGATCTTCATCCTGCTTGCTTTCACTTGCTTTTTCATGGAGACAGAACTAGCCTGAGAGAGAGCGAGAGAGAGGCATAGGAACATCATAAAACAAATACACACAATTTATACGATCGAAGTATAAAAGATGACCATGAGCAAGAAAGGAACTAGAATGAAGAGTCAAAACTGGCGACGAATCTCCTCCGGGAGATACGATCTAGTTTCAGAGTGCACGTACTGTGTCTTGAAGGCTATGGTTTGGTCAGGTCAGGCACACTGCTTTATATAGTCAGAGAAGGTTGGTTCTTTTCATAGTGTAACCATTCATGCAGGGAGAAAACCTAACAATTGAAAGATAGTCGAATGGCACACAAGTATAAAAAATCCTTCATGTGAGATGTAAGAGAGGTTCACATGCCTTTAGGACCAGTAGAATCCTTTACTGAAAAATGGCAGCCGAACTAGAACCTGCCTTTTATTATGCCCAGTGACATAAATTACTCGCGAAATATCCTATATGTTGAATATTATGCAGATAACTTGGCCCAATAGCTGTCGATGAAATCATAAATTATGCATAAATCATCAAACACTACTGATAGTATTTCCCACTAAGATAGTGGTTTATGCTTTTATTGCGACGACGTGACTTGATATTTTATTTACTGGCCGGTGGAGAATAACCCTGCCCAGACTTTAACCCGACAGCTTCAATGGGCCACTGGAAGTGTCATGATCTGTCATTGTAAGCATATAGGTAAAAGCTAAAATATAGTGCTCACTAAACTCTTAAACACAGTGGATTTCTCCATTTGTAAATTAACTCCTAAACATGTAAGCATGCATATTAACAATAATACTCAGGATCCTTGGACATTTGGATATTATTTCATCACCTGCAGATGATCTCTACTGCAAGCAAGAGGGTCAAGAATAAATACTGGGCATAATATATGAGATAAAGATGGGGTCATTCTTGTTAGTTAGCTTAGTCATTCTATTTAATTATACTTAGGCGTCTTGTAGCGCTGAATTAAAGCTGATCCGTTTTTCAAAAAAAAATCTGTCATTGGACAAGTACAGTTATGATAAAACTAATGGCCATTTAAAAAATAATGAAATGACAATATAGCATGCTAATATTTCCCACGCCTAAGGCACTTGTAAGCTTACGATAATTTTGTTGCAAACTGTATCTATTTCTACATGTTTTGTATCATGTTTATACATACTTATGAACAAGATTAATATTGTTCTTTCATTTTCAAATATTTTCTTGAACATGTGGTATAATATTTTTATATTGATAAGGATGCCTTTTTTATTTAATTTTTTACAAGTATTAATCATCATGATTTTTTTTAATTAGATGTCTCTATCTAAATCTTATTTTCCTGTTTATGCAGAGCTACATGATAACATTAGTCCTTTATATTGTTCTGGGTTTATAAGATTCTAACATACATTCCATAGGGTAGTCAAATATGTGCACTATCTATGCAACGCTAGAAATTGCTGCAGTACAAGAAAAAGATGTATATTCAAGTACATATGATACAATATGTTTTCAATCGAAGTGGATGTATAGCCTAATTGTTATGCAAATAGTGGACACCGCCATCTATAAATTGAAAAGGACCTACATTACCATTGATTGAACTTCAAGAATGGTTTAGTTTTATCCCTAACAAGGTACTCATTTGATACACATCTCCAGTTCTTTTGGTTCTACTGACCTACCTAAAATAGTATTCAGTTGTGATTCATCTGCTTAATGTAGCAATGAAACAACCTTTAGAAGCCCACACTGTAGATTATGGCATAAATATCAATGTATACATAGCATTGCTTTATCCTATATTAAGACAATATCTGTAACTATATATATACATGGTCAGTTCAACCTTTATTTACATATAAGTAGCACAATCAGACGTGCACAACATGCCTCCAAGCATTCATAGTGCATGCATTATGTATATGTACCCAACATGCAGAACATGCATGCATGCAAAGATTGCAACATATAAAGGCATACATATTCATTTCTCATGGCTTGGCTTCTTCACTCCCGATGTCATGGCCATTCCCCGGCATGTTTCCTGGGCTGCTCCAGCTGTCGTAGTCCGGCCTCGGTATCGCATGATGGTTGTCGATAGCCGTCCCCTCTGCCTTCATCACCATCTTCACTATTGCATGCACTGGCTCGTCTCTTGGTGCCATGCGAAAAGCCATGGCACAACCGTTAACCATGACCATGGCAAGGATAATCAGGAGAAGGAGTTTCATCGTGAGATGGAAGAGAAGCCCTAGAGTTAAAGTAGTTAACTTCTGGCTTTTGTTTTCTATCCGGAGTCAAGAGCTGGTTATGTGTTATTTATAGGCAGAGAAGTAGAAACGATAGAGTTGTATAAACCATGGAGTTTCTCTGTTTCATTTCTATCTTGATTTCCATTTGACAATGGGCAGTGGCTCTTTAGCTCGTGGATTCTCCACCTAAGTGAGACAACTTTTGGTGGGGTAAGCATATTACCTGTCCAACTGACTAACTTTCAGGGAAATTTCTTTTTACATGTAGAATTGGGTGGTGCAAAATATTTACTCCTGTGGAATGCTAAGAATAAGTGTGGAAATATGTAAGGATGCATTGCAAATTTGACACGTTAATGTAATTCAGACGGACATTATTATATCTATATCTCGGGGTAATTTTCGGGCATGGCAGGAAGTTTGGTTAAAGCACACTAAGGAGAAAACAGAGCTGTCAAAGGTGATTTCAGTTAGGTGGTGAAATCTTTAAAGCAGGAACTGTTATAATCTGGACTAACATCCTCTTCTTTCCCCTCAATTATTCTGATGTTTTAGTAATGTAAGAACCTCTCTAATCTACACAAAGAGTTAATTAAAAATCAGACTTTACTGCCATATGTTTCTTAATTGTTATGAATATACTTTACACTGAAATTGTCTTAAACCAACTTAGTATTTTGGTGGCAGCAGATCTGAGGCCATTCTCAAGCTAAGTCAGAATAACGTAAAATTCTACACGTGTTCGCGTAAAACATCTGTGATCACGTAAAATTCTAACGCGGGTGCTCTGGGTGGAGAACAGCATGAGTTAAGAGGCACTATTTAGATGTGCTAAGTAGAACAAGAGGTATTTTTCTTTAAGAAGGCGTCGGGAGGGCTGCGCTTTCATTAAGAGTAAAAAAGAGGTTTATGTGTACAACAAGCGGTTCTTTTAAAGGGGAGCGGAATCACAGATCTCCTAAGGCAAAAATCACTACTCGTGTAGATGACCGCTCTAGTTCTAGTCACTGTCAGCATAATACATTTCACATGGCAGTAGCGCTGCTATTCTGAGTTCATGCTTATGAACTAACGCCCATGAACAGCTTTAGCATTTGTTTTTTTTAGATAAAGAGTGTATATTAATATCGCGAAGATACAAATTACACCCAGCCTCTGCAATAACGCAATAACCAAAACTATTACGGATGCACACAGCCGAAAGACAATAAGAAGAAGAAATAAAAAGAAAAGTCCCGCTAAAGAGTTACAGTCCTTGCAGCAGCCGCACAACCACCACCAAAACAACACCTGATGTCCAATTCTTCAAAAGCAACGCCTTCAAGAAGAACAGTGTCAGGCACAACCAATTAAGTCCAGACCTTGGTTTTCACTCTGAAGATAGTAATCGCTCTCAAAACAATGTCCTCAGCAAGACCACTGTCAGGCACAACCAATTAAGGTCAGACCTTGGATTTTCACCCTGAAAGGTAGTACTTTGGACTTCACGTATGTTGTCGCCCCCACTTGCATGCCGCTGCTCCAAGTCATGAAACACCAAGCCAATTCCTCATCCGCACAAGGAATCAAACCACCATTGCCAGTCCTCAGATCTCGCCTTCCATGTCATTCTCCACCAGCACCATGGAACGAGAAAGCGTGCTCCATGATAATAACAGCCAGCAGAGTTTCGAAGCGCTCCCTCTGAAACCAAACGGTCAGAGAAAAAACACGGGTGCGCACGATCGAATACCATCCGATCCAGCAATCTCCCGGCATGAGTCGCCCAGTGGAGTTCGCCGGCGGAGCCTTCCGAAACACGAACGTCCAGCCAGATCGATGGGGATAGTCATCCGGCCGATTGAATCCTTGATGCGAGAAGAACCCTAGGACCGCCGCCGTTATTCGCAAGACTCGCAGGCCCCCACGCCGCCAGTCGACTCCATGCAGGAACGGACGAAGAGGGGCAGCCCAGCGCACAGCTGCCGTATCCATGGCGTGGAAACCCGGATCCCACGCAGCGGACACCCTGGCTGGCCCTCAGGCCCAGATCGGGGCCCGCAGCCCAGATCGGATCCAGAGACCCCGGCGACGCCCTGCAGCAGGCCGAGACGGCCGCGCCGGCGGCGCACCGCCACCTCCTCGTCGCCACCTGCCGGAGTGCCTCAGGCGCTGGCCAAAAGCCACGCCGCCCTATGTCCTCGGTCGGCGCCCCACCGCCTCCCATGAAGCACCGCCGCGGACACCTCTCCTGCCCACCGTCATGGACGGGATGGGCGCCGCCACCACCGCCGTCGACGGCGGCAGCGGCGGCCGGGAGCCGGAGATCGGGGGGTGGGTGGGCTAGGGTTAGGGAGGTGGAGGTCCTCGGGAGCCGCCCGGGAGAGGAGCGGCTCGAGAGGAAAAACTGTTCGTCTACAATAGATTTGGTGACCGGCTAGCTACATCACATACAGGTCGCTTTAGCATTTGTTGTTGGGTGCTAACTACTAAGAACATGCTTTTGCGCTTGCTAAAGTTTCTTCCTGGTTAATTTATTGTATCGATTGTTGTATTCTCTCTTTTCTGAAATGTAAGTGTTAGGATATACTGTATAGTGTACCCGTGCGTGTGTATTCCTGTACCTAGTCAACACGCACGCACCACACTCTCACCCCACGATCGTAGATAGACAGCACGTCAGAGAGCGTGGCTACACACACGATGAGTGATCAGTTGAGGATCAACCTGTACTTAAGCACTGCCTCGGCTGAATAACAAAGAGTGTTGAGTTCTCTCCCTATTCTATCTCTCTACATGGTATCAGAGCCTTTGTGCCATAAATCCGATGCCTTCCAAGTCATTGTTGATTTTTTTGCATACGCCCAGACCCAGTTCCAGCGCCCCATCCTTGCTCTGCAGACCGATAATGGTCGCGAGTTCGACAACGCCGCTCTCCGCTCCTTTCTTGCCGATCGCGGCTCGTTCTTTCGCCTTTCGTGCCCATATACGAGCCAGCAGAACGGCAAGGCAGAGCGCACTCTCCGCACTCTGAATGAGGGTGTGCGCACACTCCTTGTTCATGCCTCCATGCTCGTGCGCTTCTGGGCTGAAGCCCTGTCCACCTCCACGTACCTTCTGAACCGCAGACCATGTCATTCGAGCGCCCCGCAAACTCCACATGAGCTGATGCTTGGTGTCGCGCTTGATTACACGAACTTGCGCGTCTTCGGTTGTCTCTGTTACCCCAACACCACCTCCACCTCGCGGCACAAACTCGACCATCGCTCTGTCGCCTGCGTCTTCCTCGGCTACCCGCCCGATCACCGCGGCTACCGATGCTTCGACCCTCTCTCGCGGCGCGTCCTTACATCACGGCATGTGCGATTTGATGAGGAGAAGTTCCCTTCTCCTACCCGCATCTCCAAGCAGACGCCTCTCCAGTCGCCGCCCCTCCGCCGCCCGAGCAGATTCACCATTTTCTCCTAGTGATGCAGGTCCCTTCACCCGGTACAGCTGCACAAGGCGGGAACCCTACTGGTTCAAATAGTGGTTCATGGGCCACTTCTGGCCAGCACGCGGAGCTGGCCCATCTTCACCGCCCAGGCCTCATCCACTCATCTGCGCGCGCTCTGGGGATTCATATTCACCCGCGCCCGCTGGTGATTCAAGCGTGCCCGTCCGATCGTCATCGAACGACACTGCGGCCAGCTCGTCCACGCCCTTTGCTTCGGGCTGCTCTTCGCCACCGATCCTGCCGTCTCCTGCCCGTCGCATGGTGACCCGTGCTCAAGCTGGGATCTACAAGCCCAACCCGTGCTACGCTCACGCTGCTTCAACCTCTCCCTCGCTGGACATCTCGCCGATCCCGCGCTCCGTTCAGGTCGCCGTGCGCGATCCGAACTGGCTCGCCGCCATGCGCAAGGAGTTCGCCGCCCTCGTCGGCAACTGCACCTGGGAGTTGGTTCCACGGCCTCCCCGCGCTCACCTCATCACCGGCAAGTGGGTGTTTCGGCACAAGACGCGCGCAGACGGCACGCTCGAGCGCTACAAAGCACGGTGGGTGGTGCGCGGCTTCACCCAGCGCGCCGGCATCGACTACGGCAAGACATTCTCGCCGGTTGTCAAACCGGCGACCATCCGCACCGTGCTCACTATCGCAGCTTCCCGCCGGTGGCCTGTGCACCAACTCGACGTCAAGAATGCATTTCTTCACGGCACTTTGGACGAGGAAGTGTTCTGTTTGCAGCCTGCAGGTTTCGTCGACAATCATGTCTGTCGCCTGTCCAAGTCGCTGTACGGCTTGAAGCAGGCGCCGTGGGCCTGGTTCATGCGCTTCGCCGGCTTCGTCACCTCCATCGGCTTCGCGCCGATGCGCTCTAACTCGTCGATGTTCCTCTACAACCATGGCTCTGACATGGCGTACATGCTCCTGTACGTCGACGACATCGTCCTCACTGCTTCATCGACTGGGCTGCTAAAATGCATCGTCGCGCGGCTCACCGGCGAGTTGGCCATGAAGGATCTCGGCGCCCTCCACTTCTTCCACGGCATTCGTGTCACGCGCACGCCCTCCGGCTTCTTCCTCTCGCAACAACAGTACGCGGAGGATGTGCTCGAGCGGGCGTCCATGGACAACTGTCGTGCCACTCCCACGCCGGTGGACACCAAGGCCAAGCTGCCCGCCACCGACGGTCCACGCGTCGCTGATCCTTCCTCCTACCGCAGCATTGCTGGTGCGCTGCAGTACCTGACGATCACGCGCCCCGAGCTCACCTACACGTTCAGCAGATATGTGTGCACATGCATGATCCCCGCGAATGCCACGCCGGGTTGATCAAGCGTGCCCTTCGGTACATCCGCGGCTCCGTCGACATGGGCTTGCACATCTCTGCCTCCCCGACTCTGGACCTGCGTGTCTACACCGACGCAGATTGGGCAGGGTGCCCCGACACCAGGCGCTCGACCTCCGGCTACTGCATCTACCTCGGCGACGCGCTCGTCTCCTGGTCGTCCAAACGCTAGGCCACGGTCTCGCGCTCCAGCGCCGAAGCAGAGTACCGCGGCGTCGCCAACGCCGTGGCTGAGTGCGTTGCTCTGCCCCATCTCCAAGGCCACGCTCGTCTACTGCGACAACATCTCGGCTGTCTACATGTCCGCGAACCGGTGCATCATCGGCGTACCAAGCACGTCGAGCTCGACATCCACTTCGTCCTCTAAAATGTGGCGCTCGGCGAGTTCAGGGTGCTGCACGTTCCAACCCGGCAGCAGTTCGCAGATGTCATGACCAAAGGCTTGCCCACGGACATTTTTCAGGAGTTCCGTTCCAGTCTTTGCGTCTCGACAGCGACGTCACGACTGCCGGGGGGGGGGGGGGGCGGTTAGGATATACTGTATAGTGTACCCGTGCGTGTGTATTCCTGTACCTAGTCAACACGCACGCACCACACTCTCACCCCACGATCGTAGATAGACAGCACGTCAGAGAGATCGTCGCTACACACGATGAGTGATCAGTTGAGGATCAACCTGTACTTAAGCACTGCCTCGGCTGAATAACAAAGAGTGTGGAGTTCTCTCCCTATTCTATCTCTCTACAGTAAGGCGCTCATGCATGTCCAGATTTACCTTCTCTAACTAGAAACTAGTTCAACAATATGTGAAAATTTTATATTTCTAAATGTGAATCAAATACTTTTATGATATAGAAATATAGTCTTATCACTCAGCAAACTGTTGACAAAAAATATCTTAGAATATCTGGACGTCTTACATTTCGAAATGAAGGAGAAAAGTCGATGTTTACTCAGTGGAACGACTTCCCATCGAAAATCTGAAGACATGACAAAACACAAGGACAGTACCTTTTTGGTTGATACTTTCTGATGGACAAATTTCAAACAGATCAATCTATAGCTGCACGGATTAACTAATTACTACGGTTTACAAATAAATGGAAATGGACATCCAAAGGACTGCAGACCAGCTGTTGAACCCTAGAAGATCAACTTCTGTATGTCTGTAAATTAGTTGGTCCATATACTATGTTCAGTAGAGCATAATGTACCAAGCGTACTGGCATCCCAATGTTCAGAGCAACAAGCCAATAATCAGTTACTTGCTTAAAATTTTACGATGGACTCTGGTAATAGACTAATAGGTCCACGATACTGCACCATCACTCGGTAAAAGAAATGCTGATTGGTAGGGAAATTGCTAAGGCAGCCAAGTGGCAACGCATATGCTGTAGGACTTATTCTTTGTATCACTAACACATTAGTTAGCATCTTAGCTTGGGTTGACAAGATTTCACTTCCATTTGTAGGAATGTAAGGAAAAAGGTCATAGACTTCGTGCAGGCATATCATCAGAAAATTAATTATGCAACTTCTGGAAAGTGGGCAACAAGGTTTTGAATATTGGCTAATGAATCCTGTAGTGGATTGGATGACAGTAATATGATAAAAAATAATCTAGGTTGGCCATTACAAAACAAAAGAGGCCTTATTACACTTGCAACACTACTACATTGCATAACAAACCATAACCAACACCAAAAGAAGGACAGACAAAAAAAAAATCTGAGCACAATGAAAATACTATATAGATACTGGGCATTAAAATACTAGCTAAGTCTTTTTTTGCCATGTTCTTTTACCCAAAAAACAAATCTCATGTCGATCATAAATTCTACACTTAAGTCTTGGAATGCCGTTTTATTCTGTAATCAATTATTATATTGTCTATCTTAAACTGTAAATTAAATATGTTTCATCAAACTGCTAAAGTGTTTAAACACGAGATCTGAATGACTATCAACTGTCTACTGGGTATACAAAAAGGAGTTTTTCCTGAGTAGAGTTCGCCCATGTTGACATCAATAAACCTGCCCAGGGAACTAACAAACATATAGGCAGCTAAAAGAGAGGTCCATGTTCCATGTTTCTAACTATTTTATATTATATAATTACAGAAAGAGAATTCATTGAATTCATTCTTTATTGTTTACATGAACGAGTTAATACAAAATGCAAACCTGATCTCCCGCTTCTCCTTTCAGTTACATTTGTATACATATCTTGTGGAGGTGGACTGTTTGCATATCTGTCTTAATATCATTTGTTTTCTCACTGATTACTAAAAAACTTACATTAGTGCAACAGAAATGCAAGCGCCATTTAAACAGATATTAAGACGGAAGATGTATGAGATGTGCTTAGCCCATCGATTCAAATATTGGGCAGAGAGGATACTAAAATTTTGAAAATGTGCTCACTCAGATAAGTCATAAGTGTCATAATGATAGTATTCGGCCTGTAAATTATTATTTCTATTAACACAGGAAAACTAGGCATTCACCCTCTGTAAGAGTATAAGATTATAGTGTACACATGATTACACCTTCAAATACAACACACCCCTACCACAGTAGGAACTTCTCAACATCAACTTGAAGCATACTTTGCCGCAAACTCAGCAATGTTCTTGTCTGAGCTCCCCCTTCCTGCATTGCCGCCTTAGCCTTCTTCATCCACATATAAGCATTATTTTTGTACTCCTCCTTCCTCGCACCATCTAATACTTCTCTTATGCACCTCTCTACCTCTTCCTTTCTTACCACACCTTCTTTATCACGATGAACCCGTACCCCAATCGTCCATACACTCTCAACGTACTTTGCTGTAGTTGGTTGATCTGTCCACTGAGGCATTGCCAACAGTGGTACACCAGTAATAATTGCTTCAATTGTAGAGTTCCATCCACAGTGAGTTAAGAAGCAGCCTGTTGATGAGTTCAGAAGTAAAAGATCATCTCCTACCAGCTGTTTAACAGATCACTCAATATTTACACTACAAAATATGTAGGATGCACAACCCTTTATAACTTTGAGGACGACAGAATTTGATTTAATTAAGAGGTATAAGCTGCAGCTTACAAGATTTGGCTGACTACGTGACTCAAAACTACATTAACTGGATGCAGAATATACTTCTTTGAAAGTTAAGGACACAGTACTACTCCATGGTACACATATACCCCTTGTACTACAACATCAGGGACAGCGACTGAAGACAATCTAAGGAAGTATATGCAGTAAATTGTGCAAAAGCTACAGTTAATATGTTTGTGTATATATCTCTTCCCTGCAGATTTTTCCAGTTATACAGGTGAAAATAGATATAGGCAGTTTCGAAACATTCTGCATGGCTTGTGTGATTCTTTTTTCGCGAAAACGCGAAAAGATTTGCGTTTCATTCCATTGCAAAGGTAGAGGAGTTTAGGTTACAGGTTCGCATCCCACGAGAGGTAGATGGAACCAGAAAGAAAGTGGAAAAAAAACGCTACTCAATGAACATCCCATGTCTGGGGTAGTAGAGCACGCAGGCCCAAAGCGCCGGCCCTAGCCCAAAGCGCGGCTTCTTCTCTGATGTTGGCGACGAGGCGGTTGGTGGATGGCCGGTTGTTAGAGTTAGCTATGTGGGAAGGTGTGTTCTTGTATGCTGCATAAGCTTGTTCTCCTTGTATTACATAGGGGTATATATAGGAGTACAAGGTCGGTTGCTACAAACCTTCTACAACCTTCTACAGCTATCTACAGCTAGGTTTCTATAGCTAGCTTTCTACAACCTTCTATTGCTAACCAGGATGACAAAGTTCTACAGCCTTCTACATATTTCTATTCTAGCTTACTACCTAAGGCTGACATATGAATAATACTACTAGAACATTCTAGATTAACTCCTATGCAAGGATTACTCTCACAGTTCTCCCCTAATCCTTGCTCTTCAAGCTTGACTTTATCTGGACCATCCCAATTCGAGCACGCAGCTCCTGAAACTTCACTCGCCCCAAAGATTTTGTCAAAATGTCAGCGAGCTGATCTGATGTACTAATGAAGCTGGTGCTGATGCTTCCGTCTTCCAAGCAGTTCTGATGAAGTGATACCGAATATCGATATGTTTGCTGCGCTCGTGGAAGACTGGATTTTTGGCTAATGCTATGGCAGACTTGCTGTCCACCTTTAGCTCAACTGTTTCAGCTTTTCTTCCTTGAAGTTCTCCAAGTAGTCGAGCCAGCCAAATTCCCTGATTTGCTGCAGTTGTGGCTGCTACATATTCTGCCTCACAGGAAGACTGAGCAACCACCCTCTGCTTGAGAGATTGCCAACTTACCAAGCAGTTACCGAGGAAGAACAGTGTGCCACTTGTGCTCTTCCTGGTGTCAATGTCGCCAGCGAGGTCACTGTCACTATAACCAATCAGCCGTGCCTCCTTTGTCTTCCGCCTGTAGTGAAGACCATAGTTGATCGTGCCAGCGACGTAGCGTAGGATTCTCTTCACAGCCATTATGTGCTCCTCCGTGGGTCGTTCCATGAATCGACTGACGAACCCAACAGCAAAGGCCAGGTCTGGCCTGGTGTGGACGAGATAGCGGAGGCTGCCAACGATCCGCCGGTACTTGTAGCGTCACCTCTTTTGCTGTACTTTCACGGCTCAGCCTGAGCCGCTCTTCCATCGGAGTGTGTGCAGAATTGCAACCTTCCATTCCTCCCAGCTGAAGGATGCGCGTGGCATAGTGTGCCTGACATAGGCTGATGCCGTCGGCGTGCTGCTGGACTTCGATTCCAAGATAAAAGACAACAATCCAAGATCGCTCATCTCGAATTTTGTCTTCATCTCGTCCTTGAAGCTCTCCACTGCTCCCTTGGATGAACCTGTGATAATTAGATCATCCACATAGACTCCAATGAGCAGGATTGCCTCGCTGGTGGTGCGCCGGTATATTGCATGCTCGTGCTCGCTCTGTTTGAAGCCCATTTCTTTGAGCGTGCAATCAAGCTTCGCGTTCCATGCTCGCGGTGCCTGTCGCAGGCCATAGAGGGCCTTGCGCAGCCGTAGTACCTTTCCTTCTTCACCTTTGACGACGAAACCGGGTGGCTGCTTCACATAACTTCCTCCTTCAGTTCTCCATTGAGAAAAGCTGATTTTACGTCCATGTGGTGGACGGGCCACCCCTCCTGGGCAGCCATAGCAAGTAGCAGCCGGATCGATTCCATGCGAGCCACGGGAGCAAAGACTTCATCAAAGTCTATGCCGGCTTGTTGAACGAAGCCGCGAGCGACCAGCCGTGCTTTGTGCTTGATTACTTCGCCGGCTTCATTTTTCTTCAACTTATAGACCCACTTGAGGCCTATTGGTTGATGCCCGTGTGGCAGATCCACGAGCTCCCATGTCTTGTTTCTCCACAGCTTCTATTTCCTCGCGCATGGCTGCCTGCCATGCCTTGTCGCGCTCAGCTTCCGCAAATGTGCACGGCTCCCCCGTGCTGGCCAAGTGCAGCTCCGAGTCGAGGTTGCGCGGTGCGAGTCCAGGCACTGGTTCTTCTCCTCCAACCAGATCCTCGACCATGCGATAGCGGACTGGTGAGTCGCCATGTGCAGCGTCAAGTCGATCGGTATCATTTGCTGGTGGCGAAACAAATTCTGGAGTTGATGGGGTTGTAGCACTTGTTGCTGGAGCAGATGGAGGCGATGGTTGTGGGCTGGCTGAGGCACCTTGAGCCCCATGTCTCGACGACCTAGGTCCATCTTCTCCTGAACTGGACACCTGGCTGGGCTCCCTGATGATGTACTCTATGTCAAAGTGGCTGCCGGGGAATCCGCTGCCTTCTGCGGCCCAATCCCAGCCACGTTCTTCATCAAAGATGACGTCACGGGCTATGCGTACACGCCTTGTTGCCGGGTCCAGCAGCCTGTAAGCCTTTACTCCTTCCTCGTAGCCGATGAAGACAGCGGGAGAGCTGCGGTCATCAAGCTTGCGTAGGTTCCCCTGTTCCTTGACATACGCCAAGCACCCAAAGGTCCGAAGGTAGTGACAGCCGGCTTGCGGCCATGCCATGCCTCATAAGGCGTCTTTCCGGTGAGGGATTTTGTGGGAGCTCGGTTCAGTAGGAAGACCGCGGTGCTCACTGCCTCCCCCCAAAATTCTGCTGGCATACTCCTCTGTTTCAGCAGAGCACGCGCCATTGCCACCACCGTCTGGTTCCGCCGCTCGACGACTCCATTCTGCTGCGGGGCATACGGAGCAGAAAAGTGGCGCTGGATTCCTTCATCAGCGCAGTAAGCGGCAAACTCCGTCGAGGTGAACTCGCCGCCGTTGTCAGTGCGGAATACCCGCAGCTTGCGTCCGCTCTGAGCTTCTGCTGCTGCCTGAACTCTTTTATGGCATCCGGTGCATTATTCTTGGCTGCCAGGAGCATCACCCACATGTAGCGAGTGGCATCATCCACCAACAGCAAGAAATAGCGCCGGCCTCCAGGTGTTGCAGGCGATATAGGACCGCATAGGTCTCCATGGACAAGCTCAAGTAGTTCTTGCGCACGGTACCTTGCTTGCCGAGGGAATGCACTCCGACGATGCTTGGTGATGACGCACGTGTCGCAGAACTGCTGCACATGCTCCAGTCGTGGCAGCCCACGTGCCATGTTGAGGCGTCCCATCTTCTCCAAAGCATCAAAGTTGAGATGCCCAAATCGCTCATGCCAGCGCCAAGCAACATCATCACGGCGGGCAGAGAGACAAATTGGACGGGCAACCTCAAGATGGAGAAGGTAGAGGCGATTCCGGCCACGCCGGACCCGAACAAGGAGTCGACCTTGCTTGTCCCATATGCGAAGCACACCTCTCCTGATCAGCACGCTTGCGTCGCCCTCGTCGAGCTGTCCAATGCTGATAATCGAGTTCTTCAGACGTGGGATGTAGTAGACGCCGCTGAGGCCTTGTGTTCACCATTTTTGCCAGCGAAAAGGATGGTGCCGATGCCCTTGATTTCGACAACCGAGCCATCACCGAATTTGACGGTGCCGGTGACCGTTTTGTCAATTTCAGCGAAGACGTTGCTGCAGCCCGTCATGTGATTTGTGGCACCAGTGTCGAGGTACCAGCCCTCAATTCGCTCCTCGTCGCTGCTCGTCGCAAGGTAGGCTTTTGCCTTCGGTTCGTCGATGTGAAGTGGGCTATGCTGCGGAGGTGTAGCGGTGTTGTCCTTCACCACTATGGCTGGGGCTGGAGCGACACTTTGCTGCACAACCTTGGCTGGGGCTGGAGCAATGCTTTGCTGTGCCTTCATGGCTGCGGCTGGAGCTTCACATACCTGCGCCATGAGGAGAGCAGGCTCCTCATCATCTTCCTCTGCTTGGGCCAAGTATGCCCTGTTCCCATTTCTCCTAGGCTGCCAGCAGTCCTTGGCCCAATGGCCGCGACGACCACAGTTGCGGCATGTGTCATCGCGCGGGCTGTCCCTAGCTGCTGCATGATCGCTGCCGCCTTCTCCACCCTTCTTACGCGGTGGTCGTCGCCGTTGCTGTGCCCTGCCGCGCGCAGGCCTGGAGGAGCTGCCTCCTTGGCGCTCCTTCATCTTTTGTCGCCACTGCTCCTCGGTGAGCAGAAGCTTTCCCTGCTCACGCAGCGGCTCCGGCGACTCGAGACGGTCCTCTGCTGCCTTCAGCCGACCGGTGACTTCCTCCAACGACATATCAGCAGTGTCAAGGAGGGTCTCGATTGCAAGGGCTATCTGTGACAGCCTAGGCGGCACAACTCGCAAGAATTTCTCGACGACTTGAGTTTCGTCGATAGGTGCTCCGAGCGTGGCGAGGCTTGTGACGAGGTTGGTGAGGCGCAGTGCGAAATCGTCAACGGACTCCCCGTCGCGGAACGAGATCATCTCAAATTCCTTCTTCAGCTGCTGCACCTTGCCCTTCCGCACGCGGTCTGAACCAACACGCATGGCTCGGATCGCCTCCCACGCCTCCTTCGCTGTCCGCTTGACAGCCAGGCCAGCCACCATCTCTGGTGGGACAGCTTGCAGGATGGCCTCTAGCGCCATTCGATCTTCCTGGAAGTCGTCGGCGCCGAGCTCGATTGCATCCCAGATGCCCCGAGCCTGCAGCTTCACCTTCATGAGGAGGCTCCATTCGGTGTAGTTCGTCCGCGTCAACGTCGGGTAATTGCCGCCGCCAACTTCCTTCACGACGCGCTCGACAACGACCTCGCGCCTTCCAGCGTCGCGGTGGCGCGGTCGTCTCGGTGGTGGTGAAGGGGAATGGCGCCGCTGAGACGGACTGCGGGCAACACGCTGCTGACCTTCAGCAGACATCTGTCAGGATCCTCTCCTCACTGGGCTGATCCTCTCCTACCTTGGCTCTGATACCAAATGTTAGAGTTAGCTATGTGGGAAGGTGTGTTCTTGTATGCTGCATAAGCTTGTTCTCCTTGTATTACATAGGGGTATATATAGGAGTACAAGGTCGGTTGCTACAAACCTTCTACAACCTTCTACAGCTATCTACAGCTAGGTTTCTATAGCTAGCTTTCTACAACCTTCTATTGCTAACCAGGATGACAAAGTTCTACAGCCTTCTACATATTTCTATTCTAGCTTACTGCCTAAGGCTGACATATGAATAATACTACTAGAACATTCTAGATTAACTCCTATGCAAGGATTACTCTCACACCGGTCACCATCGAACACGCAGCCGTTGCGGTGCTTCCAGATCATCCAGGGCGTCAACAAGGTGATGGTAGCGAGGCCCTTGCGGAGCGGCGTCGGCATTGTGCGCTTGGTGGAGAGCCACCAGTCGTGGATGGAGGAGTCGCGGTCCGGGAGCCGGCAGGGCAGGCGCAACCAAGATAGGATCTCATGCCAAACCTGCCGCGAGAAGGGGCAGGCCGTGAAGAGGTGGGTGATTGGCTTGTGTGATTCTTATGAATTATAGTTCCTACTTATGACAATATGTGTGCATCTAGAACTTTCCAGTGTGATATTCACATTGTAAATGTTGCATTTTTCACATTAACTTTGTCAGGTCTCAAAATAGTTGGCATTGTTTTGTAGTGCTGGAACTGAAAACTAGCACCTTTGTCCACAAATTTGTAATTGCTGTCAATGTGAAATGACAGGATGTGGTGGGTGGAGTACAGAAGTACACTTTTCATTTCGTAATATAGAAAATATGGACAGTTAGTGAGCATACTAATGTGCGACACAAAATAAGACTTGCACGGGAATTGTTGCAACGCTTCACATAAACGGTGATTGGTTATTAAACCGTTCCCCTTACGTTGGTGATCTTGTTTGCGCATTCAGCTTAGTGTTTACATATTGCTCAAACAATCGCATAAGGAGTGCTAAGTAAAACAGGTAAGCAATTTCATACCTGTGGCCTTGTGAGATAAGACCTCAAGCTGGGGGCACCAAGAAACAATTAGGCCCCTCTCCTTGCACTTGTCACGAAGTTCTTCCGATAACTTGTGCTCATCAACAGCCCTAACAACCCAAAGGAACAGTTTACCAGAATTGCACAGTCCATTGCCTATCTCCTCTAACTGAGTCGGCTCAAGGTCAGCGACTGTTCCATACGAGGCATAGACCACTGAGCATGGGGGCTGGCTATCTAGCCATGCCACGCAAGGTGCTGTGCTATCGAAGAGGTCGAACCCATATGTCTTGTTGGAAGGCAACCTATCGTCATCCAGGTAGAACGATGGCAGTGTCGGGCCGATGGTCTTAACACGCCATGTTGACGCCAAGTAATCTGCCTCCTGCTTGGATCAATAAGACGTACATCAAATTGAGCATTCACATCGATTCAGTTTGGTTTTGACCAGGGACTGAACATTTCACTTGAGCATAACAGCGAACATGTGGGGGACATGAGCAAGGGACCTCACCTTCCGCTCGAGTTCATGGAATGAGTTGACGAACACGTCGTCGGCGTCCTCCAGCCCATCGAACTGCCCCACCACCGCGTCCAGTAACATCCGGTACGAGTCCGGCGCCGCCACGAACGACGGCACGTCCTAGGGCCCCAGCTCGACGCTCAGCAACCCGCGCAGCGCACCCCCGTCCACGACCGGCAGCCCGATGCGCCCCGCGTAGACCTCCCCGTAGATGAGGTCCACCGCGCACGGCTGCGAGAAGAGCGCGGCGGTGGGCACGCCGGCGGCGCGCGCTACGCGCCCCGCCCACGGGAGGTGCGGGTCGTAGACCAGCGCGCGCACGGGCCGCCCCGCCGCGGCCTCGGACCGGAAGAGCGCCTCCAGGGTGTCGGACCCCGCGGCGGCCAGGCGGCGCACGTACTCGTCGAAGTCCGGGCACGCGGCCATGCCGCCAGCGTCGAAGCCGTCGGAGATGGCGGCGACGCGGAAGGGGGCCGCGGGGGGAGGGACTGTGGCGAGGAGGTGGCGCGTGGTGACGAGCGTGGGGCGGAGGCCGTGGTAGGCCAGGCGGCGGCCGAACTGCAGCATGGGGTTGAGGTGGCCCTGCGCCGCCGGGAAGGCGAGGAGGAGGACATAGCCACCGCCGCCGCCGTCGTCGCCGTCTGCTTGGACGGAGGTAGGGGGATTCGTCCCCATTTTTCGAAGAGTAAAGTTGCCGATGTGACGTCCCAGCCACAATCTCCCGCAGTGACGTTGCGTACTTGCGTTCTTCATACAAATGTATCCATGTTCAATCAAAGATTTGCAATCCACTCCCTCCATAATATAAGATGTTTTAAATGTTACACGTGTTTTCTAGGTTCATACAAAAGAGTGAGTGATCATGTATCTGTATCTATACCTACTAATAAAGGCAGTAAGCCTTCTTGCCGTCCGCCTTTTTTTTGGACGATTTTGCCCTCGTGTGTTCGGACATATTACAGCCACTGCCACCGCTTATACCGGTTCGAAATTTCATTTTGCAAAAAACGCCCTGACAAACTGGGAAACTAACCCGCAGTCAACAGAGCGGACGTCCTACTGACTTATTCGCGATTTACCGAAAACCCACGGATCTTTTTGCAAGAACTCCACCGAAGAGGTACGGGAGAATCTGGAGCGTCAGTTGAAATTGCAACGGACGGCCGAGATTAATCTGCTTTCTAAATTTTGTTTAAATACTAGCAAAAGTACACGTGCGTTGCAACGGCAAATTAAAATTTACATCGTGACTAAGTAAGTTCTCGTAGGTACAAACGCGTCGTGGGACAAAACAAGACAATTTTATCATGTCCTCCAGATTGCAGATCTATGGTAAATGTATAATTTGAAACAACTGCAAACAAAAGAAAAAAAAAGCAAGAAACTAACTACATATATAAGAACAGATTGATTGAGAGTGAATATAGTGAACATGGTGGCATATGCTCCCTCCTATTTGAAATGTAATTTTTTTTAAAAAAAATCATGCATAGGTCTCGTAAAACATGTGCCATGCACATGAGTTCCGTGACGAAATTACTATTTACTTTGCCTCTGTAAAAAATAGAAAGTTTTGGTACTATATTGCAGTAAATCATGCGACATATTTTTGTATTTTTACATAGCCCAACTAAAATGTTGTTGCTCGGCTAAACTTTCTACGCAAACATGGAGCATGCAGATCTACGCGCAAAAAAAATTTCAGAAATTTTAGACATTTAGAAAACAATTTTTCTAACCGGGAGCATATATAACCCGGTTCAAATGCTACTTTCACAGATCGATCTAGTATCCCAACGTACCACTTGCTCACGCATCCATGAGCCACCTGAAGCCTTCACGGGCTACAACGGACATATGGTGCCAGCCTGATCCATAGCAACATCCATTAGCTGATTTGCTGATATAATTGGTGACCGGGATGTACCCTGTAATGCAAGCACTTCTGCACATTGAAATGCTACTATGTATCGCCCCTTTGATTAAAACTGTTGATATATTCAGTTTTTAGTTCAACTTAATGTGACACACAGACAAAACTCTGATCGGAGTAACAGAATAGGCACCGAACTCTGTTTTCATGCAAATGTGCAAGTGCAACAACTCCTTAACTTCATCTTCAACGTAAGTTCTAGGGAAATGCAGACAATTCAATCAAATACTTGTTGGCAACAATTCATCCTCCAAAAGGAAACAAATCCTGATACTAAGTGGTAATATCAGAGTTTATTCATCCATTCAGTCTACATAGGATGAAGTAGATGGAAAGGGAACAAACAGTCGACAACAGAAGCTGGGGAAAAACAGCCGGACGACCAGATCTGGATAAGGTGAATTGGCCATGGGTGAGCTGGGTAAGGAAATTGGGCATCTCATGTGTGTCTCTGCCGATCTGGACATAGGTGAGGGCAACCTGAGGATTACTGTCTAGCTGGTGCCCACGAGCAACAGCGCCGCTGCCATCAGGTCGATACATAGAATCAGTTCCTCATCGAGCGCTTCCGAGCAAGGACCGCCCCACCCAGCCGCTCACTCCGGCCGTGGCCCGTCGCCTGGACACGCTGCCTCCCTCCAGTCCCCGCCACCAGGATGCGCTGCCTCCTTCTGGTCTTGCTTTGCGACGCGGCGAGCACGTGAGGTCGTGGCCTCCCACCGGCGGTGCTGGTCGGCTCGAGGTGCGGCGCGGGGGAATCCGGGGCAGCGGCGGCCGGTGGGCCGTGGGGCCGTGCCGCGTGGGGCAGGTAGGAGGCACGAGAGCGGGAGGTTGGGGCCGGGTGCGTCGTGGAGCTCGGCGAAGCAGAAACTGGGGGCCGCGCGGGGCCTTCCGGCGACGGAGAAGACGGGACGGCACATGGACCTGCGGCAGCGGGAAAGGCGGCGCGGCGGGACGGCGGCAGAGAAAGCAAAACGGCTCGGGGGCCTGCGAAAAACAAGAACGAAGCGGTACGGTGGCAGTGTGTATTATGTTATTTGGTGAGAGGATAAAACCGGAAAGAAAAATGACGTACCACAAGAAACCTTATTGTCTTTATTATTAGGCATAGATAAACATAGAACACACTAAACTTTGTAAATTCATAACTTTCAACCCACAACTTCAAATTTAACAAACTTTACATCAGCGCAAAGCGCTGACCATGTAGTTTAATTTGGCATCATTACTTCTTCTTTTTGCATCTGTTTTAGTTGATCAACATACAGAGATGCATTTCAGCCGTATAATTCAATACTTGAGTTCTAAAAATGTTTTCAAAATGAATCCTTTTGTTAAATGTCAAGAAATATATTGTCCAGGGGAACCAAAGTTATAAATTTGGAAAATAATTTAACGACCCAATTAAGCCACTACCATTTTCTTCCCTTTTTAAAACGCTTCACAAATAATTCGTTACGGAATTTAAATCCAAACTAAAACTCTAGTTTTTTCTCCTGTAGCGAAGCACGGGACGGGCAGTTTGCTAGTATACTAAAATGTGTCTAGAACTCTAGAAACACATATGTGTGCATGTGAATGTAGCAAAAAGCTAAAACATATTATATTATGGAACGGAGGGAGTATTTCATCTAGAACGAGACGGAAAACACTTTTTGCTCCCAGCGCTCCCTCTGTTTAAAAAAAATCAAAAATCATATATTTAAGTTTTAAAATTTCTAAAAATCCATGCATATTGCTAATTATGTATCCCACAAAACGTGCAAATTTTTTATTTGCAATACATTATATTCTAGGCTATATAAAAGTAAAAAAAAACTTCTATATTTTGGAGATTTGAAAATATGTACATTTAAATCCACATATTTGTCATTTTTTATAGAACAGAATATAAAATATTTCAACCCGAGATTTTACACGTTTGTGGCACATATTATTGACAACACCCAGGATTTCTTTCAGAATTGTTTGAAACTTATAAATATGAATTTTTATTTTTTAAACTAGAGGGATCAATGACATCCGGGAGCAAGAAATCTCTACTCAGAACAACGCCACTACCTTTGATGCCTACCACAGACACGTCTCCGAGGGCAATGTTTTCGTCCATGTAAATGAAAACGTCTCGGCATCATGGCATGTGGTTGCTAGCTCCAGATCGAATCAAGGTATCACGACTCCTTCTCTGCGTCACCATGGATCAACCTCCGAAATTACTCTCTTCTCAGTGAGCATCACAGTTTATGTTGCTGGCATTAGGGCGACTCCAATGCAGAGACGTACTTCCTCAGTTCATGTCAGCGTGGATAGAGGACAATGGCCCAACACGTTTGAGCACGCAAACAGACACACGGGAGCGGAGGCGTCCGACTCAACCCATTTTTGGACAAAAATTAGGCTGGAAATGCGGTCAACTGTATAACGGAAGTTCATCTTTTTAAAATGGTTCATATTTTAATATATTTTTTAAATGGTTCATATTTAAAAAATTAAAAATGATTCAGAATTTAAAGTGGTTCAGATTTGGAAAATGTTCATTTTAAAAAATCAAATGTATAACAAAAAAGAAATCAAGAAAAACCCCACAAGTGGGCCGTACCATGTGGGGCACCGTTTGCAGCGAGGATAGGCGACACCGGCAAGTCCTTGCCTGGTTAACTCCTAGGCCCCCGACTGATACCAGCTGTAGGCCTATCACCTGATCGAAAAATGCACAGGGATAGTAAAAGCCTATTAAGCGGGCTTGCTGCTTTCTGGACCTTTGACTCGTGGGCTATGAAAGCGAGCGACAACCGAGTGACGCCCTCGACTCCATCGTCGTCATCTTCGCCTCTGTCGCCTCGTTTCCAATCTCCTTTCCCTGGTTGCCGCTAGTTACACATGCCTTGCTGACGCAGTTCGTGATCCTTACTCATCGATTCTTTACGGATCTCTCCATATATAATTTGCAAAGCTCCGAAGAAATACACTTCTACATAAGTCGCATGTTTTCTTTGAAGATCTAGCAACCGTTGGCTTTCCTATTGAGTCAGTGTGCGTAATTGAGATGTTTAAATGTCATAGAGATGTTTATTGATATTTTATATCTTAATTGAGAGTTGTTTGGGGTCGGATTACTTTCAACCTACCCCTCTCCCGCGGATTAATAAACCTTACGTCATCTGGTTGTTGGAAATTCTTACTTTCTTATATTGATCTGCGCTTGGAGGCCCAACGAAGTATAGCCTAGTAGACATCAGACTATCACATTCCTGGGAAGTTCATAACAAATATATTAATGATATATTGATCAAACCTAAGACTATTAGAAATTAACGATTAACTATTAATGAACTTCAAATTAAATTCGTCTGGTCTTGTAGAATCCACGTGAATTGATAACCTACAATTGACCAATAGTAACAAAGAAAGGTAGTATGTTTCATATCAACCAAACAAAAATCACGTAGTCTCATGACTAATTCGATGGTGTACATGGTTGATTTTTGTCCATAAATTCAGAAATCAAGAAAAGGCGCATGGAAACTATCTTCCATTTATCTTTGGCTAATAATTTTTCATGAAAAATATTACTCTGGTGCCCTTGCCATAAAAAAAAAGTTTATGTATTCTAAATATTGTTCTTTTAGAAGCACTGACACTAGTAGAGAAAAGTTTATAGGTAGACGGTCATTCTGTGGCGCACCCTTAATTGGTGCGCCACAGAAATAATTCTGTGGCGCATGGAGCAAGGTGCGCCACATAAATATTTGCCTTTCTGTGGCGCATTTCTAGCCCATGCGCCACAGAAAGCAGACATAAATTCTGTGGGACCCACGGCCAGTGCGCCACAGAAAGTCGGATTTGTGTGGCGCATGCTGGCTGATACGCCACAGAAAGTCGGCTTTCTGTGGCGCATCAACAAGCATGCGCCAGAGAAACATGACTTTCTGTGGCGCACCGAGCACCGTGCGGCACAGAAAGTGGGCGCTTGATTTACAAAAAGGTGGCAGCCCCACTTTTCCCATGTGACCTTCTCCATTCCCCCATCTCTAGCTAGCTAGAGTTCCTCTTCTCTCACATGCCATTTTGCCCATACTTTTCTCCATTATTTATAGTTAAACCTACTTTGTTTGATATATAATTGGTGAGGGCTTGGGGAGAGCCTCCATACATACTCTCCTCCTCTCCCAATACATCTCTTTTTCTCCACTATTTTCTCTCCATCACCACACATTCTCTCTCATCGATCACGGTCACGTCTCGATAACGGATCTAGATCTACTAGGTGGGTATTGTTGGATGGATATGTATATATATGCATGTTTTGTGTGGCCGGCGGTGTGTATGGATGTTTGCACGTATATGGCGCGGCGATGGATGTTTATACATGAAGCTTGTGTGTGTGCATATAAATCTTTGCATGTTGTTGTCTTTTGTTGCCTTGCGCCGGCGTGGTGCATGGATGTTTGCCGAAATGTTGATTCATTTCCATTTCGGTAAATTTTTGCACCACCCATATGTCCTACTTTTAGGGGAATCCATGCCGAATTTTTTCGTCGAACATGCATGTTTGTGTATGTGTGTGTGCATGTTGCGGTTAATTAAATCTAATTAATAACACACTCTATATGTATACCGCGTAGGCGACCATGGTCATCAAGATGAGCTCCGGTCGAATCAGCAGCTACAAGGAAGAAGCGAAGGCGGAAATGATTTGGTGCAACGGGAGCCAGATACGATGTCCGTGTCGAAGTTGCAAACTTGTGAGATGGATCGACCCTGATTCCGGACAATTGGAGGATCACCTGCTCAGGCGCGGTTTCATGCAAGGCTTCAACCAAGCGCCGACAGCAAATGTTGCGCGTGAAGACGAGGACGGGCAAGATGATCATGACGAAGGAGATGCCGGTGGACATGATGAAGGAGTAGATGGTGGTGGAGAAGACGCGAACACGCAGAACTCGCTAATGTCGGCCTTGATGGACTCTCATGTTCAAGAACTGCTCCTCAAGGAGACGAGCACCGCTAGAGAGAAAGCCAAGCTGGCGCAAATGGAGATAGACAGGAAGACTCCGTTGTATCCTGGGTGCTAGCCACAGGATACACGCTTGCAAGTAACGCTTGATGCTCTGGAGATGAAATCGGGAAACAAATGGACCGACGTGAGCTTCAACAAGAACATGCAATTCTTCCACGAGCGTCTTCCCGAGGGGAACACATTGCCAACTAGTATCGAGGAGGCCAAGAAAGTCGTGTGCCTTCTTGACCTACCGCACGTTAAATACCACGCCTGCATCAATGATTGCGCAATTTATCGGGGCGAGTACGAGGACAGAACCACATGTCTAGTGTGCGGCCAAGGACGGTACAAGAGTACTGGGAAGAAGTTCCTCGAAAAGTGGTATGGTACTTTCCTATCACTCCCCGTCTGTAGCGGTACTTCGTGGACCCTAAGGAAGCAAAGCTCATGCAATGGCACGCGGAAAGGGAGAAGCCCGAAAAAGATCCAGAGAAGGGCAGGATCCTGACACACCCTTCAGACGCTAGCCAGTGGGAAGAATTGGACGACGCCTTCGGAAATTTCGAAGGCGACGCAAGGAACGTCAGGCTGGGTATGAGCACCGATGGACTCAATCCGTTCGGCAACCAGAGTAGCACGCATAGCACCTGTCCCGTGTTTGTATGGCCTTACAACCTTCTCCCGTGGTTGTGCACGAAGCAAAGGTACATACACATGAGTATTCTCATTCAGGGGTCGAAACAAGCAGGTGTCCACATACATATGTATCTCGCGCTGTTGAAAGAGGAGTTAGCCACGTTGTGGGAGACGCCAGCCCGTACGTGGGATGCCTACACTGGAGATTATTTCGACATGAGAGCCGCGTTGCTCACGACGGTGCAGGACTATCCTGGTTGCTCATATGTATCGGCCCAGGTAGGCCACGGATTCTGCGCATGTGTCAGGTGCATGGATAAGACCCCGCATCTCCAGCTACCAAGGAATCCTGGGTCTTCGAAAACCGTGTACCCAGGGGCTCGAAGGTGGCTTCGCATGGATCACCCGTGGAGAAAACGCGGTGACCTGTTCAATGGTAAGGACGAGATCGAAGGAGCCCCGAGCTCGAGGAGCGGCACAGAAATCGACGAGCCGTTGAAAAATTGGGAGGAGTGCCCTGCGCCGGGAAAGAAACGACCGAAGGTAGATCCGCTGCTGGATGTGGAAAGCGAGGTCTGTTTTCCACGACTTGGAGTACTGGAAGGTCCTCAAGACACCACATAGCCTCGATATGATGCACATTACGAAGAATGTCACCGAGAGTCTGCTTGGCACTATTTCCAACATGCCAGAAAAGACCAAGGATGGGACGAAAGCAAGATACGATCTGAAATGGCTTGGTGTCAGGAAAGATCTTCAGGCCCCAATAGTGATGACGATGATGATGATGATGATGATCAGACGGAAGGGACTCAAGGTCGCCGCAAAAGGGTAAAGAAGAACACGGTGGTGCTTCCCGCTACGTGCTTCACTATGAGTCCGGAGGAGCTCGAGCAATTTTACAGGTGTCTCCTAGGAGTCAAATTTCCTCATGGTTACGCGGGGAAGATAAGCAGATATCTGGACGCAACGAAGAAGAGGTTTAGCGGGATGAAGTCTCACGACTGTCACGTGTTGTTGACGCAGATACTTCCCGTTGCGATTCGAGGGATAATGGACGAGCACGTCGGTGATACGCTGCTTGCCTTTTGCAACTTTTTCGACGTCATCAACAGGAAGTCGATCGGCGTGAGGCAGCTCGACAGGCTATAGGAAGAGATCGTGCTGATACTATGCGAGCTCGAGATTTACTTCCCACCAGTATTCTTTGATATCTGCGTGCATCTCCTTCTCCATGTCGTTGATGACATCAGGCAGCTCGGGCCGACGTTCCTGCACTACATGATGCCGTTCGAAAGGATGAACGGTGTCATGAAAGGATACGTTCGCAACAGGGCCCGTCCAGACGCAAGCATGGCCAAGGGCTTTCTAACCTATGAGTGCATCTCCTTCTGCCAGAATTATCTAAGCACCGAGAACCAGGATGTTGGTCTGCCCAGGAGGAAACACCTCGGCAGGCTCAATGGATATGGTCACCGCGAGGGCACCCTCTCACTCTTTGTCGGCATTCATGGTCGAAAGGATGACTTCGACAGGGCTCACCGGGTCGCGCTACAACACTTACAATTGATCGAACCTTGGGTGAAAGAGCACATAAGCTTAATCGAGAAGAATTACATCGACCTAGGCCAGTCGAGGAAGAAGGGAGACGTAACCAGAGAGCACAACTCTAGCTTCACGCGTTGGTTCAAGCAAAGGCAACTGGATCTAGCAAAGAGCAAAACGCCATCTACGGAAGATGAAAAACTCATATTCTCCTTATCACGGGGCCCCGGGCACAACGTAAGGACCTATCAGTCGTACGACATCAGCGGTTTCAGATTCTACACCGAGGAAAAGGACAAGAATAGCGCATATCAAAACTCATGAGTAACTATGCTATCCTACGGCGATGACGAGGCTACTGTCAAGCAAAGATACTTCGGAAGGATTGAGGAGTTATGGGACCTCAACTACTGTGGAGAGTCGGTGCCAATGTTCTGTGTGAGATGGGCCAAGGACGTCGTCAAAGAAGGCCGGTATTTCACCACCATGGTAATACCCGATGCCAAATCGAAGAACGCCTCCGCGAAAAATGAGCCATAGGTACTCGCTAGCCAAGTTGAGCAATGCTTCTTCATTACCGACCCATCAAAGCCTAACCGTGTTGTCGTGAGGAGGGGCAAGAGGAGCATCATCGGAATGGAAGGAGACGCCAACGAGGAAGACTTGGAAAGCGATCCGAAGATCGAGGAGGAATTCGACAAGTACTTCGACATGCCTACTAAAGGTTGTGTGTGAGACAATGCAAGAGTATATATATGTATTCAATGAACTGAATATGTATGAGACATTGTGTGTATTTTTTGAACCAAATTTAACCAAAAAAGTTGAAAAAAAGTTAAAAAAAAGTTGAGAAAAAAGTGAGACAGTCAGGATTCGAACCTGGCTGTCCAAGTATAGGTTTTACAAGATAACCATTTAGGTCTGTTGCTGTTGTTGTCAAACTACAGCAGCACACAGATTTTAAACTTCCAGGCCACTAAATTCTGTGGCGCATCCCCGCACAGAATTCTACAATTCTGTGGCGCATCCGCTAGGGGATGCGCCACAGAAATTTCTGTACACCACTTACATGTGGGCCCTCCCCAGCGCGGCCTCTCTCTTCCCAAATTCTTCAAACCGTCCCGCCACTCGCGCTGCGCCTCCATGATACGTCTCCAACGTATCCATAATTTCTGCTGTTCCATGCTTATATTATACCATTTGCTACATGTTTTATATACACTTCGTATCACTTTTATGCATTTTCTGGGACTAACCTATTAACAAGATGCCACAGTGCCAGTTCCCTGTTTTCTGCTGTTTTTGGTTTCAGAAAGTTACTTCTGGAAATATTCTCGGAATTGCACGAAACAAAAGGCCAGTCCCTATTTTTCCAGCACGTACACGGAGTCCGAAGGAGAGACGAAGAGAGCCACGAGGTGGCCAAACCACACCGGCGCGGGTGGGCCCAGCCGCGCCACCGGTGGTTTGGGCCCCTCGGGGGTCCGCCGACATCGCCCCTTCGCCTATTTATTCCCCGAGACGCGAAAACCCTAAAACACCGAGCCTTTCATCCAGAACATATTCGCTGCCGCCGCCGTCGTCAACCCTAACTCGGGGGGTTCTGAAGCTCTTCCCGGCACCCTGCCGGAGAGGGGAATCATCACCGGAGGGCTCTACATCGCCATGCCCGCCTCCGGAGTGATGCGTGAGTAGTTCATCCTTGGACTATGGGTCCATAGCAGTAGCTAGATGGTTGTCTTCTCCACTTGTGCCATCATGTTTAGATCTTGTGAGCTGCCTATCATGATCAAGATCATCTTATTGTAATGCTACATGTTGTGTTTGCTGGGATCTGACTTATATTGATACCTATGTGGAGCTGAATATTATATTATCATGTCTATGTCATTTGTGATCTTGCATGCTCTCCGTTACTTGTTGAAGCCTTGGCCAAGTGAATACTTGTAACTCCAAGAGGGGGTATTTATGCATGATAGTTGGGTTCAACCTCTATTTAACCTGGGATAGTGACAGCAAGTTCTAAGGTTGTAGATGTGTTGTTGCCACTAGGGGTAAAACAGCAATGCTTTATTCAAGGATGAATGTATTGTTTACATTACGCACATTACTTAATGCAATTGTCTGTTGCTTGCAACTTAATACTGGAAGGGGTACGGATGTTAACCGGAAAGTGGACTATTTAGGCATAGATGCATGCTGGATAGCGGTCTATGTACTTTGTCGTAATGCCCAAATGAATCTCATAGTAGACACCACAGCTCACACATGCATGTTATATGCACTTATCAATTGTCAATTGCCCAGCTGTAATTTGTTTACCCAGCATGTTAGTTATCTTATTGGAGAGACACCACTAGTGAACTGTGGACCCCGGTCCATTCTTTTACATCTGAAATACAATCTACTGCAATCATTGTTCTCTACTGTTTTATGCAAACAAACATCATTTTCCATTCGATACGTTTAACCCTTTGTTTTCAGCAAGCCGGTGAGATTGACAACCTCACTGTTAAGTTGGGGCAAAGTAATTTGATTGTGTTGTGCAGGTTCCACGTTGGCACCGGAATCCCTGGTGTTGCGCCGCACTACACTCCTTCACCAACACCTTCGAAGCAAACCTCGTTTTCCTACTGGTTCGATTAAACCTTGGTTTCATACTGAGGGAAAACTTACTGCTGCACTCATCATACCTTCCTCTTGGGGTTCCCAACTGACGTGTGACGTACAAGCATTGTTTCTGGCACTATTGCCGGGGAGATATTCCCTCGTCAACTTAGAGCCACCAACACGTTTTCTGGCGCCGTTGCCGGGGAAAACCGAATTGCTTCTGCAAGGGGAGTCTCTCACACCCAATCTCTTTACTTTGTTATTTGTCTTGCTTAGTTTATTTTTATTTAGTCTTGTTTGCTCTCTTTATCAAAAACACAAAAAAATTAGTTACTTGTTTAATTCGTTTGATTTTGTTTTTCAAAATGAATGCTCCTGAAGTTGAAGTTCGTTCTTTTAGGCAACTAGGAGGTGAAAATTTGAAAGATGCTTGGTATAGAATTAGTGATGCTCATCATAGATGTACTAAGAAACACTCTACCACTATCCTCCTTAGGAACTTTTATGTTGGTATCTCTAGTTGGTATAGGTATGTTCTAGACACTCTTACAGGTGGAAATTTCTTGGGTACTCCTGCTTTAGAAGCCTGTAATATTATTGAAAGTTTGGTAGGAACACCACCCACTAAAGATATTAAAATTGAGATCACCTTGGAGGATGTTATAAATAAGTTAGACTCTATGGAGAATTTTTTTCCAAATTTTCTTGATTGTATTGGTAAGACTAATGAATCAATAGCCACCATCAATGAAAGAATCACTGTTCTTGAGGATAATAATATCCATGACACCCAAAATCATAGAATTGATGAGTTAGAGGAAGCTATTGAAACCTTAAGTTCAACCTTTACTTCTCTTAAGTCTAAAAAGGAGAAAGTTTATGTGGGTAGAGAGCAAAAGTTTATGTATGTTCCTAAAGTGCCAAAACCAAAGACTCATTATGAGCTTAAAATTGATAAAACTTTTAGTACGGTTAAAGGTAATGAAACACCTCCAGGAACATCTAAGATACCCATTGTTACAAGCTGTGTGTTGGAAGAAGCTTTTGATGATTTGAATGATTTGCCACTTGACAACACTTGATTTTCACTTTCTGCGCCTAGCTGAAAGGCGTTAAAGAAAAGCGCTTATGGGAGACAACCCATCGTTTTTATTTGCTGTTATTTTTGTTTTCTTTGAGTCAAGGAGTTTTGTTACTTCTGTAGCAACTCCTTTGTATCTTTATTTTATCGCAATGTTGTGCCAAGTAAAGTTCTATATTGAAAGTTGATGCAAGATTTGGATTTCTGCGCAGTGACAGATTTTTAGCTGTCACGGATTTGAGCTTATCTCCCTGTAGAAAATTCAAAAAATTCTGAGAAAAATCACGCATATTCCTGAGATATGTACGCAACTTTCATTATTTTAGGCCAGATCCATCTGAGCAACTTAAGTGCCTCGAAAAAATTCGTCATTCCAGACTGTTCTGTTTTTGACAGATTCTGCCTTTTGTTTTGCATTCGCTCTTTTACTGTGTTTGTGTGGATTTCTTTGCTCCACAAAGCATTGGTGGCTGTAGCTAATGTCCAGAAGCTTTGGGATTGATTGTATCATTACAGAATATGAGAATTTTTGATTATGCACTAACCCTCTAATGAGAACTGTCTTGAGTTTGGTGTGAAGGAAGTTTTCAAGGATCAAGCGAGAAGGGTGATATTATGTGATCAAGAAGAGTGAAAAGCCTAAGCTTGGGGATGCCCCCGTGGTTCATCCCAACCATATTCAGAGAGACTCAAGCGTCTAAGCTTGGGGATGCCCAAGGCATCCCCTTCTTCATCAACAAACTTATCAGGTCATCTCTAGTGAAACTATATTTTAATTCTTTCACATCTTATGCGCTTTACTTGGAGCGTCTGTGTGTTTTTATTTTTGTTTTTGTTTGAATAAATTCGGATCCTAGCAATCCTTGTGTGGGAGAGAGACACGCTCCGCTTTTTCATGTGAATACTCATGTTCTTCACTTATATTTGTTGAGTATTCTTAACTAGCTACTGCAGTGCTTTTAGCTCCTGTTTTTCATGCATCTCTTCGAGCTGTTAGCACTTGTTTATAAATACTCTCTTGCTGCATTATATTATCATTTGGAGAGTTTATGTTTAAATAAATTGATTGGTGTTTGTTTGGAAGAAAGAAAATGCTACATGTAGTAGTTGGTATTGGAAAAGACATATGCATTCTTGTAGATCATTGTCTTGTTTTGATTTGATGCTTTGCAATTGTTTTGAGCTCTCAAGTAGATCATGTTTAAGCTCTTGCATCATGTAGTTAAAGCCTAGTAGTGGAGAACTACCGTAGAGCTTGTTGAGACTTGGGATGCATATTTGTTCTCTCTAAGGTCTAGATATTTTCTGGTAAAATGTTTGAGCAACAAGGAAGACAGTGTAGAGTCTTATAATACTTGCAATATGTTTTTATGTGATTCTTGCTGTACCGGTTTATACTTGTGTTTGCTTCAAACAACCTTGCTAGCCTAAACTCTGTACTGAGAGGGAATGCTTCTCGTGCATCCAAAACTTGAGCCAAAACCCATGCCATTTGTGTCCACCATACCTACCTACTATGTGGTATTTCCTGCCATTCCAAGTAAATATTTCATGTGCTACCTTTAAACTATTCAAAACTTTATTACTCCTTATTTGTGTCAATGTTTTATAGCTCATGAGGAAGTATGTGGTGTTTTATCTTTCAATCTTGTCATTTACTTCTGACAGACTTTCACCAATGGACTAGTGGCATATACATCCGCTTATCCAATAATTTGCAAAAAGAGCTGGCAACGGGGTGCCCAGCCCCAATTAATTACAACTTTCATTAATAATTCTCTTCACATGTTTTGCCCTGATTTATCAGTAAGCAACTTAATTTGCAAATAGACACTCCTCCATGGTATGTGAATGTTGGAAGGCACCCGAGGATTCGGTTAGCCATGGCTTGTGTAAGCAAAAGGTTGGGAGGAGTGTCATCTATAAAGAAACTAAAATACATGTGTAAACAAAAGAGAAGAGGGATGATCTACCTTGCTGGTAGAGATAACGTCCTTCATGGGAGCCGCTCTTGAAAGTCTGGTTGACAAGGGGGTTAGAGTGCCCACTACCATTCGTTGACAACAACAAACACCTCTCAAATACTTATTTTGTGCTCTCTATATGCTTTCGAAAACTTAAAAAGCTCTAGCACATGATTTAATCCCTGCTTCCCTCTGCGAAGGGCCTATCTTTTACTTTATGTTGAGTCAGTTTACCTACTCCTTTCTATCTTAGAAGCAAACACTTGTGTCAACTTTGTGTGCATTGATTCTTACATATTTACTTATTGCACTTGTTATATTGCTTTATGTTGACAACTATCCATGAGATATACATGTTACAAGTTGAAAGCAATGCTGAAACTTAATCATCCTTTGTGTTGCTTCAATGCCTTTTACTTTGAATCTATTGCTTTATGAGTTACCTCTTATGCAAAACTTTTTGATGCTTGTCTTGAAAGTACTATTCATGAAAAGTTTTTGCTTATATGATTCATTGTTTACTCTTTATCTATTTGTTAGCAAACTATAGATCATTGCTTTGAGTCACTTCATTCATGACATGAGCCTTGCAATATATTGATCAAGATTGTGTGAAAGCATGTCTCCTCAGAAATTATTTGTTGTTATCGTTTTACCTACTCGAGGACGAGTAGAACTAAGCTTGGGGATGCTTGATACGTCTCCAACGTATCCATAATTTCTGCTGTTCCATGCTTATATTATACCATTTGCTACATGTTTTATATACACTTCGTATCACTTTTATGCATTTTCTGGGACTAACCTATTAACAAGATGCCACAGTGCCAGTTCCCTGTTTTCTGCTGTTTTTGGTTTCAGAAAGTTACTTCTGGAAATATTCTCGGAATTGCACGAAACAAAAGGCCAGTCCCTATTTTTCCAGCACGTACACGGAGTCCGAAGGAGAGACGAAGAGAGCCACGAGGTGGCCAAACCACCAGGCGCGGGTGGGCCCAGCCGCGCCTGTGGTTTGGGCCCCTCGGGGGTCCGCCGACATCGCCCCTTCGCCTATTTATTCCCCGAGACGCGAAAACCCTAAAACACCGAGCCTTTCATCCAGAACATATTCGCTGCCGCCGTCGTCAACCCTAACTCGGGGGGTTCTGAAGCTCTTCCCGGCACCCTGCCGGAGAGGGGAATCATCACCGGAGGGCTCTACATCGCCATGCCCGCCTCCGGAGTGATGCGTGAGTAGTTCATCCTTGGACTATGGGTCCATAGCAGTAGCTAGATGGTTGTCTTCTCCACTTGTGCCATCATGTTTAGATCTTGTGAGCTGCCTATCATGATCAAGATCATCTTATTGTAATGCTACATGTTGTGTTTGCTGGGATCTGACTTATATTGATACCTATGTGGAGCTGAATATTATATTATCATGTCTATGTCATTTGTGATCTTGCATGCTCTCCGTTACTTGTTGAAGCCTTGGCCAAGTGAATACTTGTAACTCCAAGAGGGGGTATTTATGCATGATAGTTGGGTTCAACCTCTATTTAACCTGGGATAGTGACAGCAAGTTCTAAGGTTGTAGATGTGTTGTTGCCACTAGGGGTAAAACAGCAATGCTTTATTCAAGGATGAATGTATTGTTTACATTACGCACATTACTTAATGCAATTGTCTGTTGCTTGCAACTTAATACTGGAAGGGGTACGGATGTTAACCGGAAAGTGGACTATTTAGGCATAGATGCATGCTGGATAGCGGTCTATGTACTTTGTCGTAATGCCCAAATGAATCTCATAGTAGACACCACAGCTCACACATGCATGTTATATGCACTTATCAATTGTCAATTGCCCAGCTGTAATTTGTTTACCCAGCATGTTAGTTATCTTATTGGAGAGACACCACTAGTGAACTGTGGACCCCGGTCCATTCTTTTACATCTGAAATACAATCTACTGCAATCATTGTTCTCTACTGTTTTATGCAAACAAACATCATTTTCCATTCGATACGTTTAACCCTTTGTTTTCAGCAAGCCGGTGAGATTGACAACCTCACTGTTAAGTTGGGGCAAAGTAATTTGATTGTGTTGTGCAGGTTCCACGTTGGCACCGGAATCCCTGGTGTTGCGCCGCACTACACTCCTTCACCAACACCTTCGAAGCAAACCTCGTTTTCCTACTGGTTCGATTAAACCTTGGTTTCATACTGAGGGAAAACTTACTGCTGCACTCATCATACCTTCCTCTTGGGGTTCCCAACTGACGTGTGACGTACAAGCATTGTTTCTGGCACTATTGCCGGGGAGATATTCCCTCGTCAACTTAGAGCCACCACTCCACACCCTCGCCGTCGACGCCGCCATCTCCCGACGCCGCCTGCCCAGCCCAACTCGCCGCCGCGCCCATCCCTGCGCCGCCCCCCGCCCGTGCCGCGCCCATCCCTGCCCCGCCCCCGCCCGTGCCGCGCCGCCCCCGCCCGTGCCACGCCCATCCCTGCCGCGTCCATCTCGGCCTCGTCTGCCGTCGTCACCTCCACCAAGCCCGGCGACCTCCCCTACGCCACGGGTGCTCACGACCGTCGTCGACCTCCCCTCCCTCTCCTCCCCGAGGTTTGCTTCTGTAGCGCCCCGACCCGACTGTTATACAGTGATACTGTGTCTCCGGTTATCCGTTACCACCAGACACACTATCAAAGCATAATAGAGAGATCAAGACTTGTGAAACAACTGGCACATCACAGACTCTACGACACAAATCAATATAGTTCAACTCTTATAGTAGAGAAAGATGCAAATATACAAACAGAGGTCACAGACCAACAGTACATCAAGCGGAAGCGAATTAAGTTGTCTAAAACAACAAGATCCAAATATGGCCTAAGAGGCCTACAAATAACATCCAGCGCCAGCTATTCCGAGATGTCCCAAGCTGCCACCTGGGAACCCCAGACTACTCGTCGACGTTCCTGAAACAAAGCAAAGACGTTGAGTTCGACGAACTCGCAAGATTAAGAGCTAATATATGCTCCATGATTGGCTTTCAAAGTTTTATGGCTGTTTTGCATAAAGCTGATTTTATTTAAAGGACATAACTCCATGGCATCGTCTAATCAGATTATTTTGAAAAGAGGGTAAGAAGTAACTCTTTCTCTGAAATCACTTTCTCCACAACCATCATCATTGTACCTGTTCATCAAAGGCACCTCCCCGAATCACCCTCGAGGAAGCTCACCTTAACATTCTTGAGTGGTACCTCTAGTACCCAGTTTTTTAATCATTCCGTTAAAGTTATTCTATGATCCTACCTTCACTTCCCAAGATCGTCCATAACCGCGGACACGGCTTTTCGAAAAGATTTAACCCTGCAGGGGTGTACAATGTGAAAGTCGCCAGGTTCCACGAGGGACCTCCCAGCTCCTTATCCACGCGTACCGCCAGACTCATTGCCTACGCTTAGCTCTCTTCCGGGGAAAGCCGGCTGAGTGTGAAACGGCTACAACCTTTACCTTGTTAAGGACTAACCCAGGATCATCAGTGAGGATAGGACAGTTGTGGTAACTCCTCCAACCCGCTGTCCCGTGGCCACTCATTTTCCTAACACAACCATCCTCATCCCAGTTCACACCACCATCAACGCACGCGCAAATGGAAAATCGAACTAGAGGACCCTGGCTAGTCCCGCTCAAGTTAGTTGGTTGATGGGGGTTCCATATAGCCCACGCATGGTAGTACGCTCGTCTTGTTCAAGAGGTAAAGAACTCGCACTTAGGCGGCGAGAACGAGACAACCCACCACATCCCATGTGGCCTCTCATCCCCACCTTTAAGCAATTTATTAACCACCACCATCACTTTCCATCACATCCGGTTATTCCATACCTGTTCCAACAATTGAAACATCCACCGGACCTGCAAGCCTTTCAACTAAGCATGGCTAAGCATATACATAGCAAAATATACTTATCTTTGGCCAACACTTCAATCCTATGGATATTAGGAAGGATACAGGTAAATGGCAATAGATTTCTAATGCAACTAGTAGGATACTCTAGTCCAAGCAAAAGACATTTGGAACCGAATGCAATATTATAGTGGCGAAAATAATTGCGGAAAAATAGGATAAGATATGCTCAGAGGGGGGATTACGCTTGCCTTGCTGATACGGCGGGTAGTAATACGGATTCTCGGGGTATTGTGGAGTAACCCGGCTGCTTGATCTATCGAAACATAACACGGGAAGAAACAATCAATCACCACACATGTGTAACAATGCAATGCACAACCACATGATGACATGTCAGGTTTATGCAATGATATCATCATTTAGTTTATTTAGCAACATTAAATGGAGGGCCAAATAATTAGTGCAATTATTTGGAAGCAACCCCCATATTTAACTTAATGACCACATTCTTCATACATTTATTACATTACTAAGAAGTGGCTCAAATATGCATGAACATGGCATGATTAGATAGGTATCGCTCTTCTGATCGAATCGGTACCTCATTTGTAAGTTTCCGAGTACCGATGAATAATTAGTGAAATAAATAATTAAATGAAATTAATTCTTTTATTCCATTTAGGAGTAACATCAAATAAATATTTGTGATCATGATGTGAGATTAGCAGGGTTTGATAACATTTGAACTGCTGATCATTTTGATACCTTAGTTGTACATTTTGGATCAACATCCAAATAGTTATCAATTGTTTTAAATTTAAGAAACATAAAAACTGTTTTTACTGTTTGGGCCGGCCTGTGGCCCGGTTGGGCCGGTTAGAGGACCGGAGGGTGGCAGAGGCATCCGGCTCGTGGCCCGGTTAAGGCCGGGCCCAAGGCCGGCTAAGGGCCCGAGGCGGCCGGTCGTTAGCCCGGCTTGGCCGGTCCAGAGGCCGGGCAGGGCCCAGAGACGAGCGGCCTGGAGGCCGGCTTAAACCGTTCTCCTGACCGGCGCGCGAGCGAGGCGACAGCGAGGTGCGGTGCACGCACGGGCACGGCGGCGAGGTCCACGGCGTGGAGCGTGAGCTAGTGCGAGAGAGGGAGAGGGAAAGGGTTCAGGCGATCGTCGTGCTCACCCTCAGCAAGTAGGAGTAGATGGCGGGTGCGGGGATGCAGCGACGGCGACGAAACCGTGCGCGGCGGCGCGCGGTCGGCCGCGGGGAAGAAGAGGATCGTGGCGTTGATTCCTCGGGTATCCGGCCGATTTCTTCCACGTGGATGAGCAGCACGGCGAGGCAGAGGTGCTGGTGGTGCTCGTTTTGCTCCTTGCGCGCTCAATCGACGGCATCGAGCTTGGCCATGGCGCGGCGGTGGTCGGAGAAGACTCGGGCAGTACGGTCGATTCACGCCTTCTCCGGTCGATTCCTCTAGCTAGGACGGAGAGGACGGCGAGGCGGTTACTTTTCCCCAAACGACGGTGCTCGGCGTGGACTTCAGCGACGGGAATCAGCGGCGAGCTCGAGTTAGGGTTGCGGGCTCGTGGGGGGAGACGAGCGAGGGAGGAACGAGAGGCAGGTGAGGGGATAAGGCAGAGGAGCAGGGCGGCCTCGTGTGCTCTTCTTCTTGCAGGCGAGGGAGCAGAGGAGGGGCCAGGCGAGGCGTGCGACGTGCGGGAGCGCCACGGCGGCAGTGGATGGCGTGGCTACAGGGAGAAGAAGATGCAGTTTTTGCAAAAAGGCCCCCGGCCGATTTTCTGTTATTACCTTTTAGTCCTTTTCTCTTCTGAAATCTTTGTTCTCCCATTTAAAAGAAGTACCAGGGCAACTCCATATGTAAAGAAACTTTGTGGGAAAGTATTATTTGCTACAAGGAACCTCTGGTAAAAATTTGGGCTCAAAAGGAGCAAGTTTGTAGAATAAACTTGTTTTAGTTTTAATCCTGCCCCATTTCTAAAACATTTAATAAAGCTACCTAATTCATTTCAAAAATGCTGAAAATATTTATGTGGGCTACTCATGTGAGATAGAGGCTCCACAAATTTTTGGGGTTCAAGATAAGATGTTAAGCACCACCTTTGTTTGAAGAGGTTTAAATAGAGCATTTGATAAAGTTCCAACACAACCATCTTTTAGAATTTTGAAGCAAGTCGAAACATGGATTTGAGTTCTTGGAACCTCCTTGACAAATATAGATGTCAAGATGTTTTTGTTTTGCAAGTTTGAACACTTTCAGGTATTTGAGTTCTGTTAAGTCAAGTTGACATTTGCTTTTAAAGAGGTGCCAACCCACATGTTTATTTTTTTTAGCCCTTTCATATGGATGCTATGATGCAATGCAACACAAAAAGTGGAAAAATTAATCGGGTTTTAGGTTTTCGAACTTTGGGCTGTTACAGCTTCCCTTCTCTCCCTCCTCCCTCCCCTACCGAACCCCTGCACACAACGTGTTTGACGAAATTCCTAGCTAGGATTTGGCTATTTTGCTGCTACCTTTTGTTGGGTTTGGGTTGCTGCTAGGTTAGTGTTAGGTTAGAGTTAGGTTAGGAGATGAATCCTAGGAGATGAAAAAACCGGCAACATCATAGCTGTAGGAGTAACTTGATGAAGCATACTAATTCACTAGAACTACAAGTTCCCCACAAGATGAATCTGTGTATAGAAAGCATAATGAGATGAAAAAAAATGCTTCAAGCAAAGCCTAGGTGCTTGTGTGTGCTAGAAATGTTGGAGCTTGTGTGTGCTAGATGTTTTGTTATATTTTGGCTCGGCTCTAGGTGCTTGTTATATTTTGGTCTAGGTGCTAGGTGCTTGTTATATTTTGTTATATGCAAAAATGCAGTGGATGTTTTTAGTGTTCTAGGTGCTAGGTGCTTCTTATGTTTTGTTATATATTGACTCTGCTCTAGGTGCTTGCAAAAATGAAGTAGATGTTTTAGTGTTCTTCTGTGTGATAATCATGTGTGTTCTTGAATCTTGTGTTAGGTTAGTATGATTAGAGCATGATGGCAGGGACAAGTACTTCCATGATTATCAACCACTATTATTGTTGTTAGTGTAATGAAACTGAACTTTATATGTATCCACTTTCTCCCCTTGTTAATTTTGTAACCATTGACACAATCCTTTCTTTTTTGGTTGTACAGGTGCTTGTGTGTGCGGCTAGGCAAGAAGACGCCCCTGGTGAGCTCCCGTGACGACCATGGGTTATGTGCTACCACGACCATCGTGTCGTGTTGTTTGTGATGCTGTTGCCGGCCAGCTATGCCGGCAAACATTATTTGTGTTGATATGATGCTGTTGTCGGCCAGCTATGCCGACGGAAATGTGTTTATGTCATGCTGTTGCCGGCCAGCTATGCCGGCGCCCATGATTTGTGAAATGCTTGCAGGTACCCCGAGAGGCCCTTGAGATTGCCGGAACGTCGATTAACTTCCGTTCCGGCAAATTCGGGTACTCCATATGTCCTATTTTTAGCAAAGGTCATGCCAATTTTTTTCGTGAAATTTAGCATGACTTCTCTAAAAATAGGACATATGGGGTACTGCGACTAATGCATGGGCCGGGGTATCTTAGTACTAAATTAAGTGATGTTTTTCTTATATTTGTTGTACTAACTTTTGCCTCTTTTAATGCAGTGCAAACATGTCGGCCGACGCGCCCGACCCTTCTAAGCACATGAGCATCGAAGAAGAAGCTAGAGAAAAGAACAAGCCGTTCTGGGCTATGTCCCAGGAGTTGGAGGAGGCGGAGGCCGCCGAACTGGCTCCTGGCGGCGATGCTGACTATGAGATAGAGGATGAGGACGAAACCACCACCACCGATGGCGGCGACCACACGGATGTCGGGGGTGGCGACCACACGGATGTCGGGGGGGCGACCACACGGATGGTGGTGGTGGCAGTAACCCGACCGCTCAGAAGCAGAGGAAGCCGAGGAAGGACCAGACACCGCAAGCGGTCGGCAACGTCACAGACGAGTTCACTGAGGTCAGCTCAAGTGGCCAACCACTGGAGCCTAAGGACCTTGCCTGCGGGTACGGCATGCAACTAGGGTGCATCCTCCGGGAAACCGTGCCGATCAACACGAAGGACCTCAGAAGCAAGGACAATGAGGCTTTGGTCCAAACCCTCCTCACGAATCTTCACCAACGATACAAGTTCCCGGAGCCGTTCAACAAAAAGGTGGACAATGCAGCCATCACGAAGATGAGCACCGCCTTGAGCAGCTGGAGAACCCGGGTGAAGGCGAAGATTGATAAGGGTCTTAGCTGGGAGGAGATAAGTGCCAAAGAGCCGATGCTCGACGAAGAAGAGTTCGAGGCATTCAAGTTGTCCTTACAATCTCCGGAGGCTCAAAATGGACCAAGTGGGGGAAGGATATGCGGGAACTGAACTTAGGTAACCACCGTTTGGGAAGTGGCGGTTACCGAGGAAAACAGCCTGTTTGGGACAAGGAGGATGCCGAGGTTGCAAGACTTGAAAAGAGAACCTGTGACATAAAATCACGGATGAGCAAGTTAGGAACTTTGTTCGGTCCCGCTACTATCTAAAGCCGGGGACGGGGGAATTCGTTACCGACGATAACGATGTGCTGGATTTCGAGAAAGTGCTGGTAAGGAACTTAATTACCGTGGATATCTCAAAGTCCATTGCGTTGATTTCTACGTGGGTTCACCTTAATTTCCTTTGTCTGCAGGAGAAGGAGTTGGAGGCTGAGGCTCAGGCCGGCCCGTCGTCCCAGGAGGGGTCGACGGAGCCGTGGGACACGACTTTCAACTGTGCAATGAACGTTTACAAGGGGAGGGACAAGTCAAGCCGCCGACGTCAGCTGGCCGTGTGACCGGCTTTAGTACGAGCGTGAAGTTCCTTCAGTACTACAGCACGGCTAGGGATAAAGCCGGCTAGGGATAAAGCCGAGGTTGTCGAGCTAAGGAAGAAGCTGGAGACACTAGAGCACGAAAAGGTGGACTCCAGCACGGTGGACAAGTTAGTGGACGAAAAGGTGGACGAGAAGCTCCGGAGGTTCTTACCCCCTGCATTGCTGGAGGGGATAACTGCTCGGCATGCGGGAGGTCAACAGGGGCCGATACACGTGCCCAGCTACACCGGCAGCCACTCTAGCAATAATGTGTCGCGGTCCTGGTGACCCCACCGGTGCCCCCTACCGTGGATCAACATACTAATAGGCTGGAGATTAATGACAATGCACACGAGCGGCAGGAGAATGATAGGCCGGTCGCCGGCACCGGCGCCCTTGTCTGGACATTAGCCGAGCTCAACGTCATCACCAAGGTAACTAATTAGTTAGTCCGCGGCATCTTCTATAACTATGCTTTTGATGACTGCCATATCTCATGATGCCCAACATGTGTTGACTCCCAGGACATGCCTTGCATACTCCTGCATAGGGTGGGGGCCGGCGGCGAGTTGAAGGAAGTCGCATCGGCCATTATCGTACAACCTTTGACCCACGATATGCACAACACTAGAATCTGCGAGGTCATGATGAAAGTCACGGTGACCGAGGTAGTGCCTGAGTTCCGTGACATCGACCCCCCCCCATGCAACCTCCGGGAGCCGAGAAACACATGGTCCTTGGAGAATGCGCCAAGTGGATGATGGAATGGCCGAAGACCCAGATTCGTCTTGGGGATGGTCTTCATGGGGTCAGGCGCACCGGCGGCGCCACCTCGAGGCACTGGCCCCCGGTCGTTCGGCCCTCGTCGAGGCGGCCAGAAAAAGCTGTTGCGGATGAACCGGCGCCACAGGCAGCCGTCGCCACCACCCGGAAGGAACCGTCGGTCGCCGCCACCACCGGCCGGAAGCTACCGCCAGTTGTCGCCTCCACCAGCCGCCACAAACAATTGTTGGGAACGTCTGTACTGCAACAGTCCAAGGTTAGTTCCGACTTCCTGACTTCCCGACTTCCCAACTTCACGACTTTCCGACTTCCTGACTTTCTGACTTCCCGACTTCCCGACTTCCCGACTTGCCGACTTCCCGACTTTCCGACTTTCCTGATTTCCCGACTTTCTGACTTCCCGACTTCCCGACTTTCCCGACTTTCCGACTTTCCGACTTCCCGACTTTCCGACTTCCCGACTTCCCAACTTTCCGACTTTTCGACTTCACGACTTCACGAGTTTCCGACTTCACGACTTTCCGACTTCACGACTTTACGACGCCAAGCCTTTATATCTAATAACGGATGTGTTATTGTTTATGTTTAGGACAAAACCGTTGCCCCTCAACTTGGTGCCAACGACGGCGATGATGAAGATAATGTCAACGTCGATGACTTCCTCAACACTGGCGCCTGCAGGGAAGATTTGTACATGCCTCCTGTGGATGAAGAACCCTTCCGCGATCAACGCGGTCAACCTCCTCGTCCCACTACATGCATGCAACTCCTGGTCTTCGAGGGTTTATCTCAAGACACGCCTCCGGAGGCCGGCGATCATCAAGCTCAAGTCAAACCGGGTAACATTTTCAGCCCTGGCACACTGCACCAGACGGTTCACGCGGGGTGCACTGCACCCAACCATCCCCAGAGATGAAGAACAAGACGAAGAAGCACAGGAAGAGAAAAGAAGCAAACGCCTCTGCGAGCCAGCCAGCTCCTAAGATTATGCGGGGTCGTGAAGACACGATACCACCCCGTGGGGATGGCTTGACCCGAGTTCATGAAGCTGGTAAACCTATACTGTCTGAGGACTTGCTCCGCCTTGCAGAAGGACCCATGATTTCTTTGCAGGAATCTATCTTGCATCTAGAGAGCCTCCTTCTTAAAGACAAGCAGCCGAGTTACCCGGTGTTCGCGGTCAAGGTGCCAAAGGAGGTGGACTTCGTCCAGGAAGCCCCCGCGAATGTGTTCTTCATAGCGTACGAGGACATCTTCAACCTGTTTCACTCCAGACGACTAGACTATAACTTGGTCCGCCTATATGCGCTCGATGCGGCGATTAAGATCAGGAGAGATGATACCCCGTACGTCACGATAGTGGATCCCTACTACATGCGTGACAGCCAGCTGGTGGAAGGATCAAGGACACGGACCATGGCCACGGAGTACCTCTAGAGGCTCATGCTGACCAACAAGAGGAAGAACAACCTTCTTCTGCCTTTCTTTTACGAGTAAGTACACATCCGCTCGCCGTCGTCGTATCTTATGCCTTCTTGTAGATTTCTTCCATTGCTGATCCTTTGTCCAACATTCCGTTTCAATTGTGTTGAGCAGGGACAAGTACTGCGCACTCATCGTCGTAAGCCCGGGGGTAGTCCATTGCCACTTATTTAGACTCGGGGAATAAATGCATGCCGAGGAACTACAACAGAATAAAGGGTGTTCTCGATGAGCCTCTCGAGGGCTATGCCCAAAAGGGAGGCCCCTTCCAAAAGAAGGGGGAATCTTTCACGCAGGACAACAAACACAAGTTCATGCATGGGACCGGATTCTATTGCATCAAGCAACTGCCTGGCAGCGTGAAGGAGGCCTTCTACGCCCTCCATCACCTAAAAGGGCTTGTCCGGGATGCCGAGAAAACGAGGATGCCATCTAGTCTCGCAGAATGGACCAAAAGTGCGGATGCTCTCACAGATGCTGATTATAGACAAGACTTCCATCGCATCATTGTGCAGTTATCGATGATCATCCTCGAAGATGTCATGAACAAAGCAGGGTCCTACCACTACCCCAGAGGTAGGATGTATTATAAAAGAAAGCCTTGCTAAGCATTACTAGTGTATTTTTTGTAGAAGTGCATGTGTAGAGTTATATATATATATATGCTATGCTATGAAACCCAAATAGGAGAGCCATATGATTTCCAACCATGACAATTGATTGATTGTCTTGCCTCTCTACTTAGATGAATAAATTATACTCTATTTATATCACTAACCAATATATATCCCAATCCATCTTCAGGGCTCTGTCAGAGGGATATCGAAGAACGACTAGAGGCGCAGAATGACACTAGGGAGTGGAGGACGAAAGATGGCTTTCTACCGTTCCTGGCGCCGCTCAAGAAGAGGACTCCATGATCATGCTCCCGCGCGCTCTTGCTCACCATCATCGCCGATGTACTACATTTGATCCTAGTTAGGCGGTGAACACTTCATTTGTAATGTGTAGTGTGAAATGATGAACTTTTGTTTGTATCATGACTAATTGTGTAAACATTCGGCACTTTTGTGACTATGTGTATGTATCTCGGGCACTAAGTAATATGTGTGATGACATAGTGATTAATGTGTTTGTCTGTTCATATACCTGTCAAATATACCTGTATTTCTGTATAAATTTGTATAAATCCTGTATATACCTGTATTTGTACAGCAAAATGTAAATATACCTGTATTTCTGTTTTATAATTTAGTGGCGCACCACTTTCTGTGGCGCACCAGGCGTTGGTGCGCCACAGAATTCCTCTACCTGGTGCGCCACAGAATTCCTCTGCTGTGTACTGCCGAGCTATTTCTGTGGCGCACGGGCTGGGTGCGCCACAAAAAGTTGGTCTTTCTGTGGCGCACGGGCTCGGTGCGCCACAGAATAAAAATTTAGTGGCGAGACTTCTGTGGCGCACCCAGCAAAGTTGCGGGTGCGCCACAGAATTGCAAAAGGGTGCGCCACTAAAATGTCTTTCTCTACTAGTGTGAGTGGTGTCGTTTCGGAGTGAAAGTTACATGCATACAAATAAGTCGAACATCTGTGTGTATATTTTTGTATAATATTCTTACATTTTATTTTTCACTCCTAGGTTTAAAAGCCAGGCATGTGACTATGTGAGCGGAGCCAATTCTCTGCATCTGTTATCTCTTATCCTTTGTCACGAAATTCTCGATCCGGTTAATGCCGCAGCAAACGTCCACCAAATATCCTTGACAGACATGTGTTTGGCATGCCACCAATATTGCGCATGTCCACTTCCGGTCCTACATATGCAAACAAGTTTTGAATGAGTTCCACGTGAGATTTTCTTCAAGATGCCTCCCACTCCCATTGCAATGCACAAGTATGTTTAAGTCATCTGACTCCCAACTCCATTCATGTTAGTTTGGAGCTACTATCTATCTTGGTAAGTGGCTATGGACAGATGATAACAATCAGCAATTTCATTTTTATACCCAGCAGGGTAGAAATCAAAGCACCTTTCATGTAAAAGCAATGTGTACGGCTAATCAAAATTTTCAGAAGCCAACCACCCATGTGCTTGAATTGAACAATCATTTGTGAATTGTGATGACCTATCTACTCAAGTGGACAAGAGATATCTTCTGGCAGATACGTGTGACTGAGATGGAAAAAAAAAAACAGAAGCCAACCACCCATGTACTTGGATGCTATGCTAAGCCTCAGACATAGAGGACAAAGTTCACCCATGTTGTTTAGACATATCATCATCACTTCATGTTTCTAAACAACGTGTCTTGGAAATTAGCAGATCCTGTCCAGAGTAAAGACTTGAGAAATTTGTTAGCAGAGGATCATAAAAAGTAACCCAGAGGAACATATGGTCGTATTCAATACACATCGGCATGTTTGGTCTTAATGTAGTATGCATTTTTAATACATCTCACCCCTTGTTTTTTTTTCAATGTTACCAATTTAAGATTTCAGTGAACCTTGCACTTCAATTTTTCATTTGCCTCTGATATCGATCAGCAGTAACCATAGCATCACTAAGTAACTTAAGAGTTTATCGTACAAAAGTAAATAACAGTCCTAGTACATGTGCTTAGGTTGCGGGATAACTTTAGTGCATCTCACAAGATGCTTGGGAACATATTAATCTAGTCCAAATGACACCACCGCCATCTATAATGTCCACGTAGGGCGAGGTTTCATGGCTAGGTTGCAACTTGCTTAAACTTTGCCACACCCGTGCAGCTCGTGGGCTACATAATTGTTGTGCAAACAGCTGACACTTTGGAAACCATCTAATCTTCTAATGTTGTCCAACTGAATGGGCGATGGTATTTCAAAGAAAATTACACGCCCCCCCCCCCCCAAGACAACCTAGTAAAGTGGCAGTGAGATGTTTGCCCATGTATTCAATGAAACGGAAAAAATACGATTATGTTACTAACTCATGTCGGAATTCGGGTTGTGCCACTAAAGTTTATCGAAATAATGATTAAACACATTGGACGACGTTAACATCAATTGCTCTGAGATCGAACTTCATTTGACTCATGTCAGTAGGGACAAAAAATTCAAAAGGAGATGACCCGCACAGCTTTTGCCGAAACAACACGTAGTTTGATCGTGCAGCTCCAGGATCATGACAACGGTGCTCTCCGAGCGGATGTCACAGTCGTTGCAGCCATCGATGACGTGAACCTCAGCTGGCACGTGCGAGCCCAACAACGGTTTTGTGTTCTCGACGATTGACTTGAGCAACAATGGCGTGTCCTTGATGTCGAGGATGTAAACCCAGACGATGGCCTATTTTACGTCAGTTGCACCAACGACACGAATGACGTGATTCGGATGAACGCCAGCTAAGCATCATTGGCTACTTTTGTACCCTCCTCCACGGTTCACCTTAGAACTCACGCCACACCTGAGTCTTTCCTAGATGCGTGCCACGTCCAGCATGAACCAGAGCAACACTCAAGTAAACAACAGTCGTCGCCGCTTTTCTGTATGCCTCCAATTCATATCGATTTGCATCAATCCGACACATCTTAATTATCATTTTGATCTCTCTTTTAGCGCGGCGGGTCACGAGATGTAGAACAATAAACGAAGATATGGCTCCAAACACCAGAGGCAACGTGCCTGTTATAAGGACAAGTTGTGCGTATATGAGAAGAGAAATGGCTGGTGGACGCTTTACCTATCATGTTCCTCCAAATAAAAATCAGTACTATCATCTACTACAAAAGAAAGTACTAAGATGTTTTAATTCATTGGTTTTACTCATGTCAGCCGCGACAAAAAAAACCCAATCTTGTAATGTTGTCCAACTGAATAAGCCATGGTATTTCAAAGAAAACTAGATCATGTAGGCGCGCGTTGCCGTGCCCGTCAATTATGTAAGTAGATTATTAGGAATGGACGAAAATATAATTGGATACTAACATTTTTCGAAGTATTGAACCAAGTGTTGGTTGAGCCTGTGAACTATAGTTTCATCCAGATTTCCAGTTTTAGTTTGAACATTTGTCTTACCCACTAAAATTAGAGGTGGCACACTCGTTGCCGCACACCCATTATGTATCACCATAAATGCTTAAACTGACAAAGAAGAAGTGCGGTATTGGCCAGAAATAAAGATAAGGGAAATTTAATCAGTTTGCAATGTAGGTGGTTAGAATTAATCAGGAACTTGCAAGGTCAGGACGGACCCAAATTTCAGGTTTAGAAGTTTGATGTTCAACTCAAACCACCATCGTCACAAGGCAAGTTTTAAAGAAGACCGACTCTTATAAAAATAAAATAATGATTGTATAAATAGCATGACTGCCATGCACAAACTTCTTCCATTCTCGGTTCAAAACAAACTATCATAAAAAGTTGCTAAACTATTCCTACAAGAATGTTGCGATATAATGCTGACGCACATCGAATTTCTCACAACTTGGGAATGAATATGAGCATTGTTCACCATCTTCAACAGGCTCCTCCCTCATAGTTTCCACTTCAACCTGCCATACCGAGATTTTACGTACGCGGGTACTAAAAACAGCAAAGCATATAGATACAATAATGCAGCAAAATGCTTTGTCTATTATATGACAGATGTATAAAAAATGCATGAATGTGCCAAGTAACTTGTAAGACAGCCATTGCTGTGATATGCAAGTCATAGAAACACAATTGGTGCATCCAAATTCAAATTCATATAGAAAATGAAGAAAAGTCATATTCGTAAGTTTCCTCTAGGCGAAACGGTTGCACAGGGTGCCATTTCTTGTGGGGTGCATTGCATTCATGGAAGCACTACAATCAGTTGCGGGGGTCTGTAGTAATTAGATCATGAGTTTTTGTTAGTTTGTTTGTTAAAGAGCAACCTGACGGAAAGCTATATGTAAGAAAGTTGCAGACCTGCAGCTCCATTTCATACGTGAAGAGGCTGTACAAAGTATAAACAACATGGAAAAGTATGCCGGTCAAATAAGGTCCATGAGCGACCTCCTGACCTACAGTAGCGTCTGTAGATGCAGCAAGTAACTTGTAGATTAATTTTTCTTACACTCCCATATGTGCCGTTGGAATTAGGGCTGGACTAACGAGCTGCTCGGATCGTTAAGGCTCGGCTCGTTAAGGTTCGAGATCGTTAAGGCTCAGATCGTTAAGCTTGTTAAGAATAACGAGCTGAAACTAAAGCTCGGCTCGGTTCGTTAGACGTTCACGAGCGCTCGCAAGCAGCTCGTTAAGACTCGTTAAGAAGATGTAAAAAAACTTAAAATGCATCTGAAAAGATTTCAGCCATAAAACGTATAAAAGTAGTTTAAAAATGACAAATCGACAACAAATAGTTCACAAACTCATAGTAGTTTCACACACTCAAATGAAAATAAATATTGCTAACTTGTTAATCGTTGGATGGGCTACAACATATAGATTTGTAGCCATGCTGCCACGACGCTAACGATCTTAACGAGTAGCTCACGAAACTCGTTAGTTTGATTGTTAAGCTCGTTAGTATTAACGAGCTAAAATTGCTGCTCGGCTCGGTTCGTTAAGATAACGAGTCGAGCATAAACAAGTCGAGCTACCGAGCGCTCAATAAGCTTAACGAAATTCGAGCTTTATGTCCAGCCCTAGTTGGAATACCAAGTTGAGAACCATACTGAACACACTCATCATCCTTCATGGAAATGATTATTAGGAAACTAATGTAATGTGCTTTTTAAATCAATTCAACATAATCAATATATGGCAACTTGATCACATGACCTCTCATGTACTAATACCTATAACTGATCTTTCAGTCTAATATTGTTCAGGCAATAGGAAATTCGCAATCCATTTCACCGAGCATTTTTAAGAGGAAGCACATGGCAAGTAAACTAAAATCAGTGTTACTTTAATAGCCACATAACACATCCGAAAACACTGTAAACATCAACAAAAAGCTTTACCATAGAGTGGCCAGGGTTGTAACACTGAAGCCATAACTCAAATTCTTAAATATTGACTTCAAGCTTCAGTGGTAAATACACTAACATTTATCTTTTTTTAGAAAAAACAATAATGGCTGGTTTTATTGATTTATTGCAAGTGGGATAATTTGTTAATTAATCACAACCATCTTTATAGTGGATATATCTGGAGGTTCCAGTAATATAGTACTCCCACTGTCTAGAGCCAGAACATTATAGTTCTTTTTGTGTCAAGTACTTCTCTCTCACTTCTTCCATTTGGGAAAATAGCAACTGGCTACCACGGACAGTGTGTTTGGCTCCCGAACTCCAGTGCTCCCGTTGCTTTAAAAAAAATCAAAAATCTTATTTGTGTGTTTCAAAAAATTATGAAAACAATTCGGGGCGTAGCCAATAGTATATCCCAAGAGTGTGTAGAATATCAACTTCAAATACTTTTTATTTCCGGTGTAGCCAATAGTATATCCCAAGAGTGTGTAAAATATCAACTTCAAATACTTTTTTTCCGACAAGAATTTACCCAAGGAAAATTGTGACGTCTTCCGGCTTGTTTAAGTAGCTCGATTATTATATTATGAACCCAAGGATAAAACAAGCTAGCATGTGAAGGAAAAACCGACCAGTATGTAAACGTGCAAGCTTAGTTGTGCTTTATCTTACCCGCAAAAAAATTGTGCTTTATCTAATACATATGGACCGAACACTCAAACCCTTATTCAGGCAAAAAGATGATTATTGAATCAGAGCACCCATTCGATGGTGTCCATAATGAACACAAAACGTGCGCACTTGTGCTTTATCATCTGAAGTCTATTGTCATCACCGACACCAGCAATCATCTCTACGCCGGTGAGCACAGCAAACAGCTCACCGGTGGCTTCTTCTTTAAAGCCCTTGGCGATGAGAAACTTGCCATCGCCCAGGTGGACAAGCTTGCTGAGATGCATTGGACGCCACACCTCTGCCTCAGGCGGGTTCAGGTCTTGCCAGGATAGCTTTGCAGTGGTTGGTCCTTGATGGTCCATGGCAGAGAGGTCCGCGGCGCACAGGTGGTTGGGGCTGAATGGTGAGAAGCCAAACCACAGCTTGAACTCAGGCACGTACTGAGCTCTTCCGTTGAAGGGCAGCTTCCAGTGACCAACGTGTCTCCATTCCTCCGAGGGACTCCATCCTAGATGTCGACTAGAGTCGGGGTGGGCCGCCTCGAAGCCGTAGGTGCCGATGCCACGACCGTATGATACGTTGATGGTGGAGCAGCCTCTGCCGTCGGCCACCGTGGCGAAGGAGGTGATGGAGGAGGGTTCATACCCAGGTTGCCGGACAAAGGGAGGCGGTGGAAGAAGCCGCCAGCGTCAGGGCGGCATCATCAGCCAGCTCAATTCTCTGCGCATGGGCATGGGCTCAAGGACCTCGAAGCATTGACCAGCGCCCTTCCATGGCGACCTGTCCAAGATATACATGCTGCTGTCGTCGGCGCCAGGGTGCGCTATGGACACGCACATCGGCCTAAATCCCTTTGGCGCGTTGAAGCGGCCCAGGCTGGTTTGGGCACGTCTGTCGGCGTCGTACATATCGGCCTCGCCAATGGGATCGGCGTAGAGCACTCTGCCTTCGCTGCTGGCGTCCGGTCTGAAGAGCGCGAACGTATCCATGGCGGTCGCAGGGAAGTTCATGCTTGGGCTCGGCAGCTGCAGGATCTCCGTTGCTGGGAAAGATCCCTTATTTTTGGCTGCTGCTTCGAGCGCTGCCTTTGCTGACCCGTAGAAGAAATGATCATAAGGATCGATGCGGCGCAACGAGTAGACGCCCTCGGCCCAGTTCCGCGTCACCAGATTCACAAACCGCCTCTTCATCTTCAATTCGTCTCTGCAACCCCACGAAATAAAGAAACTAAGCAAATTGGCCAGAATGCAGATATAGACGGAGACTTGTGATCAACAGGCGGTACGGGATTGAGACAAACCGGCGGGAGGCAGGATTTTCATAAGCTATCCATTTTTCGCAAAACAATATGAATAATGACGCGGCGGGGATTAGAGGAATGTCTGCCGCAATGGGCTGGATGGAGGCATGGCGGAAGCACGATCCGCACGGTGTGCCGGAGGCTGAGACAGCGATCGGCAGGTCAGGCACTCAGGCGTCAGCGACGATCGGTCTAGCGGAAGACGGCGGCGTCGGATGAGGAGCAGTCGAGCGGAGAGAGACAGAGGAGGAGGTGCGGTGCAGGCTGGCCCAAACTGCAGCCCAAAGAAAACAAATGGCACGCTGGAAGCTAGCATGTATTTTTCGGCCCAGTTTGAGACGGGGAGAGCTCGAGAGATCGTGTTTTCTTGATTTGTTTTTAACTAGCAAATAGCAAATGTGCCCGTGCTTTGCTAAGGATTTATTTTTACTGAATATTTTTTACTGAATATAATGCTCATTTTTTGAAATGGTTTAGATAATAGAAAATTCATTTTCTAAAAAGTTCAGAATTTAAAAAATGTTCATATTTGAAAAGGGTTTAGATTTTGAAAATATTTTACTTTTGAAAAATATTCATTTTTAAATATGGTTTAGATTTTTAAAAATATTCGTTTTTAAAATGGTTCAAAAGTTTGAAAATGGTTCAAAATTTCAAAAAAATCATTTTCAAAATATTCAGATTTAAAAATGATCAAATTTTTAATAAAAAAGGGAAGAAAATATATAATTTTTTTTACATATTATCGAGGAAATGATAAACAAAAACATTAAATAAAAAAGAAATAAAGATGAGAAATAAGAAAACGCCACTTGTGCCTGCCCATGTGAGTAATTGTGTTGCGATGCGCGAACCGTGCTGGTGAGTCCTTCCTCGACTCGCGACGAGTGAGGGACAGGGGCACCCATTGGGAGGTCGTGTTTTCTCAATTAATTTTCAATTTAACGCGTGATGAAAAGGATCGATATCATATATGTATCATGTAGGAGGTTATATATTGATTATTTCCCGCAAAATTTATTGGGTATGTGCCGTATTCCCACCAATTAGCCTAGCTCCACCCCTCGGGAGGGTAAGGGTGTGGATGGACGTCGATTGTGGGCGGCGGTGGAGATTAGGATGGAAAGTTAGGTTTTGGCCTATATTGAACGGATTCATTATTTTTCATGTTATTTTTCTTGTTTCTATTATTTTTAATTTATTTCTTTCATATAATTATGCTCTCGTCCATGCCCATTTTCTTTCTCTCCATCACAACAATGCACCGCTCTGAATTGACGAGACGAAAATATATGAGGCTCTCGTATCGCACATAGAAAACAAAAGAAAGAAAACCCAAGGGGTATCTAATCGCAGTCTGACGGAACAATATGAGTGTGCATGCAAGAGAAAATAGCAGCGAGTTAGAAAACGTAAGCTATAAATAAGGAGAAGTGAAAACAAATATACCAATGCAAACACTACCTCAGATTCGGAAACTTATCAGAGATAGTCAAGATCTCAACAACCGTGTCCAATGGATTTATATTGTGAATTTGTGATCATCTACCTTTTTGCCTTTATCGGGAAAAAAATGTACCCTTCTTGCTAAAAGGGCCCTCTTGCTCTTCTTTGGACTTTGTACGCCGTATTGCAGAATGTTCCTACCACTTGACGTTGGAAATTGTACATGGTCCACGACTCACCATTAAGGCCGGTAACTGGCTAGCAAACTTGTCTGTTCCGAGCAACAGAGTGCCTGTCAATGCAAAAACCAATAAAAGAAGAGCTGACTTTAGGAAAGTTAGTAAACAAAAATTTATCAAGTTTTAGATACAAACGATCATGGCTGGCTTTATCGATTTTACGGCAAGTGGGATTGACGAGGGGTAGACTCATCAAGACCCATGGTTAAGGTCCCTAGGTTATGAATATGGGGGAGAGAACGTGGTAGAGCTGGAAGTATCGTCGGCTGACAAGCAGGGCAAAGATTTTACCCAGGTTCAGGGCCCTCGTGTGGAGGTAACACCCCTACGTCCTGCCTGTCTGTTATTGCTTTGTGAATATGATGGTTACAAGAGTCCCGGCGAGATGTCGATCTCGCTAGGGTTTTGGTGGCTCTGAAAGTACGTGGTCTGGTTCGATGGCCCTCCCAGTCCTTAAATAATAGGCTGGGTCTCGGGTGTTCGTAACCGACTCGATTTACAAGTAAGGAAACTCTAAACCGACTATTGCTTCGCCAAACTTGGAGGATACTCCATCTTCGTGGGCCTCCCTTCATGGGCTTCATGTAGGCTCTGATAGTTGGGCCTAGTCGATACGTGCACCAGGTACCCTCATGGTAGGGTACCCGATAGGCATACCCATGTCAGTAGCCCCCGAGTACTTGTCTGATTCGAAGAGTCGGGCATGGACTCATACATCATGCACGTTATATTTTTTACATCTGTATTTAGAATTCTTATGAAATAGCACATGTTGGCTATGTCGAGTGTTTCATCGACTATGAGTTTTTGCTTATGATAGTCAAGGGATATTAGCTTAGCAGGCCCGGCACACACGACGGATCGGGGCCAGTTAACTACCATTTGTGGCAAAACCATACTAGCTTTCAATCAAACTCGAGTCCCCGGACTCGAATCTGGAACAAACTGGACAGACTCGAAACAGCCGTTGAGGTCTTACGGAATCGAACTGCAGTATAATTTTGAATCAACCCAACGCGTCCGTCGGGGATAATTCATCATGTCTGCTGACACGGAAAATTTAAGGATAACGCTGCTGGAGCGGTCCTTAGCCCAGCTCGACTGATCGGTGGGTCTTACCTTTGCACTATGCATGCAGCATCCAAGGATCGTCGGATCAACTCGGGAATATTTTGAGTGTGATTTTGCTTATGAACTTAGTCGAATGTTTCGTCGACTGACACTTTTGCCATTATTCTATCGGGTGCGCGACAGCGCTCCCGATGGGAGTAGCCCCCGAGATTGTGCTTTATTGCTTGCAATGGAGGATAATCTCAAAATCTTTTACCCTGCACATTTTAGTCAAAGAAATTTTTTGATACGCTCCCGATGGGAGTACGATGCTGCAGTCGAAAGAATTTCGACTGGCCTCTATGACTTTGCTAAAAACCAACCGAGACTTATGCGAGAGACCACCCGAAGATATCATCGAGTGACTTTTATGCCAGTTGTGAAAGAGAGAACAACGTCAGCAATGACGCATTTTGCGACTGCTATCTCTGACAAGCGGTGGCGTGCTTGGAGAGGCTTTGATAAGACGTGACCCTGTTTTGTGGGCCCGTTTTGCAGAGCTGACCAGGGATGACGCCGCGTGGACTTGATTTGACCGTTCTGGCGCGATTTTCACGGGGCGTGATGATGGTTTCCTGGATTCTCGTGCGTAGTGGGCGGAGTGGCCGGCGACGGTTGCTCTCCGTGGCTGCCACGTGTATGGCCAGATTTCGCGCGGAGCGTATGCCTTTGTTTTGACGGTTGCGATCGTTTTGCGATCTGTGGTAAATAGGGGACGGCGCTGGCAGAATTTTTTACTTGCCATTTGCCTCTGCGCCGCCCCTCGTCTCATCTTCCTCCTGCGCCCACCTCCATTGCTCTGCGCCCAAGCTCTCTTCTCCACCCTCATCCATCGTTGCAATGGCGAAAGGTGGAGGCTCCAAGCGTGGTGCCGCCGCCGCTGCCGCGACCGATGCGGCCAAGGGCAAGAAGACCGTGGCGGGTACATCTGCGTCCGCCGCGCTGAAGAAGGGCAGCGGGGACTGGGCGAAGTCCACCGTCAAGGACGCCCATTGCTCAAGCTCCGCGAGCAGGGATATCTGCCACCCGCGGAGCAACTCGCCGTCCGCGCTCCATCGCCCAAGGAGGTATGCCCCGAACCACGCGCCAACGAGCGCGTTTGCTTTGCGGAGTTTGTGTCCAGGGGCTTCTCGCTTCCCCTCCACGACTTTGTTCGTGGCCTCCTTTATGCCTACGGGGTGCAGATCCACGATCTCACCCCGAACGGTATTATGCATATTGCGTGTTTATCACGCTATGCGAGTGCTTCCTTGGCGTCGCACCCAGCTGGGCGCTATGGAAGACCATATTCATGGTGCGACCCAACAGAGGAGGTGGTCGCACCTACCCCGTGGGCGGCTGCGGCATCCAGGTGCGCAGCGACACCCGCTATTTCCGCCTGAAGACCGTCGACTCCGCGCAAGGCTGGAGGAAAGGGTGGTTTTATGCGAGTGTCGAGCAAGACGGAGTCGCCACCTTCTCGACTGCGGCTTACGTCAGGACCAAGGCGTGGGATCACCAGCTCTCAGCCGAAGAAATGGAGGAAGCACGCCCTTTGCTGACTCGAATCGACGGACTGCTGGACAAGGTCACAGGCATTCATTTGATCGCCACCTTTGTGAAGAGGCGGTGTGGCCACTCCGTGCCCGAGCGCACCCCATGTGGGAGTTGAGGGCGCGAGTGACTCCACTCGGATGAGCCCAGAGGAACTGTCAAGGAACGAGCTTGTGACGCACGTGCGCCACATCACCAGCCTGACGACAGCCGACCCTTGCAACATCGATTGTCCCGTTACGCCATACGGGACGGAAAACCCTTTGCTTGAGGTATGTCTGTAGTTTAATAGTTTGCCACTCGTAGTTTCTACGATATGTGTTTTTTGATTCTGACTTTGCAATTTGTGATGTATGCTATGCAGGGTCACTCGACTGCTGCCTCCCTTCCTCCTCTGCCTGAAAATGGCGAGACTGAAGAAACACAGGCACAGGTGGTGGACCCGAAAGGGGATCAGTCGCCCATCCCTTCTGCCACCACTTCACATGTGGAGGAGGTCGAGGAGGAAGCAGCAGAAGAGGTCCAATCTGAAGACAAGGCCACCTCTGACCAAGAAGTCGATACCGCGCCACCGAAGCGGCGTCGACTGGCCAAGAAGGCGCCTTCTGCTGTGAGTTCACCCGCGAGGGGCAGGGCTTGGAGGATGACGAGGAATCAGGCTCACCACCTGTTTTCCAAGCCGCTCCTTTGCGTGCGTGCTCAACAAGCTCAACTCTTCCTCTTCAGTCGAGTGGTACCCCAGCCTTTGGGGGACCAATTTTTGGCGACTCCGAAGATGAGGAAGATGAGGAGCACAGGTATGTGTTTTTGAGTATGATATGAGAATTTTGTGCTGTCACATATTTGTGCTGACCGTCTTTTTGCTTTGTTGTGTTGCCACAGCGCTGAAAACAATCAGCCTGGGACTCCTCCAGTCGAGAATGTTCCAACCCTGGAGCACTCGAATTCTGCACCGACTGGAAACGAGGCTGCCCAGCCAATGGCCACTGATGCTGTCGTTGAGACAGCCAAGGCGGCAACTCCAGATGTCGGGACATCAGTCGCGGCTCCTGAGCCGTGGATGAACCACGTAAGTAGCTTTTTGCTTGACCCGTTTAGTTGTAGGTCTGTGAGAGTTTGAATTTTTGCTGAATTCGTGCTTGCAGCCCTTCTACCACACCTTGGCAGATTCTGCCAAGGCTTATGTCCAGGTGGAGCAGGAGAGGGATACCATGCGCGCCGAGCTAGAGCGGCTCAGTCGTGAGTTCTCCTTTTTGCTTTTGTTTTGCTGAATTTCTTTTTGCAATGCTTGATTTTGTCGAGTATTGAATGCACGTGATTTTGCTGGGCCAGGCGAGAAGAAGGAGCTGGAAGACGCACTCGCCGCGCAGCGCGAAGAGTCGAAGAAAGAGCTGGCTGCCGCCACCAACTCAGCCGCTGCACGCGAGCGAGGATATGCTGACCAGCTCGCGGCACTCGCGCAGGCCATGGGAGGTGAGTAATCTTTTCTCCTTTTGATATGACGATATAACTGTCGAGTGTCATGAAATGACTTTTGCCTTTTTGAATTGTGCAGAAGCTGTTGGCGCACCGGCCTCTGCGGACGTGGCGAGTGACGATCTTTCGCTGGAACAGGCTGTGGGCGGCTTAGGCGCCTATGCAACCAGGCGAAAGAAGCACTCGCCAAATCGACGAGCACACTTGGCGCTGTATACCAAGGTGGTGTTCCCGACTGGCGTAGTGCCGTCGACGGTGGATGACTTCGCCGACGTGTTTGGCCCCGGGACGTCCACCATGGCGGGTTTCGCTCGCGCCAACACGGTACGCGGATCCGAGTCCACCATCAAGCTTCTTATGGGACATGGGATAGATTGCGACTATGAGGCAGCACTGTCTGCGTTCCCTCGGAAGCCAGATGGGAAGCCCATTTCTCTGAAGGGGGTGAGCGGAGCCGCCGCGCGACTGGCCGAGGTTTTTATGAACACCATGGAGCGCCGGGCACTCGAGACTGCCAATCGTCTGCTTAGGAAATCGAATCTTAGGTTTAGGGTAGCTGTACCCTTTTGTTTTTTATGCCTTGTAATGATACCTTCTGAACTGCGCGAGTCTGCGCTTTGTTTGTGCTACCTTGTTTATGCAAACAGTCTTTTGCTAATGTCTTTCACTCGAAGAGTTGTATGCTTATGACATGAGTTTTAGCTTCTGACACAAACTTTGTGTTTGTGATTATGCTCTTTGAACAGTCACGAGAACCTGCTACTGCGACTAGTTCCTCGCAGGCTCCAATCACCACCCGATCCCAGGGTCATGGTAAATGATGCCAAGGTGATGGAGTATATGAAGGCCAAATTTGTGAGAATGGAGCAAGATCTGAAGGACGCCCAGGCTGAGCTGAATCGATTGAGGGCGAGACCCGCGTTGGCCACCCAACGCGAGGAATATGTGCTCGGGGAGATGGATCTTGTGAACAGGCAACTCGAGTGTAAGTTCGAGTCTTGCTCTGTTTACAAGCTTTTTGCGTAGCTATTGTCCTTTTGATCTGACTGGTGCGCCCGTGTTTGTAGGCTTTGTCGACAACTTCCAGGCTGAAAAGATTCGCGTGGAAGGGCGTCTGGATAGCGTGGTTGACGACCCTACGACTGGGCGTCAACACTTTTGGCTTGATAGGTACCATGCCCGCATACTCGCCACCCTGAAGGATCGCGTCTGGCGAAGTGCTGAACTGCTGGAGTTATGCCGGGCAGCGTTTATTCGCCTGAACGAGACTCTTTTTCCTGCGGGGCCACAACCACAAGGGATTCGTGCTTTGTTGAACATCTTCCGTCAAACAAATCCCATTCGAGAGTTGCTGTCTCAGAGACTTGTGATTGGAGCCAACGCTGCAATGGCGTATATGCGTAGTCGAAAACCAAGGTTGGTGTTGCGGACACCTGCAGCCGGAGAGGTTCTCGAACAAAAGACCTGGATGACACGATCCAAGCTGCGGAGACACTAATCGAGTGCACTCGCGAACAGCTTTGCGGTCCCGAGCTGCCCGTAAAGGACGAGCCTGAGGATTAGAATAGTTTGCGAGTGCAATTTTTGTATAGGGGGCAGCCCCCGAGTGTAATTTTTGACTCTTTGTATATTGTATAGTTTGTATACTTTGATTTTTTGTCGAGCCCCCGAGTCAGTCGAGCGGGGTTTGTGAAATATGTGTTGGTTGTGAACCAATGACTGTGCAGCCCCCGAGTATTCGAGTGCGGCTGCAGAGTTTTTGTGTTCTTTGTTTGGATCCTTGTTACGCAGCCCCCGAGCATTCGGGTGCGGCTAAGGCATTGTGTTTCTGCAAGAGCGAGAGCTCATTTGATCGATAACACAGCCCCCGAGGGTTTCGGGTGCGGTTAAGGTATGAATTATGCGGGTAGTAGCCACAAAGAAGTCGAAGGAACATTGATTTTATTCCTCTTTTGAATGTTAGGCTGCAGGCCGCCTCATTAAAAACCTTCCAGTCCCCTTAGGTACCCTGGTAAGGAAAAGAGCGCGTCTGAAACCTGCAGCCATCCGACATATAGCCTATTACATTGTATGACTGTGAGCACTTTATGCGTAGAAACGGCGCAGATGCGCAACGTTCCAAGGATTATGAGAGAGTTCGCCTGTCTTCGCGTGCTTCAGTCGATATGCGCCTCCACCAAGGACCTCCGTGATGATGAAGGGACCTCCCATGGGGAAGCGAGCTTGTGCACCTTCTTTTGCTTCAGTCGAAGAACCAGGTCGCCAACGACGAAGGACCTGGTTCGCAGTCGACGGCTATGGTAGTTGCGGAGATCCTGCTGGTAAACAGCTGTGCGGGCCAAGGCCGTGTCTCGCGCTCATCGAGCAAGTCGACTGCGTCTTCGAGTGCTTCTTCCGCGTCTTCTTCATTGTATGCTTCAACTCGTGGCGCATTGAACCTTACATCTGATGGCAGAATTGCCTCTGCACCATAGACCATGAAGAATGGGGTGAACTGCGTAGAAGTGTTGGGAGTTGTGCGTAGGCTCCATAGCACAGATGGTAGTTCTTCGACCCAAGCACCCGCAGCTCTTTTGAGTGGCACCAGGAGGCGCTTCTTGATCCCACTCGTCACAAGTCCGTTGGCCTTTTCGACTTGGCCATTGGATTGTGGATGTGCCACGGATGCGTAGTTGAGCGTAATGTCCTGCTCTTTGCAGAAGGTTTTGAACTCCTCAGCCGTGAAGTTTGTGCCGTTATCAGTGATGATACTGTTTGGGACACCGAAGCGGTAGATGATGCTCTTTATGAAGTTGACTGCCGTAGTAGCAGTCGAATTTGTGATGGGGACCGCCTCGATCCACTTTGTGAACTTGTCGACTGCCACCAGTAGGTGAGTATGCCCGCCATGCGATGATTTTTTGAGTGGCCCAACCATATCGAGCCCCCATTGGGCGAAAGGCCAGGCCAGCGGTATAGTCTTCAACGCCGATGCGGGTGCGTGCGGCCTTGTTGCGAATTTCTGGCAGCCGACGCACCTTTTGACTATGTCCTCCGCGTCTTTGAGTGCTGTAGGCCAGTAAAACCCTGCGCGAAAGGCTTTGGCTACGAGTGATCGACTGCTGGCGTGATGCCCACAGGTACCTGCATGAATGTCTCGAAGTATGGCTTGGCCATCTTCGAATGCGATGCATCTTTGGAACATACCTGATATGCTGCGCTTGTATAACTCGCCGTTGATAACGGTGTATGCTTTTGATCTTCGAGTCACGCGTCGGGACTCGGTTATGTCATCTGGTAGCTCGCCACGGAGTATGTAAGCCAGAAAAGGTTGAGTCCAGTTGGCTCAATGAGAAATACCTCGACTGGGGGGTCCTCTGTGCTAGGCACTTTGCTTTTGGGTGGCGTAGTCGACGGAGGAGGCTCTCGTTTCTCCTTGATAGATCTGTGTTCGATGCGCTCGAGGAAGACACCAGGTGGAATTTGTGCGCCAGTTGAGCCAAGATTGGCTAGCATGTCTGCTTCTTCGTTACTTTCCCTTCCTATGTGCCTCAACTCGCAGCCCTCGAAGCTGCCCTCCAGTGTGTTGTACAGGTCGCGATAAGCGATCATGTTGTCCGCGATTGCGTCGCAGGCCTTCATTGTTTGCTGCACCACGAGATTGGAGTCGCCGTAGATCATCAATCGAGTGCACCCAAGTGCTTTTGCCATCCGCATGCCATGGATCAGGCCTCGTATTCAGCCTCGTTATTGGAGGGTAGTTTGAATCCCATCTGCAAAACATAACGTAGCTTGTCCCCTTTTGGTGATATGAGGATGACGCCTGCGCCTGCGCCTTCGTGTTTCTTGGACCCATCGAAGTACATGGTCCAGGAATTGGACACGTCTGGTGCTCCAGGTAATTGGGCCTCTATCCACTCGGTTGTGAAGTCGGGTAGGACTTGTGCTTTGATAGCCTTCGGGTGCTCGTACTTGATGTCTCTTGGAGCCAGCTCGATGAGCCATTTTGCGACTCGACCCGTTGCATTGGGGTTTGTGAGGATATCACCGATTGCTGAGTTACTTACCACGGTGATCGGGTGCTCGGTGAAGTAGTGTGTCAACTTCCTTGAGGACATGAATACAGCGTATGCCAGCTTTTGATAGTGCGGGTACCGCTGTTTTGATATGGAGAGAACCTCGCTAGGTAGTAGACTGGACGTTGTATGCTTTGGATGTGCCCCTCCTCCATGCGTTCGACTACCAGTACGGTGCTCACCACCCTGTTTGTAGCCGAGACATACAGGTAGAGTGGTTCCCGTTCCTTAGGTGCGACGAGGATCGGAGGGCTTGTGAGGATCCGCTTGAGATCTGTGAAGGCTGCTTCAGCTTCTGGCGTCCACTCGAACTTGTCCGCCTTCTTCATCAGTCGATAGAATGGTAAGCCTTTTCACCCAGTTTGCTGATGAATCGACTGAGCGCTGCTACTCGTCCTGCTAGTTTCTGCACATCATGAAGCTTTGAAGGCCTTTGCATTGTGAGGATGGCCTGTATTTTCTCCGGGTCTGCTTCGATTCCACGGGCAGAGACTAGGTACCCTAGGAGCTGCCCGGCTGGAACGCCGAACGTACACTTCTTAGGATTGAGCTTGATATGGAAGCGTTTGAGGTTTGCGAACGTCTCCCTCAAATCGTCGAGTAGTGTGTGTTCTTCCCTTGTGGTAATGACAATGTCATCCACGTAGACCTGGACGTTGCGTCCGATTTGCTTTTTGAGGCAGTCCTGCATCATGCGCTGGTATGTTGCACCCGCGTTTTTGAGCCCAAAGGGCATAGTTGTGTAGCAGTAGACCCCGAGTGGGGTTATGAACGCCGTTTTTTCTTCGTCTTCTTGCTTCATCCTTATCTGGTGATAACCTGAGTAAGCATCCAGAAAGGAGAGTCGTGCGCATCCGGCGGTGGAGTCGACGATCTGGTCGATTCGGGTAGCGGGAAGTGATCCTTTGGACAGCACTTGTTCAGCGCTGTGAAGTCCACGCACATCCGAAGGATGTCTGTATGCTTCTTTCTACGAGTACGGGGTTGGCCACCCATTGTGATTTCTTGATTTCCCTAATGAATCCTGCTGCGAGTAACCGGTCGACTTCAGATTCGACTGCGGTTCGCTTTGGGCCGGAGATTCGACGCATCGTTTGCTTGACTGGCTTTGCATCTGGAAACAATTGGAGAGAGTGCTCGGCGAATTCCCTGGGAATACCTGGCATGTCGGCTGGACACCACGCAAATATTTCCCAGTTCTCACGGAGGAATTCGACGAGCGCGCCTTCCTATGCGATAGGCAGGCTCGAAGATATGTTGACTGTCTTGGACGGATCGGTCGGGTGCACCTGATGCGACCTTGTGTCATTTGTAGCATTGAAGGATCTGTCGACTGCCAACTTCTTATGCTCGGAAGGAGTGTGCGGTCGTTGGTAATCGCCAAGTCGGCGAGTGATTCTTCCACCCCGAACATCTCGGAGATTTTGCTGAACTCGCGGTCGCAAGCATCGGACCTTTGAAAGTTTCCACGGACAGTGATGACTCCCTTTGGTCCTGGCATCTTCAGCGTGAGGTACGCATAGTGTGGCACCGCCATGAATCGAGCAAACGTCGGGCGACCAAGAATAGCATGGTATTGTGATTTCCAGTCGACGACCTCGAACTCAATCGACTCTGTCCTGAAGTGGCTTTTGTCCCCGAACGTAACGTCGAGTTGTATGGTGCCTTCTGGGCTAATTGCTTTGCCAGGAACAATACCGTGGAAGGTATTTGAAGATTTTGGGAGGTTTTCGACTGACCTGTTCATTTTGCGGAGCGTGTCCGCGAAGATGATGTTTATGCCGCTGCCTCCATCCATGAAGACCTTGGTCATGGCGTAGCCTCCTATTTGCGCGTCGAGTACCAGAGCCGCGTGCCCTGGTCGAACTACAGCTGGGGGATGATCCTCTCGACTGAAGCTTATGATGGTTTCCGATCCCTTCAGAAATTCGGCACGGCAGGAGGTGCCATGACAGCCATGTTCACTGTCGAGTGATTAGCTTTTGCTGCCTGTTGGAGGGCGACCCTTTTGTATCATGTACATCTGCCCGTGGGGCTGTGGATATTGATCATCTTCCGCCCGTAGTACGGGTTGTATGGCACCTGCGAGGTTTGCGCCTGGAGCAGGCTGTGGTGGTGGTTGCGGTGGCGGCTGTGGCGCCATGAGAGCGGGCACAGCGTTCGGCTGTGGTGCGGGTGCAGGCGTGGGCTGAGCAGGTGCTGGGCCGTACCTTTTGAGTCGTATCATGTAGTCAGTCGCCATTTGGTCGAATTCCCTGCAGTTCCTTAGGGTGTGATTGGAGCGTAGTTTTCCGTCGTCCCCCTTGAAGAGGTGGAATCTGCACCAGTCGTCCATCTTTTCCTCGAATGACCGCTCGGGTTTTGCGTCGCTGCGTTTGCGCCATTCTTGCCTTTTGTAGCTGTCGCTCCGCTGCTCGCGATCTCGACTGTCCCGTCGATCATCCGAGCGTCGATTGCTTCTATCTTGGTCTCCCGGGTTGTGTGTATCCAGCCGCCATGAACTCGGGTCTGTTATCGTCGTAAGGACGTTTGGAACGTTTGCGCCTGCGATCTTCTCTGTATGAATCTCTGCGGCCTCGACTGCCGCTTTCGTAGTTGTCGCGTGTGGGGAAGCACGGGATCTGCGTACAGAATCCTCTCCATCTGCCCACTCAGTCGCAACTTTGATGAGGTCAGCCAGGGAGGTTGGCTTTTCACGACCAAGTGCCTCTTTGAAGTCCTTCCTGGCGAGACCTTGTATGAAGGCATCCATGGCCCTGTCTTCTGACACTTTGCCAACCGAATTGCGTATTTCGGTCCACCGCCGTATGTATGATCTCAACGACTCGTCTGATCGTTGAGTGCATGTCCTTAATTCTCGAATGTCTTCGGGCGCTCACACAGAGGCTCGAAGTTTTTGATGAAGTCTCTGCGGAAATCGTCCCACGAGTCGTATGATGATGGAGGGAGCGACTTGAGCCAGTCGCGGGCAGTTCCTTCGAGCATAAGTCGTATGTACTGCATCGCCGTGGTGTTCGTGCCACGCTGGCATGCCACGGCGAGTCTGTAATCTTCTAACCACCCGAAGGTTCTTGGCGACCGTTGTACTTGGGTTGTTCGCCTGTCAACTTGAACCTTTGGGCATCCGCGTCTCACGGATGCGTCGAGTGAAGCACAATGCTCCGCATGGCTCTGGTTCACGATCAGAGTATGAATCGCTGCTATAGGATCTTCGAGATCTGCTTCTGCTGGACCTGTGCCGGCGCGTGCTTCTCCTTCCTTCATCCGAGTGGTGGCTGCGACCACTGCGATGATGTGCTGCGTGTCGTGAGTCGACTATGTCGCGATCGCGATTCCTTGCTGGAGTTTTGTCTTCTGGCTGTATAGCCTGTGCCGCTAGAGCTAGCGATTTGAGTTGTTGGCGATGCAGGGCTGCGTTAGGGTCATTCGCCGGAGGTTGCATTGCCTTGAGGTAAGCACCTACGGAGAATAATGCACCCGCAGCAGTTTTGGGCACTGGGATTCCGTTAGCGTCCTCTGTCATGAACGACAGGTTACGGGTGATTGCTACCCTTTCATGTTCTGGAAGGCTTGCCAACCGCGACCTAGGTCGTGGGGTTGGTTGCATTGTGGACCCGAGGGATTGCTCCCTTCTTCGGGCACTCGAGAGGCTGGCTTGCCTTTTGCGCTCTCGAGCGTCGCTCGGTAGTTTTGCAGTCGAATTGACTCCTGCCAGTTGAAGTACTGGAAGGTCAACATCTCCTCTGGGGTGGAATTTGGTGGCATCATTGTGCACTCCTTTATGACTTTATCTGCTTTTGCTGCCATCTCCTCCGTGATTGTCAAGGTTGTGACCCCATCCGGCATGGTTACCGTGCATGGGAATTGTGCAGGCCTGCGAGCGGCTGCGTCTGCGGATGATTCTGCGGTGAAGGCCACGTAGACCTGATGGGGCGTGACCCGAGGACAGGTGTATGTGCTGTCGATTCCAGTCATGGACTCGACGTCGCCGTCGAGGCTCATGTCAGAGCCAGTATGTTCATCGAGTAGATCTTCGAGGCGAATCTCGTTGTCGGTGCTCATCGCCTATGCTCATCTCGGTGTTGGCGAAGCCATTATGGATTTCTGAGTCGAGGTTGGTGTTGGTGAAGATCTCCGAGTCGACGTTGCTGTCGTTATGAATCGCGGGCTCGTAGAAGTCATCGAGGGAGATCCCGCAGTCGAAACTCTCGTCGAGTGGTAGGTTGAAGTCGACGTTGCTTGTGCGGTATGCTGATTCTGCCTCCTCGCCTTGGAGTTCCGTCATCATGAACCTGTCGATCTCGCCGGTCGACATGGTTGTTGCGGGCGAGCAGGCTTCAGGAATCGACGACGGGGCGAGCGCAGTCGACGGAGCCTCGAGTGCGCCCAGCGCCAGTTGTTGCGGATCTGTCGAGTCCTGCGTGCCAAGATTGTTTACGAAAAAATTGAATGCTCCAACAGTTAAGCTCAAACCTGATTCAAGGCCAGAAAACGCCTCCTGAAGCTCTGGCGAGTGCGGATTGAAATTCATTGGAAGAGCAGATGCGCTTTTTGCAGGTGAAGCGGGCAGGCTGCCGCTTTTCGAGTGGATCGGCGAGTCGCCGTGTGTCGCCTGGATCGGCGAGTTGCTGTTTGCTGACATGGCCGGCGAGTTGCCGTTTGCAGATGAGATCGGCGAGTTGCCGTTTGCTGGTGTGATCGGCGATTTGCCGTTTGCTGTTGGGACCGGCGAAACTTCGAGTCCAGCGCTATTCTTTCCCACAGACGGCGCCACTTGACGAGGGGTAGACTCATCAAGACCCATGGTTAAGGTCCCTAGGTTATGAATATGGGGGAGAGAACGTGGTAGAGCTGGAAGTATCGTCGGCTGACAAGCAGGGCAAAGATTTTACCCAGGTTCAGGGCCCTCGTGTGGAGGTAACACCCCTACGTCCTGCCTGTCTGTTATTGCTTTGTGAATATGATGGTTACAAGGATCCCGGCGAGATGTCGATCTCGCTAGGGTTTTGGTGGCTCTGAAAGTACGTGTCTGGTTCGATGGCCCTCCCAGTCCTTAAATAATAGGCTGGGTCTCGGGTGTTCGTAACCGACTCGATTTACAAGTAAGGAAACTCTAAACCGACTATTGCTTCGCCAAACTTGGAGGATACTCCATCTTCGTGGGCCTCCCTTCATGGGCTTCATGTAGGCTCTGATAGTTGGGCCTAGTCGATACGTGCACCAGGTACCCTCATGGTAGGGTACCCGATAGGCATACCCATGTCAAGGATGCTTTGTTAATTAACCACAACGGTGTTTACACTGGATACATCCGGATGTTCCAGTAATAGTGTCCACTGTCTAGAGCCAGAACATTCATAGCTTTTATGACACTTGATATGCATCATATTTACACATTTTTACATGCCATTTTCTGAAGTTCTTATATTGTTTCATTTCTAAAATGGACTGAAAGTAATTGTCAAATGCAAGAATAATGCCTAAATGACATATTTATATCCTTGCTACTATTTATTGCAGATTGGTGCGACAAGGCACATATTCTTCCAATATGAATCATTTGGACAAGCTCTTGTGTATCAACATAATCAGAGGGGCTAGGACATGAAGAAACAAAAGAATAAAGGACTCAACTGAGAAGAAGAAGGATCAACTTGAGAAGGAAGAATAGAAGTGGAGGGGCCAATGTGTAAAATATCCAGATCAGATCGGGACTTCAATCCCTAGCTGCACCTCCACACGAAGTCAGGCCTGGCTTCTCTTCCCCAATCCCCCCGAGCTCCTTCTCCACTGTCGGCCGCCGCCACGGCCAGGCAGACGTGGCGGCGCGCCACCAAGACTCCACTGCGCCTAGCTGCTGCACCACTGCCACCACGAGTCTGCAGCTCCATCCCCTGCATCCCGACCTGCTTCCCCTTCACCGACGATTCAGCGACGACGACGACGACCTCTCTATTCCCTGCTGCTGCTGCTGCTGCTCTTCCTTAGCCCCCAACTGCTGCTGCTGCTCGTCACCAAGTGCTGCTCTTCCTCATCTCCTAGTGTTGCTGCTCCTCTGACGCCTGTTGAAGCTCTTCCCCAACCTCACGTCTTGCTGCTGCTGCTCTTCTTCCAACGATCCCTGCTGCTGCTCCAAACGACCTGAAGATTCCCTTGGGTTGTGATTCCATTTGATCCCCTCTCTCTTTCTTATTTGCTGAATAAATATATGTGCTTGACTTGTACTAGTTCTGCTACTAGTGAATCTGTGTTGTGCATGTTCGTTTATGGAATTGCCTATGTGATGTACTGCTACATGTACTACTGATTGTTCAGGTCTTGTACTTTGCAATTGCTAGTCATTTTCAGTACTACTGTTTGTAAACGTGAATGTGATTGTTGTTTAAATTCCTGCACCTCGTATTGTTACTCTACCCTGTCCCATAAAATTGCTTCTTCCCTGTCTTTTATGTATGCTTGTCAGATGGTATGTGTGTCTTCTTTCTTTTAGTTGGCTCTGCCTTGTGTTGTTCATTAATCTGAAAATACCAAAAAGATGCTTGCTAGTTAGATTTAATTTCCTGCAAATCCACCTTTATATTGTGATCTAGCTTTAGCCGAAGCTCGATACTTGTCGCCTAGTCCCTGCGGAGAACACGACACTCGCAGTTTTGGGTGAATATCCTACTGCTATTCTGCATTGATCATTTTGGCGCCATTGCCGGGGATTCTTTTCTGAAGTTATCTAGTGCATTACATAAACTAGAAATCTAGCAATGAATTATAACCACATGAATCTTTATATGCTCTAGAACTGTCACTGTTCATTTTGAGTTGTTGTCATTTTGAATCCCAATCTGCTTTGCTTGAGGACAAGCAAAAATCTAAGTGTGGGGGAATTTGATATGCATCATATTTACACATTTTTACATGCCATTTTCTGAAGTTCTTATATTGTTTCATTTCTAAAATGGACTGAAAATAATTGTCAAATGCAAGAATAATGCCTAAATGAACATATTTATATCCTTGCTACTATTTATTGCAGATTGGTGCGACAAGGCACATATTCTTCCAATATGAATCATTTGGACAAGCTCTTGTGTATCAACATAATCAGAGGGGCTAGGACATGAAGAAACACAAGAATAAAGGACTCAACTGAGAAGAAGAAGGATCAACTTGAGAAGGAAGAATAGAAGTGGAGGGGCCAATGTGTAAAATATCCAGATCAGATCGGGACTTCAAATCCCTAGCTGCACCTCCACACGAAGTCAGGCCTGGCTTCTCTTCCCAATCCCCCGAGCTCCTTCTCCACTGCCGGCCACCGCCGCGGCCAGGCAGACGTGGCGGCGCGCCACCAAGACTCCACTGCGCCTAGCTGCTGCACCACTGCCACCACGAGTCTGCAGCTCCATCCCCTGCATCCCGACCTGCTTCCCCTTCACCGGCGATTCAGCGACGACGACGACGACCTCTCTATTCCCTGCTGCTGCTGCTGCTCTTCCTTAGCCCCCAACTGCTGCTGCTGCTCATCACCAAGTGCTGCTCTTCCTCATCTCCTAGTGTTGCTGCTCCTCTGACGCCTATTGAAGCTCTTCGCCAACCTCACGTCTTGCTGCTGCTGCTCTTCTTCCAACGATCCCTGCTGCTGCTCCAAACGACCTGAAGATTCCCTTGGGTTGTGATTCCATTCGATCCCCTCTCTCTTTCTTATTTGCTGAATAAATATATGTGCTTGACTTGTACTAGTTCTGCTACTAGTGAATCTGTGTTGTGCATGTTCGTTTGTGGAATTGCCTATGTGATGTACTGCTACATGTACTACTGATTGTTCAGGTCTTGTACTTTGCAATTGCTAGTCATTTTCAGTACTACTGTTTGTAAACGTGAATGTGATTGTTGTTTAAATTCCTGCACCTCGTATTGTTACTCTACCCCTGTCCATAAAATTGCTTCTTCCCTGTCTTTTATGTATGCTTGTCAGATGGTATGTGTGTCTTCTTTCTTTTAGTTGGCTCTGCCTTGTGTTGTTCATTAAACTGAAAATACCAAAAAGATGCTTGCTAGTTAGATTTAATTTCCTGCAAATCCACCTTTATATTGTGATCTAGCTTTAGCCGAAGCTCGATACTTGTCGCCTAGTCCCTGCGGAGAACACGACACTCGCAGTTTTGGGTGAATATCCTACTGCTATTCTGCATTGATCATTTTGGCGCCATTGCCGGGGATTCTTTTCTGAAGTTATCTAGTGCATTACATAAACTAGAAATCTAGCAATGAATTATAACCACATGAATCTTTATATGCTCTAGAACTGTCACTGTTCATTTTGAGTTGTTGTCATTTTGAATCCCAATCTGCTTTGCTTGAGGACAAGCAAAAATCTAAGTGTGGGGGAATTTGATATGCATCATATTTACACATTTTTACATGCCATTTTCTGAAGTTCTTATATTGTTTCATTTCTAAAATGGACTGAAAATAATTGTCAAATGCAAGAATAATGCCTAAATGAACATATTTATATCCTTGCTACTATTTATTGCAGATTGGTGCGACAAGGCACATATTCTTCCAATATGAATCATTTGGACAAGCTCTTGTGTATCAACATAATCAGAGGGGCTAGGACATGAAGAAACACAAGAATAAAGGACTCAACTGAGAAGAAGAAGGATCAACTTGAGAAGGAAGAATAGAAGTGGAGGGGCCAATGTGTAAAATATCCAGATCAGATCGGGACTTCAAATCCCTAGCTGCACCTCCACACGAAGTCAGGCCTGGCTTCTCTTCCCCAATCCCCCGAGCTCCTTCTCCACTGCCGGCCGCCGCCGCGGCCAGGCAGACGTGGCGGCGCGCCACCAAGACTCCACTGCGCCTAGCTGCTGCACCACTGCCACCACGAGTCTGCAGCTCCATCCCCTGCATCCCGACCTGCTTCCCCTTCACCGGCGATTCAGCGACGACGACGACGACCTCTCTATTCCCTGCTGCTGCTGCTGCTCTTCCTTAGCCCCCAACTGCTGCTGCTGCTCATCACCAAGTGCTGCTCTTCCTCATCTCCTAGTGTTGCTGCTCCTCTGACGCCTATTGAAGCTCTTCGCCAACCTCACGTCTTGCTGCTGCTGCTCTTCTTCCAACGATCCCTGCTGCTGCTCCAAACGACCTGAAGATTCCCTTGGGTTGTGATTCCATTCGATCCCCTCTCTCTTTCTTATTTGCTGAATAAATATATGTGCTTGACTTGTACTAGTTCTGCTACTAGTGAATCTGTGTTGTGCATGTTCGTTTGTGGAATTGCCTATGTGATGTACTGCTACATGTACTACTGATTGTTCAGGTCTTGTACTTTGCAATTGCTAGTCATTTTCAGTACTACTGTTTGTAAACGTGAATGTGATTGTTGTTTAAATTCCTGCACCTCGTATTGTTACTCTACCCCTGTCCCATAAAATTGCTTCTTCCCTGTCTTTTATGTATGCTTGTCAGATGGTATGTGTGTCTTCTTTCTTTTAGTTGGCTCTGCCTTGTGTTGTTCATTAAACTGAAAATACCAAAAGATGCTTGCTAGTTAGATTTAATTTCCTGCAAATCCACCTTTATATTGTGATCTAGCTTTAGCCGAAGCTCGATACTTGTCGCCTAGTCCCTGCGGAGAACACGACACTCGCAGTTTTGGGTGAATATCCTACTGCTATTCTGCATTGATCATTTTGGCGCGTTGCGGGGATTCTTTTCTGAAGTTATCTAGTGCATTACATAAACTAGAAATCTAGCAATGAATTATAACCACATGAATCTTTATATGCTCTAGAACTGTCACTATTCATTTTGAGTTGTTGTCATTTTGAATCCCAATCTGCTTTGCTTGAGGACAAGCAAAAATCTAAGTGTGGGGGAATTTGATATGCATCATATTTACACATTTTTACATGCCATTTTCTGAAGTTCTTATATTGTTTCATTTCTAAAATGGACTGAAAGTAATTGTCAAATGCAAGAATAATGCCTAAATGAACATATTTATATCCTTGCTACTATTTATTGCAGATTGGTGCGACAAGGCACATATTCTTCCAATATGAATCATTTGGACAAGCTCTTGTGTATCAACATAATCAGAGGGGCTAGGACATGAAGAAACAAAAGAATAAAGGACTCAACTGAGAAGAAGAAGGATCAACTTGAGAAGGAAGAATAGAAGTGGAGGGGCCAATGTGTAAAATATCCAGATCAGATCGGGACTTCAAATCCCTAGCTGCACCTCCACACGAAGTCAGGCCTGGCTTCTCTTCCCCAATCCCCCCGAGCTCCTTCTCCACTGCCGGCCACCGCCGCGGCCAGGCAGACGTGGCGGCGCGCCACCAAGACTCCACTGCGCCTAGCTGCTGCACCACTGCCACCACGAGTCTGCAGCTCCATCCCCTGCATCCCGACCTGCTTCCCCTTCACCGGCGATTCAGCGACGACGACGACGACCTCTCTATTCCCTGCTGCTGCTGCTCTTCCTTAGCCCCCAACTGCTGCTGCTGCTCGTCACCAAGTGCTGCTCTTCCTCATCTCCTAGTGTTGCTGCTCCTCTGACGCCTGTTGAAGCTCTTCCCCAACCTCACGTCTTGCTGCTGCTGCTCTTCTTCCAACGATCCCTGCTGCTGCTCCAAACGACCTGAAGATTCCCTTGGGTTGTGATTCCATTCGATCCCCTCTCTCTTTCTTATTTGCTGAATAAATATATGTGCTTGACTTGTACTAGTTCTGCTACTAGTGAATCTGTGTTGTGCATGTTCGTTTGTGGAATTGCCTATGTGATGTACTGCTACATATACTACTGATTGTTCAGGTCTTGTACTTTGCAATTGCTAGTCATTTTCAGTACTACTGTTTGTAAACGTGAATGTGATTGTTGTTTAAATTCCTGCACCTCGTATTGTTACTCTACCCCTGTCCCATAAAATTGCTTCTTCCCTGTCTTTTATGTATGCTTGTCAGATGGTATGTGTGTCTTCTTTCTTTTAGTTGGCTCTGCCTTGTGTTGTTCATTAAACTGAAAATACCAAAAAGATGCTTGCTAGTTAGATTTAATTTCCTGCAAATCCACCTTTATATTGTGATCTAGCTTTAGCCGAAGCTCGATACTTGTCGCCTAGTCCCTGCGGAGAACACGACACTTGCAGTTTTGGGTGAATATCCTACTGCTATTCTGCATTGATCAACACTCCCAGCGTGTTCGGCAATAGGAGGGAAAAGGAATGGGAGTTCTTTTCTAATTCCCAATCCCTCGGGCGAATTACCTGCCCCCTCCAGGAAAGAAATCAGAGGGAATTCCTGCTTTTAATTCCCTCCAACTCCCTTCTCAACTCCCATTCCTCCAACCATACGAGAGTACTTCCCAATTCCCATTCCCTAGTTTTAATTACCTCCAACCAAACGAGCTGTCCTGGCTATGTGGTGAGCACTAACCTAAATTCTTCCAGAATTTTTTGGCGATTTTCAATCTCCCGCAAGGTATTGACCGAGAACATAGTGAAATCGTTCACAAGATACAACCAAGAAAAAGGGACTCCCTAGTCAATGACTTTCCTCACAAATCAATACTTTTGGGAAACGAACCGGTTGGCTTTCGTTCCTTTCATGCCAAAGCGTGTGTTCCATTTCCACGGTACTCCTATATGAGCTCAACTTTCTCTGCTTCTTCTCAGCAGAGAGGGTCTCGGTCAACATACAACAAGGACCGGTAGTGGATCGCTGGTTCCCACATTTCTTAAGGAAGTCCCGTGAAGAGAAGCGGCAATGGAGATGTCACCGACGAGAGGTTGCGCCCAGGAGGACCAGACTACCGGAGATGCCAGCGTGGACAGGGAGGCGGCGGTTTCCGGCGCCGGCGAGGGAGGGAAAGGCACGTGGAGGCACGCGGCGTTCCACGTGGCGACGACGATCGCCACGCCGGCTGCCTACGCTCCCTTGCCCTTTGCTCTTGCATCCCTCGGCTGGCCTCTGGTAAATTCTTCTACCATCGCTGATTCTGTTTGTAATTCTTTTTGATTCATTTTGTGGTCCAGTGATTGACAGTTAATTTTCTACTATAGGTGTTTCTAGTTTGGTCATAGGGACACTAGTTACCTGGTGTTCAAGCTTGGTTATTGCCTCACTGTGGGAGTGGAACGGAGAGAAGCATACCAGCTACAGGCTGCTTGCAAAGAGCATATTTGGTGAGTTCAGTCTTTCTTACATCAAACTAGTACCTGTCTCTTCTTCCATTGCTTGAAAAAATAAAGTTATCCATGTGAGAGTACTGCAATTGTACCAACTCTGTTACATCAAACTAGTACTGAGACCAATGCTTCCAAGAATTTCTCGACTGAAATGTTCCTTTTGATGATTTAGTATAGTAGTAATTCATCACCTATGATACCCTTACGAGTTGACAAGAATTTACCTTGAGGATGACAAAAAGTTGTCTTTTGTTCAAGGTCCTTCGGGCTATTGGTACGTGTCATTCTTTCAGCAAGTGGCGTCAATTGGCAACAACATTACGATCCAGATCGCGGCTGGCAGTAGCCTCAAGGCTGTCTACAAGCACTACTACGCCGCCAAAGATGGCGCAATGACGCTGCAGCACTTCGTCCTTCCCTTCGGCGCACTCCAGCTGTTCCTCTCCCAACTTCCTGACATACATTCCCTCCGGTGGGTGAACGCTACCTGCACTGCTAGCACCATTGGATTTGCTGTGACAGCGATCGCTGTCACGATATATGAAGGTAAGGTCAAACAAATTTTAACTCTGCAAGATGTACTAAAATTTCTGAAGATATGGAATGAAGCAATGTCGTGATTTTCTGCAGGACATCGGATTGACCGGAAAGAAGTTGGCTACAGTCTGCAAGGAACCACTGCAACTAAGATTTTTGGAGGGTTCAACGCACTAGGCACAATAGCCTTCTCATTTGGTGACGCAATGCTGCCAGAAATTCAGGTGACCGTCACAAGTTTACTTCGTATTAATTCGTTACTAGTTACTAGGCATCCATTCTTATGCAGTAAAATTGGCTGAAATGTTGCATAATTCAGAGCAGTGCTAGTGTGTTTCGTCAGACATAAGCAGGCTAGCTGCACTAGTTTCAGTTTTCAGTCTAGTTAGCCGTTTGTTTTGATTCAGTCAAATTAGACTTAGTCTAGCTTAGCTGTATTGGATGCTCGTGGGGATGGACACGACCTGTTCGTGCAGCTAACTTGTAGGGGTGATGGATCTGAGCGGTAGTGGGATGGCACTGCCCTGTAAGCTCGGGTGTTGATCCTATTTTCTAGCTAGTTTCAGTTGTAATCGATCAGCATAAATAGAGAAGGAGAAAACAGAAAAGTTGCATGTTTTACGCAACACAAAACACCTGAGTCCATTGTTCTCTAACCACTGCGTGTGTTCTTGTTCGATTTTGCTCTGTCTCGATCCATTGCAGGACTTCAATTGGTATCAGAGCAGTTGACGTGAGCATGTCGAACCGGCAGCACACCGGCATCACCCCACCACCAAGTCGATCCGTCACTCCGGCGCATGAGCAGCGACGGCGCTCACCAAGTCGTGGGCGTAGCAGAGTTCGGTGCGGAGGCGAAATCGTGGTGCAGCGGGAGGTGGTGCGCGAGATCGGCGGCGGCGGCGGCGCAGGCCTCGTCTTCCCGATGCTGAAGCGGGGGGAGTACACCAACTGGGCGATGGTGATGGAGGTGAACATGCAGGCCGCGTCCTTGTGGGACGCGATCGAGGACGATAGCGTCTCCCGGCGCGAGGATAAGCAGGCGCTCGCCGCGCTGCTTCGGTCCACCCCGGCGGAGATGCACCCGATGCTGATCGGGAAGGGAAGCGCCAAGGCGGCGTGGGAGGCGATCAGGTTGCAGCACCAAGGCAATGATCGTGTGCGCGAGACACGCGCGCGGCGGCTCCGGACGGAGTTCGAGACGATCTCCTTCAAGGACGGCGAGCGCATCGACGACTTCGGGCTGCGGATCACGAATCTCGCAGCCACCCTGCGGTCCCTCGGCGACACCTGCGATGATGAAAAGATAGTGAGGAAATTCCTCTCTGTTGTTCCAAGTCGTTTTGTGCAGATCGCCTTCTCCATGGAAACGATGATGAACCCGGCGGTGCTCACCGTCGAGGAAGTCGTCGGTCACCTGCGCGCCGTCGAGGAACGCCTGGATGGAGAGAAGAGCGATTCCAGTGGCCAGCTGCTCCTCACCGAGCGGCAATGGGAGGAAAAACGGAAGCAGGGCCGTGGCGGCTCCAGCTCGAATCCGAGCGGCAACCGCAAAGGAGAGCAGGCCCAGACCAAGGCAGCGGCTCCCACCACTGCTGACGGCGACGTCGACCGCAACAGATGCCGCTATTGCAAGAAAAAGGGGCACTGGGCCAGGGAGTGCCGTAAGAAGCAGAGGGACGAGGCCGCCGCGGCGGCGCACTGACGCAGGAGGAGGAGGGCGGCGAGCCAGGCCCTCTCCTGCACATGGCCACCGTCGTCGAGCTGGAGCAGAAGGCGCCGACGGATCACCTCGTCGCGCACGGCATGGTGGCCGTGACTCGCGACTCGGAGGTGTCAAGCACGGGGGAGCAGGTGTTCTTGAACGAGGAGCGCGCACGCGTGCAGTTCAGGCGGTCGCCGAGCGACACTGACGCGGCGTGGTACCTCGACACGGGAGCGTCCAACCACATGACTGGCGACGCCTCCGTCTTCTCCGAGCTGGACAAGGGCGTCTCCGGCAAGGTGCGCTTTGGCGACGGCTCCGCTGTCGACATCCACGGGCGCGGCACCGTTCTGTTCACCATGGACAACGAGCGTCACTGTGTACTGACGAATGTGTACTGGATCCCTCGTCTGAAATCCAACATCGTCAGTGTTGGGCAGCTGGACGAGATCGGCTACCCCACGCATGTCGAGCACGGGTTCATGACAATCCGTGACACTGATCGGAACCTGATCGCCAAGGTACCTCGTTCCAAGAATCGTCTGTACATTGCTCATCTTCAAATTGTGCAACCGGTGTGTCTGTCCGCACATGTAAAGGACGAGGCGTGGCGCTGGCACGCACGCTTCGCCCACCAGAGCTTCGAGGGGCTGGAGAAGCTGTCGAGGAAGGAGATGGTGCGTGGCCTCCCGGTCATGAGCCACGTCGAGCAGCTGTGCGAGGCGTGCCTCGCCGGCAAACATCGCCGAGCCCGTTCCCTGCGACGGCCAAGTACCGCGCGACAGAGCCTCTTGAGCTCGTGCACGGCGACCTCTGCGGGCCCATCACGCCGGCGACACACGGCGGCAAGCGCTACTTCCTCCTTCTCGTCGACGACTACAGCCGGTACATGTGGTTGACCCTGCTGAAGACAAAGGACGAGGCGGCCACTGCCATCCGTCGCTTCAAGGCCGAGGCTGAGCTGGAGTCACGGCGACCACTACGTGTTCTCCGCACTGATAGAGGCGGGGAATTCACCGCGAACGAGTTCGCGGACTGGTGCGCAGAGCGCGGCCTCAAACGTCACCTCACCGCCCCCTACTCGCCGCAACAGAACGGTGTGGTCGAGAGGCGGAACCAGACGGTCGTTGGCGCCGTCAGGTGCATGCTCAAGGCGACGAGCATGCCGTCCCAATTCTGGGGTGAAGCTGCACACACGGCCGTTCACGTACTGAACGGTCGTACACGAGGAGCTTGGAGGGGAAGACACCACATGAAGCTTGGCACGGATTCAAGCCAAACGTGCATTATTTTCGTGTGTTTGGCTGCAGGGCGTATGCGAAGGAGACAAGGCCAAGTCTGAAGAAACTTGATGATCGGAGCAAGCCCATGGTCATGCTTGGATACGAGAACGGGAGCAAGGCCTATCGCCTGTATGATCCAACAAAGAAGAGGCTCGTTGTCTCCAGGGACGTCATCTTCGACGAGGGCACCAGCTGGGACTGGGGGGAGCACGGCGGCGGCGCGTCCACATTCACCGTCGAGAACTGGACCATGCCGATGACGGCATCGAGCGTGCCAGCTACGTCGTTGTCTCCGGCTCCAACTCCTCCGTCTCGGGCCACACCCGTGGCTGATGGGCCATCGAGCCCAGTCAGGCCCACGACTGCGAGCGAGACCCAGCCCATCCGCTTCGTGTCTCCACCAGCTGAACAAGACGAGGATAACCTCGACGCTGACGCTGACCCAGACGGCATCTACCGCTACCGCCGCGTTCTCGATCTGGTTGATCCCGACGCGGAGAATCCAGGGCGGGCGGAGCGCCTCCTACTCACCCCCACTGGCGAGCCGTCGACGCTCGCCGAGGCCGAGGGCGATGAGGACTGGAGGCTGGCGATGGTCGACGAGCTGGCCTCGATCGAGCAGAACTCCACCTGGACGCTGGTGGACCTGCCCGCCGGCCACAGGCCCATCGGCCTAAAGTGGGTCTACAAGCTGAAGCGCGACGCCGACGGCATCATCCTCAAGCACAAGGCCAGGCTCGTCGCAAAGGGCTACGTCCAGCGGCCGGGGATCGACTTCGATGAGGTCTTTGCCCCTGTCGCGCGCCTGGACTCCGTCAGGCTTCTGCTCGCCGTTGCTGCCCAATTCCAGTGGCAGGTGCACAACATGGATGTGAAGACAGCGTTCTTGAACGGGGAGCTGGGCGAGGAGGTGTACGTGAGCCAGCCGCCAGGATTCGTCGATGGCAAGAACAGCAGCAAGGTGCTGCGTCTCCACAAGGCACTGTATGGGCTCCGCCAGGCCCCACGCGCCTGGGACACCAAGCTCCACGCCGTCCTGGTATCGCTCGGGTTCGAGCGGAGCGCCTCCGAGCACGCCGTGTACACCCGTGGCAAGGACAAGACGCGGCTGTTGCTAGGGGTCTACGTCGACGACCTCATGATCACCGGCGCGTGCACCACGGCGATCTCTGATTTCAAGCAGCAGATGTGCGACAGGTTCAGGATGAGCGATCTTGGCCTGCTCACCCTGTACTTGGGCATCGAGGTGTCACAGAAGCCCGGCCACATCACTCTGAAGCAGAGCGCATTTGCTGCCAAGCTCCTCGAGAAGGCAGGAATGGCGGATTGCAATGGAGCACTAGTGCCGATGGAGCCAAGACTGAAGCTGTCCAAGCAGAGCTCCAATCCACCGGTCGACGTCACGCTCTACCGCAGCATCGTCGGCAGCCTCCGTTACCTGGTACACACGAGGCCCGACATCAGCTTCGCCGTCGGCATGGTGAGCCGCTTCATGGAGGCGCCCACCAGTGAGCACATGAGTGCTATCAAGCACCTACTCCGCTACGTCGCTGGGACAATTGACATCGGCTGCTCCTACACCTCAGCGCCTGGGGGAGCTCATCTGATCGGCTACAGCGATGCAGACATGGCTGGCGACATCGACGACAGGAAGAGTACCTCAGGTACACTCTTCTTCTTCGGTGACTGTCCGGTGTCTTGGCAGAGCCAGAAGCAGAGGGTGGTGGCGATGTCATCCTGCGAGTCTGAATACATTGCAGCGGCAACAGCAGCTTGTCAGGGAGTTTGGCTAGGCCGCTTGCTCGGTGATCTGCTAGGAACTGATCCTCTTGTCACCGATCTACATGTGGACAACAAGTCCGCAATTCAACTCATCAAGAACCCAGTGTTCCACGACCGCAGCAAACATATTGAAGTGCGGTACCACTACATCAGGAACTGCATTGAAGATGGCACTGTCGCGGTTCAGTTTGTTGGCACCAAAGATCAGCTCGCAGATATCCTTACAAAGGCGCTGGGCCGTGTTCGTCTCCAGCTGCTCCGTGAGAAGATCAAGGTCGTCAAGGTTCAGTAAGCGCACTGCATCTGCCTTAGGGGGAGATTGTTGCATAATTCAGAGCAGTGCTAGTGTGTTTCGTCAGACATAAGCAGGCTAGCTGCACTAGTTTCAGTTTTCAGTCTAGTTAGCCGTTTGTTTTGATTCAGTCAAATTAGACTTAGTCTAGCTTAGCTGCATTGGATGCTCGTGGGGATGGACACGACCTGTTCGTGCAGCTAACTTGTAGGGGTGATGGATCTGAGCGGTAGTGGGATGGCACTGCCCTGTAAGCTCGGGTGTTGATCCTATTTTCTAGCTAGTTTCAGTTGTAATCGATCAGCATAAATAGAGAAGGAGAAAACAGAAAATTTGCATGTTTTACGCAACACAAAACACCTGAGTCCATTGTTCTCTAACCACTGCGTGTGTTCTTGTTCGATTTTGCTCTGTCTCGATCCATTGCAGGACTTCATGAAACACAGAGCACTTTGCGAGAACCGGCGAATAGGAACATGTACAAGGGAGTGTCGACGGCGTACTCGTTGATCGTCATGTCCTACTGGACGCTGGCATTTAGTGGCTACTGGGCGTTTGGCTCTCAAGTCCAGCCATACATCCTGTCCTCCCTGACTGCTCCAGCATGGGCAATTGTAATGGCAAACTTATTTGCAGTGATTCAGATCATTGGCTGCTTTCAGGTAACTGTAACTAATAATGAACCTCTCAATTTTATCTAAAAATGACAAATCTCTAAATTTCATCAGATATTTTTGGTTAACCACCCAGTAATTGTGCTTCTTTCTAAAGATATACTGCAGGCCCACATACGCGCTCTTCGAAGAGCGCGTTCAGGCGAAGAAGAACACGGGGTACAGAGCACCGCTGTGGCGGCTGATGTATACCTCCGTATACATGGCGGCAATCACCCTTGTTACGGCGGCAATACCTTTCTTTGGGGATTTTGTATCAGTTTGTGGAGCGGTTGGCTTCACCCCCCTAGATTTTGTGCTGCCAATATTACTATTTCTGAAGGTTGGGAAGCTCCCAAAGAACCCGGGGTTGCAACGTGCTATCAAGACCCTTGGATCCACCGCCGCCGTCTTGTTCTCTGTCGTTGGAGCTCTCGCATGCATCGGCGCCATCAGAGCAATTGTGCTCCACGTCACGACCTACAAGTTCTTCCATGACATATGATTGTAGTTAATTAGTGTCCCACTGGCAGATGTCTGGTAATACGCAATACTACATACAGTACATGGAGAACTTTTAAGGCAAGTTATATTCTTCAGACATTTATATCAGGATCCAACACAAACATCTCAGGAAGATTAAAAAACATAACCCTATAATAATTTGCCTAAAATTAATTTGAAGGCCACAAAATCGACTTCCAGTTCTTGTTTTTTGGCTAAAGCTCTGCTTCTTTCATTATAGAATGCAGAAAGATGTAGTTTTTTTACTACAGAAAGAGGTAGTTACTTACAGGTCACAGAACTGACTCAGCTGAAGGCAAGCACAAACACATGAAGGATGAAGCTACACACCACACTACTCAGCAGCCTGTCAAAAAGCCAGGTCCAGCATTTGCACGGTTGCACCTCATCCCTAATGACAACAGCCAGGCTATCAGCTGCCTGTAATGCTCTTGTTTTGGATGATGCAGCATCCCCTTTCTTCTAAATATGCATGGCAACCTTGGCATCACGCTTAGATATCTCTTCATTTGGCCGGCTAGAGATTCTACTCCACAACGGTAGAATAGTGGGAGAAACGTTGGCAAACTGAACCACTCTCGGATGGGTACTCTGTAACTGAACCACTCTCGGATGGGTACTCTGTAACTGAACCGACAAACAGTGCAGAGTAGCCGTTTTCGAAGTTCGATCACGCAATCAATAGGAGTCATCATGTTGCCATCCTCTGAAGCCGATCCGCAGTCCAGTTGTTCTGCAAAAAAGGCAAATAAAGAACTTACATTGCCTTCAATCTCGAGAGACAACTCTCTCATGTTCTGGCTGCACAATGCAACCAAAGAACTGCGCTCCCTACGCCGAACTGGCAGAGTATTTTCCATTAGCCGGGGGGACGACATCCATCCGATATCCCGCCCGTGAGCGTCGCGCAGGCCTCGCGGCAATTGAAGGAGCCATCTAATGGGCCGATTTTTTCTTTTTTTGTTGTTCTTTGCTTTCTTTTATGTTTTTTTCTGTTTCTTTTAATTTGTTTTATTTCCGAAAATTGTTCAGATTTAGAAAAAGGTTTTCATATTTGAGAAAATGTGTGTGTGTGTGTGTGGGGGGGGGGGGGGGGAGCTAAGTAGGTAATGTGCACACTCGGCCCAAATAAAGGTTATCTTGATACCCGACCCAAAGAAAAATTGAAGTTTAAAGTTTTTTTAAGTAACAGTATATTTCATTAATATAAAAATAGGTTACAAAAGATTCTCTTCAAAATTAACAAAAACATCATGCTGACAAAATTGCCCTCTGAAAACTTTGCATAAAGACAGCCCCTACAAAGAAGAAAAAAACATAACTATTAGGGGTCTCTGCACACCCGACACTATCAGCCATTGCCCACCACCAGTGTCATACCACACGCGGCGAAGCACATATCGATGTGGCATGTCCCGGGATCTTCCCGTGTCTTCCTGGTCCCAGATCTGCCGCCTCCCGTCGACGAAGTCCAGAGATCACGCCAGATCCTCCATCCATGTACCACCTTCCCTGCTTCATGGTCACCATATTCAATCACACGCCGACACAGCTATCGGAAAGCTTTTGGACAAGTCGACACCACCACCTCGCCGACACTATCCATGAACCATAACGATGACGGCCGATAACCGAAAGGATCGGCAAGGAAACGACGCCATCAAGTTCGAGACGCCGAGATGAAGGATACCGCCGGTGTGGGGTGAAAGAGATATGCCCAACAGCTAATAATAATTGTTATTAACATTTGTTTCATAATTAATGTTTATAATTTTTTTATGCTATAACTACTATGTAAACTTAATAAATATTTAGAGGAAAACCCGTACGCACATGTAGAAACGTGAACAATGTACGCTAGTCTTTCCTCTTAGACTAACCTATTGGTTGCTTGATGACTCTGTTTTCCTGGTTATGGTAAATGGGGTTGCCGAAGTCACGCCAGATATAGGCGCGTGACTAACTCATTGACAGTTTTTTTTGCGAAACACAGTACAACGCAGACGCTCACATACACGCGCATACACTCACCCCTATGAATGCACATACGCACACCCTACCCCTATAAACATCTCCGAAAGACTGAGCCGACGGATCAGGTCTTGAGATTGACGAAGTCACCACTGGCGCCTCGCTAACGGCCTGGTGAGGTTGGGGTCGTTGTTCCGGCACCGCATTGGTGACCGAAGGTAAGGCTGCTGGCTTCACGGGCCTCGTGCTCGCTTTCTCCCTGCGCATCATCCGGCGTAGGCGACCAGGCACCATGGCCTCGTGCTCACTTTTTCCCTGCGCATCCTCCGGCGCAGGCGACCAGGCACCATCCTCGGCGCTGGTACTTTGTCTAGGATGGCTTGGCTGCAGCGTCGCCGGTGGGGTGGAGGTTTGACTGCCAATGGGGAAGGAGGTGAGCGGCTGGAGTTAGCAGCTAGGAGCCGACGCACCGATCAGGGGTCGAGGATGTCGCGTCAAGCACCAGGGCAGGGACCGACGGCAAGATTTGAGAAGGCGAGGACGGCAAGCCGGCGCGTGGCGGCGGCCAGCAAGAGAGCGCGGGGGGCGTGGCGAGCGTGGCAGTTATTCCCAACCGTTTTTTCGGTGGCAATCAGCTGTAAATACAAGCAAAAAAGGGCAAACGTGTCGGGAGTGATCTAGGACGGTTGATCAAATATTAAACGGTTCAAATTTAATGTATCAACGCAGCACAACACAAGTTTGTTCTTTTAATAGTAGTATAGATTAGGGAGCTCAACAACCGGACAGAACTGTGTCCATCTGGTTTTGCCCCCATTTTCTATTCTAACCAAGCATCACAAAAATCCTGCAAACGTGTTCATGTTTGAGCTCCCTGATCTACCTGTTTCCTCTTGTCCGAGGATCCCAGCCTCCCGGGAACCGGCGAGCAGGCAATTCTGCACTAAATGGCATATGGTATGATCTGGAATTTCAACTGCAGGTCTCGTTATCATCTAGTGCAGGCGCGTGACTACGTGTAGTCAACGAGACAACGATATTGGATATATCAGTCTTATACGTAGGCGGAATCTGCATCTGATTCGGAGGATATTCTCGGAGACGCGTTTAATCTTTCATCACGTCGCGTCACACAAGCACCCTAATCTAATCGCCAGATGCATCAGTAGTATCACGGGTGTCACAGAAGACTTGCACTCATTTGTTCCTGCCGTCCAAGACTTGTACGTAACGACGACTCCGGACAGCTTCTATGCAAGTTAGAAAAACAAAACTTCAGTAGTCTACTTTTTTTCGAGAGAGAAAAGGGATAATATTAATTTATAGAGGTAGTGTTACACTCCCGACCGATACGACCCTGAATTACATCCGGAGCTGAAGCTATCCACACATGGGTTCTATTTTCAATCATACCAAGTCTAGCTAAATCATGGCTGGCACCATTGCACATCCTAGGAATTTAGATATGGAGACAATACGATCAGAAGCAAGGAGCAGCCGGAGATCCTCAACTATTTGTGCTAGACACGATCCATCCTTCTCCTTGCTTGAAACCATCTTGGTGAACATACATTTCAGGGAACCTGTTACTGAAATTTATGTGCATCCCAGTCACTTCTATAAACCTTTGGATCAACATCCGACTATGCTCTCATCTAACTTCGTATGTTAAACTATGGATTAGAAATTGCACAAAAGTTGCATGGTTTAAGAAGTACAAGTTTAATTTATTTCGGTGCAATATTTGGTGACTTACATGTAAAAAATTCAGGCAACTAAGAATTAGCAAATCGGCATATTTTTAACATGCCCTACCCCCTCTTTCTCACATGTTGGCAATTGCATGTCATTTTTTTACTTTTCTCCTCCTTCGTCCTCCTTCCCAACTCCCGGCTACCCAATAATGCTCGCCCACTGCCGCAATCTTCATTTCTTCCTCTCGCCTTACTGATGTAGAGCTCTTCTCCGCAATTCTCATATCCTTGATCGACCACATCGATCCAACATGGCACTAAGCCAGATCCTTCGCCCCTCCCTCCCACCATGTTTGCATCTTGCTTCCCCTCGAACCCCCATCTCTCTGCAAGCTCCTTCTGCCTTGATCATCCTCCTCCTGCAACTTTGATGGTTTTGCCTTCAAAATCCTACCTACGTAGGAAGGCTATTGGATTAACTCGTATGTACTTGTATCTAAAACCAAAACTATGTTTGCTCTATTCATTAAAATTTTATCTGAATGTAAAACTATAGATTGGTCATGCATGAAGTAGGTTATCGTGCATTTCGTCAAGATGACCGCCATTCAATATGTAGGGTGAGACTTTTTCAGCTAGTGCCACATCGGACGAGACATGGATACGATTTTCCATTACACATGGGAAAACTTGAAGAAGGAGGAAGTTCGCATCGAATATTCCAAATGAACCCCTTGCTTCGAGGAGACTATTTTTTAAGAATTGAAAAATCTTCATTTTGACATATCAAATGATTTTGAGAACAAATATACAAGTACATCTAGATGTCAATTAATTATGTATGTCCACACACAAAAAATGCAAAGACCAAAGTAGAGTATTTTTTTTCCTATTGAAACCACATTTCCATATTTTCAATTCCTCGAAATACAACATATTATTTAACAAAATTATATAGTTTGCGGAATGCATCTATGTCTCAGTGCAAAATCAGTCCGAACTTTGTAAAAGAGATAAATGTTTTTTTAATACCGGGCTCTTTTGTGATTTTTGGGTACTCAATGTACCATCAATATTTTAAATTTCAAAAAACTAATTCAGAATTTTCTTTTGCAAATTCTAGTATTTCATTGAGTTGTTATACCAGAATTTCAAAAACTAAACACATGTATTAGTTGAATGTTTTCTTTCGGTGCATGGTTGGATTTAAAAGCAAGCATGCATGCTTAAATGTTACACATAGTCGAGTAATTATGTGAATACTATAAACAAAAGGACATGTGAGTAGCGCCAGATTTGCCTTTAAGGAGAGTACACTCGACTGACTTCAAAGAACAAATGATGTAAAACCAAGAACTACTAAATGATTAACTGTCTGAAAGCAACCCTGCGGACTTGGTCTCAGTGTATCAAGGAAACAATATAAAGGGATTGAACAAAGCAGCTAGTTCGGAGCATCGGAGGGTGAAGGAACGGAACCATCACCACCATGGCTCGCAACCAGCAGCCGAGGGTGCTGCAAGCGCTCGACGTGGCGAGGACACAGTGGTACCACTTCACGGCGATCGCCATCGCCGGCATGGGCTTCTTCACCGACGCGTACGACCTCTTCTCCATCTCCCTCGTCGTCGACGTCATCGGCCACAGGTACTACCGGTACCGAGGCGGCCAGGCGCCCCGCAGGGTCTCCGCCGCCATTAGCGTCATCGCGCTCTGTGGTACCGTGCCCGGACAGCTGCTCTTCGGCCGGCTCGGAGACAAGATGGGCCGGAAGCGCATCTATGGGGTCACGCTGATCCTCATGGTCGTCTGCTCCCTCGCATCCGGATTTTCTTTCAGCAAGCGTACTGGTAAGAGCGTGGTGACTGTCCTCTGCTTCTTCCGGTTCTGGCTGGGCGTCAGCATCGGCGTCGACTACCCGTTGTCGGCGACCATCATGTCTGAGTATGCCAACAAGAGGACCCGTGGTGCATTCATCGCCGCCGTGTTCGCTATGCAAGTATGTACGCCCGCAAAATTGTTTGCTTTCTTAATATAACTATCAAACTGCCCGTGCGTTGCAACGGGTTAAATAAAATCGCGTTGCAACATGTTAAATAAAATCACTTTTCATCAATCAACCCGCATAACCTAGGCTTTACCTATCTATATATATTCCTGAAATTCAAAAGCCTAAGCCTACTCAGATGCCGCTGTTCCCATAAATCGTCTAAGATATAATATCAAATGTACCAGTATCCTTAGTATCTTTCAAAGTTGTAGGTCCCGTTTAATTTTCATTATTAAGTAGATCACTTATTTGTCTTGACTGCCAAGTTCCTTCATCCACCCTAGCAACTTGATCTAGTCTCATTTGTATTCATAAACTGGTCCGTTGAGGACGCATTATGACAAGATTACCAAATGGATTTGAGTGACGGGAAAGTGAAAGGTGTAGATTGAATTCCTACTAACATGAGTTAAGCCTAATTTCTGTGATATCACCTGCTGCACGCAAGTTAGCTCGACTCATTGTCAAAGCTTAGTACTCCATGCTGAAGTAACAAGAAAACAAAAAGAGGTGAAGTAACCAAATTCCATTAGAAGGCGATTTCACTAAATATCTACATGAGACCACCGATTCAATTTTGCCCAGCGCAAGAGCGGACCAACGATCAATAGCTAGAAGTACAGAAGTAAGTGGAATTGCGCAAGCTCTGTTGGTCCAAATAGTAGTCTTGTAGTATCTCGAATAGTTCTAAACGATGTCGCTGCCTTGTCCTCGATGAATCTGACGGCGCCCTTGCGGAGAGAGGAGGCTCCCAGATCACTGACGCCGCAATGCTGGGCGGAGGGAGACAGCCTGAGAATCAGGTGCAGCAGGCTGGAGTCCGGCGTCCGGGCACAGACGGCTGGAGTCGCGCGGCGGCAGGCTGCAGACGGACGCCAGGAAGTGGCCGGGCAGCGGGCTGGTCGGTTTAGGTGTGGTCATCGTAGGTGCGCGAGTGCACGACTTGGTGAAGCTCTGCCAGCACGCTGGGTCGGCGAATCGGCCGAAGAGGCTGGCTGCTCCTGGCCGTGCTCGTTTGCGCCTACGCCGTGGCCCGCCTCATGTGGGAATTGGAGGAGGGATTGCTTCACAAGAATTGCGGTCGCTGGCGCCGATCCGGAGCAGGGTGGTTGCCTCGGGTCTCCCGCCGTCGGCCGCTGCGGCCGGCCGGCCGGGTCAGTCGCCGCCGCTCAAGGAGAAAGGAGGGAGGGGATCGATTGATGGTAGGTGGGGATAGGGATGAGGGGCTAAATGCAAAAGTTCCAATTTGTCTGGACTGCGGGTTGATTTCCTATTCCTCAGGGACTAAATTGAAAACGATCACGACATACGCGTACCATGTCGCTAGGCCGGATTATACAGTAGAGATTTGGACATGGTACTACCTCCGTGCAAATATATCACTTCCTATATGGCGTGCCGTCCCCCGTGAGAGTTTTCTATCTTTGACAACTAATAAAATATATGAAAACAAGTGCACACCTAGAGATCAGTGAGATTTAAATATTCGTGGGGTGACGCCAACCAAATCTTAGTTGCATTTCACTTGCAAATCGTGTATAACATGAATCACGATATAAATCTAATGGTCTGAATTTTTTTAGTTACAACCATGTATAACTAAAAAAACATAAGTCTTGGCCTCGACTGAGATATAGTTAATTTCCAGTCAACTGAGATTAGCAAAACCGTCCAAAGATGCATCTCGAAGACTGTATCTGTATCTACAACCTCCTGTATTTTCAAGCGGAGGAAGTGTCTAATTGTTTTTCTTTTGCAGAACTAAAGAAATGTCTAATTGAACCAATGTGATAAATTTGCTTCAAATACTTTATTTTGTAGGGTTTTGGTAATCTCGCTGCAGGGATCGTTGGCATCATCACATCAAAAGCCTTTGAGAAAGCTTCACCTGACGATATAGACTACGTTTGGCGCATCGTCCTCATGATCGGCGCCATTCCAGCGCTGCTTACCTACTATTGGCGCATGCAGATGCCGGAGACGGCACGGTACACCGCCCTCGTGGCCAAGAACACCAAACAGGCCACGTCAGACATGTCGCGGGTGCTCGGCATGCACATTGCACCGGAAGAAGAAGATGCTGCACTGGACAACGAGCTCGGCCCCATGGACGAAGACCAGTATGGCCTCTTCTCCACGGAGTTCCGTCGCCACCACGGCCTCCACCTCATTGGCACCACTGTCTGCTGGTTTGTCCTCGACGTCACCTTCTACTCACTCAACCTATTCATGAAGGACATCTTCACTGTCGTTGGGCTAATCCCCGGTCCCAACACCGACGACAACCAATTCACACTGATGATCCGCATCACCGGATTGCAAACCGCGGTCGCGGTCGGCGGCACGCTTCCGGGATACTTCTTCGCCGTCGCCTTCATCGACCGCGTCGGCCGCATAAAGATCCAGCTGCTCGGGTTCACCATGATGACGGTCTTTACACTCTGCCTCGCCATCCCGTACGACCAATGGATGGAACCCAAAAACAGAGTGGGTTTCGTCATCATGTATGGCTTCACCTTCTTCTTCGCCAACTTCGGGCCAAACACGACGACGTTCATCCTCCCAGCGGAGATCTTTCCGGCACGGCTGCGCTCGACGTGCCACGGCATATCTGGGGCAGTTGGGAAGGTTGGCGCCATCATCAGCGTGCTCGCCTTCTCCTTCATGGAAGGACAGTTCAAGGCCTTGTTGTTTGTTCTTGTTGGGTGCAATCTTGTCGGCATTGTGTTCACTCTCCTGTTACCGGAGACCAATGGGAAGTCCCTCGAGGAGATCACCGGGGAAACGGAAGAACGTCAGCACCACGATGATGAAGGTGCAGTAGTCGGTGTAGCCCAGGGCATACACGCACTACGGGAAACCCACGATACGCCGACGGCCAGAAGCCGTCGGGGTAGGCACGTTTGCCGTCGGCGTAGGCCTAGGCCGACGGCGGCCGTCGGCGTATCTCCGTCGGCGTAGCAGCCCGTCGGCGTATGGGACGTGGCATACGCCGACGGTAAAGCCGTCGGCGTATTCGTGACCATTTGGTCCATTTTAGATGACGTGGCAGCACCCTGTGCGCCTGGGAAGTTCTCTACGCCGACGGCAATGCCGTCGGCGTATCCTTGACCATAATTTCCAATTTTAGCTGCTTGTTGCTGCTGGTTTCTGGCGCATTTTAAATACAATTAAAATTGCACAAATTATAAAACACGACAGAAACATCACATAAAACATCACATATATATCCAAAATGACACAAACATGATTCGAATTCATACAAGCATTCATACAAACTCAAAATGACAGAAACATAGTTCGAATTGACACCCGGAACACCCGAACTAATCCTACATCTCGTGAGAGGTCGAGCCACCTATCTCTGACCGCGTGAAAATAGGCGACCGACCGCGTGGGCCAGTCGAACCACACAGGGAATCCGGAGAGCCACGGGACTGTGTGGTCTCACGCGACGAACCCGGCGAGGCACCACCAGTGCCATGCACCACGAGCGCGCGCGTCGAAGTCGGCGAGGCAAAAGCAGGATCAATGGGTGCATTCCTCGAGCAACTCGATCCCTACATGTTTGAGTCCAAGTTAGCAACTTGGAAAGCACAGCATGGCGGTAACAATTTGTTTGGCAAATAACTTACCGGTGTCGCTTGCTTGTATGTGCGAGCGACCGACTCCCTCGTTGGGCCGACGGGCGGGATCCCCGGCCTAGGTGGACGCGTAGGCAGCGCCTCCCGCTCTCCAGTGGCAAAAAACTTCTCGGTAGCCTACAAGATAGTTTAGATGTCAGGAGTTGTAGAAAAAGAAGGTTCAAACTAGAGGAAATGGGACTTGTCATATTTTGCAAATACAAAAGTTGAAACTTACAGCATCCTTCAACTCATTCCACTCCTCATACTCCTGGCTCTTCTGTACCCACAACTGATACTGTCTCTCATAGTCCGCGTAAGCGGCATCGAAGGCCGCCTCGAAATCAGCCTACAGTTTTAAAAGGGAACGCATCTCGTCAACTTAGCCACTTAGCTAGGAACGAATGTCGGAAAGAGAATGAAATTGAGAAAAACTTACATCGGGGCGAGCTCGGGAAGGCCGACGAGGCAGGACGGGAGGGTCGTCGGCGGTGAGGGTAGCCTTGACACGCGAGAGGCCCAACTCAGGAGTACGCGTGAGTACCGCACTAAGCATGAGAGGACGGCCATGCTCCCAACCGTTCCCGGCAAGGACCACCGCTCTCTCATCGGTGTCATGCCGAAGAGGGTTGTCCACAAACGGATTTATACCCTGGAACGTCTCGACGTATGCCTTTATCCCCTCCTTGGCAGTGCCGAAGTAATCGGGCTGCGAGGGCTGAGGCTCAGAAAAATTGGGCTTCTTCATCTTCATCCTCTCCCATGTTTGCATGTCCGTAAGAGGCTCCCCGAGATCGGCCTCCTGCAATGCCAAAGAAGTGTCATGCGTATCAAGTAGGAACATGAGGGGAAATAAATGAAGATTGTTTCATGTATATATATACCAGCTTTGCCTTGAAGCGATCATGGTTGCGGGCACCCGCACGATGTGTCCCCCCGCTCCCGCGGTTTAACCTGTTTCGCTCGCTCAAGGCCTTGAACTCGGGGTCCTCCCCAGCCCACCTAGACACCAACGCCCTCCACGCGTCATCCTTGCCATAGGCCCATGAGGGCTTAAACTGAAAAAACAATACTCATGTGAAGAACGGATAATGCAATTGCAACCTAGCAGCAACATGTAATCTCATTAACAATCTACTTACCGCCATGTAGTCATCTACGGTCACCTCAAGTGGGTTCTCCACAATCTCATGCTTCACCGCCTTCTTGTGTAACGTCTCAGTACTGAAATGATTGATGATGGTATGCTTTGCATTGTAGAACTGCTGTCGTGTCAACTTCCTACAAGCCCCCTCCAAAGTCCTGTCCGCATCGGCCCGCTGCTCAGGAAGTACCCTATAGAACCTCTTTAATCATGCACAAAAAACAAATTGTGAGAGCATGGTGGGGACATCAAGTATGAACGAAATTCGAAAAGTTCAACTTACCCAAAACTTGTTGATCACGGCGTCAGAACATTTCCCGCCGCTCGCGTAATTGGCGGCCTGATAGTCTACCCAATGGGTGGCTAGCTTCGTCGCGCCGTTGGGGACGGTACTGTACAAGCCCGGCCAAAACTTCCTAATCAAAGCTCCAATCAGGGTGTTAGGCACACGGGCTCCCGCAGGATGTATCCAGTTGCTGCACAATAATGAAACATTAGTACATGTCAAATTGTCCTGACCACAATGAAGTTACCATGTTCAAAATTAGTATATATAGTCACTTACTCTTTCCCATTAGGCGTAATGAGGATCTTCGCCTCCTCGGTAGCAGGTTCCTTGTCCTCATCAGGGACCTGGGATTCCCCTCGAATCCTTGGCTTCTTCGGCGGCGCGGAGGACCCCGCCTCCAAGTCCGTGGAGGGGCCCGGCCCCACGTCCGTGGAGGGGCCCGTCTCCTCCGAGTCCGTGGAGGGGCCCGTCCCCACGTCCGTGGAGGGGCCCGCAGAGGGTATGTCCGAAGACACGTCGCCCCCACCTCGCCCTCGTCCTCCCTCACCTCGCCCTCGTCCTCCACCTCGCCCTCGTCCTCGTCCTGCACCTCGTCCCCTCGGAGGAACTGGAGCATCGGCACCTCCCCCTCCTCCAGCATCTCCACCCTCACCTGCATTGAGAAAGGGTGAACAATTAAGCATAAAGACATGAACAAATTAAGAATTGCATCATCACCTCTACTCTCACCACTGTCAGACAGGTAACGCGGGTTCGGAATATGTTCTCTTCCACTTTTACTAACTTTCTTCTGGCGCATCTTCTTCACCAAGGAGGCCGATGATTCCTTGCCTTGGCTCATCTTGGTCAATCACCTGCAGGAATAGATCTAAGCATTCAGTTCAATCCTCAAATGCATAGCAGTTATTCACCTAGGCAGTCAGACAACAAATGATACATGCACCTTATTCATAGTATATATGTCTAATGCTCTGTAAATTAAATCTCTGTTTTTCTTATATGAGGCATTTCCTCCTATTGGCAATAAAATAGCAGCTCCGGCTACTTTCGAGAAAAATGGACTTGCACATACATGCAAATCAGAATGGATAGAGCATAATTAAATATGACACCAATGACATTAAAGTGCTAACGGAAGGCTGTTTAAAGTGATACATATGGTTCCGAAATTCCTTGCCAAATTTGCACCATATGGTCTAAAGTAAGTGTGCAGTACGTTTTTTCCACTGTCTAAAGAACGCAGCAACAATTCAAAATTCAGTTGTAATCTTCAGGAAGCACTGCTTGCAGCCATTGACAACAATTTCCTAGAGCTTTTCCTGCATTTGTTCTAATCTAATAAATCTTAGCATTTCAACCACACATCAGAACGAAATCCTAGCCTAAGGACTAACTGTTTTTGCAGCTGGACCGAAGCTAAATTGCAACAGCAAGAAGCTAACCCTAACTCTAAAGCACACCAGAAGAAGAAGTAGTGGTGGTGGTACCTTGTGGTCGGGCTGAGTTGAAGATACGGCTCCGGCGAAGGCCAGCACCGGGCGCCGCGTCGTCCTGACGCCGGTCCAGCAAGGGGGGGCAGCGGAGGCGAGGCAGCACGGGCGCAGGCGGGCGGCGGAGAAGAGGCGGGTGATGGGCTGCCACGGGCAGTGCGGGTTGGGGCGGCGCGAGACCGCGCTCGGGGAGGGGGCACGCTCCGAGGCGAGGCGCTCCTGCTGTGGTGGCTGGGAGAGCTTGAGGTGAGGCGCTCCTGCTGTGGTGGCGTTGGGGGCGGCCGGAGGAGGTGGTGGTGTTGGGGGCGGCCGGAGGAGGTGGACTGGAGGTGGTGGCGTCGGGGGCCGGAGGAGGTGGACTGGAGGTGAACGGAGGTGGTGGCGCACGAGGTGGGGAGGGCGCGAGGTAGGGCGGCGGCGGGCGAACGGGGTGCGGTGGTGGTTTGGCTTGGCACGCGCGGGGTGGGGGAATTGGGGATTTGGAACGCGCGGGGTGGGGTAAGAAAATTCCACCAAGCCTACGCCGACGGCTTGTGAGCCGTTGGATCAGCGGTTGTTTCTTTCGAGCGCTTGTGAGCCCTTGGATCAGGCAGAAGCACACGGATCGTGTGTTTCCTTCCAGTGCTTGTGAGCCGTTGGATCAGCGGTGTGTTTCTTTCGAGCGCTCGTGAGCCCTTGGATCAGGCAGAAGCACACGGATCGTGTGCTTCCTTCCAGTGCTTGTGAGCCGTTGGATCAGCGGTGTGTTTCTTTCGAGCGCTCGTGAGCCCTTGGATCAGGCAGAAGCACACGGATCGTGTGTTTCCTTCTAGTGCTTGTGAGCCGTTGGATCAGCGGTGTGTTTCTTTCGAGCGCTCGTGAGCCCTTGGATCAGGCAGAAGCACACGGATCGTGTGCTTCCTTCCAGTGCTTGTGAGCCGTTGGATCAGCGGTGTGTTTCTTTCGAGCGCTTGTGAGCCCTTGGATCAGGCAGAAGCACACGGATCGTGTGTTTCCTATCATAACACAACCAATCAAAAAAGTCCACTGGGCTACCCCGTTTCGACGCACGTCTATGGGGTAGACGGAAACGTTAGGGTTTTTGTGTTAGGTTAGTCCATTGGGGCTTGTCACGTTACCATGGAACATAAGAAAACTAAACTAGACTTTATTTGTGTTAGGTTAGTCCATTGGGGCTTGTGAAACCAACTTTTATCAAAATTAATCGAAACGGAGTAGTGGCAACTAAGATAGAACAAACTTGGGTACATAGACGAATGACAACAAACTTGGGTACATAGACGAATGACAACAAACTTGCACTAGTAGGAATGTGCTTATAGCCACCAGTCTACATCTTTATTTAATCCATAATACATCACGAATAATGTAACTAACTTTTGCCGGGTCCTAAGCTGCGAGGTGCTGAGCGGCCGGCGGCTTGCACCCAAAGATAAGGAACCATCACTGGGGCAATACTCACATGAGGAGGATCCCTATGAAGTGTATACCACATATTGTCATGCACCGCTTGCGTATCCAACCTAACCAGGTAGCGACGGACGTGCTCGTCCTCCTCTCTGATACGGCGACGCACCTCCACCTCGGGGGCCGGCGGCCTCTGCACCGAGGCTGGCCCACGCGACGGCCACCAAACAAGATCCGGGTCGACGACGTCACCCGGATTCCTCACCAAACTACTCGTCCCGGAAGACACCTCCCAGTGCCAGCCCGGCGGAGCCCAGTCCCGGACACTGCCCGTGTCCAACAAATGGCCGGTGGTCATCATCGATTCCCGCCGAGATCTAAAAAAATGAGTGGGGAATTTGATCAAATAACTAAGGTGCGTGCAACCTAGGTACGTAGGTGAGGGAGAGGGCAGCACCTTGGCATGGCGGACGGCACACGCGGTGGTGACGCCACGGGAGAGTGATGAGGGATCAGATATCAGTTTAGATGTGCTATGCCAATGGAGGCCATGACTACATATATATAGTGAGAAATGGGCTTCTGAGTTGTAGTATGCCCAATCAGGAAGAACCACACGGATCGTGTGTTTCCTTCGTGTGCTTCTGAGCCGTTGGATCAGCGGTGTGTTTCTTTCGAGCGCTGGTGAGCCGTTGGATCAGGAAGAAGCACACGGATCATGTGTTTCCTTCGTGTGTTTCTTTCGAGCGCCTGTTTCCCGCCAATTCTCCCCTTTCGGGCGAACCGGATGGAATCGTGTGTCGATTTGGGGTAGACTTTGGTTTCTCATGTTCCTATGGCCTAACATAACACAACCAAGCAAAAAAGTCCACTGGGCTATCCCCTTTCGACGCACGTCTATGGGGGTAGACGGAAACGTTAGGGTTTTTCCAGCGGATTCAGGGTTTCACCGAAGCGGGGCCCCGGAGCGTCGGAACCACACCCAAACCTAGCTTGTGACATACCATATGTATAAAAGTGTGTTGTGTGTTGTAAATGTGCAAGAATCTACTCCTAGGTGTGACCGACATCACCGGCTTCACTTTCTCTCTAGTGAGTTTCTGCACTTAGAGGTGAAAACTCCCCTTTCGGGCGAACCGGATGGAATCGTGTGTCGATTTGGGGTAAACTTTGGTTTCTCATGTTCCTATGGCCTAACATAACACAACCAAGCAAAAAAGTCCACTGGGCTACCCCTTTCGACGCACGTCTATGGGGGTAGACGGAAATGTTAGGGTTTTTCCAGCGGATTCAGGGTTTCACCGAAGCGGGGCCCCGGAGCGTCAGAACCCTACCCAAACCTAGGTTGTGACATACCATATGTATAAAAGTGTGTTGTGTGTTGTAAATGTGCAAGAATCTACTCCTAGGTGTGACCGACATCACCGGCATCACTTTCTCTCTAGATAGCCAGGAAAAGTTTTTATTTGTTTTACATGTATATGTTGTAGGGTTGGGTTCTGGAAAACTCAAACCGTTATTTTACGGGGGTGGGATACTGAAATTGGGAGGGCAATTATAGGTCCAATATATATAAATTACAACTACATTAAATATTATATAGAGAAATAAAGAAATGAATATTATATACGAAAATAAATAAATAAAAACTACTAAACGCCGACGGCAGCCGTCGGTGTTTTTATCACGTGTACGCCGATGGCAGTACCGTCGGCGTATCAACGACGCTGGACGGTTCGCGTTATGCCGCCCTTTGTACGCCGACGGGATTTAGAACGCCGACGGCAGCCGTCGGGGACGTAATTCTACGCCGACGGCGCTTCGTACGCCAACGGCCTGTTCGTCGTCTGCCCAAGCCCGTGCTGTACGCCGACGGCCCCGACATTTGGCCGTCGGCGTACAGGACGGCCGTCGGCGTTTTGACGGTTTCCCGTAGTGACGCGGTGTCTACTTAATTAGTTAACCTTGTTGATTGATCAGTCTAGATCCTTTTTTTCTTTTTAAAGATCCAATGGGGCGTCATGGATGTGTATATGTTGCATTAATTTGGTGAATGTTGTGTACTTGTGACACGAATGTAAATTGAGAATTTGTATTACCCGAAAATGTATTGAATCATCATCAACTCCTTTGTTCCTTACTTCCTTAGCAGCGTTGAAGTCCAACAACTCAACACGGTATGTACTCAGTACCTCTCGCGTCTTCCCACCTCCAGCCGACTTTAGGAAGCAAAACCCAAAATCACGTTGCCGCGGCTCTATGTTGGATCATGAAACTATATTGGATCATTTACAAATCTATGTTTCCTAACTTCGGATTTTCTACAATTTAGAAAGATTTTTATGTCGAGGAAGATAGAACAAAAGAAATACTAAATGCATCCTAGTGTCATATTGATCACGATCAATATTTGAAACTTGGTGCAAATCATATAAAAAGTTTTAAAATTATGAAAAAATCATACATGTGTTATAATTGATAGGGAATAAATGATGAACAAAGTAAGATCTTAACGTGGAAAACCCCTTCCAAGTAGGAAGAGAAAAACCTTAGGCGTCAGCTAGCAAAACTTTACTATATCCGGAGAGCTTACAACAGTGGCGGCGCTAGAAACTTGCAAGTGGGTATTCATGTGTATTTATTTTGCCAAATTCATCGGTGTTTTGTAAAAATAATCACTATTTTACCAAAATCGTGGCTGTTTTGCAACAATCATGGGTATTCACATGCATACATAAGAATACCCCTAGGTTACAACCGTCGGAGATTTACAACATGCAACTTCCAGGAAGCGGCTTACAAGAGGTATATAGAGAGCCGGAACCCTACGTCGGCAAAAAACCAAGTCGGTAACGATCCGTACAGATCGACTCGGCACAAAACTCCGGCGACGGGGCTCGCTCCACTCATCAGAAGTTAGCCTTATCTTTATATCAATTTGGATCACAATAGAAAAAAACATATAGAGTAGACAAGGACACACATGCGGATTTTAGCAAATGAAGATCCATTTTTTTTGTGTTCATATGATCAGATCCAAAAGATACATGACTGCCACACTGTATGTGTTTCCAGAGTTATGTGATAGCCCTAGGAAATGTTGTGCTAGATATGCAGTTATGGTATTCGTCCTAAATGAAACCTTTCTTAACCATCCTTTTTTGTATAACATACCAGCTAACAAATTTTGCTTTTACATGCTCGTACCTGAACGAATATTTGTTCTAGATTATGGTGGCTTTTGTCAACCATCTTCTTCCAGGACCTTTCAATGGTCAACGAAAATCTTACATAAATGGTTAAGATCGGGTGTGCATGAATGATTGCTTTGTCTCTATTTTTGGTTCCAAAGCCATTTTTCTAACATAATCTATTTTTTCCTAAGCAACCAGATCCTAACACAATCTAATTAATAGTAGCATTTCTTATCGGATGAAAGTACACAATGTAAATTGTACAAAGCTGTCGTGTCTCGGGTCACGGACACCGGGAGTAGTTGATACCCCTTTTTAGGTTCGGCACGGGGCGCAAAGTAGGCTGGAAGACGCCTTACCCGGGAGTAAGGACGCCAAGTTCTTCGTCGAGGAGGAGAGAGCAAACAACACAGCAGGACACACGGAGTTACCCAGGTTCAGGCCGCCCGAGGCTAAAAGCCCTACTCCTGCATGTCTGGATTGAGAGGTTCATCATGGTGTGGTGTACAAGGGTGTTCTGGGTGAACCCGGCAGAGTTTCGGCCGGAGGTAGACGAAGAGCAGATCCTGCCCTGGGGAGATCACCTCTCTCTCTACCTTCCGAACCCTAGTCTAGTCTTGCCTGAGCTCTAGCATGCTTCTCTTCTCTTCCGTCTTATCCTTTTCTTTCCTCTCCCCTCGGTGCTATGGTCCTCCTTTTATAGGCTAAGGGGATCCGACATGGGCACGCGAGAGGCATGAGGGGTCTTGGCGGGAAAACCCCTCGGTGGTCCTTGGAGGAGACGTGGCACTCTCTCCTCCAAGCATTCTGAGGAGGGCGGCGTGGTCGTCCGCCCTTGGAAAAGGTGGGACGGACAAAGCCTGTCTGCCCCACCAACTGCGCTCGTGGCAACGTCACCAGGGCGCGGCCTTCATCTTGGCGCCCAAGTCTTCCACCAGCTTCGGCGAGCTGGCGATCTTATCCTCTCGGTGGTACGGATGGATACCCGGGGGCACGCCTGGCCTCCTGCCGGGCGCACGGACCCGCGGGTATCCGCCTGGTTCTCCGGGCGAGGGGGTGACCCGGAAGGTCACCTGGTGCTTAGCCGCAGAGACTTGCTGTCGAACTTGTCGGGTGTCCTTGAGGCAGATGGGCTAACCCATCTGCTGTACTTGACTCCTTGCCTTGTCCATCTTCTTGGTGGGCCCCTAGTGGAGGACCCACTTTGGCAGCATCAGGGGAACCCCATGTTCCACTGCTGCGACAGTAGCCCCCGGGCATGGTCCCGGCGGCTCTTGCTTCAGTTGCTGCCGGGCTATGGCCAAAGAGTTGGCCAAAGTGGGTACCCGGCCTTGCTTCGGTTCCATCAGCCGTTGCGATGGTCTTGGAGTTATTCCGCTCGGGGGAATAACTGAGTTTGCCTCCTCGATTCCCGCTGCGGGGAAGCTGTGAAGACGGTTGGAGAGAGAAGCTCCGCGCGCTATAAAAGCGGACGAACGCCTCGCAAGTCCCCATCTTCTTCTTCCTTGACCCATCTATCCCTTCCCAGCCAACACTCCAATGGCGAGAGAGGAAAGAGAGGGGTGGGACGTCCTCGTGCTTCGGCCCCGACGGAGAGAAGCTCCGGTGGCCGCGGAAGCGCCGCCTCAAGAGGGCGAGCGAAGCGAGGCGGTGGAGGTAGAGGAACCGTGAGATGCGGAAGAACTCCTTCTCCGCCCCCACGGGCTGCAATCCACACGAGCTTCGCGCCCTTCGAGTTCATCCTGGACTCGCGCAAGATCCGCAGCCGGATTGACCTTCCGGACTCCTTTGCGATGGCGATGGAGAACATCAGGCCTCCGGGCTTGTGGCTGCAGGTGGAAGGCTGTCCAATGGCCCCTCCTGGATCTCGGTGGAGTACACCGTCGACGACTTCCATGCTCCTTGGTCAGGGGTGGAAGTCATTCGCTCGCTCCCGCCGCCTGACCCGGGGGCAATACCTTGCCTGCAAGTATGACGGAGACGCCACACTCGCCGTGAAGATCTTCCGCGCTGCAGGAGGGCGCGTGGAATGCTGCGCCGAGAGTGAAAGCAGCAGCAGCTCCGGCTCCTTCGACGAGGATGAAGATGAGGAAAACTCATCTAGCGTCAAGGCCGAGGAGAGCTAGCTTTCCTGAGGCGAGGAGCTTCAAGTCGGCGGTCCTGAAGATGTCCTTGACCTCCTTCTTGGCCGCCTCATCGACGTACTTCTGGAAGTAGCGTCTTCCATTGTACGGTGGTGCTCCTCGCGCGCCGGGAGCCAATCTTTTTGTTTGTAAAAATTAGCCCCGCTGTAGATCTTGAAATGAAGAAGAACTTGTTCTCCTTTTTGTCTCTTGGCCGATGTGAATGGGAGCGGTTTTTCGCCAAACGCGCCCCATTAACGCGGCAGCCGTAGCGCCAAGGGGTAGGTGGAGCGGGAGGCCTATAAAAGGCCCTCCAGACTCCAACTCCCTTGACACATCTTCTCGCCTTGCTCCTTTCTCTTCCCCCCCATAGATCGCAGAGCAATGTCTGGAGAGGAGGAGATGTCCTGTCCGACGTGTCGACGGCGGAATCCACTTTCCGAGGCGCGGTGGAGACGCCCACGGGAGCGGAAGCCCGAACCAGGAAAGGACGAGGTCGTTCCCCGACCTCGGGTCTCCTTGGTTTTCCCAGCGGTGGGGAACATCGCCGGTTCTGCCGCCATGGAAGCGTCGGTGGCGCTGGCGACCCGGAAGGACACCATCAAGATGAAGTTGTGGAAGGAGGCCGCAGGCAATCCGAGATTGATCCGCCTCCTCTGCGACCTTGACGATGTTTTCAAGGTAAAGTTGCCTTGGTTTGGCAATACGATCCTTGGGAAGAGCCTGCGCCTTGACTCGATCTCTTTCCTTCGTACAGGATGAGGAGGACATCATGGATAAGTTCGTGGACCACGTGCACCTCCTCTGCAGCCAGCATGTGCCGGGGTTCGCCCGGAAGTTCCCCGGCCCGTGGGACCCCTGAAGATCCTGCGCGAATGCCCTCCTTCATCCCAGGCGTCCCCGGGAGTCCGGAGTTCACCCGGCAGGCGAAAACAGAACAGAAGACAAGTCTGCACAGCCAGTGACCCTGGACTGGCCTTAGTAGCATAGGCTTGTTATGTAATCAAGAAGTTGCACAACTGAATGTAATTCAAATTGTTTCAAATTTAAATTCAGATGAATGCAACCTAGCCTCAACTCCCGGGGTCATGTCCCAAATCTTCCTTTGCACTAACGCTGTCAAGTTTCAGAGGAGGTCCCTTAGGTGCCAGATACCCTGACTGTTCCGCACACAGTAGTGGTACCCCTAAGAGCGCTATACCTTCCGGGTGTCTGACTCCACTGTCCACAGGTACTTGGCCAGAGGGAAACGGACCGTTCGCTGGGGTGGTAGCATTACCCCCGCAAAGGCTCTCATCAACTGTCAAGCATGCGCAGGTCGATGGTATATTGACTCCGAGCGAGATGTTATGCCTAAGTGCAGGATGCTGATGCAAGGACTTAGCTTTTTTTCTGCCGCGTCCTCGATCCATCCTGTCCCTCCCGGGTATCCAACTCCTTAACCGCTTTCCACCGTCAGCTCCTGTCCCGGGAAGGCGCTGCACACAACAAACTTTCAGTAGGAAAGAATGGACCCTCTTTTCATGTCGAGATAGTGTTTCATCCGGAGCAACCCCAAGCAAAGTTGAATGTGCATTTCTGTGCTTAGGTTCGTTAAAACACAGCACTGCCCGTTCACTCCTTTCCGCGGCAGTACGGCACGATCGGGTGGCAGTGCCTACTGATAGGCCACTCGCGCTCGACCCGTCAGCCACCGGCACCATGTCAGCCCCCTGCTTGGGGGTTGTTACGGATAACACACATCTCGACATAAATTGAGGCTCACGGAATTGAAACACTTATCTTTTATTTCTTGGCGATGACTTCTTACACCCTATTACAGAACACTAGCCCCTTGGGCGTGCTTAGCGGATTCGACGTTTGGCGATTCATGTTCGTAATTAGGGGTAGAACTTGCGGAGATTCTCGATGTTCCAGGCGTTGCCTTCCGGCCTGCCTTTCTCGTCTTCCAGATAGACTGCTCCGGGTCTCAGTGTATGAGTAACCCGGTAGGGTCCTTCCCACTTGCTTGACATCTTGTTCAAGCCCTCGAGATTTTGCATCTTGCGGAGAACCAGGTCTCCCTGCTGTAATTCCCGGGATCGAACATGACGCTGTGATACCGGCGCAGCCCTTGCTGGTATCGAGCAGACCGCAATGACGCCCGACAGCGCATTTCCTCCAGGATGTTAATGTCATCGATCCTTTGCTCAGCTTGGGCATCTTCATCATATGCGAGTACCGGGGGATCCGTGCCTTAGCTCTGTTGGCAGGACAGATTCAGCTCCATAGACAAGGAAGAAAGGTGTTTCTTTGGTGGCTCGGCTTGGAGTTGTTCTGATGGACCACAGTACACTGGGTAGGTGATCAATCCAATTTCTCCCTTGTTCTCCAGCTTGTCAAATGCTTTGGTTTTCAGACCTCTTAGGACCTCCGCATTGGCTCGCTCCACTTGACCGTTGCATCTTGGATAGACACTGATGCAAAGCACACCTTGATGCCCAATTCTTCACAGAAGCTGAGGAAGGCTCGACTTGTGAACTGAGTGCCATTATCCGTGATGATTTGTTGGGTACTCCGAAGCGGTAGACAATCCCCTCGATGAACTTGATGGCGGCCTGGGCCGTCTGGCATGGTACTGGCATTACTTCAACCCACTTCGTGAACTTGTCGACAGCCACAAAGAGGTATTCATGTCCGCCAACTGACTTTAACAACTTGCCGACGATGTCTAGCCCCAGACGCAAACGGCCATATATTGGGATTGGTTGCAGTGCTTGAGCTGGCTGATTGATGTTCTTCGCGTAGTATTGGCAAGCTTCGCAGGTCTTGACCATTTGCTCGGCGTCGTGCAGGACTGTTGGCTAGTAGAAGCCCTGGCGGAAAACCTTCCCCGCCAATGATCTTGATGCAACATGACTTGAACATGTGCCCTCGTGGATGTCTCGTAGAAGTACTTGGCCTTGTTCTTGTGGTATGCAGCGGAGCCTGACTCCGTTGTCGCATCGCCGGTAGAGCTCGCCGTCGATCAGACGTAGATCTTGGCTTGACGAGCCACCCGCTCGGCTTGTGATCATCCTCCGGCAGAGCATGCTCCGTCATGTACTTGACGATGTCCAGGGCCCGGGTGGGTGGGTTCTTTCCACCGGCAACCATTTGACCAAGGAGAAGCATGGCTTCCCTTGGTCTCGGTCCTGTCGGGTCTTGCGCGCCTTCTGGGCTGGTTTCCCGGGTTGTCGAAGTAGACGGGTCACCAGCCCCCAGTGTCGATGTAGACCTTGTCTTGAGCCTCTCGGGAGACACAGAGGGTTGCCGGAGCACCTCAATGTATATCCCGGGAGGTACTGGTTCTCGCTTGGAAGCCATCTGTGATAGCTCGTCCGCGGTCCTGATGTACGGTGCCATCTACGGGCAAGCGTATCCTTGTTCACTTGTTTGATGACTAGCTGAGAGTCACCCTTGACGATGTGCTTGGTGATACCGAGGCCAACGGCAGCGCGAAGTCCCGCAAGCAGGCCCTCGTACTCGTCGTGTTGTTCGAGATATTTTCCTTGTACTGCATCTGGACGACGTACTTCAGACGATCTCCTGTGGGGGAGACCAAAACGACTCCGGCGCTTCCTGGCCCTTGGTGTAGGAGCCGTCGAAGTTCATGGTCCAACGTCAGGATCTTCTTTCCCGGGAAGGCTGGATTCCTCCACCGGGTCGTCAAACGCTGTCTCGGTCCACTCCGCCGTGAAATCAGCCAGCGCTTGACTCTTCATGTTGTTCGTGTGCTCGAACTTGAGGCCGAAACCTTGAAGCTCCATGGCCCCACCAAGAGACTCGCCCGGTGGCGAGGGGATTCTCCGGCGGATCCTCAAGGGGTACTTGGAAACCACGGTGATAGGGTGGCTTTCGAAGTAGGGCCTTATCTTGCGAGAGGCGATGAGGATTGCCTGCAACAGCTTCTGCATCATGGTGGTACCGCTCCCGGGCGTCGCGCAGCACCGAACAGATGAAGTAGCAACTACAAGAAATATGCTAACTTGTGACCTCAATACTGGTCACAGAAATGGTCAGAACTGTCATTTGTGACCTTTTTGTGACCAAAAACGATTGGTCAAAAGATGAGCGTCACTAATGGCAGTTTGCGACCTTTTTTAGGGATTGGTCATAGACAATTGTGACCAAAACAAAAGGTCAAAATTCTATGACCAATTGTTTTGGTCACTACAAATCTAGCCAGTCCACGTCAGATCCAACGTGGCTGAGCTGATGTGGCGTAGCTGACGTGGCAAGTCCCAGTCAGATCCAACGTGGCCGAGCTGAACGTGGCAAAATTGTGACCAAATGGAATGGTCGTAAATCAGAATCAGCCCAGTCCAGTTCAGCCATCTAAATGGGCCTGGCCCAATAACACGGCCCATTTAACATACTTTTTTCACAGATTAGTTTTTAAACGGCTATTTGGGCCCAGCCCAACAGTTTGGCCTTTTAATTTTCTGGGCCATGGCCTTTTTGGATCAACAATATCAGAATTTCTTTTTGATATATGCGAAATTTAATTATATGGGTCCCAGTTGTCAGGTTCATATATGTGGCGATCAGATTCAGTTATATAGGTCCCAGATGCCAAGGTCATAAACTTCATAATTCAAATTGACAGTAACAGAATAAAAATAATTTAAATTGACAAACAGAATACACAAAAAAAACTTCAAATAACAGTAGCCAGATTCAGTATGGAGCTCCTGCTCTACAGATAACACATAATACAATGGAAATCGAAGTTACAGAATACACAAAAAACATCTAGATACTATACAAGCTCTACAAGTGCTATCTTCTTCAGCATGGAGCTCCTGCTCTTGTCATATTGACTCATTGGATGACCAAAGTAACATCATCATGCCTTCCACGGCTCCTGTTACATGAACAAGCAGAGAATTATCAAAAAAACTGGAGCCAATATTATGAACATACCATTCAAAATGACATAGTTCGTTAGAATGATAACGCAATTTAGCTAGCACCATGCTTTTTGTTATCCAGCTAGTCAAAATGAGATATCCATACAAGAAAACAGAACAACATAATATGCATAGCTCCAGTGCAGGTCCTGCAACTAATTTCACTGCAAACATTGCCCCTATACAAAAAGACCACTACCACGACCATCCATTCAAATGGCAGGATCAAGACTACTAGTCAGCACACACATACTAACATCACAAAGGCATGAGAAAATAATGACAATTTCTTATCCAGCCAGCTGTAACCAAATGCCAACATTATAATTTATTTGTAATCACAGAGTAGATGTAAAATTTATCTATACATGTAGCAAGATCTCTCTATTTCCCAGGTTTCATCATTATGATCTCGATTAACAGATGAAGCAAGCAATCAAGCATCACCATATCGTGAGAGAAGAAATAGAAGATTACCGATCTGGGGAAGCAGAGTTTGATTATGAAGGCTATTTCTGGTGCCAGCTTCACCTCATTCAGACAAGCGACTCAGGACGCCACTAGACCTCCTGCATCCAGCGTTAGAGAGGGCAGTCTTGCGTCCTCTGCACCACTTGTGCACTGAAAAAACATTAAAGAAACAAATACGTTAGATAGGATAACACAAGTGGCTGTTCATGGTTCTCTATTAATATCATGATTGTTGTTTGTCATTATTTCACATTATGAATAAGCACATTAGAAACATCAAATCTCAAGTGAATAAATTAATCTAGCATAAGCACATTAGAAGCACATTAATGTATCCATCATTAACAAAGAAATGGTTTGTATCAATGAATGTACGAATAGGTCAAGAAACGTATATGCCTAAAATGAGATACGCATACAACAAAACAGAGACAATATGAATTTAGCTAGTGGAGATAACAGTGCATGTGCTAACAATAATTTGAGTACTCCTTAGTCTAGTGGAGCTAATAATCCAACTATAGAAAGCAAGCAACTTGCAATATTTCTGAAAATTACGGAAACAAGCAAGAAATGACTTATGTTTTCATTAGCGTCTTGCAATATTTCTGAAAATAGTACAAGATTCCTGAAATAGGTTGGGTTAGTTAGAGGTGCATAAGACATAATGCCTAACAAGAATTCTTTACACCAACACAACGCAATGACAGTACTGCCTCCAATCCTTGCAAGCCAAGATTAGAACCCTAAGCACGAAACATATTTGACTCCTCCACAATGAACACATACGGGCATGGGCACATCGAGGCAAAGCTAGCAGAAATATGAACAAAAGGGGATCTGGCCGAGGAGACGGACCTGCGACCTATCTGCGTGACGGAGCGCGATCCTGGAGACGGGGAGGGTCGTGTTGTAGACGATGGCGTGGTAGATGCACAGGATGAGGGTGAATCTGGAGAGGACGCGGCGTCGGCGGTGAGCCTCGGGTGGACGAGGTTGGACACGCTGGATACGTGCTGGGCACCACTCCTTGATGTGCGCCTTGGCTCGGTCGTCGTAGAGCTCGTCGGTTAGCTCAAAATCATCATGGACGAAGGCCTCCGTCGCCTTGCACTCCAGATCGGACGTGGCGACGGCCATGGCGGGTTGCACCGTGCTCCTTCCCTACACCAACCGGAAGACATGTCCAGGACGAATCATGATTTGAGAGATGCTTGCGGTTCAGAAAGAAAGATAGGAAGAGACTCGCGCTGGCTCGACCTGCAGATGAGCGACTGCTCGAAGACGACGTCGAGGACGAACGCGCAGACAGAGGAGTCGGAGCCGCCCATCACTGTAGCGCAGGACGTGCGGCCAGGACGGCAGATCCGGCGTTGTCGGCCACAGATCGATGGAATTCCGCGAGAGCACGGTGGGCTGCGGATCTGGCGTCGAGGGTGCCGGATCTGGCGTCGAGGGTGTCGAGGTGGGTAGGGAAGAATGGGGGTGGCGGCGGCGGCGACTTCGATCTGAATCGAGGGAGAGGGAGAGAGAAGGAAGGGGGTTGGTGAGTGGGTGAGTGGCGGCGATTGGTGGGTGGGAGGGTGATTTCTAGGGTTAGGTTACGGAAGAGGAGAGGATGTCGCGCGCTGCTGTCTTTCCTCTCTTGTCGTTAGGAGAAGTGAGCCAGAACCGTTGGATCAAAAGCCATGGACATCTCAGATCGGCTACAGTGGGCAGTGGGGGGTGATCCGTGGACAGAGTGGCTCTGAGTTCTGACTGGTTCCGAAAAATGTTGCCATTTAAAATGGTTTCTAAGTGCTAAAAACATAGAGTTTGTGAAGCACCTATGAAATATTTGTTTAATTTTGACCACATAAATTTTTAAAAATATAATCCCAAATGTTATTTACAAATAACCAAATAGCTGTTTGTTAAATGTTTCCATCTATCTCTTGTCAAAAAGACAAACTTTTGTCGATGTAGCTGGAAGCGGGTCAAATTTGAACTACAGTTGCCTCGTGGTTTGCTCATGATTTTTTTTAAATCACTTTTGGATACACGAGTACCTTTTTTATCAGAAATAAACAATAGTTTCACCAGATTCAACCCCTAGCTACGAACGGGCATGTCAGTCGTTTTGACCGTATTGTGAAATCGGCATACAAAACTCAAAAAAATCAAAATAATGGAAAACCTTCACGTGACGTCATGACATATGACCTAGTTACCATAAAAAAATATAAACTCGCAATTCAGAAGTTTTATTGAAAACATGTTCCCAAAAACTTGCTATCATGAATAGACATTCATAACTTTTAAGACTTACAAGCAGTGTTTTGGCTAAATTCATGACATAGTTTGTCGAAATGTGCCCGAATTTGGCACATGTGTGCATTGTGGCATGACAAACAATGTTGCCGACCAACGATTTCGACATGTTTCACAAAAAAATACACTTTTCATTTTTTAAGTGCTAAAAGCCCGACTTTTTGTGAAGCGGCTACTGAGAGTTTCGTCCAAAATGGAACCGATAAAAATTGTTCACATAGTAGATATCATTCTATGTACAATCACAAAAAAAGTATTCATTTCTGAGCTTTTTACCATTTTCCGGTCAATTAAACGGTTTCCTGCCGATTCAGCTGGAAATGGCTAAAATTTGAACTACAAGTGCTATATATCTTGCCCGTTATTTTTCAGGAATTTCATTTCTAGGTTCACAACTAGTCATTTCATCATAGATACACAAAAACATTTGCATGATTCAATCATTACACACGAACGGTCATGACCGAGACTTCGACTAGATTTTCAAACAAGCATACAAAATTCAAAAAAAATCAAAATAATAGAAAACCTTCGCGTAGCGTCATGAAATGTGACCTAGTTACCATAAAAAAAATATAAACTTGCAATTCAGAAGTTTCATTGAAAACGTGTTCCCAGAAACTTGCTATCATGTATAGACATTCATAGCTTTCAAGACTAACAAGCAGTGTTTTGGCCACATTCATGACATAGTTTGTCGAAATGTGCCCGAATTTGGCACATGTGAACCTAGAAGCATGACAAACAATGTTGCCGACCAACGATTTCGACATGTTTCACAAAAAAAAACACTTTTCATTTTTTAAGTGCTAATAGCCCGAGTTTTTGTGAAGCGGCTACTGAGAGTTTCGTCCAAAATGGAACCGATACAAATTGTTCACATAGTAGATGTCATTCTATGTACAATCACAAAAAAGTATTCATTTCTGAGCTTTTTACCATTTTCCGGTCAATTAAACGGTTTCCTGCCGATTCAGCTAGAAATGGCTAAAATTTGAACTACAAGTGCTATATATCTTGCCCGTTATTTTTCAGGAATTTCATTTCTAGGTTCACAACTAGTCATTTCATCATAGATACACAAAAACATTTGCATGATTCAATCATTACACACGAACGGTCATGACCGAGACTTCGACTAGATTTTCAAACAAGCATACAAAATTAAAAAAAAAATCAAAATAATAGAAAACCTTCGCGTTAGCGTCATGAAATGTGACCTAGTTACCATAAAAAAATATAAACTTGCAATTCAGAAGTTTCATTGAAAACGTGTTCCAGAAACTTGCTATCATGTATAGACATTCATAGCTTTCAAAACTAACAAGCAGTGTTTTGGCCACATTCATGACATAGTTTGTCGAAATGTGCCCGAATTTGGCACATGTGTGCATTGCGGCATGACAAACAATGTTGCCGACCAACGATTTCGACATGTTTCACAAAAAAACACTTTTCATTTTTTAAGTGCTAATAGCCCGACTTTTTGTGAAGCGGTACGAGAGTGTCGTCCAAAATGGAACCGATACAAATTGTTCACATAGTAGATATCATTATATGTACAATCACAAAAAAGTATTCATTTCTGAGCTCTCTACCATTTTCCGGTCAATTAAACGGTTTCCTGCCGATTCAGCTGGAAATGGCTAAAATTTGAACTACAAGTGCTATATATCTTGCCCGTTATTTTTCAGGAATTTCATTTCTAGGTTCACAAGTAGTCATTTCATCATAGATACACAAAAACATTTGCATGATTCAATCATTACACACGAACGGTCAGGACCGAGACTTCGACTAGATTTTCAAACAAGCATACAAAATTCAAAAAAATCAAAATAATAGAAAACCTCCGCGTAGCGTCATGAAATGTGACCTAGTAACCATAAAAAAAATATAAACTTCAATTCAGAAGTTTCATTGAAAACGTGTTTCCAGAAACTTGCTATCATGTATAGACATTCATAGCTTTCAAGACTAACAAGCAGTGTTTTGGCCATATTCATGACATAGTTTGTCGAAATGTGCCCGAATTTGGCACATGTGTGCATTGTGGCATGACAAACAATGTTGCCGACCAACGATTTCGACATGTTTCACAAAAAAATACACTTTTCATTTTTTAAGTGCTAATAGCCCGACTTTTTGTGAAGCGGCTACCGAGAGTGTCGTCCAAAATGGAACCGATACAAATTGTTCACATAGTAGATATCATTATATGTACAATCACAAAAAAGTATTCATTTCTGAGCTCTCTACCATTTTCCGGTCAATTAAACGGTTTCTTGCCGGTTCAGCTAGAAATGGCTAAAATTTGAACTACAAGTGCTATATATCTTGCCCGTTATTTTTCAGGAATTTCATTTCTAGGTTCACAACTAGTCATTTCATCATAGATACACGAAAATATTTGCATGATTCAATCACTACACATGGACGGTTATGACCGAGACGGTAATGTCCACCGTTTTGACCGTATTTTGAAACCGCCATAAGAAAAAAAATCATGGCATAATTTAAAAAACCCAAATTTTAGAAGTCGATGTTTGCATTTCATCATGTCATAATTTTAAAACCCTGCATTTGTTTTATCTTGCATTTGAATTTAAAAGAATAATCTCAAAATTTTATTTCAAATTCCACAAAACACTATATAAAGCAATAGATAAGCTTAGGGGTATTTTTTATTTTATTTTGACTAAAAACAGTCCCTAATAGTCCATAATGACAGAGGACATCTTTACAAAATTTATTTGGTTGAAATTGGAGTTCAAAACCAAAAGTTATTAAAGAAAACAAAAAAGAACAAAAAGAAAAAAAATTGAACTCCCTCTATTTATGTGGACTCAAAGTCGTGTGAAGCCCATGTTTTCCAGCAGATTCATCTTCTAATGGCCAATGGGCTGTTGGCCCACTTGGCACAGCGGAAAAAATTGTGGCGGCGCTGGCCTAGCAACTAACTTATGGTTTAAATGGTCCTGGCGCGGTAAGGTATCACAAGTCATGTGGTAGAGGGTCCTGGGTCCCACATGGCGGGTCCCACGGATCTCACGGTGGGTCCCACATGGCGGGTCCCACAGGTCACACGGTGGGTCCCACATGGCAGCACGGTGGGTTCCACATGGTGGGTCCCACATGGCGGGTCCCACGGATCACACGGTGGATCCCACATGGCGGGTCCCACATGGCGGGTCACAAGGATCGCACGGTGGGTCCCACATGGCGGGTCCCACAGGTCACACGGTGGGTCCCACATGGTGGGTCCCACATGGCGGGTCCCACATGTCGGTTGGGCTGGGCGGGTCCCACGGTCATTGTGTGTGCTACTCCTGACAGTGGGTCCTACATGTAAGAGTGACACGTAGGCGAAAATGCCACCTAAACACTGACACGTAGGCGAGACCGCTGAGTTGGCTGTCCAGTCAGAGTGACACGTAAGCAAAAATGACACCTAAGCAGTGACACGTAGGCGAGACTGCTGAGTTGGCTGTCAACTAATGAGAATGACCATTTAAATTGGTCGTAATCGGGTAGAAAAAATATATTAAATTAATGTTATTTGCATTATGACCAATTCATGTAAGAAGATTATGACCTTTCAGACAGATTTGGTCGTTATATTTTCGGGTTTAGACCTTCAAAACAGCGAGTGACCAAATGATACAAAATGGTCATAGATCTATGACCAATATTTTCAGGGTCACTATCAAAAGGTCATAGGTTAGCATATTTCTTGTAGTGTAGACCGGGTGCTGTATCTTGCGGGTCACCGAGTCCTTGGCGGGTTCAGCACCTTCGAGAGGGAGCGCGTCAGCCCCAGTGATGCTTCTTCTGTGACGTCGATGGCGGCGTCGGTGGGCATGCCAGGCTCAGGGCCTTCTGGTCCTTTGTCACCTGGCTGCCTCTTCTTGCTTGGTTGCCCCGGGAGGATGTTCCCGGGACGCTTGCCGCCGACCTTGTACGGAGGAGCGTCACGGTCTACCACAAGAACCGCGCTGATCACCTGATTGGTGGCAGCGATGTACAGTAGTAGGGGCTCCTTTTCTGTTGGTGCCACAAGGACGGGAGGCGAGGCGAGGTAGCACTTGAGGGACTTAAGAGCTTCTTCAGCCTCCGGGGTCCATTTCACGGGACCCGTCTTCTTGAGTAACTTGAAGAAGGGCAGGGCTCGTTCTCCAAGCCTTGAGTTGAAACTCCCGAGTGCGGTGATGCACCCATTGAGGCGTTGTACGTCCTTGACTCGCCGTGGCACCTCCATGCGCTCGATGGCCTTGATCTTGTCGGGATTGGCCTCAATCCCCCGGTGGGAGAATAAGAACCCCAGTAGCTTGCCGGACGGGACCCCAAACAAGCACTTGTCGGGGTTAAGCTTGAAGTTGACCTGACGAAGGCTGTTGAAGGTCTCGTGCTGATCTTGAATGAGGGAGTCCTTGTACCGAGTCTTGACCACGATGTCGTTGATGTATGCCTCCACGTTGCGGCCCAGCTGGGACCCAAGAAATGCTTGCATGGCGCGCTGAAAGGTTGCGCCGGCGTTCCGGAGACCAAAAGGCATCCGGGTGTAGCAGTAGCAGCCCTTGGGTGTGATGAAGGCCGTCTTCTCCTGATACTCCACTGCCATCATGATCTGGTGGTACCCGGAGAAAGCATCCAGGAAGCACAGGAGCTCGCACCGGCGGTCGAATCCACGATGAGATCAATCCGGGGTAGTGGGAAAGGATCCTTGGGGCAGGCCTTGTTCAAGTCGGTGAAGTCGATGCAGAGCCGCCACTTGAAGGTCATGGGCTTTGGCACCACCACAGGGTTGGACACCCAGGTTGGGTGCGGCACCACCCTGATGACGCCAGCTTCTTCCAGTTTGTCAACCTCGAACACGATGAACTCCAGTTTTTCCTTGCTTTGCTTGCGTTGAACTTGTTTAATCGGGCGAGCGTCTTTGCTGACCGCCAGTTTGTGCTCGATCACCTCCTTGGTATGCCGGGTAGCCCTGACGCTTCCCATGCGAAGACGTCAGAGTTTTCCCGAAGAAAGGCGACGAGCGTGCTTTCCTATTTGTCGGTGAGGCGGGCGCCGATGGTGATGGATCGACTCCCGTCACTGGTCAACGCCACCTTCTTGGTCATTTGCGGATCTTCATGAAATGACGCCTTCTTGGGGGAAGTTGATGTCGAGCCTCCGGGGTACCCTCCGTCCCCAGAGAATGCACCGACATCAGCTTCCTGTACACCTTGCGGAACGTCTGAGGTCGCTGCCACCGTCTAGTTCAGCTTCTGAACACAAAAGATAGCGTCGTCGATGTCGGCCTTGATTGTGATCACTCCCCAGACCGCGGGGATCTTCATCATGTTGTAGGCGAAGTGCGAGACGGCCATGAACTTGGCTAGAGCCGGCCGGCCAAGTATGCCGTTGTACGGAAGTGGCGTGTCTGCAATGTTGAAGACGATGTCCTCGGTGCGGAAGTTCCCTGGTCACCGAAGGTGACTGGGAGCGTGATCTTCCCCAGCGGCCGAGTGACGCTTCCATTTACGCCTTGGAACACGCCGGTGTCTTGCAGGCGAGAAAAAAGGAATTTGCAGGATGGCCAGCACCTTCGCCGTCAAGAGGTTGAGGCTGGAGCCTCCGTCGACCAACATCTTGCTGACCTTGTAGTTGTGGATGACAGGCGAGACGATCAGAGGAAGCATTCCCACCCCAGCCACACTGGCAGGATGGTCCTCCGGGTCGAAGGAGATGACCTGCCCAGACCACTCCAGGGGCTTGGGCGGAGCAGAAGCAACCGCGTTAAGCTCCCGGACCAGCCTCTTACATGCGCCGTTGGATGGAGGCAGAGAGGCTCCCCCGTGAATGCACCCGACAACTCCGGTGACTTCCTGGAACCTTCCGCCGCCGCCTCCCTGAGGAGCCGGAGCTTCTTTGTTGGAGGCGCCTTCCTGATTGTTCTGTTCGCGACCGCCTTGGCCGCCACGTCCTCCTCGTCCCCCGCGGCCACCGCCGCAGCCCCATCTGCGGCCGCCTCTGCCTTGGCGACCTGTGGGACAGTCACGAGCAACGTGCCCAATGACGCCACAGTTGTAGCAGCCGTCCAGGCATACCCCGTCGGCCCGACGCTGCTCTCGTATGGCGAGGTTCTTGAGTTGGCGGCAGTCCTTGAGAGGGTGGTTGCCGTCAGGATGAATGTGACACCATGGGTCGTCTTCTCCCTCAGATGCCGCCGCAGGCTTGGCCTTCTTGGGAAGGGGGTCGGTGATGAAGATGCACTTGTCGGGTCCAGAGTCCCGCTTCTTGTTCTTGGCGGGGGCGGTCTTGTCCTCGGGTTCATCCTCCCGGGGAACTTTGCCCCTCCTCAGCTCGGGCGCATCGATCCGCCAGCTCCCAGAGCTCGCTGGTGGACTCGACGCGGCGATTGCTCAACTTCTCGCGCATCCGAGTATTGCGGACGTTGGCGTTAAAAGAAGCGATCACCAACTCTTGCTTGATGCAGGGGATTGTGTTCATCTTCTGGGTGAAGCGCTGGATGAACTTGCGAAGAGTTTCTGATGTATGTCAAATGCATACATGAACTTTGCATTATTTTTACTTATATTCCAGTCATATTTGCATCATATAAGGGTTATATCACTATTTAATAATGATTTTGGGAATATTTGATATGTTTCCTATTTTTTATGGAATTAACCCTGCGCAGGCAGAAAAACCCTATTTCTATATTTTAATGTTTCAGGGACCCAAACGACGTCCAAATGACATGGAAATTTACGAGCATCAGTTTTTGGAAGGAACAAAGCGTGGGAGCGAAGGAAGCAAACAAGCGGAGGCCCGAGGGCCCAGATGAGTGGGCCCACGCGGGCCAAGTACCTGGCCATGTGGGACCCCCACTTTGGCCCTCGGAGCTCCGTTGCCGTCGATCTTTCCTCCACCGACTCCGTTTTGACCTAAAAACGCCTATAAAAATAGTCCCCCGACGTTCTCTTGAAGGAGGGCCGCAGAAACACAGAAACACCGAAACAGAGACCTGGAGCTGCAGATTGAAGGGGGAAACTCTGGCGGGGCGCTGCCGGCGTGGTCTCCATCTTCTCCAACGACTTCTCCACCATCTCCATGATGAAGAGGGAGTAGTCCACCTCTGGACTATGGGTTTGTGGAAGTAACTTATGTATCTCTCTCTCTCGAGCTTCAATAATTAGTACCGTATGAGCTGCTGAACATGATTACGGTCATCTATGTAATACCTTTGTGGTGGATCTTTTTTATGAGTTAATATATGTTTGAGATTGCAATGGTTTTGTTTCAGTTATGAAAGTGGATGCATATTATGTACCCCGTTCTTATTTACTTGTCATGATCAAGCATGTTTATGAGAGAGCGTGAGGGGGAACGTGTGCATTAGTTGAAGTAACGGGAGGTGGCTAGTGCAGTGAACGTGAGAGAAAGTTCTGTGATCCACTTGGGTGTTTTACCTTACTTTGTTGCCTCACAAGGGATAAAAAGAAATACCATGCTACCGGAGATGTGGGTGTGACCATTCCCACTACTCCATGACTAGATCTAGCATGTTCTTATTTTAACTTCATGTCATGATACTTATTGCTATACTCTGAGTTATCTTAATTACTGACGTGTTATGATTTAGTTCGCATCTTGGTGGAGTATAAGAGAGACTAATAACCAAAAAGTCTCTATGTTAGGACGTGATGCCCATATAATTATAACTTATCATTAAACTGTTGTGTTGCAATCTCATATGTCAACTCTAGTGTTCCATTGTCTACCACTATATTAAAGAGAGAGTGCATTTGTAAAACCATGAACCCCGGTCCATTTTTAATCATAAGAAACACCTTTCCAACCACTTTTACCACTTTTCCATTTTCTGCCATTTAAAAATCTGAAAATACAAAACCACTTTTACATCTTGCATTCATCATATAAAACCCAAAAATATCATTTATCATTGCTACCACCATCCTTGCATATTTATTTACCACCATTGCATATTTATTTCTTGTTTGCATTGCATATTATCTTGATATCATTCTCACACCTTGTGCTTGACAACCACTAGGTGAGGTTGAGGACCAAATCATTTACTTTGTTTTGTAGGTAACCAAAAGAAGGATAGGAAAGATAAATCTTCACTACTGATTCCCCGAGAGTTCGATATTAAACCCTCGAGTCACCCCTCGTGGGGAAAACACGTCTTCCACTTACTACACACTCTGCACTTGGAGTCTCAACCTAACCCATTTACTTTTCACGCAGGTAACTACGTGAAGGGCCATCAAGAGTGCTTTCTGGCGCCGTTGCAGGGGAAGATACGAAGCTTCCTACAGAATAGTTTTCCCGTCAACTACACGCCATCAAGAATGTTTTCTGGCGCCGTTGCCGGGGAATCATTGCGGAAAGGTTTATCCAAGGGTCCCCTGCACTAGCTCTGTTTTCTGCTGCCGGGTTTATCCAAGGATATCTCACCAAGTCAACTTCATCACCAACTTGTGCTAACACCTAAGCTTGGGGAGGTTGCACCTACGTGAGCATCATCTTATCCATCTTTACCTTCAAAGCAATTTATCTTGTTTTGTCATTGTCTTGCATATTTATTTTCAGTTTTGCATAAAAAATTAAAAAAAAACACATAAAAACTTGCTAAAATGGGAGAAAGAACTAAATTGTGTGATTACACAAACACTACAAATGATCAATTTATTGCTAGGCCCATTGCCACACCTAAGATAAATGCTGAGAGTTATGAAGTAAGTCCTAGTTTATTGAACTTGATAACTAGGGAACAATTTGGCGGTAGTGCTATGGAGGATGCCTCTATGCATCTTCATGATTTTGTTTAAATATGTGACATGCAGAAATTTAAAAATGTGGAAAGTGATATTCTAAAACTGAAGTTATTTCCTTTCTCACTTAGAGGAAAAGCTAAAGAGTGGCTGCATTCATTACCTATTGATAGCATTAAAACTTGGGATGATTTAAAAGAAGCTTTCATTAAGAAATACTATCCCCTGTTAAAGTTTTGCAAAATAGAAACAACATTCTTTCTTTTAGGCAAAATGAAAACGAACATGTTGCTATGGCTTGGGATAGGATTAAACTTATGCTTAGAACTTGTCCATCACATGGGGTCAACGAATGGACCATACTACACTCTTTTTACAATGGTCCAAATTACATGTCTAGAAATATTCTTGATTCTGCTGCTGGAGGTGCGTTTATGGGAAAAACTATAGTAGAAGCTAAGAACATATTGTAAAGTATTTTGCAAAACTATAGTCAATGGCATACTGATGGAGCACCTAATCCTTCTAAGAAAGTGAACTCCATAGAAGAAACAAATGATTTATCATCTAAAATGGATACTATTCTTGCTTTCATTAATAAACAAAATATTGAAAATGTGCCTTTGCAAGAACTAGTTGGTAATAATCCTGAAAATATTGATGTCAACTTCATTAGGAACTATAGTAATAATGGGTATGGTAACAACAATTATAACTCTTATAATAAACCCCCATATGTGCCAAACAAATATACTACTAGTGGTAATGTTTCTAGTGATTTAGAAAACACCATTAGATCATTTATATCTACTCAAAAGGAGCTTAATAAGGAATTTATATCTAAGTTTTAAAAACAAAAATCTTTGTTTGAAAGGGTAGATCAGCTCACTAAGAAAGTTTCCTCATTAAAGAACACCATTATAGCTCAAAAACATGAGGAAACAATTAAATATTGTCAAGAGGTTATAAATAAATCCTGGGAACATATTCATGAGCAAGAGAGAATTGCTAAGCAAACTATTATGGTAATGAAAGAAAAGAAAGTTGAAGAAGTTAAGATGCTTAGTGAAGTCAAGAAACCATTGTTTGACTTAGGGAATTGTAGCTTGCATGACTTAATATCTATCTTACAAAAATTTGCAAGTGATCCTTCCATCAACTATAACCAAGCTGGTTTTGGTTCTTATATTGCTAATCATGTGTTAAAAGAAAAGATTTCTAGGTACAACCAAGAGGCTATGATACCACCTAAGCTTGGGGATATACTTGATCTAGGATCTAGTGTCTCTGTTTTATCTAAAGAACTATATGAAGTACTTGAATTAAAAATCTTGAAAAATGCTCTATTGAACTTGCACTTGCTGATGATTCCATTAAACATGCTTTAGGAAAAGTAAGTGATGTTATGGTAGAGTTACATATGACATTTGTGCCTGTTGATTTTCTAATCATGGATATGGGGAATAAAACCTCTAGTCCAATTATTCTTGGAAGACCTTTTCTTCGTACTACAGGTGCTATCATTGATTCAAAAGAAGGGAATGTGAAGTTTCAGTTTCCACACAAGAAGTGCATGGAACACTTCCCAAGGAAGAGGGACACACATCATTCAAGCTCCCTCATGAGCTTCGTCCACAATAAACATCAAGTAAGAAGCCTAGCTATATGGCTATAAAGAAAGCGCTTTACGGGAGGCAACCCGGTTGTTTTTATTTGTGATTTTCTTTGTGTCCTCTTGCTGTAACAAGAGACTTAGTGTTTAGTTTAGTTTCTGGAATTTTTAATAAAGTGCCAAGTTTTACTCATTTTGGTATGAAGAAGTTGCTTATAGCGTTCGGAGATTTATTCCTGCACGAATCTGTGCACGGTATGATTTTTAATTCTTATTCTGTAACTCCGAATGAGCTCATATTTAAACTGTAGTGCAACTTTTCATCCTCTGTATGCATGAATTTTTCGGAATTTTCGACAAAGTTAAGTAGGGTAGAAAAATACGTTTAGCTGCTGCTGTTTTTCTGGACAGATTCTGTCCCATTTTGTTTGATGCATGCTTAGAACTTTTAACTTGAATCTTTTTGATCCAATTGAGTTTATGAGTAGGCATACAACATTATACATTTCTGGACATTCATATGAATTTTTGTCTAAGGATTATATGCAGCAAGAAATCTATTTGTTTATCACTACTAATGTGCCCCACAGAAAAAGAAATGGGAGAAACGGTGTTTTGAAGTTTTTTCACAGGGATTAGAGGAGATGCACCAAGAGCTATCCAAGGATGGTGAAGACCATAAGCTTGGGGATGTGAAGACAACCCCACTGGACCTACACACTCTCGGTTTGCACACGTCTAACTTCTGTTTTTCGATCGAAACACTTTATCGCATAAACTTGGAGCGTCTTTTTGTTTGTTTAGGTTTGATTTTTATTTTGTGAGACCACCACACTATCATTTATATATGAGAGAGCTACTGGAAATTTGGGTTGAATTATGTTGGATGCTATTATAAGATTGGGAAAAGGGATGTTGAGTTGATTTTAAAAGATACATATAGTTGCATGATTCATGAGCTTGTTAATGAGTAATTTGCAATATTTTATCAAGAGCTATCTTTTATTCATGTTTTGATGCTAAATGTTATTTACCTTGTTTTAACATGGATTAGTTAGTTCTATGGACACTCATGCATGCATTTAGATGGTCAACTTTCTCCCTCTTGCTAGCCCAAAAATTCCAACAAGCAAAAACTTGTTTCCAACACCTTCAACCAAAGTTTTTCCAGTGAGTCCACCATATCTACCTATTAGCTTTATGCTATTCCGAGTATGTTTATCATGATATTTGTGTTATCTATACCTCTGAATGAAAATGCTTATGTTGTTAATTGTTGTGGGAAAAGTTGGTTATATAGCTCTCTCGAACTTGATGCACACTTTACTTTCATTGCATAAATAAAATATGACCCATTGTGATTAAAATTATGATGTTGTGGACTTGACAAATGTCTTTGGTTGAGAGTTAGCTCATATGTGCTGTCACATGGCAAGCTTTCAACATTGCACTTCATCTCATTTAGTTGATATCATGTACTTTTGTTTATGGATGCTTACCATGGGTGAAATAAATGGGAAATGAAGTGAGTTTAAATGAGTTTGTATAAATGGTTAGAGAGACGCCTGGGCCGCTAATCTAAGCCATGCATCATTCATGGTGGAAATTTACTTACATGCTATGGTGAACCTTCTGTGATACACCTTACAATAAAAAGCTATCTAATGGTAAATAAAAAGGGTGTTGAGATTGTTCATTGTGTTTGTTTGTCTTGTCATTTTGATATGGGCTTGTTCCATATCCTGGGACAAGAGGTACCCCAGTTGACGCTCTTAATGATACTATTATTACTTACAATGATATTTAACTTGAACTTGCTTTTTTTCCAAGTTGAGTAACACATGGAGTAGGTACTTGTATTCAAGGGGCATGAGACTTTCAACCTGTACTTTGTCAAGCACACTACTCGTATTGCTTTCACTTTAAACTTAATCATTCAAGATGCTATGATAGGGGAATGAGAGCTTGACACCAAGGATTACCATATTACAATCATTGACTTAAGTAGAGAAGTTCAGAAGTTAGATGAAATTTATTCATGCTTTACCTCTACTCATATATATCTTTCCAAAGTGTCCACCTTTTATATTCAGATTTTCATCAATACTCTATGACCATTGTAGGATGTTCTTACTTATTATTATGCATACATGTGGTCCATAGTACTTCTTCTTATGTTACACTTTGTGAATTATCATTGAACATCCTTGCATTGAATACTTGATATCACTTCATAAACTATCTTGCATATTGCTACTCCTTTTAAGAATGAATCATTTGACTCTATGTAGCAATAGTAATCATCTTTGATATCCATTGATAGTATTAAATTGCAAAGTCCATGTTAGTTTTATCACCTTCATACTCGAGGACGAGTATAGGTTAAGCTTGGGGATGTTGATGCATGTAAAATGCATACATGAACTTTGCATTATTTTACTTATATTCCAGTCATATTTGCATCATATAAGGGTTATATCACTGTTTTATAATGATTTTGGGAATATTTGATATGTTTCCTATTTTTTATGGAATTAACCCTGCGCAGGCAGAAAACCCTATTTCTATATTTTAATGTTTCAGGGACCCAAACGACGTCCAAATGACCTGAAATTTACGAGCATCATTTTTGGAAGGAACAAAGCGTGGAGCGAAGGAAGCAAACAAGCGGAGGCCCGAGGGCCAGATGAGTGGGCCCACGCGGCCCAGTACCTGGCCGCGTGGGACCCCCCTTTTGGCCTCGAGCTCCGTTGCCGTCGATCTTTCCTCCACCGACTCCGTTTTGACCTAAAAACGCCTATAAAAATAGTCCCCCGACGTTCTCTGGAAGGAGCGCCGCAGAAACACAGAAACACCGAAACAGAGACCTGGAGCTGCAGATTGGAGGGGGAAAACTCCGGCGGGGCGCTGCCGGCGTGGTCTCCATCTTCTCCAACGACTTCTCCACCGTCTCCATGATGAAGAGGGAGTAGTCCACCTCTGGACTATGGGTTTGTGGAAGTAACTTATGTATCTCTCTCTCTCGAGCTTCACTAATTAGTACCGTATGAGCTGCTGAACATGATTACGGTCATCTATGTAATACCTTTGTGGTGGATCTTTTTATGAGTTAATATATGTTTGAGATTGCAATGGTTTTGTTTCAGTTATGAAAGTAGATGCATATTATGTACCCCGTTCTTATTTACTTGTCATGATCAAGCATGTTTATGAGAGCGTGTGAGGGGGAACGTGTGCATTAGTTGGAGTAACGGGGGGTGGCTAGTGCAGTGAACGTGAGAGAAAGTTCTGCGATCCACTTGGGTGTTTTACCTTACTTTGTTGCCTCACTAGGGATAAAAAGAAATACCATGCTACCGGAGATGTGGGTGTGACCATTGCCACTACTCCATGACTAGATCTAGCATGTTCTTATTTTAACTTCATGTCATGATACTTATTGCTATACTCTGAGTTATCTTAATTACTGAGGTGTTATGATTTAGTTCGCATCTTGGTGGAGTATAAGAGAGACTAATAACCAAAAGGTCTCTATGTTAGGACGTGATGCCCATATAATTATAACTTGTCATTAAACTTGTTGCAATTCACTCTAGTGTTCCATTGTCTACCACTTTATTAAAGAGAGAGTGCATTTGTGAAACCATGAACCCCGGTCCATTTTTAATCATAAGAAACACCTTTCCAACCACTTTTACCACTTTTCCATTTTCTGCCATTTAAAAATCCGAAAATACAAAAACACTTTTACATCTTGCATTCATCATATAAAACCCAAAAATATCATTTATCATTGCTACCACCATCCTTGCATATTTATTTACCACCATTGCATATTTATTTCTTGTTTGCATTGCATATTATCTTGATATCATTCTCACACCTTGTGCTTGACAACCACTAGGTGAGGTTGAGGACCAAAACATTTACTTTGTTTTGTAGGTAACCAAAAGAAGGATAGGAAAGATAAATCTTCACTACTGATTCCCCGAGAGTTCGATATTAAACCCTCGAGTCACCCCTCGTGGGGAAAACACGTCTTCCACTTACTACACACTCTGCACTTGGAGTCTCAACCTAACCCATTTACTTTTCACGCAGGTAACTACGTGAAGGGCCATCAAGAGTGCTTTCTGGCGTCGTTGCAGGGGAAGATACGAAGCTTCCTGCAGAATATTTTTCCCGTCAACTACACGCCATAAGTTTCACATGGAAGTTGCTTGAAGTCGTGGAGGTCGCTGGGAGCCCCCGGGCGCTCGTACCCGCCTTGGAAAGCCCCCAGGAACTATTCCTTCAGGGTCCTCCGGGAACGGATGGAGCACTTGGGAAGGTTGAGAAGCCATGTCTGGGCATCTCCCTTCAGGGCCAGCGGGAACCAGCTGGTCATCATCATCTCGTCGGCCCCGGCGACTGCCGCAGCTAAGGAGTAGAGCTGCAGGAAGTCCCGGGGATTCGCAGTGCCGTCGTAGCGGAGGACGTCGATCTTGAACTTCTTGGGACAGGTGACCCGGCGAAACTCAGGGGCAAGGGCGAGGCACCCTTCAGCGTTGTCGTCGTCCCGATCCTCCCGCCGATGACGCTCGCGACGCCGTTCGATGCGGGTGCGCATATCCTCGGTTAGACGGTTGTTGAGGTCGTGGCAAAGATCTCGGTTGCGCGTGGTAGATGACCCGACGGAGATGGCCTTGCCGCGGTCGCGGTTTAGCTGGTTCGCCATCGGTGGTGCGGCACGAGGAGGCTCCGTCTCGCCTCGGCGCTCGCCATGGGGCTGACCCCTTGGTTCGTGCGCCTTGTGCCCTCCAGCCTCGGGGCCGTTGACGGTGGGAGCTCGAGTTACGCTGGGCTCAGGGCCGCCGTCGGCGAAGTCGAGGAGTGCCTCAACACGGGCTCTCCATTCTTGGTAGACTTTCGGATCGCCAGAGCTCGGAGGGAACTGCATGAGAGCCTTGGCAGCGACAAGAGCGTCGTGGCGAGCTTGTGCTTCCGACGGCAGGTGCGTGGAGGACTTGCTTTTGGAGCTTCGGGGACCTCCGCTGGCGCGGTCCTGATCTCGCCTCTCCTTGGCGTCGTGACCTCTGCCCGCGCCGTTCCCGACGCTTTTCTCCCCAGAGCGTGGGGGCGGCTCGGTGGACAATCCAGGAGCCGCCGGATCGTCAGGGTCGACGTTCTTGTTGGTGTTGGCCCTCTCTGACGCCACCTTCTCCATAGGTGGCGCCTGCGGAGGAGCAGGCTGACGCGCATCCGCAGCGCGGCGCTCGGCGGAAGCCTGAGTGCGCGATGGAGACGCGGCCTTGGAGGTAGCGGCATCGATCTTCTTCCTCGGCGGCATGCTTGACGAAGAACTTGAAGTTGATGAAGAAGAAGACGAATCCAGCGCTTGCACCCCCTACCTGGCGCGCCAGATGTCGTGTCTTGGGTCACGGACACCGGGAGTAGTTGATACCCCCTTTTTAGGTTCGGCATGGGGCGCGAAGGAGGCTAGAAGACGCCTTACCCGGGAGCAAGGACGCCAAGTTCTTCGTCGAGGAGGAGAGAGCAAACAACACAGCAGGACACACGGAGTTACCCAGGTTCAGGCCGCCCGGAGGCTAAAAGCCCTACTCCTGCATATCTGGATTGACAGGTTCATCATGGTGTGGTGTACAAGGGTGTTCTGGGGTGAACCCGACAGAGTTTCGGCCGGAGGTAGACGAAGAGCAGATCCTGCCCTGGGGAGATCACCCCTCTCTCTACCTTCCGAACGCTAGTCTAGTCTTGCCTGAGCTCTAGCTTGCTTCTCTTCTCTTCCGTCTTATCCTTTTCTTTCATCTCCCCTCGGTGCTATGGTCCTCCTTTTATAGGCTAAGGGGATCCGACATGGGCACGTGAGAGGCATGAGGGGTCTTGGCGGGAAAACCCCTCGGCGATCCTTGGAGGAGACGTGGCACTCTCTCCTCCAAGCATTCTGAGGAGGGCGGCGTGGTCGTCCGCCCTTGGAAAAGGTGGGATGGACAAAGCCTGTCCACCCCACCAACTGCGCTCGTGGCAACGTCACCAGGGCGCGGCCTTCATCTTGGTGCCCAAGTCTTCCACCAGCTTCCGGCGAGCTGGCGATCTTATCCTCTCGGTGGTACGGATGGATACCCGGGAGCACACCTGGCCTCCTGCCGGGCGCACGGACCCGCGGGTATCTCGCCTGGTTCTCCGGGCGAGGGGGGTGACCCGGAAGGTCACCTGGTCCTTAGCCGCAGAGACTTGCTGTCGAACTTGTCGGGTGTCCTTGAGGCAGATGGGCTAACCCATCTGCTGTACTTGACTCCTTGCCTTGTCCATCTTCTTGGTGGGCCCCAGTGGAGGACCCACTTTGGCAGCATCAGGGGAACCCCATGTTCCACTGCTGCGACAAAAGCACCATAATTCAGAGTAGAAGGAGTAAAAGATTCCAAGAACGAGGGAGCTGTTTTTTGTAATGAGCAAGGAGTAGGATGGAGGGGTTCTTTGCAATGAGTAAGGGGTGTTGCACATATCTCAAATAGTGAGTGGACGCCCAAGATAAGCATGGGCGGCCCACGGGTGGAAAACGTTTTTCGGTTCCGGTACAAGGATGGATTTGAGTAGTTTATTTTATCTAGAAGGGCACATCTCTGTTATATGGCTCATATCAATCATTCTCCGTTATAGCACACTAGATTAATAGGTCTTACGATGAAAGGAGCTGAAATTTATGCGCGACAGTCGTTAGTCACAAGTCTTTGCGCATGTAAATGCAGATGCAAATCCAGTAATCTCCATCTTTTAATCACAAGTCGCTAGTCACAAGTCTTTTACACAAAACACCTTTGTTGTTCTTGATGTTGATGATATTAGCTCTAGGGCTTTAGAAATGGGAGTTGATCCTGCCTCTTTTAATCTAGAAAAAATCGAGCTAATGAAAGATTTAGAAATTGCTAGACATAATATTGTTGTTAAAGAAACTAATGTGGAGAATGAAGCAGCTGATAATAACAAACATGTTATGTTGTTGGGTTGGGGAGAGGAGGAAGTTGACAAAGATGGCTTTACTCCTGTAATTTCCAAAAGCAGGAAGAAAGGTATCAAAGCAGCTCGTAAACTTTTGATTGAAGGGTTACGATCCAGTTCCGGCAGATCTATTAGAGGAGCACAATCTGGTTGTAGTGCGGCCTCGGTGAAGGTGAACAACAATCACCCTTTGAGTGGTGTTGTCACTGGATCCAGAGTGAGAATGAAAAATCCGAAATATCTATGATAGGTGCCTCACTGAATTGCAGAGGGGTGGATAAGAAGGGTATGAGTGTGTTTCAGACATATTTCATTAGAGAGCAAGAGTTGGATTTCATTGGATTGCAAGAGACAATCAAAAAAGATTATTCGGATGCCTTCTTCGGGAGAATCGATCCTTTGAATCGATTTACCTAGAAATGGTCTGCTTCGGTTGGCAGAGCTGGTGGAATTTTGGGAGGTTTCAATGCTGCGCGTTTTGACGTGTTGGACACAAAGATTTGCAGATTTTTTGTTCCAGTGAATCTGAAAGATCTAAAGCTAAATAGGAATTGGAAATTAGTGATTGTATATGGTGCAGCTCAAGAAGCAGATAAAGAAGATTTTGTGACAAAACTGAGTCAAGTGTGTAGTGATCAAACGTTGCCTTTGCTGATTGGAGGAGACTTCAACTTGATTAGGTCGCCTGGGAGAAAAACAAACCAGTAACAAACAGGAAATGGATGGATATGTTTAATGCAATTATAAATACCTACGAGCTTCGTGAGATTCATATGATAGGTGGCAGCTTTACCTGGTCAAATAGTCAAATTTCTCCTACCCTTGAGAAATTAGACAAATATTTGATGTCCAGGGAGTGGGAACTTCTTTTTCCTTTGGTAACAGTTCACAAACTTTCCAGAGACATCTCTGATCACTGCCCAATTGTCTTGGATACCATGGAAGGTAGAAACCCCAAATGCAAAGATTTTAGATTTGATAAACACTGGATTAAAGAAGACACTTTCCTTTTGAGAGTGTCTAAAGTTTGGTGCCAACCAGTCCGAGCCAAAAACAGTCTGGAATTGTTCAGAAAAAATTAAAAGGTGAAAAGTGACCTCAAAGGTTGTGGTGCAAATTTAAGGGGACATGCAATAAAGAAAAAGAAAGATCTGATCCTGGAACTAGAGGATCTCGAACTTCAGGAAGAGAATGCTCCCCTGACAGCTGATCAATTAAAAAGGAGAAGTGTGGCTCAACAAGAGTTGATGGAATTGTTTGAACATAAGGAAGAGTATTGGAGACACAAATCTGCGGAAAGATGGCTTTTGTAGGGAGATAACAATACTGAATTTTTCCATAGAATTGCGAACGGGCGCAGGCGGAAAAAAAACCATTTTCTCTTTAAAAAGTGGTGATGATATCATTCAGGGCACACCACAACTGTTGCAACATGCTACAAGTTTTTATAAAGAGCTTTTTGGTCCTGCCCAGACTCAAGCTGTTAGGCTAAGACATGACGTTTGGTCTGATGATGAAAAATTGTCAGTGGAGGACAATATTATCTTGGATGCACCCTTTTCAGAAGATGAAGTTAAGCTGGTTATTGAACAGATGGAGAAGAACAAAGCTGCTAGGTAAGATGGCTTTCCAGCAGAATTTTACCAAACTTGCTGGCCAATCATCATGCATGATTTGTTGAGTATCACATGTGATTTCCATCAACATAAAATCTCCCTGGACAGAATTAACTATGGCATCATCACTCTTATCCCCAAGGGTGACAATGCTGATATTATTCAGAGATTCCGGCCGATTTGTTTGTTGCAAGTCCCGTTTAAAATTGTGACCAAGGTGCTAACAAACAGAATGGAAACTGTCATGCAGAAGATAATCCACCCTTGTTAGAGCGCTTTTATTAACGGAAGGTATATTCATGATAGCATTTCTCTTTTGCATGAGATTCTGAGAGATGCCAAGGTCAATAAACAACAAGGCACTGTTTTGAAGATTGATTTCGTGAAGGCATATGATCAGGTCAACTGGGAATTCCTTTTTGACTGCTGCAATCAGAAAGGGTTCAGTGCTCGCTGGGTTGATCTTTTGAAAAAATCGGTTATGAATGGTACTCTTTGCGTGAAGGTGAATGATGAAAAAGGACCATACTTTGGCAGTTTCAAAGGTGTGAGGCAAGGGGACCCTTTGGCTCCCACGCTCTTCAATATTGCTGCTAATTGCCTGCCGAAAATGGTTTGTTTGGCCCGTGATAATGGTCTTTTCTCAGGATTAGCTGAAAGATGGGTAGAAAATGGTTGCTCGATCCTTCAATACGCTGATGATACATTCCTCTCGTTGAAAGATGTCCTGGAACGCGCTAGAAACTTGAAACTTTAGCTCTACATCTTTGAAGCCATGTCTGGTCTGAAGATCAACTTTGAAAATACAGAAGTTTTATTGATACTGAAAGATGTGATGAAAGGATGCAAGAGTATGCTGACCTTTTCGACTGCCAGAAAGGGAGATATGGCCTATGAAATATTTAGGTACCCCCATTTGCTCGAGACAAGCTACAGTGGCGGAAATGAACTTTGTAGAGGACACCTTCAAATCTAAAATGGGTGGTTGGATGGGTGGAACCATGTCCATTGCAGCGAGTAACCAAAGTTGATGCTTGCCTGGCAACAACGGCAGTTTATCAATTAGCCTTGAGAATCTTTCACAAGTCCAACATTGCAGGGATGGAGAAACAAATGAGATCGTTTCTGTGGGCTGGTGGGACAGGCAAAAAGAAAATTCATTGGGTCAAATGGGGCTTGATTTGTAAACCAAAAATAAAGGTGGTTTGGGAATCAAGAATCTCACGCTTTTAACAATAGTCTGATGTGCAAATGGTGGTGGCGACTAAAGATAGGCGAAGGTCCTTGGCAGGATTTTATGAGAAAGAAATATTTGGGAGATGCAGGCATTTTTGCAGCTAAACATAGAAGCTCTGACTCAGCTTTTTGGATAGACCTAATGCATGTTAAAAATGTTACTTATGTTGCAGGAAGATGGCTGTGGGGAATGGTCAAAAAACCCATTTCTGGGATGATGCTTGGTGTGGAAACATCTCCTTCAGAGACAGGTTTCCAGAGTTGGTTGAAATCTGCAACGAGTCTAACATCACCGTTGCGACTGCGTCCAATTCGAGATGGCGTGTTACCTTTAGAAGATGGTTGCCAACGCATCTTCAAGATCAGCTCAGAGAAATGCAGAATCTGTTGTGTGGTGTTGCTTTAAATAACGAGAATGACAAACCAGTGTGGAAATGGAATAAAAATGGTCAATTCAGCGTCAGATCAATGTATCACTCTTTGAGTAGTGTGGGGATAGACAGATCTTTCAAACACTGTGGAAAGCAAAAGTTCCTTTAAAGATTAAGATTTGGCTGTGGCTAATCTGGCACAATGCCATCGCAATTAAAGACAATTTGCAGAAGAGATACTGGACAGGAAGCGTGAGATGTCAGTTCTGCAATGAAGACGATTCGATACTTCATCTCTTTTTCACCTGTTTAGCCGCCAAATATGTTTGGTCTGCCATTGATACTGCAATTGGGGCGAGTAAATGACACTGGCGGTCACACAACTCGTCCGCTATGTGCACTTAAGTCACACAACTGGAAAACGGGATTTTTTGGTCACACAACTGGACTTTTGGTGCACGCAGGTCACAAACCCCACATGGCAGTCCGTTTTCCGTTGGTAATTTTGCAAAAAAAAAACCTTGTATTTTTGGACATTTTGCAGAAAACTCACTGTAATTGGACCTAAATTTGGGTTTTTTGCGAAATATCCAAAATACAGGGGGTTTTCTGCAAAATTACGTGTCCACGTCAGCACTCTTGCAACGGAAAACGGACTGACATGTGGGGTTTGTGACCTGCGTGCACCAAAAGTCCAGTTGTGTGACCAAAAAATCTTGTTTTCCAGTTGTGTGACTTAAGTGCACATAGCGGACGAGTTGTGTGACCGCCAGTGCCATTTACTCGAACACCCAATAGGCCTGGCTCTTTCTCCCAATACTTCTGGTGGATCCCTAAATATCTCACTGTTAGTAGGAATGTCCAGATCACCCTAGTGGCTGCGGTTTGCTGGGCCATTTGGAAGATCCAGAATAAAGCTTGTTTTGAAGGGAAACTGATACATAGACCTAATGAACTAATATGCTATCTATGTGTGTTCTTGAAATATTGGGCAGGGCTACACAATGCTGCAGATCAAGAAGCCTTGCGCACTGGAGCGGACACTTTGATGACCGTCGCTACCTCGACACCAACAACTGGAGATACGAGATACTGGTGAAGCTGGAGCTGCTAACGTTCTCAGATTGACAGATGGTTCTCATCAAGTAGACTGATGGCTTCGCTAGCTGGAAGCTAATGTGGGTCACTAGGAGTGCTCTCCGGAAGATTTCCCTGAAGCTTTCCCATCTGATATTGCTGACGTTTCCGCGGAGCTGCAAGATGGTGCTTTTGTGCTTTTGCAACATGTTCCGATGCTTAACTTTGTTGTTGGTTTCTCTGCGCTGGTATGCGCGCGCTGTTGGTTGGCGCTGTAAAATAGATTTGCACTTCCCGTTTGCTGGAGTTGAAAAACCGTAGGCTGCTTTCCCAGTTCTCGCATTGTAGGCGGAGCTTCTGGGTTTTTTCTTTCCGTTTCTGCACTTGAATGTTGTCGTACCCTGTAATTTCATTATCGTTTTGGTAATGAAATTCGGTCCCGTGGGTATCGCGTTGGAAGTAATCTTCATCTTTTGAGTAAAATCGATTGCCGGTCAAAGACGAGGATCGGACGGTAGAGAGAGAAGTGAGGGGTTTTTTGAAAGAAAAAACACTTATGTTCAAAGTGTGTAACACGTGTCTACCAGCTGCCGTTACCATAGATGTAACACCAACCCGTCTTTAGATACCGTAACTTACATATATAATTCAGTTCAGTGACCACGGCGAGCTGGACCGACAAGTACAATCACCGCCAATCTATTTTATTCCCATCCTTTTTCTTCACCGGAAACGTGGGACTACCATTTACACCCTCTTGGCCAAGGCCGCTATTCCCAGCAAAGGCCCTCGGTTGCTAATGCTTCAGGTGCCGAATATATGCAGGATGCACTGCTGAGGGTTCTTGTTAACATGGTAGCCTTTAAAGTTTTATTCCGATGATTGTAGTATTTCTGTGATATAGAAAATATCATATATGAATCAAACAATCCTCGGTTTCATCTTTCAAACGCTTGCTCTCCAAGACAAACTTCTGCTAGTGCACCTGAATACCACCCACTTGACAATTACTATTTCAGTTGCAAACATTCAGAAAATGTACTCGTTACTTGGATCCACCAGCAGCTGCCAGTGGTGAGATCCCAGGCTCGGTTGTTGTTGGGGAAGACCTCCCCGGCTCATCGTCTTCCTCGTGCTCACCGGAGAGCTCCTCCAGCGACTTCCCCTTTGACTCGGGCACCAGGAACGTGAACAAGAATCCAACGATGTTGCACCCGGCGAGCACGAACAGGGAGTTACGAACGCCGATGCCCGGCGGGTACCCAGCATCCGTCTTGGCCGCATCCGTGCTCTGCGCGGCGTACAGAAACCCGAATGACCCGACGATGGCGCCCGCCTTCCCGGCCGCCGCGGAGATGCCGTGGCACGTCGACCGCAGCCGCGCAGGGAAGATCTCAGCCGGCACGATGAAGGTGGTGGAGTTGGGCCCGAAGTTGGCGAAAAAGAAGGTGAAGGAGAACATGACCACGAAGCCGACGTGGTTCCCGGGCGTCGTCCAGTGGTGGTACGGCACGGCGAGGCCCAGCATGAACGCCGTCATGAAGAAGAACCGCCCAGCTGGATGGCGAAGCGCCCCACGACGTCGATGAGGAAGACGGTGAACCAGTACCCCGGGATGGTGCCGCAGAGCGCGACCAGCGTCTGCGCGCGGGCGATCTTGAACATCTCCTGCAGGGCGTTCATGTTGTCCGCCCTGGGCAGCCACTCCACGGCCGTGTAAATGTCCTTCTGGAACAGGTTCTGCGAGTAGAAGGCGATGTCCAGCACGAACCAGCACACCGTCGTGCCCAGCAGGTGGCGGCCATGCCGCCGCGCGAACGCCTTAGAGAAGAGCCCGAACGGCTCGCGGCGGCCGGGCTCCGCTTGCTCCGGCTCTTCTGCGGCGAGATCGACGTTGAGCACCCGCGACATGTCAGACGTGGCCTGATTGGTGTTCTTGGCGACGAGCGCGGTGTAGCGCGCCGTCTCCGGCATCTTCATGCGCCAGTAGTAGGTGAGCAGCGCCGGGACGGCGCCGAACATGAGGACGACGCGCCAGGGTAGTCGGCCTGCGGCACGGTGGAGCCGGCGCGGTCGTCCATGTACGCCGGCGCGTCGAACTTCTCGTTGAACGCCGACGAAACGATGATGGCGACGATGCCGCCGGTGAGGTTGCCGAAGCCTTGCATGGCAAATACAGCCGCGATAAACGCGCCACGGGTGCGCTTGTTGGCGTACTCGGACATGATGGTCGCCGAGAGCGGGTAGTCGCCGCGATGCCGAAGCCGAGCCAGAACCTGAAGAAGCAGAGCGTGGCCATGACCCCGTCAGCGCTGGACCCGAAGGAAAGGCCGGAGGCGACACAGCAGAGGACCATGATCATGAGCGTCATGCCGTAGACCTTCTTCCGGCCCATCTTGTCCCCGAGCCAGCCAAAGAAGAGCTGGCCGGTGAGGGTTCCGCAGAAGGCGACGCCGTTGACGGCAGCGGAGACGTTGGGTGGGAGGGAGCCCGGGGTGGCGGAGCTCGGGTCGAAGTAGTAGATGCGGCCGAGGAGCTTGGTGACGAGGGAGATGGAGAAGAGGTCGTAGGCGTCCGTGAAGAAGCCCATGCCAGCGATCACGATCGCCGTGAAGTGGTACCACTGCGTCTTGGCGGCGTCGAGCGCGCCCAGCACCTTGAGCTCCCGAGCCATGGCGAAACAGGGGAGTGGTTGCGATTGGCTCGTTTAGTTGAAGGCCTGAGGCACGTTTGTACAGTGGGTTCATCAAGTCAGAAAGGTCATTAGATCTTCAGAGATTATCACTTTACACACGACATGACAGGAGACGAGACTGACATACTCCTACGTTCCTGGCACAAATATCTACTGTAGCTAGTGATTCCAACAATGAAGTGTAGGAAAGAACTTGTCATGTTTTCGTTAACTTTTGAGAGATCCACCAAGGCAGCTCGATCTGGACGATAACTAATCGATCAATAAAGTGTTGTGTTCTCAAAAAAAAAAAACTAATCGAGCAACAAGCTACAAAAGTTAAATTCACAAGACCAATTTTCATGGAACAGACCTATAAGACACTTCCATAACTGACCCGAAAGTAGAAGATCATCAAACAGACAGAAGACATACATGCCTGGACAGCAAAAGCTAGTAAACAGAAAATATGTATATATACCTGACGGCTGACGCTAATCAGTTTCTTCAGCTCTGATCGATGGAGCACTAGGCGACTCGGGTGCCTATATATAGGGAGCAAGCTTAATTGGACGGGATCGAGAAGCATCTCACGAGTTTTGGAACGTGCGTATTCCTCACCGAATGCCTCCACGTGTTTTGTTATTGAGAAATTATATGCCTCAATGAACTTGAGTGAGCTGCCAGGTTACTGCGAAGAAAATTCCTTGCGAACGGACCAGAACTGCAGCAAATAGCAGCTTTGCATCCACGCAGCTGGTTTCTTGTCTCATCCTCGAATTGACTAGACCAGAGATTACGCGGATCAAGAATAAAGCATTTCATTGGCCTTCAGCAAGAGAGTTCAAGCATTTTATGGGGATGGATTCCTGCATGTTTACTTTAATTAAAGGTCGGTGTATATGGGTGAGCCATGAATGGACACGTGGTAGATGCCAAGGCTTGATAATACTACACTATAAGCTAGGAAGAAGGCATTGTTGGGGCTCCGGGAGGCATATTCCTTGCCTGATTGACATCCAAGAGTCAAACTCCGCAGTGTCCATAGTCCTCCTGCCCCTGTTTGTTTTTTCTTTCCGAAATGGTGACTGGCATGCACTGGCAGGATCATATTTGTCCACGCATGTCTTGCTAACTAGTAGCAGCTTCTTAATTTTTTTGACGGTAAATAGTAGGAGCTCTGCCTATCCATTATTAAAAGAAGAATTGATCTAGTTAATCAGGGAAATCGGACCCAAAAACCATACAAAGCGCGGTTAAACAACCGCACACTCTAACTCATGGAACGTCGTCTGTGCCTGAGACAAGGGAATCTAGACCCAAACTAACAGGCCACACCTCATATCCAACTATCCAAACACACACAACCTCTCATCGCTAGAGATGCACCGGTGTGCATCCTCCACACAGAAGATATCAAGCATTACTCACCAGTAACTCTCGAACCGCCTCCATCACCGGCGGTGTGCGCTGCTTATTGTACAACTGCAAATAAACTTGCATCTTCTCCTCGATGGATTCGTTGGTGGCTTTCTCTTTGCTCTTGAGTTTTGGGATTTCCCCAAAAGCCTCTGCCCACCTAAACTCGGCGCGCTTGGCTGCTGGAATGACACAATCTTTGTTTTTCTTGTCCAACCGGATGCTTCGTTGCTCGGCCAAAGAGGGAACATCCATCTGAAGCTGCTTGTCCTTGGGCATGTTAGCAATCTTACGGCAGAGCTCCATCATCAAGGAAGGCAAGGTCTTCTCATGTGGCTCAATCGCGTCATACTGAGCCATCACCTTCGCGATCTTCTCCTTCGGGCTATGGGTATCAGAACCCCCAACTCCTCCAATGCCAAAATCATCTCCACTCCAAGATCCTTCATCGGGGGCCCTGCATCACCGGGGGAGACATGCTCCGAAGCAACAATAGGCGTGGAGGTGGATTCCAGGGCAAGCGCCGACGTAGGAAGGCTCACACCCTAGGAGAGTAGCAACCAAATCGCTCAACCCCACCGTCTGCGCAATCAGCATTGTCCCCAGTACACAGAGATGGTGTTGGATCCACCTGCACCACAGCCAGCGGCAGGGACAGCCGCTCGAGAGCAGCCTCAGCCTGCTCCAGCAAGCCCCCAACACGCTCCATCAATCCCTGCACAGACTCCTGCATCTTGAGCTGAGCCGCGACCATCTCCTCAAGCTGAGCCGTGACCAATCCTTGCAGCTCTGCCCACAACGACGTCGCCTGCTCCTGCTCAGCCCGCAAAAGAGCCACCTGCTCCTCGAGTTTTTGCAGCACGTCGGACTGAACCAGAACAGCCGGGCTAGCAGGTGCAGCGCAGTCCATCTTCTTTGGCAAGCCTTCTTTGTGACAGCTGTCGGCTTGAGGGGCAGAGCGAGTGGCCGCAACCTCAGCCCAAGAGCAGGAGCCGTCCGGACGGCGAGCGGTAGGAGGGGGCTTGAAGTAGCGTGGCGCTTGGCTGTTCTTCAGGCGCTGTGGGCAGTCACGCTCCGGTGGCCGGAGCAATTGCACGAGAGGCATCGGATGTCACCGTAGCAGCCCGCCACGCGATGGTCCGGGGCCAGGCAACAGAAGCACCTGCCACGCACCCACCGTCTGAAGACCACGGCACGGTCCTTGATACGTCTCAACGTATCTATAATTTCTGATGTTCCATGTTGATATTATACCAATTGTTACATGTTTTATATACACTTCATAGCATTTTTATGCATTTTCTGGAGTAACCTATTAACAAGATGCCACAGTGCCAGTTCCTGTTTTCTGCTGTTTTTGTATTCCAGAAAAGCTAGTCTGGAAATATTTCTTGGAATTGGACAAAACTTGGACAGGACCTCCTATTTTTCCAACACGTACACGGAGTCCAAAGTAGAGACGGAGGGGGGCCGCGAGCCAACCACACCATGGGGTGCCGCGGCCCCACCCTCTGCCGCGCCGTGGGGTGGTGTGGGCCCACGGGCGTCTCCAGCCGCCGCCCTTTCGCCTATTTATTCATCTTCACGGGAAAACCCTAGATACCCGAGCCATTATCCACGAAAAGTTCCAGAGACGCCGCCGCCGTCAACCCTACCTCGGGAGGGTTCAGAAGCTCTTCCCGGCACACTGACGGAGAGGGGAATCAACACCGGAGGGCTCTACATCACCATGCCTGCCTCCGGAGTGATGCGTGAGTAGTTCATCTTTGGACTACGGGTCCATAGTAGTAGCTAGATGGTTGTCTCTCCACTTTATGCTATCATGTTTAGATCTTGTGAGCTGCCTATCATGATCAAGATCATCTTATTGTAATGCTACATGTTGTGTTTGCTGGAATCTGATGAATATTGAATACTATGTCAAGTTGATTATCAATCTATCTTATATGTTTATTTATGATATTGCATGTTTTCCGTTACTAGTAGATGCTTTGGCCAAGTAGATGATTGTAACTCCAAGAGTTAGTATTTATGCTAGATAGTGGGTTCATGCCTCCGGTAATTTGGGAGAGAGACAACAACTTCTAAGATTGTGGATGTGCTGTTGCCATTAGGGATAAAATAACCGATGCTAAGCTTAAGGGTGCGCCGTTAGGTCTAATGCATTTGTTTACATTACGCACATTACTTAATGCGATTATCCGTTGCTTGCAACTTAATACCAACGGGGAACTCAGTATGACAACTGGAGGTGGATTATTAGTCATAGACGCTGTTGGATAACGGTCTATGTATTTTGTCGTAATGCCCACATGAATATCATAATAATCATCATGTCATATATATGCATTGTCATGCGCTCAATATTTTGTCAATTGCCCAGCTGTAATTTGTTCACCCAGCATGTTAGTTATCTTTTATGAAGAGACACCACTAGTGAACTGTGGAACCTGGTCCATTCTTTTATACTGATAATACAACCAACTGCAATCATTCTTCCTTTACATTCTCTGTAATTTACTACTGTTTTCCACACCATAAGTTTATCCTTTGTATTCAGCAAGCCGGTGAGATTGACAACCTCACTGTTTCGTTGGGGGAACGTAGTTTGATTGTGTTGTGTGCAGGTTCCACGTCAGCGCGCCACTGACAACCTTCAGAAGTGATTTCTTGCTCCTACTGGTTCGATTAAACCTTGGTTTCATACTAGGGGAAATTGTTGCTACACTGCTTCATACCTTCCTCTTGGGGTCTCCCAACGAACGTGTGATCCACGTCATCAGTCCTCGCCGCCACGAGTAGGAGAGGGGGCGCCAGGTTCAGCCCCGGGCGCCGCTTGTTGCGGACCTCTGCCAAGCAAGCTCGTTTCCCTCCATATCCAGCGCAGGCGACTTCGCCATCCACGGCTCCTGCAGCTTGAGCTCGACCGATGGCTGAACCTGAGGAGACGGCGGCCGGGACGAGCATGCGGCCACCTCGGGGGCCTCCATTGCCACCGTGTCAAGCGGAGACACGGGCTTCTCCTCCAGCTCCTCCTCGATGGAGAGGGAGCTGAGGTCTCTGACGACCACGGAACGGAGCAGAGGGCGCGGCGGTTCCTGAGGGAGCAGCACCACGCGGGGGTGAAACCGGCCGGAATCACGGCAGGCGGGGTTAGGGGGGACTTGGTGGGGGCATAGGGAGATGGTGGGCGACGGGGCCGGAGCGGCCGTCGTCGGAAGCGGCCGGTGGTGGGTGGGGGAGGACGGGGGCGCCTCCGCCATCCCGGGAGCCTGACGGGGGAAGCAGAGCAGCGGGATGGGAAGAGGGCGGCGAGGGGAGCTCGGATCTGGCGCAGTGGCTGGAGGGAACGCCTGTAGGAGGATATCAGGCCGGCGGGATGGGAAGAGGGCGGCGAGGGAACGCCTGCAGTTTCTTAATTCTAGGCCAGTTCTATTATTACCATGTTATTTTGCTTCTGCCGGCATGAAGGCTTTAGTTTGAAAATCTAAGTTCCTCCTGCTGATTTATGTAGAATTTTGGCAAAATTCAATCTGCCAACTCCCAGCTCATATGGCACTCACTTCTTCTACTCTTAGCATAAAAACCCGTGAACCGTCATTTCTTGTTATCACCACCAATGTTCACTTTTTCATCAATATGTTGATTCAAAAAAGTTGAGAGTGAAATATCCATTTCTTTCGACCAAAAGAGAGATAAACCCCCACTCAAGCCATCGCTATCCACAGGGAAGTAACCTTCAAATCCAAGCCTACTAGTTATATATCGCACACGTTTTCCTTCAATCTTGGTCTCACACACAGACCATTGTGATTCTATAGTCTCACCAAATTGTGAAGCTCAAAAACAGTCACTTGGTTCCCAAGCCCCGCGACAATTCCAAATTTTAAAACTCATTGCTCCAGGCTGAGCTGCTCCATAGCCTCCGCCTCTTCAGTTCGATTTTCCAGCTCCATCATTCCATTTCTTCTTTGAATCCCGGCTATCATTGTTGGACCCCGTAGATATCGTGTCATCGTTCAACCTCTTCTTATTGAGTGTGTCTTGTTCCATCAACGAGATGTTATTCATCGGTGTTGGCACACCTCCACCAATGTTCATATCGATCTTCCGCCACAGTCTTCCTTCCACAACCCCTTTGATAAGATTGGATGGCAGTACGAGCAACCCTCACCCCCCCACCCCTAGAGTTAAACTGATAAATAGTTTTGTGTCCGTACTTTCGTCGGCACCTGGCGCACCTTCTTGGCTGGGAATAAACTTCATCTCCCCAACATCAAACTCATCCTCCTCCGACCACTCCTTGCCTACAAAGCCAGCTGAGGGCTGGCCTCCATAACTTCCTCTCAGCTCCTTCCATGGAATGGTGTATACCTAAGACTCTCTTGGTAAGGTGGCCTTCCCCGATCATCTCTCGCGACAGGCGACAGGCAAGGGCACATCGATTCTACATGTCCAAGTAATAAATATTCAAACCAGACTTGCACTATTTCCAATGTATGTACTCTTCAAACAACAATCGATTATCGTGTCATATAACTCATACACATATTAGTAGCTAGAACTCAACGAGAGAGGCATGTCGATTCTCTCTAGTGCATCTATTGAAGAGGTTGTGCATTTGCTTGTTATAATTCATTTGTTTCTTATAACCTTCCCCTCCTTTTCCCTGTGTGAAACATACGACCATTTTGATCTTCATATATGGAAAAGAAAAATTAAGGTGGGTCCCCCAGGGTGACCACTGATGGCCCTTCACGTAGTTCCCCCACAATGGCGCCAGAAAACAGTTGCTAGCCCCTTCGCGTGGTACCTGCGTGAAAAGTAAATGGGTTAGGTTGAGACTCCAAGTGCAGAGTGTATGTAGTAGTGGAAGACAGTTTTCCCCACGAGGGGTGACTCGAGGGTTTAATATCGAACTCTCGGGGAACCAGTATTTCAGGTGTTATCTCCTTATCCTTCTCTTGAGAACCTGCAACAAAATAAATTGTTTTGTGCCCTCAACCTCACCAAGTGGTTGTCAAGCACAAGGTGTGAGAATGATAATAAAATAATATGCAATGCAAACAATAAGTAAATATGCAATGATGGTAAATAAATATTGTAACACCCCGAAAATTCGAACCTGATTTTAGCGGTGTTTTCTGACACCTGAAAAACTTTTCTATTTCTCCTAAATGTTTCTTCAAATATTTTGGGGATGATTTGACTTTGGTATTGCTCTCCCAAAATTTCCCGGTAATCCACGAACCACTCCATCACCCGTGATGATTTTGGTGCTGAGGTTTTCCCTCGAAAACCCTAGCCCTAATTATCGAACTTTTAAACCCTTTTCTTCACCTACTAAAGGAAAGCCTATTTCCACAGCTGGAAAATTTCCACGAAAAATACCAGAGGACTCCCCTATCCATATAAAGACAATCCATGCAAAAATATTGCATACTCCAATGCAATATTTCCAAGTTAGGCCATAATTTCAAAACTGCCACTTCTGATCCAGAAATGTTTTAACCAAGCTAGTCACCTCCAATAATTCTGATAAATTCAGGGGATGAATATTTTGGCATTCCCTGCATTTCATCTTTTGGAGGCAAACCCATTTGAGCAATATTTAGACCCCTTCCTTTGTAAGCCCAAATTAACGCCATTTTGAGTTCTTCAAGCAAACCTAGACCCAGAAAAATCCCATGGCCATGATACTTGGTGAACTTGACCACATGATCCCTAGACACCCCTAACCAGAAGGCTACCCCAAGGGGAATTGTAGAAATCCTATTTTCCTAAATCATGCCATTAGGGTCATTTTTGGCCATCTTTTGGAAACCCAATTTCCCGTCACCCAATGATCTCAAACTCCATAGACACTCTCCCCAGGCCAAAACGACCCATGCCTAATTTTTGGGGATTTGTTTGAGTTGTGTAAGACCAAGATCATTTCATCGAACACCTTCGGTGTTTTTGGTTCTCTGGAAAATCTATTTTTCAAAGTTTGGGATCCATGATAGATTCTTGTTTTGTTGTGTTCCCATCGTCGTTACGAACCCAGTGGTGGGAACCTTTTTCCGTTTGGAGCCCCGAGTCACCGGGAACGCGACGACACGCTTTGGCGTGACCTAATCTCGCTTAACCTAAACTTGTTTAGCTAAATCCTCCAGCACAGTGCAGCCTCGTGCGTTGCTGTGCATCCAGCACGACAGCCACACCCTCCCCTCGTTCCTATCACCATCTTGTGGCTTGGAGTGAGCCGTGGCCGTCGGTGCTCCCTCTCCCTTGCGTATAAAAGAACCCGAGGCCTCCTGAGCAACGTTTACTTCATTCCCCTTCCCTGCTCTTCTCGTTCGGTGTAGAATCATGAGAGGAAAACCACAGCAAATCGCTCCGTAGAAACTTGCCCGCCATGGCCGTCCTGGCCGAAGCTCACCCGAGCTTGCTGGCGATGCAACCCCAGCCTCCCTCCCGGCCGAAGCCATCCCCGAGACCCTCCTCCTAGCGACCACCCCTCTGCCATCCCGAGCGGCGGAGCAGCACGGCGGAGGAGCCGCCCGTGCTCGACACCACCATGGCCGAAGCTGGCGAGCTCGAGGGCGACGTCGTGGTGGCCCTCCCCTCCAGCCCGAGGCCACCCCTGGACGCGGTGGGACGCTGCGTGACCATCCCCGCCGTCTCCGGCGGCCCAGCTGTTCCGGTGTCCCCGCGCCCGGCAACCACCGTGCAGCCGCCATGGCCGTGGAGCAGAGCTCCTGGAGCCCGCGGGTGCCGCGCGTGGAGGCCACCCCGCTCCTGGCGCCACCCTCCCCGGACGCGGTGGAGGTCAGGGACCTCCCCGCGGTCGCTGGCCGTGCTTCCCCGAGCCTCTCGTGCGTCCGGCAACCGCCATCCGAGCCTCCCCGTGCGTGGAGAAGATGAGCAAGAGGTCAACGCGGGATCGATCGATCCGTGCGTTTTTTTCCCCCTCCAGCGATGGACCAGTCCAGCGGGCCGCAGCCCAGCAACGCAGCGGCCTCCGCAGCCCAGCGCGGCCCACCAACGGCCTGCCTCGCCGGGCGCTGGCGCAGAGCAGCGCGCGACGCGCGACGGCCCAGGTTGCGCGGCGACGCGGCCCGTGCGGTTTTTTTTTCGCAGAATCTGTTTTTCTTTTCCTGGTGAGCAGCGAATAGCTATCTGTTGCACGTCCGTAACTTTTGAACCGTAGCTCCGTTTTAGTCGATTCAAATTTGTAAATTCCTAGTTTGTAACGATCTGTCCGATGGTGTGGGTCTTACCTTTTTGTAAAATACTTGTGTACTCAGCACCCTTGTATGCGTGTATAGGGTATCCCGCGGTACCGGCGAACCGAGACCTGAATCGTGACATTCGTGACCCTCCAAGCCAAACGGTTCCGGTCTTCGCAGGCAAGCTAAATCCTTGCTACGAGCCGTCCTGCAATGCTTGTTTGTTTGATTGCTTAGTACCATGCCGGGTGTTATGTTTGTCTTCTGTTATATTGTTTTGTCTGTCTACTACTATTGTTGCATGTCTGTTTGTTGTCCATATTTTATATGAACCTTGTATTGTTGTATGTATGCCATACCGCATTTAAATTATTGCACTACTTCATAACCGCTTATCTGTGCATCACTCACATTCCCGAGACAATGGCCGGTGGTACCGCCTCAGTCAAAGTAATGGGGGAATTATTACAACTGTGCGTCTCGCGCTTGCGGGGCTTTGTTTGCTTCTTCTTCTTCGCCGAGGTGAGGAGCGGACGAATGTCGTCTTATGATCCTCAGAGTTGGGGGCATTCGCCAAAAGAGTTATTTGGCTTGTCCCTCCGTCAAATATGGTTGGCATAGACCACCCGGACTGCGACGCTTGGGAGCTGACTTTCCATTTGGTTCTTATTGCCGAGATTGCTGACACCACGTCGGGGTAACCCTCGAGTGGAATGGATGCTCTCTCATTTTTATGAGTGCTTTTCGGTTCATTCTTTTACGGTGACACCGGCCGGGTCTCCCGCCACCGTCATCCGTTTGAAACATTATGCTATTATTCTGTGAACACTAACCCCCGAGTGACACCGGCCGGGTCTCCCGCCACAGTCACCCGGGTATTATTATTATTGTTATGTTGTTATCTATATATGCAAGTATTATGTTACTAATGCCTTGTTGTTTGATGTTCGGTTACTGATATCGTGATTATTATGCTGAACTAATCCTCTGTTTTGGAACTTGTTGTGATGAAACTTGATTAAATGAAACATCCCTCCAAACAACGATAAGGTCTGTTCATAGTGCCACTAATCTGAACCCTTGAATGCAATGCCACCGTTGTCTCATGGAAAACCGTGACCTAGTAGGTTGTTGAGCCCCTTTTGTGCCATCCATTGGGCGCAGTCGTTCGGTTGCGCTGTCCGAGGGTAGAGGTAGACAGGCACGGGTTCGACTGTGATAGGGAGTCCGGAGCTAGGCATACCCGGTCGCGCCGGGGGATGTGCCGATTTACTTGCCCGTTGTGCCACGCGCATAGGGTGGTGCAGGAGTGTGTCTTAACAGTGGACCGTCATGTGAGTGTGTCTTGCTTAGTACGACTTTGGGCGTGATGAACCTATAGTGTCGGCTGAGTGGGGTGCATTCTGATAGGTGGTAAAGCAAACTCTCGAGAGCATCAACCTAGCAAGCTAGCCCGTTCCTGGGATATGGAACAACAGTTCAGTGTCGGTCAACTGTGTGTCCTCGTCGTGTCCGGAGGTTAAACTTAAGATTTGTTTGAAATAATTAATGAACGACCGGATTACACTAAATGAATGAATAAGATGATGCAGGGAACATTGTCTTGAGATGTTGATGGTAACCCGAGATGTGGTATGGCGGTGTGATGCGTTGGGAAGCCTATAGTTAGGCCAGAGCCCACATCAACCGTGCGTGCCCAGAATGAAATGATGAGGCCAGAGGGCCTAGCAGTCATCACAGGTGATGTCGTGTATTATGTGGTACCAACTGGTACACTCGTCTACTCGTCACAGGTAAGCTCGTTGTGTGATTGCCGGTGCACGATCCAACCCCACCTGGCTTGGACTCTGTACTGGTGATAACCCCATTGCTTGCTTATGACATGTTTGGTTGTCAATGCCATGCTACTTTTATATCATGTATCTAGATTACACCTTGCCATGTTATAGGATTTTATATCCAGTGTATACCTTGCTGCATGATTGTTGGAATGTTTGTAGTAAGTGGCGACTCTTGCTGAGTGCATACAAATGTACTCACGGGCCTTGTGATTGTGGCCAGGTTTTATCGAGGATTCATCTTCCACCTTAGGAAGGATTTGAAGCAAGAGAGTGCTAGGATCAGTAGCCCAGCCAGAACCTGTGGAGTGGAGCCGCTCCAAGCCGTAGCCTCTCATATGTCTTCCGCTGCCAGTTAAAAACTCTGTCCAGAGCCATACTGGGATGGATATTTCGTCCTTCCTTGATGGCCTTGTAAACCATTTGTAGCACTGATGTGCCTGATTGTGTAATGATGTCCATTATGTTACACTGTTGTGACGTGCGGCCAGTTATCTTGGGATGGCGCACGGGACGACTGCCTCTCTGGTGATATGTGCCAGGGAGGGGTGTCACAGAGGTGGTATAAGAGCACCAGGCTGGCTGTAGACTACCCTAGCATGGAAAGCCCCGCCTTACTTTTGCCCGACAGTGAGCCCGATGGATTTAACCCATCCCCGCCTAACAGGCATGGCTGTGTCGGTCCACAGTAAGGTGCAGTAGGATGTGACCCAATCCACCCAGCAAGGCTCGCCGGTTTCTTCCAAGAGAAGGAGCCGACACGCCCAGCTTCTAAGAGACCCCAGTCCTAGCTGCTATTCATCCCCAACCTCGCCTGCTATCCTTAGCCACCCAACCCTCTTGAAGCAGGATCCCGCAAAGGAATCCCGCGTTCTCATCTCATCCTCCACCCAGATCCGGAAATAATCCGATGGCGAACCCCAAGATCGTCCTAGAGACCACTGCCGAGGATCACAGCGGATTTCCACTGATGCTTTGGAAGGCCGTCTGTGTTCTTCTTGGTAGGCCTGCTCGCCCTCGATACGTGGTGCTCGAGAACTCACTCTCGCCTGCCGGGAGTGATTTTCGAGCAGACGTGCATGTCGGCTCGTGTGCATTGGGCACAAGTCCGTCTTACCTGATCCAAGGTAGGAGCATGGCCACTATCCATCAAGCCATCCAGGTAGCAGCCTGGGAAGGTCTCGTCCGCCTGCGGTACTCAGAACCGGCAATGGCGAAAAGTCGAGCTTTCCACCTCCTCCCGCCAGACCCCAGCATGGTGCGGAGGCTATCTAAACTCCCATTGGAGAAGAAGTCGACCCTGCCGAAATCACCCTGGCCACCTACGGAGGTGCAATGACAAGGCTCAGCCATTCTCTGATGGAAGAACTCATGACCACAAGGCGCAACCTTGGTATTGCTCGCATGCAACTGAGTCGAGCAAGGAACCTACCTACCCCCGCCCATGGGCGAGCTCAGGGCACAGGACTCCCGTTCCCAGATGATTTGCTGGAACGCGGTCTTGATGCATCTGTGGCGCAAGCACTAGCTCGAGTTCAGCAGCACCCCAAGAGCGAGGTATGATCCTCGAAGGAGCGCATGCGATTCCCCACCCCGCGGAAGATGGAGATGTGGACACCACTCTTCGTCTCGGCCGCGCTCCCCCGACTACCAGAGGCTGTCAAGCTGAGTAGGACCCTGTTTAGTTAGCCCGAGTGGCGCTTGTGTGTTGGTAGGGGAGATCAGCGAGGTTGTTTGTTTTTCTTGTGTTAGCTTGCAATGTAAGTTGTTGTATGCTTTCTGGTGGATGTTGAACCAGCTCGTAATAAAACTTGGTGTTCTGATTCTCTTGTTAACCATTATGGTTGAGATGTTATGCCACCCTCCTGCAAATGCTTTGGGCCATAAAATGCAGGATTAATTTTCTAAATAATATTTTCTCAGTGCAGCAAGTTCTTCTATCTTTATGCTAGTACCTCTGCTACTCTATCTGTGCTACAAGACCAGGTTTGTTGTAGCTGAGAAAAGTTCAGAAATGAAAATCTTGTTCCAGTTCCTCAGAGGAGACAAATTTGATACATCCACAAAGTTCAGTACAGAAGGGAAATTACATAATCAAATGATACAAGTTCTACTCCAGCATAGAACACTACAACTACCTCAGTACAGATGCAAAGGCACCCCAGAAATTCTACTCCCTCTCAACCTCAGTGGCGTTGCTAGAAGATGAGCCTGGCTCACCCGAAGCCGAGTCGCGAGCCGCGCGACGGCGACGGACGGCTCGAGCGGCCGGCTCATCTCCAGCTGGAAGAGCGGCCACCTCAGCCACCGGCGGCGCAGCCTGCCCCTCCGCCGCAGCTTGCTCCTCTGCTGCAGCCTGCCCCACCGCCGCAGCCTGCTCCTCCACCGCCGCATCAGCACCAGCGCCAGACCACCAGTTGCACAGGCCGAAGATCAGGAGGACCACCGCGCGAACAACAGTGCTCCCACCATCGGAACCAAGACCACGAAGAACACCAAGGCAGCAACACGCTCGAGGAAGTCCCCATCCTCCATGATCTCGACATAGGCTCTGAAGAAATCTCGAACGAAGCCCATGGTTGCGATGAAAGAAGAAAGGATTTCAGAGATATCTGGTTTATAGCTGGAGCTCGGACGCCGCTCCTCGACACCGCACGCGGGAAAAGAGAAAGCATCGCGAGCGGTGGCGCGAAACCATCGAGGACATGTTCCCCAAAGCCATGATGGCCGCGACGTCGACGGACCGCACGCGCAGCAGTGCCGCAGTGGAGTGCTCCGCGCACTGGGAACCGCCGTGTATAGAGTGAGAGAGAGCGAGGAAGAAGAAGAGAGAAAGGAAGAAGGAGACTGCCCGGTGGACCCTGGTCCCACATGTCAGCGAGTAAGCCGATAGCCACGGTGTGCCTCTATCCCTTTCTCAGGAAAATCATCCCCTCGTCTCTCCAGTGTTTCTTTTAGGGAAAATCTTTACAAAATGATTTTGGGAAATGGCCTATCCCATAGTGTCTGTGAACCAATTATTGGTGACACAGATATTTTCTTTTGAAAAGAAACCTTTCGGTTTTCTAAAACCTGTGTAAACGTGAAAATGTTTATGCAGCTTTTCTAAAACAAAACCCTAGGCAAGAGGTATGATTAGGATATCCCTCAATAATTTGGTTTCATAAAATGGTGGGTAATTCTTACCCAAGAAAAATCTTTGGTTGTTGGTTGATAGTTTGGTTGTAGATTTTGGTTGATCTTGCCATGTTTGTGTTGAGTTGAGCAAAACCATAGCTTTAATTTTAACCATGGTGGTAGATCCTATGTTGATTGATTGAGTGAGCCCCTGCCACGCCATCTTTTAAATGCATTGAGTATGGTAGAAATATCATACTGTTTTAAATAAAATCTTGTGGAGTGCTAATCTCTTGTATGTTAAACCTAATATTTTGCAGAAAAAGTTTTTAAATAGGGTATAAATGGATCGTTCAAGAATTATCTTGTATAACCTCCTTAATCTCGAGGACGAGATTCTTTTAAGGGGGGAAGGTCTGTAACACCCCGAAAATTCGTACCTGATTTTAGCGGTGTTTTCTGACACCTGAAAAACTTTTTCTATTTCTCCTAAATGTTTCTTCAAATATTTTGGGGATGATTTCACTTTGGTATTGCTCTCCAAAATTTCCCGGTAATCCACGAACCACTCCATCACCCGTGATGATTTTGGTGCTGAGGTTTTCCCTCGAAAACCCTAGCCCTCATTATCGAACTTTTAAACCCTTTTCTTCACCTACTAAAGGAAAGCCTATTTCCACAGCTGGAAAAATTCCACGAAAAATACCAGAGGACTCCCCTATCCATATAAAGACAATCCATGCAAAAATATTGCATACTCCAATGCAATATTTCCAAGTTAGGCCATAATTTCAAAACTGCCACTTCTGATCCAGAAATGTTTTAACCAAGCTAGGCACCTCCAATAATTCTGATAAATTCAGGGGATGAATATTTTGGCATTCCCTGAATTTCATCTTTTGGAGGCAAACCCATTTGAGCAATATTTAGACCCCTTCCTTTGTAAGCCCAAATTAACGCCATTTTGAGTTCTTCAAGCAAACCTAGACCTAGAAAAATCCCATGGCCATGATACTTGGTGATCTTGACCACATGATCCCTAGACACCCGTAACCAGAAGGCTACCCCAAGGGGAATTGTAGAAATCCTATTTTCCTAAATCATGCCATTAGGGTCATTTTTGGCCATCTTTTGGAAACCCAATTTCCCGTCACCCAAATGATCTCAAACTCCATAGACACTCTCCCGGGCCAAAACGACCCATGCCTAATTTTTGGGGATTTGTTTGAGTTGTGTAAGACCAAGATCATTTCATCGAACACCTTCGGTGTTTTTGGTTCTCTGGAAAATCTATTTTGCAAAGTTTGGGATCCATGATAGATTCTTGTTTTGTTGTGTTCCCATCGTCGTTACGAACCCAGTGGTGGGAACCTTTTTCCGTTTGGAGCCCCGAGTCACCGGGAACGCGACGACACGCTTTGGCGTGACCTAATCTCGCTTAACCTAAACTTGTTTAGCTAAATCCTCCAGCACAGTGCAGCCTCGTGCGTTGCTGTGCATCCAGCACGACAGCCACACCCTCCCCTCGTTCCTATCACCATCTTGTGGCTTGGAGTGAGCCGTGGCCGTCGGTGCTCCCTCTCCCTTGCGTATAAAAGAACCCGAGGCCTCCTGAGCAACGTTTACTTCATTCCCCTTCCCTGCTCTTCTCGTTCGGTGTAGAATCATGAGAGGAAAACCACAGCAAATCGCTCCGCAGAAACTTGCCCGCCATGGCCGTCCTGGCCGAAGCTCACCCGAGCTTGCTGGCGATGCAACCCCAGCCTCCCTCCCGGCCGAAGCCATCCCCGAGACCCTCCTCCTGGCGACCACCCTCTGCCATCCCGAGCGGCGGAGCAGCACGGCGGAGGAGCCGCCCGTGCTCGACACCACCATGGCCGAAGCTGGCGAGCTCGAGGGCGACGTCGTGGTGGCCCTCCCCTCCAGCCCGAGGCCACCCTGGACGTGGTGGGACGCTGCGTGACCGTCCCCGCCGTGTCCGGCGGCCCAGCTGTTCCGGTGTCCCCGCGCCCGGCATACACCGTGCAGCCGCCATGGCCGTGGAGCAGAGCTCCTGGAGCCCACGGGTGCCGCGCGTGGAGGCCACCCCGCTCCTGGCGCCACCCTCCCCGGACGCGGTGGAGGTCGGGGACCTCCCCGCGGTCGCTGGCCGTGCTTCCCCGAGCCTCTCCGTGCGTCCGGCAACCGCCATCCGAGCCTCCCGTGCGTGGAGAAGATGAGCAAGAGGTCAACGCGGGATCGATCGATCCGTGCGTTTTTTTCCCCCTCCAGCGATGGACCAGTCCAGCGGGCCGCAGCCCAGCAACGCAGCGGCCTCCGCAGCCCAGCGCGGCCCACCAACGGCCTGCCTCGCCCGGGCGCTGGCGCAGAGCAGCGCGCGACGCGCGACGGCCCAGGTTGCGCGGCGACGCGGCCCGTGCGGTTTTTTTTCCGCAGAATCTGTTTTTCTTTTCCTGGTGAGCAGCGAATAGCTATCTGTTGCACGTCCGTAACTTTTGAACCGTAGCTCCGTTTTAGTCGATTCAAATTTGTAAATTCCTAGTTTGTAACGATCTGTCCGATGGTGTGGGTCTTACCTTTTTGTAAAATACTTGTGTACTCAGCACCCTTGTATGCGTGTATAGGGTATCCCGCGGTACCGGCGAACCGAGACCTGAATCGTGACATTCGTGACCCTCCAAGCCAAACGGTTCCGGTCTTCGCAGGCAAGCTAAATCCTTGCTACGAGCCGTCCTGCAATGCTTGTTTGTTTGATTGCTTAGTACCATGCCGGGTGTTATGTTTGTCTTCTGTTATATTGTTTTGTCTGTCTACTATTGTTGCATGTCTGTTTGTTGTCCATATTTTATATGAACCTTGTATTGTTGTATGTATGCCATACCGCATTTAAATTATTGCACTACTTCATAACCGCTTATCTGTGCATCACTCACATTCCCGAGACAATGGCCGGTGGTACCGCCTCAGTCAAAGGAATGGGGGAATTATTACAACTGTGCGTCTCGCGCTTGCGGGGCTTTGTTTGCTTCTTCTTCTTCGCCGAGGTGAGGAGCGGACGAATGTCTTCTTATGATCCTCGGAGTTGGGGGCATTCGCCAAAAGAGTTATTTGCCTTGTCCCTCCGTCAAATATGGTTGGCATAGACCACCCGGACTGCGACGCTTGGGAGCTGACTTTCCATTTGGTTCTTATTGCCGAGATTGCTGACACCACGTCGGGGTAACCCTCGAGTGGAATGGATGCTCTCTCATTTTTATGAGTGCTTTTCGGTTCATTCTTTTACGGTGACACCGGCCGGGTCTCCCGCCACCGTCATCCATTTGAAACATTATGCTATTATTCTGTGAACACTAACCCCCGAGTGACACCGGCGGGTCTCCCGCCACAGTCACCCGGGTATTATTATTATTGTTATGTTGTTATCTATACATGCAAGTATTATGTTACTAATGCCTTGTTGTTTGATGTTCGGTTACTGATATCGTGATTATTATGCTGGACTAATCCTCTGTTTTGGAACTTGTTGTGATGAAACTTGATTAAATGAAACATCCCTCCAAACAACGATAAGGTCTGTTCATAGTGCCACTAATCTGAACCCTTGAATGCAATGCCACCGTTGTCTCATGGAAAACCGTGACCTAGTAGGTTGTTGAGCCCCTTTTGTGCCATCCATTGGGCGCAGTCGTTCGGTTGCGCTGTCCGAGGGTAGAGGTAGACAGGCACGGGTTCGACTGTGATAGGGAGTCCGGAGCTAGGCATACCCGGTCGCGTCGGGGGATGTGCCGGATTTACTTGCCCGTTGTGCCACGCGCATAGGGTGGTGCAGGAGTGTGTCTTAACAGGTGGACCGTCATGTGAGTGTGTCTTGCTTAGTACGACTTTGGGCGTGATGAACCTGAAGTGTCGGCTGAGTGGGGTGCATTCTGATAGGTGGTAAAGCAAACTCTCGAGAGCATCAACCTAGCAAGCTAGCCCCGTTCCTGGGATATGGAACAACAGTTCAGTGTCGGTCACACTGTGTGTCCTCGTCGTGTCCGGAGGTTAAACTTAAGATTTGTTTGAAATAATTAATGAACGACGGATTACACTAAATGAACGAATAAGATGATGCAGGGAACATTGTCTTGAGATGTTGATGGTAACCGAGATGTGGTATGGCGGTGTGATGCGTTGGGAAGCCTATAGTTAGGCCAGAGCCCACATCAACCGTGCGTCCCCAGAATGAAATGATGAGGCCAGAGGGCCTAGCAGTCATCACAGGTGATGTCGTGTATTATGTGGTACCAACTGGTACACTCGTCTACTCGTCACAGGTAAGCTCGTTGTGTGATTGCCGGTGCACGATCCAACCCACCTGGCTTGGACTCTGTACTGGTGATACCCCATTGCTTGCTTATGACATGTTTGGTTGTCAATGCCATGCTACTTTTTATCATGTATCTAGATTACCTTGCCATGTTATAGGATTTTATATCCAGTGTATACCTTGCTGCATGATTGTTGGATGTTTGTAGTAAGTGGCGACTCTTGCTGAGTGCATACAAATGTACTCACGGGCCTTGTGATTGTGGCCAGGTTTTATCGAGGATTCATCTTCCACCTTAGGAAGGATTTGAAGCAAGAGAGTGCTAGGATCAGTAGCCCAGCCAGAACCTGTGGAGTGGAGCCGCTCCAAGCGTAGCCTCTCATATGTCTTCCGCTGCCAGTTAAAAACTCTGTCCAGAGCCATACTGGGATGGATATTTCGTCCTTCCTTGATGGCCTTGTAAACCATTTGTAGCACTGATGTGCCTGATTGTGTAATGATGTCCATTATGTTACACTGTTGTGACGTGCGGCCAGTTATCTTGGGATGGCGCACGGGACGACTGCCTCTCTGGTGATATGTGCCAGGGAGGGGTGTCACAAATATGCAAGGATGGTAGTAGTAATGATAAATGATATTTTTGGGTTTTTTATGATGAATGCAAGATGTAAAAGTGTTTTTGTATTTTCGGATTTAATAATGGCAGCAAACAAAAGTGATGATAAAAGTGTTGGAAAGGTGTTTCTTATGATTAAAAATGGACCGGGGTTCATGGTTTCACAAATGCACTCTCTCTTGATAACGTGGTAGACAATGGAACACTAAAATTAACATGTAAGATGGCAAGACATGGTTTGACAAGTTATTAATAATATGGGCATCACGTCCTAACATAGAGATCTCAAGTATAAGTTGTTCTCTCTCTTATGCTCCACCAAGATGCGAACTAAATCATAACACCTTAGTAATTAAGATAAATCAGAGCATAGCAATAAGTTCAATGACATGAAGTTAAAATAAGAACATGCTAGATCTAGTCATGGAGATAGTGGCCAAGGTCACATCCACTCTCCGGTAGCATGGTATTTTTGTTTATCCCTAGTGAGGCAACAAAGTAAGGTAGAAAACCCAAGTGGATCGCAGAACTATCTGTCACGTTCACTGCACTAGCCACCCCCCGTTACTCCAACTAATGCACACGTTCCCCTCACATGCTCTCATAAACATGCTTGATCATGACAAGTAAATAAGAACGGGGTACATAATATGCATCTACTTTCATAACTGAAACAAAACCATTGCAATCTCAAACATGTATTAACTCATAATAAAGATCCACCACAAAGGAATTACATAGATGACCGTAATCATGTTCAGCAGCTCATACGGTACTAATTAGTGAAGCTCATAGAGAGAGAGATACATAAGTTACTTCCACAAACCCATAATAGGGGGGACTACTCCCTCTTCATCATGGTGTCGGTGGAGATGTTGTTGGAGGGGAAGGAGACACACCGGCAGCGCCCCGCCGGAGTTTTCCCCCTCCAATCTTCAGCTCCAGTCTCTGTTTCGTGGTTTCTGTGTTTCGGCGGCGCTCCCTTTCGCGAAAGCCCTGGGGGGCTATATATAGTCGTTTTTAGGTCAAGACGAAGCTTCGGGAAGAAAGATCGACGGCAGCGGAGGCCCGAGGGCCAGGATGGGGGACCCCACGCGGTCAGGGAATCTGGCCGCGTGGGCCCACCCCTTTTGGCCTTCTGGTCTCCGTTTCTTCGATTCCTTTGCGCCTACGTTTCGTTCCTTCCAAAAAAATGATCCCCGTAAAGTTTCAGGTCATTTGGACGTCGTTTGGGTCCCTGAAACATCAAAATATAGAAAAAGGGGTTTTTGACAGCGCAGGGTTAATTCCAGAAAAATGGGGAAGTTGTTAATTATCCCCAAAACTCAATATAAATCATGAATATAACCCTTATATGATGCAAATAACATGGAATAACATGTAATAAAATGTAAAGTTCATGTATGCATTTTACATGCATCAACATCCCCAAGCTTAACCCATGCTCGTCCCGAGTATGAAGGTGATAAAACTAACATGGACTTTGCATTTTAATACTATCAATGGATATCAAAGGTGATTACTATTGCTACATAGAGTCAAATGATTCATTCTTCAAAGGAATAACAATATGCAAGATAAATTATGAAGTGATATCAAATACTCAATGTAAAGATGTTCAATGATAAATTCACAAAGTGTAATATAGAAGAAAGTACTATGGACCAAATGTATGCATAATGAAAAGTAAAAACATCCTATGGTGGTCATAGAGTACTTCTTATGAAAACTGAATATAAAAGGTGGACACTTTGGATAGATAAATAAGTAGAGGTAAAGCATGAATAAGTTTCATCTAACTTCCAAACACTTCTACTTAAGTTAATGCTTGCAATGTGGTAGTCATTGGTGTGGAGCTCTCATTACCCCTATCATAGCATCTTGAATGATTAATGTTTAAAGTGAAAGCAAATATGAGTGGTGTGCTTGACAATGTATTGGTTGAATGTCTCATGTCCCTTGAATACAAGTACCTACACCATGTGTTACTCACTTTGGTCCACAAAGTAAATTCAAATAAAGGTCATTGCAAGTAATAATAGTATCATCAAGAACTGCACTGGGGTACCTCTTGCCCCTTGACATGAACAAGCCCATGTCAAAACAACAAGACAAACAGACAATGAACAATCTCAGCACTCTTTTATTTACTATGGGTATAGCTTTTTATTATGAGGTGCATCACTGAATGAACATTATGGTTATGCTGTAAATTTCCACCATGAATGATGCATGGCTTAGATTAGCGGCCCAGGCATTTCTCTAACCATTTATACAAACTCTTTGAACTTACTAAGTATCCACATTCATTTCACCCATGATAGGCATCCATAAACAAAAGTACATGACATCAACTAAATATAAATAAGTGCAATGTTGAAAGCTTGCCATGTGACAGCACATATGGGCTAACTCCCAACCAAAACAATTGTCAAGCCCACAACTTCATAATTTTAATCACAATGGTTCATGCTTATTAAATGCAATAAAAGTAAATTGTGCATCAAGTTCGTGAGAGCTTTTAACCAATTTTTCCCATGACAATCAATAACATAAGCATTTAAATTCAGAAATGTAGATAACACAATATAACATGATAAACATACTTGGAATAGCATAAAGCTAATAGGTAGATATGGTGGACTCACTGGAAAAACTTTGGTTGAAGGTGTTGGGAAACAAGCTTTTTACTTGTTGTAATTTTTGGGCTAGCAATAGGGAGAAAGTTGACCATCTAAATGCATGCATAAGTGTCCATAGAACTAATCAATCCATGTTAAACCAAGTAAAGTTAAAATTCAACATCTAAACATGGTAAAAGATAGCTCTTGACAACACACTTGCAAATTAACATTCATTCAAAGCACATGAATTATGCAACTATATGTATCTTTTAAAATCAACTCAAACATCCCTATCCCAATATATTTAATAGCATCCAACATAATTCAACCCAAACTTCCAGTAGCTCTCTCATATATAAATGATAGTGGTGGTCTTAAGAAAATAAAAATCAAACCGAAATAACAAAAGCAAAAAAAACAGACGCTCCAAGTTTATACGATAAAGTGCTTTGATCGAAAAACAGAAGTTAGACGTGTGCAAACCGAGAGTGTGTTGGTCAGTGGGGTTGTCTTGACATCCCCAAGCTTATGGTCTTCACCATCCTTGGATAGCTCTTGGTGCAGCTCCTCTAATCCCTGTGAAAAAACTTCAAAACACCGTTTCTCCCATTTCTTTTCTGTGGGGTGATATTAGTAGTGATAAACAAATAGGTTCCTTGCTGCATAAAATCCTTAGGCAAAAATTCATATGAATGTCCAGAGAGTATATAATGTTGTATGCCTACTCATAAACTCAATTGAATCAAAAAGATTCAAGCAAAAAGCTCAAAGAATGCATCAAACAATATCAAGACAGAATCTGTCCAGAAAAACAGCAGCAGCAAAACGCATTTTTCTACCCTACTTAAACTCGTCAGAAAAATCTGCAAAAAATCACGTATACAGAGGATGAAAAGTTGAAGCTACAGTTCAAATTACAGCTCAATCGGAGTTACAGATAAAAAATGAAAAATCAAACCGTGCACAGACTTCGTGCAGGCAGAAAACTCTCCGAAAATGAATAGCAACTTTTCAAACCCAAAATAGGTAAAACTTGGTTCTTTATTAAAAATCCCAGAAACAAAACTAACAAACTACTCTCTTGTTACAGCAAGAGGACTCAAAGAAAATCTCAAACAAAAACAACCGGGTTGCCTCCCGTAAAGCGCTTTCTTTATAGCCATATAGCTAGGCTTACTTACTTGATAATCAAAGGGGACGTAGCTCATGAGGGAGCTTGAACCTTGGTGTGTCCCTCTTCCTTGGGAAGTGTTCCATGCTCTTCTTGTGTGGAAACTGAAACTTCACATTCCCTTCCTTTGAATCAATAATGGCACCTGTAGTACGAAGAAAAGGTCTTCCCAAAATAATAGGACTAGAGGTTTTATTCCCCATGTCCATGATTAGAAAATCAACAGGCACAAAAGTCATGTGTAACTCTACCATAACATCACTTACTTTTCCTAGAGCATGTCTAATGGAATCATCAGCAAGTGCAAGTTCAATAGAGCATTTCTCAATATTTTTAAGTTCAAGGACTTCATATAGTTCTTTAGATAATATAGAGACACTAGATCCTAGATCTAAAATGCATGGTGTGTCTCTTTTCCAATGGTTACTAGTACCTTAGGGATCCATATCCCCAAGCTTAGGTGGTATCATAGCTTCTTGATTGTACCTAGCAATCTTTTCTTTTAAGACATGATTAGCAATATAGGAACCAAAACCAGCTGGTTAATATTAACAGAAGGATCACTTGCAAATTTTTGTAAGATAGAAATTAATTCATGCAAGCTACACTTCTCTAAATCAACAAATGGTTCCTTAACTTCACTAAGCATTTTAACTTCCTCAACTTTTTTTCTTTTTGAGATATAATGATGTTCTTTAATGAGGAAACTTCCTTAGTGAGTTGATCTACTCTTTCAAACAAAATATCATGTTTTTCGAATTTGGATATGAACTCCTTATTGAGCTCCTTTTGAGTAGATATAAATGATCTAATGGTGTTTTCCAAATCACTAGAAACATTACTACTAGTGGTATATTTGTTTGGAACATATGGGGGCTTATTATAAGAGTTATAATTGTTGTTACCATACCCATTATTACCATAGTTCCTAATGAAGTTGACATCAACATTTTCAGGATTATTACCAACTAGTTCTTGCAAAGGCATATTTTCAAAATTTTGTTTATTAATAAAAGCAAGAATGGTGTCCATTTTAGATGACAAATCATTTGTTTCTTCTATAGAGTTCACTTTCTTAGATGAACTAGGTGCTCTATCAGTATGCCATTGACTATAATTTTGCAAGATACTTTCCAAAATGTTCTTAGCTTCTAAAAGTTTTTCCCATGAAAGCACCTCCAGCAGCTGAATCAAGTATATTTCTAGACATGTAATTTAGACCATTGTAAAAAGAGTGTAAAATGGTCCATTCATTAACCCCATGTGATGGACAAGTTCTAAGCATGAGTTTAATCCTATCCCAAGCCATGGCAACATGTTCATTTTCATTTTGCCTAAAAGAGAGGATATTGTTTCTATTTTGCAGTATTTTAACAGGGGGATAATATTTCTTAATGAAAGCTTCTTTTAAATCATCCCAAGAATTAATACTACCAGTAGGTAATGAATGTAGCCACTCTTTAGCTTTTCCTCTAAGTGAGAAAGGAAATAACTTCAGTTTTAAGACATTACTTTCAACATTTTTAAACTTTTGCATGTCACAGATTTCAATAAAATCATGAAGATGCATAGAGGCATCCTCAACAGCACTACCACCAAATTGTTCCCTAGTTATCAAGTTTAACAAACTAGGACTAACTTCATAGCTCTCAGCAGTAATCTCAGGTGTGGTGATAGGCTTAGCAATAAATTGATCATTAGGAGTGTTTGTGTAGTCACACAATTTAGTTCTATCTCCCATTTTAACAAGTTTTTATGTGTTTTTAATTTTTTATGCAAAACTGAAAGTAAAATGACACTAATGCAACTCGAAATAACAAATGCAACACAAAATGCAAAACTGAATATAAATATGCAAACCGAAATATAAAGATGATATGCAAGACAAGAACAAAACAAAATAAAATGATTGTAGGTAAAGATGGATAAGATGATGCTCACGTAGGTGCAACTCCCCAAGCTTAGGTTGTTACACAAGTTGGTGATGAAGTTGACTTGATGTGAGTGATCCTTGGATAAACCTTTCAGCTATGGTTCCCCGGCAACGGCGCCAGAAAACGTCTTGATGGCCCTTCACGTAGTTACCCCACAACGGCGCCAGAAAACAGTTGCTAGCCCTTCGCGTGGTACCTGCGTGAAAAGTAAATGGGTTAGGTTGAGACTCCAAGTGCAGAGTGTATGTAGTAGTGGAAGACAGTTTTCCCCACGAGGGGTGACTCGAGGGTTTAATATCGAACTCTCGGGGAACCAGTATTTCAGGTGTTATCTCCTTATCCTTCTCTTGAGAACCTGCAACAAAATAAATTGTTTTGTGCCCTCAACCTCACCAAGTGGTTGTCAAGCACAAGGTGTGAGAATGATAATAAAATAATATATGCAAACATAGTAAATATGCAATGATGGTAAATAAATATGCAAGGATGGTGGTAGTAATGATAAATGATATTTTTGGGTTTTTTATGATGAATGCAAGATGTAAAAGTGTTTTTGTATTTTCGGATTTAATAATGGCAGCAAACAAAAGTGGTGATAAAAGTGTTGGAAAGGTGTTTCTTATGATTAAAAATGGACCGGGGTTCATGGTTTCACAAATGCACTCTCTCTTGATAACGTGGTAGACAATGGAACACTAAAATTAACATGTAAGATGGCAAGACATGGTTTGACAAGTTATTAATAATATGGGCATCACGTCCTAACATAGAGATCTCAAGTATAAGTTGTTCTCTCTCTTATGCTCCACCAAGATGCGAACTAAATCATAACACCTTAGTAATTAAGATAAATCAGAGCATAGCAATAAGTTCAATGACATGAAGTTAAAATAAGAACATGCTAGATCTAGTCATGGAGATAGTGGCCAAGGTCACATCCACTCTCCGGTAGCATGGTATTTTTGTTTATCCCTAGTGAGGCAACAAAGTAAGGTAGAAAACCCAAGTGGATCGCAGAACTATCTGTCACGTTCACTGCACTAGCCACCCCCCGTTACTCCAACTAATGCACACGTTCCCCCTCACATGCTCTCATAAACATGCTTGATCATGACAAGTAAATAAGAACGGGGTACATAATATGCATCTACTTTCATAACTGAAACAAAACCATTGCAATCTCAAACATGTATTAACTCATAATAAAGATCCACCACAAAGGAATTACATAGATGACCGTAATCATGTTCAGCAGCTCATACGGTACTAATTAGTGAAGCTCATAGAGAGAGAGATACATAAGTTACTTCCACAAACCCATAGTCCAGGGGTGGACTACTCCCTCTTCATCATGGTGTCGGTGGAGATGTTGTTGGAGGGGAAGGAGACCACACCGGCAGCGCCCCGCCGGAGTTTTCCCCCTCCAATCTTCAGCTCCAGATCTCTGTTTCGTGGTTTCTGTGTTTCTCGGCGCTCCCTTTCGCGAAAGCCCTGGGGGGTCTATATATAGTCGTTTTTAGGTCAAGACGAAGCTTCGGGAAGAAAGATCGACGGCAGCGGAGGCCCGAGGGCCAGGATGGGGGACCCCACGCGGTCAGGGAATCTGGCCGCGTGGGCCCACCCCTTTTGGCCTTCTGGTCTCCGTTTTTCGATTCCTTTGCGCCTACGTTTCGTTCCTTCCAAAAAATGATCCCCGTAAAGTTTCAGGTCATTTGGACGTCGTTTGGGTCCCTGAAACATCAAAATATAGAAAAAGGGTTTTCTGACAGCGCAGGGTTAATTCCAGAAAAATGGGGAAGTTGTTAATTATCCCCAAAACTCAATATAAATCATGAATATAACCCTTATATGATGCAAATAACATGGAATAACATGTAATAAAATGTAAAGTTCATGTATACATTTTACATGCATCAACCACACAAAAAAAATCGTCAGGAATCAGGATCACAACTAGGTGCCATCCTCAAGCCACATCACTAGCAGGATCTTTCTACATTGTTTTCATTCATCTTCTTCGGGTGTAATAGTAATACCGGCAAAGCTAGAGTCAAATAAGAAGGATGAGGAACTTTGTCTACTTCGAAGGGAGTAGAGGAGACACATGTGGGAGAATGAAGACCCCAAAGGATATACTCCATATGTCATACAAAATATATCATCAAAAGTTTTAAAATGTGCATCCAGTGGTATACTTTTTGATGATTTTGTTGGTAAAACTAATGGTCAAAATTGGACCTAAAAATATGAAGTGGCCTTGTATTAAAAAAGGAGGGAGTAGGATGGAACTGATCTCATAGATATTATGAAATTGTCGAAATTCAGAGTGGCCCTCTGCATTAACATTTAAAAAAAATCGAGTAGCAATGCATGGCAGTAATGTGAGACTGCAAGTTGGTTCTTGTAACATGAATATTTAAAGGGCTTGAAACAAAAAATTAGGCGTCGTCTTGTGTGAAGGGAGGGACAAGACAAGCATTATTAAACTATAGGTGAGACACGGAATCAAATGAGTAGCATATCTGGTGGAACGCCGTGGCGTGATCATCCGCCATGGCGATGAAGACGTCGTTGGCGCTCGGCACGAAGTACATGATCCCCTCCACCGATATGTCGGAAAGCAGGAGCAGGGATGGCGGCCCCGCGCCGAAGTCAAGCTGTCTGTGCTCGAAACCCAGCCAGCTGTCCACTTCTAGATCCGGGCAGCACATGGTGCCGGCGGCGGGCGCCGTGGGTAGCTCCAGCCCCTACGCGTCGGCCAAGGTCCCGTAGTCCAGGAAGGAGCGGATGTAGTCGGCGTCGACACGCGGGTCGGCGTCGCGAATGGTACGGACCACCTAGGACGTCCCGGACCTGAAGCCTCGGAAAAGCCCAGAGCACCATGTTGCCGAAAAAGTCCGGCGACACAGGAGGTTGGGTCCTGCCCCTGCAGTCCACGGCAACCCTCACCGGGGTGAACTCCTCCGGCTTCAGGCCGCGAGCCTAGGTGGTCTTCTTCCACATGTGCGCGAGCAGGCACTCGAACCTTGTGCAAGGAGCGCCGACGCGGGCCTTGAGCTCAGCGACGAACTCGGCCGTGAATCTCAGCTTGACAGTCTTCATGTTGTTGCAGAACTTGGGAGCAAAGGCGTTGCCGCCTCTGGCGCGCCTGAACTCGGTGGTCGCGTGGTCGAACACCGGCGTCCGAGTCACGGGCACGGCGGGGTCGAGGAAAGGGAATGGTGGAGCGGTGAAGTCCGCGCCTTGGCGCACCGCCCTGGCCCAGGTTTTACGGAAGACCGCTCCGGCGGTGCCATCGACGACTTGGTGGTGGCAGGCGAGGCCCAGCACAAGACCGCCGCACCTGTACCGTGTTAGCTTGATCTGCATCAGGGCCGCGCCGATGTTCGCCTATAAGTTCGTACGTAGTGACAGTTAGCTAGAGCGACGATCCTCGTGCATGCAAATGTAACCGATGTAGTGGTGGTGGTACACTGGTACTTACCTCCGGCGGGGGCAGCGTAGGGTACAGGTCATCCATGTCGCCGGTGACAAGGTTGCCGTCCACGAGCACGTCCGCCAGGTCCACGGCCACGGCTGCCTCAAGGACAAGCACGCCGTCGTTGTTGAAGTGGATGCAACGCCGGCCACGCTGGTCCACGGCGAGGCGTCCTGCCACCCGAGGGTACGCCGCCACGGCCCTGCGCAGCCCCTCCTTGAGCGCCTCGTTGGACGGAGTCGGCGCCGGGTACACCAGCATGAGAGCCACGAAGCGGTCCAAGGTGACGCGGTCGAAGAGTGTTAGCGGAACCATCTCGCCGGCGAGAGGGTGCTGCGGCGTGGAGCCAATCGCTTTCAGCATCGTGCTGTTCGTCATCTCCTTAATCTCCGACCAGACCAGCGTAGACCAGCTTCGATCGCCGGTGGCTCGTAAGCTATCACAACAACTATAATACGGCTAGGCTGCCACCTCCCGTGTCTGGTCTGCTTCAAGAGAGGCGCCCTCACGTGATGTCATGTTGCCGCGAGGGGTGGCTTCCACAAAAAGCTGGGATCTGGAATAAGTAATGCAAATTTAAGATAACACGTACTGTGTCACAATTGAAAAGAGATGGTTATGGTTTTCACAGTTTACCTAGGGAAGTCTAGACAAAAGTATCTTGCTATCGAGGTCTAGTGGATAATAGCCTAGTGGAGTGTCATATGGCCATCACAACGGGCAGAGAGCCTGGTAATCTGAAAAATGTCCGGAAGCAGAGATCTCAGATCGGGATTCATTGAGTTTCAACACATGATTCCCATTGACTATACTTTTATTTGAACTTTTGTTACTCCCTCCGTTCAGAAAATGATGTCGCAGGAGAGATTTTTTTCAACTACGTCCATTTTGCAGTTCAATCCCTGTAAATTTGAAGCCGCATCTCGCAACCCCACTTAGCGATCCTGGACGATCTCGACCCCCTCCTCTGTCGCGCACGATCCAGCTCGACCTCCAGCACCGCCGAAGCAGGGCCCCATCCGCCGCCTCTGCTTCAGGCCTCCATTTGCCGGCCCTGCTCCAGACCCCCTGCCGCCGGAGCAGTCCCTCGCCGCCAACTCTGCTCCAGGTTTGCTGTCGCCGCCTCCAGCTCCGGCGGCGGCTGGTGGTGAAGTCGTGTACGAGTTTGAACACGTGCTCACCACGGGCTTGCTCGATCTCTAGCTCCACCGCGGACCTGCTCGATCTCGAGCTCCAGCGGCGGTTGGTGGTGAGGGCATGTACAAGCTTGAAAGAGCGCTCGCCGTGGACCTGCTCGATCTCTAGCTCTGCCATGGACCTGCTCGATCCCCAAATCCTGCTCGATCTCCAGCTCTGGCGGGGGTTGGTGAAGGCATGTACGAGCTTGATGAAGTGCTAGCGGCGGACATGCTCGATCTCCAGTTCCGCCGCAGACCTATTTGATCACGAGTTCACAAGATTTTCAGAGCAATTTACAAAGTATGCAGATGAATGAATTGTACTCATACAATGAATAATTCATGAATATTCTTGTATGCAAATCTAGGATGTGTTGTACCGGTGTATGAATAACAAAAATGGTTGCATCTTTATAGTAACTTTTGCACTTGCACCCATGTTTGCAGGAGAAACGAACATAAAACTAATGAACAAGCAATCCAAATTGAAATGTATGCCGACCCATCATTAGAATTTATTTGCATCATCCTTAAATAAATTAATACATGCATCTATGTAGACCTCACTAGTACAGAACGACACATCGGAAACGGGCCAAAAACCCCATCGGAAACGGAGAAGTGGTCTGTGTCCCCGCCTCTGTGGCTGATGTGAAGGATCTCATCGACAACGGACCAGGAAAACCGTCACCGATGAGGTTAGTTTTTGGCAATGGTTTGTCTTGATCTCCGTTGCCATAGTTTGACCTGATCAGTTACGGACATCTTGGTTTAAACCGTTTGCATTGAGATGTTTTCGTAAGTTGTTTTTATTTATTTATTTAGCCTGCAATATATATTTCGCACCGCATTTGATCTCACATAGCACAAATATTAAAACGGTAACAGATTTCATTCATATCACAATGTAACCTTTACATTTCCATCACAATATCACCTTTACATTTGCATCACAAGATGTGACAAACATAAGAGGTAAAACGATAACACATTTCATCTATGCTAAGCCTATCATGTCAAAGGACGGAAAGAATTAACGATTTCTTCCCTACATCCTTTTTCACAATCCTCGCAGGTGTCACTCTAGCAATCTCGTCTTATCTCAGCTTCGTGAGAGAAGTATGTTGAAGCCTTGGACCCTATACATTAGTAAACAAAGTTACAATTGTTAAGTGGATATGCTAAAACATGAACACTATGAATATAAGCAAAACTGAAATGATATCTTTCCTATGTCTTGAGGTGGCTCTTATTGATTAACCGGAGCAACCAACCCACGGCTTGTCAACAAGATATTTCCATGTCGATAGCTTCATAGGATGCCTGACAGCGATCATGCTTTCCATGGAGGCCACCACCGGTTCTAGCTTTTTTATGCGGTGTCACCGAAATCTAATCTAATACGTCACCGATGTGACATTTCGGTGACACTGCATAAAACACTCTTATTTAAAAAAGTATTTTATGCCGTGTACCAAAACGTTACAATAGCGACGAGTGGATGTGTATGGTGAAGTTTGAAAGGGAACAGTTTGATATACCTAAATGTAAAAAAGGATTAATGTTAGTTATGATACTATTGCTAGAACCCAATTTAATGAAGAAAAAAGTAGTATATAGTGTGTACTGACCTGTGTATATTTTTTAAGCCCATTATAGGAAAGTCAACAAATAATACTCTCTTGAGTATTGTTCGTTGTTTTTTCTGTGGCTCTGAATTTTTTATGCAGTGTCACCGAAATAGACTCCTGTTTTCACATGATTTAGAAAAGTTAGCTAAACTACAACCGGTTGCAAGGGCACAATAGCCAAGCTAAATACATCATAACATGAACAAGTTAGCACGTGCACAATAGGCAAGTTAGCTACATAAAAAAGTAAACAATAGGCAAGATAGAACTATTGAATGTGAACTGAACTACTATCAACAAGTTAGCTAAACTACAACCGGTTGCAAGTTCACAATAGGCAAATTAACTACATCAAGAAATTATCTAGATCGAAATACTGGATGTGAACTGAGCTGCTCTAGCAGGTGCACAATAGGCAAGTTAGCTACATAAAAGAGTCGATCTGATACCTTCTTCACGTCGCCGTTGGATCAATCTAGCAGATCCGGAAGAGGTGGAGGCAGAGGAAGCGGACACAGTGATGACCTCGCCGTGTCGGGGAGATGGCGAAGACCTCGCCGTGTCGGGGGAGATGGCGAGACATCGCCGTCTCGGGGGTGACGGCGACGCCGGTGATAGCCGTCGTCTCGGTGCAGACGGCGCAACCACGGCGCCAGCAATGGCCGCAACGCCAGGAGCCGCCGCCACGAACAGATCTAGCATACTGGGACAGTGAGGAAAAGAGTGAGTGTTAGGTTTTGCTCTGTACGCCCATATATATAGGTAAAACATAGGAAATGATTCTTTGGAAACACTGTTTCCTTTTTGTTTCTTCCACTGAGGAGTAAGGCCTACGCGCCGACTCTCTGAAATTTCTTCTACTCTCTGGAATAATATTTTCCCTAATCTCTACTATATGGAGAAAACCACTTAGGATACTTATATTAATATTAGTGATTACTACATTACATACGCAGTACATATTAATAATAATAAAGTAAATTACATATGGAGAACTTATAGAACTATTACTAGCTATTTCTTGTTTTTCTTGCGCCCTGCTTCCGCGCAATCCTCCTCCTTCTCACGGCCTCGCTTGTTGTGGGCCATCGGTGGTGGTGGCGGCGGCGGCATATCAGAGGCGGTGGCGGCGGCTTTCTTCTCCGTGGCCTGGGTTCCCTTCTTCAGGACCGGCGCCTCTGCCTCGTCCTCGTCCTCCTCGTCGTCGTCCTCCCCCTCCTTCTCCTTCTCCTCTTCGGCTGACTCCTCATCGGAATGAACCTTCGGTGGGCCAAGCATCAAGGTGGGATCATGGAAGTGGGCGTATTCTTCGTCGTCACTCGTCTCCGGCGTCGGTCCTTCAACGGACTCGCCGCTGACGAGGGGGACTGTCCCGTGGCAACTCCGTGTGCTCCTGTGTATCGTTGTTGCGAGGCATCTTTGCTAATACGTAGCAGGGAGCGAGCGAGAGAGATGGAGAGCAGATTCTGTGGCGTCTTGAGCTAGCAGGGATTGGGGTACTGAACAAGTACAGTAATTGGTTCTGTTTTGACCTAGAATTCACAGGCAGTAATGAGGTTTCTACAGACAAAGGTTTACTTGCTCTAGTCATTTCTTAAACCTCTTTGTTGTGACTTATTTTGGCTGATGAAAATCTCCATATATGTCCAATGAACAAGAGTGAACCTTTTGGGGGCGCTGTTGTGTGTATCTTAGACGCATGTGAGCTCCTGGTGAAAACTCTTGACCATCTGGTCTCGATGACATTGAAGTGATATGTCTTTACCCTTTTGGGAGCGTCGTCGTGAGTCTCATAATCCCTAAGGCTCATTCTGATGTTTTCGGTGGCAGGTTTGGTTCTCTTTATTCTTATATTTTCTCTATCTTTGATCTGTTTTGGGCGAAAGAGTCTCTACTTGTGTGTGGTGGCGGTGGCCTTGGCGATGTAACATGGCGGCGGGGCGAGTCGGTCCTGATCTTGCGCGAACTTAAGGTTGATATGGGCCTGCCAAATCCTTTGACGGTGGAGGATGGTGGATCTCCTCCTATTGACCGTTGCACGGCAGGGTGCTGGAGTGGGACCGGTAAGAGACAAGCGGCCGCCTTCTTAATGCATTCCTGCCGCCCACGCGGGTTGGTTCTGCAGCTGTCCTTCCTCTTCCGAGTCTCGCCGGTGCGTTTCTGTCACTCCCGTGATTCGAGTTCGTGGACGCCAGGGCGGCGGCCACGGAAGGTCTCGACGACGGTGAAGCGCTATGTCGTTACCCTTTTGGGGGCGTCGTCGTGAGTCTTGTTATCCCTCAGGCTCGTTCTAGTGTATCTGGTGGTAGGTTTGGTTCTCTTTATTTTTATTTATTTTCTCTGCTTTGTAAGAGGTTCAAGTGTTTGGTTTTATTTATAAAAAAAGTGGGACGCAACCTTATTTCGAGAAAAAATGACCTGTTAGGACACTAGTTCGTATCTGTAGGAGGGGAATCAACCTTTTCGCACACACAAAAAAAAGGAGGGGAATCGACCTTCGAGAGCGAATTTGTACACGGCCTGCAAGGCCCAACGCAATGCAGAGACACAGTTCTAAGATGGTGATGGCCCAGTTCACTAGTCCTACTCCGAAGACGAAATTGTTGGTATATTTTGCTACAAGTTCAGGAAACTGATTGCTGCTCAACGGATTAATCTCAAAAAAAAGTAATCAATGCATCTTTCCAGGATCACGGTTAACCACCAGGTCTGGCTCGCGGAAGTTCCGTTTCGAGCCTTCGAGGAGCAGCCTACTTCTCCACGGGCAGGGCCGAGGCTCTCTGTTTCCCACACGCATATTCGTCTGCATACAGAATTTGAGTCACTGTCAAAGATCGCCGCCACCCAATCGGCCTCCTCCGTCTCTCTCGCGCGCGCGGTTCAGGCTCTAGATCGGGGCTCGTCCGTCCGTACCGCCGCCGACGGCGAGCTTCGAGCCGACTCCAGCTAGGTGCGTGCTCTGCTCCTGCTCTCCCCGATTCTCTTCTCACCCACGGCGTGCTAGTCTGTTCGCTGCTCTGACTGCTGCTCAACTTCTACACCCAAGTACTTGTCCTCCCTTATGCCATAGTTCGTGCGCCTCAGTTTCCATCTGACGAACTAATTAGAGATCGGCAGATGCTTCAGGTTATTTTCTTCTGCCCAACACACACCTAGTACCACCATGTTTAATATCCAGTTGATATCTTCAGACATCAGTCAAGTGCAACAATTTTTCTTCAGCACTGTATGCTGCAAGTCTGAATCCACGCAGGTGTCCAATGATGTAAATCCAATTTTCTTCTTAATGTTTAGAATACTAAGAAATAAAGGACAAAAGTATTGTCAATTAACCACATATTCTCTTTTCAGGATCACGACCAGACACATTAACAAGTCTGTCTCCAGTTATGCTCAGATAAACTAACACAACTTTCCAAGGTAAACCAAATCATAGAGGGATTACCTCTCATGCGTTATGCATATCTAGAAACTAGTAGCAGATGAAATTCGAAATTAGTACTGAATACCTCTCATGCCTTGTTTCCAACAACCTGATCAAATAAAAGGACAAATCTTCTAGGATCTAGCATGTACACTGGGTACAGTACGCCTATGTACACAATACACAGTGCTCCTCCTCTTCAGAATTTTTGTTTAAATTTACAGAAATTTTAATAGCTATTCTTTTCTCATATATATGCAATTTATCTTTTTGAAGACAGATATATCTAACCCAGTACAGAGCAAAATTTAAGTAGGACTAGAACATACGATTCAGTGGCAAACAAGATTTTCTTCATAAACATGTGTTGACCAAGTAGTTGTAGTTTTCGACATTATTACACAAAACGCTACGTAAAAATACACAATAATGTTCTCAACCAGTAGCTTAACAAAAACCAAGATGGGATAGTAGCAACAGTAATCAGAGATAGTTCCCCGTTGAAGGCAATAACTGCAAACCATCCAAGCAAGAAAGATTCACGTCACTGTGGACCTGCAACAGAACGGAAATTCGTCAGCTTCAAAAACTAGGAATTGGTGGTGCAGGTCATCGTGCACACTGAATGACATGAACAGTACGAACATTGTGTATTGGCTAGCTGAGAATGTTTCACTTACAGTATATTCAGTACAAGACCATCGGGATATGCTTTGCTTGGCCGCTTGAACATCGCTTCTGAAATCATCATGCATGCGAGTAAACTGCGCCTGTTTGAGTGATTTCATATGCTCCAGGCCAGGGATGGCCCGCAGTTCGACAAGGCCACCAATGGAAATATATTCAAGGCCAACCAAAGCTCCCTCATGTATGCATATTTGGTTGACGTGTGGCAAATCCCTCAAGCCAATAATCTTTACATTCGGGAAGCACTCTGGATGGAAGTTTAGCTCCCGCCCAGTATACGCCCTAACAAGACATATTTCTGTTAAATTTGACAATTTAGAGAGGCACGGAAGTGGGTTCTCCTCGAGCTGGGACCAATATAGAGATATCACGTGAAGTGCATCTCCACTGGTTGAGAAAAACAGAGATTCCAAAGTTCCTTCGGCGAGATGGCCTGCGATAGTGAGCTTTTTAAGACTGTTTGACAATGTCAAAGTTTCAAGCTGGAGCACTTCACCTTCATTGCTGGCTCTTATTTGTAATTTTGAGAGGAGGTGCAGCTTTGATAGAGAGTCACACAATTGTGCACAGTGGATGCTCCTTAGCCCAGTTATGCAAAGGGCTCTGAGCTGAGATAAATTTGCTTGTTTTGCAACGAAAACTTTAGTAGCTCGAAATGAATATAGAGTTTGCAAGTCCTTCAAACTCCACAATCCCTCAAATGGCTCCATAGATTAAAAAAACATTCGAATGCCAAATATTTTTTATCTAGCAACTTATAAATATGAATGTGACGCAATCTCTTTAGCTTTTCAAACCCTTGCGGGAGTTTCAGGCAGTCTATTTCTTTAAGACTCAATGTTTCCAAGTTGTGAAGGTTCACGATTGATTTTGGGAGTACCTCCACATTGATATCGTCGAGGCCCAAATAACTGAGGCTGAATAGCTCTCCGATTGACTTAGGTATAGTCTTGATAGGCAAGCCTGATAGCTCCAGCACGGCAATGTATTTAGATTCTTACAAAAACCAGGATGAGGCCATGTTGGTGCTGAATGCTATGAGGGTGCGAAGCCTGAGTTGACTTACCCTTGATTGATTATCATTGTCATTTTTGTACTGGAGCACCGACATGCGACGAGAATTTGACTCATTCTGTATCACCCCATGACTATCATAAAAATTTGTACTGAAACTCTCTCTCTTCTAGATTGGAAAATTGCTAATTCACGCACAAGATCATGCATTCGAAGACACCTAATCCTATTAAAGATGTTCCTCTCTACCACATGAAGCATGCTTCGTCGAACGAGCTCTGTCAGGTAACCTTCAGCAACATCTTCTAAACTGCATGTTCCACTCTGTTCAATAAATCCTTCAGCGACCCACAACCTAATCAATTTTTTTCTATGGATCATGTAGTCTTCTGGGAACAAGGCACAATACAAGAAACAACTCTTCAAATTGTTGGGCAGATATTTGTAGCTCAGATTCCGTATTTTCTTCACATGAGTTAGGTCCTTATTGTAGTGTAGCTCCCAAATAAGCTGGTCATAAAATAGCCTCCACTCTCTAATATTCATCCCTTTAAGACACACTATACTCCCTATGACCACAATAGCTAATGGTAAACCACCACACTTCTCCACTATGGACTTACCATAGTCATGTAACAATTTTGGGCAGATGTGATTTTCAACTCGTGGAAACGCCTTCCTGCAAAATAGACACCATGAATCATCCTTATCAAGAGGCTTAACTTTAATTTTGAAGCCATCATCAGCTACTGAAACAACTTCCTCAGTACTTGTTGTGATTATTACTCTACTTCCCATCCTTGTATCAACAAGAACCTCTTTAATTTTAAAAAGATCAGAAGTTGTCCAGACATCATCCAATATGATTAAGTAGAGCTTTGTCCCTAGGATTTTCTTCAATTCAACTTGTAGCTCTGCACTGCTCATCTTTTCAGCATTACATTCTTTCTTCTCTTTAGAATAGATTCCTTTTAGCATGCTTCTCCATATATCATCTAGTTTGTATGACTGAGAGACAGAAACCCATGCATGGCATTCAAAGTTCGATGAATGAGTTTTGAAAACAGAATTGACAAGGGTGCTTTTTCCTATGTCACCCATGCCCCACACAGCAATGATCTGCAATTGAGAACATTCTTCCAAATTCAGTGACATATTCAAGGTATCTCTATTTTTGTCTAATCCTACAAGCTCATCATCAGAGATTGAGAAATCGTGTCCAGGAAGATATAGTTGTTGTTGGCTGTCATAACGTGCTGCGGGAACATCACTCACACCAGCTATTGATTCAGTCCAGACTTTGTTTGCTTTAAGCTGTCTAAGCTGTACATTTATTCTATTAAGTGCAGTAGAAATTTCATCTACTGTAAATAGAGACTGAGCTTTCTTCACGATTTTTTTCATATAACCCCACCATGATTCTTCCGTATGGTGTTTACCCACAACATAAATAAACTGATCCACAATGTCTTCCATATATATCATACGCCATCTCTGGGCTTGCCCTAGTCAAGTTTCTGTGACTAGATCTGTCCAACCCTTCGCTCTAATACCCTTGATAAATGATTGTATAAGTTCAAGGTCATTTTGTATCAGTATCATATTATCTGGGAGTGCTGCCACCAGCCCAGCTTTCTTTTCAACCTACTTCACTGTCGTTGCCCCCACGGCTATGCCAATCTTTTTTATGACAAGAAGAAGAGCAATCTCGGCCATCTCTAGTCATGCCGCAGTTACACTTCAGTATTTCAGCAAAATATAGTTGCGGTGTCAATGTTCATTCTCATCCGCATACACTGAATATACCGGAAAAAATCTTTATTAATCACATCAAAATCACCGTAACATTACTTAGAAATGTATATTCAGGTGTTCTCTGGGGCGGAGCTTGGAACTTCATATTGGGGGAAATAGAAAAACATACATGTCAACTTGTCAATTATTTTGGGTCCAGAAAATAGCATTATTATTATTATTATTTAAACCATGGATGAAGTTGCGCGTATTTCCTAAGGACATATGAGATATGGCCCTTGGCGCCAAATATGCACCACAATCAACATAATTGTATTCAAAAAAAAATTGTAAAAGATGTTCTCAGCTCAATAATAAAGCAAACTTTGTTTTTCAACATGCAATAAAAGACTCCCTTTAGCTAGTTTCTAATTCCGGTCTCCTGTGCAAATCAAAAGGGCAATACTAAAACCGTGTACGTCCGGTGTGAAGTTAGGTCCTCCGTGGGTAGACCCAATATGGTGGTGGTTGTTTGTGTCGCCATGTGGCATATTAACACATATACTAGTTACATATTGGCACGCTGGACGGCACATCGTCACATATATGTTCACATGTTGGGTGCTTAGTGGACTGGATGTGTAAAGAAAAACACTTACAATCAGGCGACCGATCCCTCACTTCCAATCGGTCGCCTCGATCACTGGCACGCGTACGTGTGGGTGGGCCGAGCCAGACCGTTGGGCAGACGCTATCGTGTCTCATTTGCCAGACCGTTAGGATATAGTGGTGCTTGTTCGTTCGTGTCGCCATGTGGCATGCTGACACAAATAGTCACTTGCCATGTGGAGTATAAATTGTCATATGTGTCCATGCATCACCACGGTTGTGCTGAATCTGAATGGCACATCTTTACACCCGTGTTCAGGTGTTGAGGTACCATCCACTATGGTGAACCGATTCAATGCAAAATGTGTCAGTTTGTGCTACAATGTGATTAGTCGGCTGGGGGCCCCACTCTTGAATAAAAAACTAGCCCATTTTCACACTTCCATACCCGTTCTACCTCACACCCCTCTCAAAAGGCCCACATGTGATTAGTCGCACTATCAACTTATCACACACATGTATCTAGACATGTTTTAGTACAAGGTTCACATGAATCTTGCACTAAAACATGTCTAGATACATGTGTGTGGTAAGTTGATAGTGCGACTTATATTTTGAAACGGAGGGAGTAGCATACAGAGAGTAAGGGCGACATGGTGGAGCTAGTATGCGACACCACACCAACACTCAGTCGTCCTCTATGTGCCGCTTATTGCCAGCAACAGTGGATGCATCGCATGCATCGGTCATACTATGTGGGGAAGATTGTTGGGCCCACTAAGGTGTTTTTTTCATATTAATCTCGAAAATTTATTTATTAGATTAAATTCTATACTCAGTTAATAATATGGGAAAGTTTTCATGTATCGTAGCAATAAATTGTTTGTGTGTCAAAAGAAATGGTCAGTATATGTTCATGTCACTTTTAGAAGTATTCTTGTACGTGAAAAAGAAACACTGCAAAGAAACATTTTTTTCGATGAAGGGAATATATTAATATCAAGATTATGCCAATAAAATGATAAAAACTACTCGAGACACGAGGATGCACACAGAAAAAGAGGGTAATGAAGAAAAATGATACCCGCATAGTGATCAACCACTTGCAGCAACCGGATCCAAACCACCAAGGCATCAATATAACACCCAGTATGACAGAAGAGCTATTTCAAAATCGACGCCTCTAAAAATGGAACAATGCCTTCAACAAGGATAGCATCACTCTTAAGTACACCCAGTGAATGACATATATAAATAAGTGAGCCCAGCTCACTTGGTTAGGTAAGTGGATGTACAACCTAGCCACTCAGGTTCAAGTCCTCACGGGCTCAAATGCACATGGTAGTTCGGACAAGACCTTCCTCCTACTGCCATGCTCGTGCAACAGTTCTTAAAGCAATTTCTTCGTCGCATTCAAGACTCCGCTTCTGTCAATAGCCGGTCTTCCAATCATAACCGTCTTTACATTCCCCGCCTCTGCCAACACCATGGAATGCGGAGCTTCGTTGTCGCCCCCTTGAACCCCCACATGCTGGAATTTTGGGCTACACAAAACATAAACCTTATATTTTGGGATACACAAAAAACAGAAATTTCTGTCAGATTGAACATACAATTTTCCTTTTTTGTGCCCAGAATTTGTTATTTTTATATAGCTCAGAAAACATGCATATGTATTATAGTTTTTTTTGGATTTTTTCAAACTCAAATTCAAAATTTTCAAAAAAAGCATATGTATCATATTTTTTTTGAACTTTTTCAAACTCACATTAAAAAAATTCAAAAACAATTCTACCCGGGCACACAAGTGCTCGGGAGCCACAAGTCTGTATTTCAACCTAATAGCTAATATTTATAATTATAAGGTATACACATTTACTATTCTACTACTTTATTGATAAGTTGAGCACTCTCACATAATATCTTATAGTGTGTGTTGCAACGGCTCTTATTCTACAGCCCGTTTATCTCCTTTCCCCTATTAGCTCACTTCCAATTTAGAAAAATATATTATGTAAAGTCGTATCCTGCAATTGGATCCTATTGTACTCGCTTTTTAAAAAAATCAAAAAATATATTTAAAAGTGTCAATAAATTCTGAAATAAATCATGCACGTTTTGAATGACATATGCTACAAACGTGCAAAATCTCAATGCGAAATACAATACGTTGAGAGCTACACAAAAATGACAAAAGTTGGAAATTTGAAACTACAAATTTGAAACTACAAAAGATCGCTAAAACGGACGGCTATAATTAGGTCTTGTGTGCCATATGAGTTGTAGAAGCTCATAACCGGCTAGCTATGCAAGATTGCAAGGACGCTTATATAGAAGTGGTACTTCCTCGTTACAGCCTCGACGGCTCCCAGCATTGTTGCCTTCATGCACAGCACCAGCGCCGCGACGAGGGGAGAGCAACGGAGAAGAGACGAGGACATGGCTATTGCTCTCTTGCTTTCCTTGCTGATCTCTCCGTGCTGGTGATGGCAATGGAGGCGCTCGAGCACAGCCGACACTAGAAGTAATTAATTGTAAAAAAGATAATGCTACCCTTTTAACTTTTGGGGAGGGGGTTTCTATCACCCATGCGCAGCAGATGTTCCCGAGTAACAAAAGTAAACTCAATCAGACTAATATTGCAAATATATTAAGAGCGAAGCAATACCTTTTCGGTTATATCTGCGGGTCTTTAGCACGAAGAAAAATTCAGTTTGCACATATTCGATCTGTTCTGTCTCAACAAACGATGTGCAGTCAGTATTCTTCATCACGACATCACAGGTCACACATGGCTAGCTGCACAAACTGGTCACAATAGTTATCAGATATTGAAAGAAGATCGGAAAAGCAGGAGCCAGGAGAAGATCGGAAGAGAAGGAGAGAACTGTACCTTTACTAATCTGGTCGAATTGGCTTCATCATCACCACGCAGGTTTGAAGTTTGGAGTTTCTTGCTCTCCGAAGCCAAAGACGAGATCAGATGTCTCCGAGCTGCACAGAGGCCTAGCAACTACCATGCCAAGACAAGACGTGCAAATTTCTCCTTTAAATGTTAGGACAAAGCCAGGCCTTCCAGCCATCCGGTGAGTCCCCTTACGGGGCAGCTTATCTTGACCGTTGATAATCTGGTTTTTCCTCCACGTCGAATGGCTGCCGTTGGATCTCTCCCAGCTGGTCCAGGCGCTTTTTCCTCCGGTCGACGCGAGCGACGCACGGCCGCACACCTCGCGAAAAGGCAAGCGACGATTCTCCGCGTCCCTCACGCTGCGAAAGGGTAGTGCCCTCGGGAGAAAACCCTAGCCCCGCACCCCTCCGAGCCCCACACGGCCACACCCCTCCTCTTCCTCTCCCCGCTCCTCCTCTCCTCTTACGGGGCAGCTTATCTTGACCGTTGATAATCCGGTTTTTCCTCCGGTTTTCCCTCCGCGTCGAATGGCTGCCGTTGGATCTCTCCCAGCCGGTCCAGGCACTTTTTCCTCCGGTCGACACGAGCGACGCACGGCCGCACTTTTCTGTTTCGTGGATCGGGGTAATCTTCGCTCTACATTTTCGCACCAAAGGGCGGAGGGCTCCCAACTTTTTGATCCGCGGAGCGCGGGCGTTCGGAACAGCTCTGCTCGCTCCGACCGCGGAGCCAGGAGCTGGAGTGTTTCCGAACGCGCCCTTAGTATGTGACACCACCAAGACTCAGTCGTCCCCAATGTGCCGCTTATTGCGAGCAACAGTGGGGGCATCGCATGCATCGGTCATAGGTGGGGAATTTTGTTTGGCCCACTAAGGTGTTTATTTTTTCATATAAATCTGGAAAATTTATTTATTAGATTAAAATTCTATACTCAGTTAATAATTGGGAAAAGTGTTCATGTATCGTAACAATAAATTGTTTGTGTATCAAAGAGAAATGCTCAGTATATGTTCATGTAACTTTTAGAAGTATTCTTGTACGTGAAAAAACACCGCAAAGAAACATTTTTTTCGACAAAGGGAATATATTAATATTAAGATTATGCCAGTTACACCCAGCGTCTACACCAATAAAATGACAAAAACTACTCGAGACACGAGGATGCACACAGAAAAAGAGGATAATGAAGAAAAATGATACCCGCAAAGTGACCAACCACTCGCAGCAACCGGATCCAAACCACCAAGGCACCAATATAACACCCAGTATGACAAGAGTATTTCAAAAGCGACGCCTCTAAGAATGGAACAATAGACATATGTCGTCGTCGACCAATTTAAGATTGTAGGTTTCACCCATGAGAAAATCGAACAATGCCTTCAACAAGGATAGCATCACTCTTAAGTACACCCAATGAATGACATATATAAAGAAGTGAGCCCAACTCACTTGGTTAGGTAAGTGGATGTACAACCCAGCCACTCAGGTTTAAGTCCTCACGGGCTCAAATGCACATGGTAGTTCGGACAAGACCTTCCTCCTACTGCCATGCCTGTGCAACAGTTCTTAAAGCAATGTCTTCGTCGCATTCAAGACTCCGCTTCTGTCAATAGCCGGTCCTCCAATCATAACCGTCTTTACATTCCCCGCCTCTGCCAACACCATGGAATGCGGAGCTTTGTTGTCGCCCCCTTGAACCCCCACATGCTGGAATTTTGGGCTACACAAAACATAAACCTTATATATTGGGCTACACAAAAAACCGAAATTTCTGTCAGATTCAACATACTATTTTCCTTTTTTGTGCCCAGAATTTGTTATTTTTATATAGCTCAGAAAACATGCATATGTATTATAGTTTTTTTGGATTTTTTGAAACTCAAATTCAAAATTTTCAAAAAAACATGCATATGTATCATTTTTTTTTTGCACTTTTTCAAACTCACATAATAAAATTCAAAAACAATTCTACCCGGGCACACAAGTGCTCGGGAGCCACAAGTCCGTATTTCAACCTAATAGCTAATATTTATAATTATTAGGTGTACACATTTACTATTCTACTACTTTATTGATAAGTTGAGCACTCTCACATAATATCTTATAGTGTGTGTTGCAACGGCTCTTATTCTACAGCCCGTTTATCTCCTTTCCCCTATTAGCTCACTTCCAACTTAGAAAAATATATTATGTAAAGTCGTATCCTGCAATTGGATCCTATTGTACTTGCTTTTTTAAAAAATCAAAAAATATATTTAAAAGTGTCAATAAATTCTGAAATAAATCATGCACGTTTTGAATGATATATGCAACAAACGTGCAAAATCTCAATGCGAAATACATTACGTTGTGAGCTACATAAAAATGACAAAAGTTGGAAATTTGAAACTACAAATTGTTCACTATATTCAGATATGTACACTTATCATTTTTTGTAACTCAAGTTGTAAAGTATTTTGCATTGAGATTTTATACGCCTGTAGAACATGCATGATTTTTTCAGATTTTTTGAAACTTTTAAAAATATATATGATTTTTTGAAAAAAAAAGCGAGATCAGAGCTCGGAGCACCAAATCTCCGCTCCTCTAACATATTACCTCTATATTATTAAGTTCGTCGGAATCGGAGGCCTCACAGCGATCGGTGCTTTTTTTTTTTATTACAGTGCTAGCTACAGTGCTTATTATTATTTTTTTGCGGATTTTGTTTAGTTTTTTTTAAAAAAAATCCCCTTCCCTCTCTTCTCTTTCCCGCGTGAGCCGGAGGTCGCCGGCGACGCCGACGCGCCGCCCCGCCGTTTCGCTCCTCCCCGCTCAAATCGACGGCCACAGCGAGCTCCACCGTCGCATCCTCTCTCCTCGCCGACAGCCGCGTGCTGGGCCGCCCGAATAGCGCCGGAATCGTCGCCGCCGTGCGCTTGCTCGGTTGCTCGGGCCGCCGCGTCCGCACGCCGCCGGCGAAGCTCCGGCGAACCAAGTGCAGCGGCACCGCCGCTCACAGGCACCTCGCCTCCACGCGCGTCCCCCACGCCAGCCGCGCGTCCCACATCGCCCTGGCGCGGCGCCGCCGTGGTCATCGCCGTCGTCGCCGTGGGAGGCCCGTCCACTAATGACCTCACCCCGACGTCACAGTGGGCCTCACATGTCATATTTTTATTCTTTTCGTAGATATTCCCAGAAATTGATAAACTGCTGACAGATGGGTCCCACTTATTCAAAAAAATTCCACAAAATGATTAAAAATGCAAAATCAATATCTACAAATCTATCCACTGGAAAAATACGAAAAAAAAATTCAAAATGCTCGGAAAAAATGTTAATTACTTATGCTCATGTTTTTAGCTAAGGGATTTTATTTTCCAACAAAAATATGATGTGAGCTATTAATATATTGCATTAAAATAATAAAAATATTGCATCTGTAGTTATTAAGAATTTGTGCGGACATACTTCAAAGAAGAGAGAAATGACAATTTTCCAACTATGAAAGTTAAAAAATATCAGTTTTTTTTACCAAACTTTCGACAAAAAAACAAATAATATACCAAAATTTGCACAAAAAATGAAATCTTTACAACTAACACATTTCTATGCATGATTAATTAACTTTAAATAATTTCAATTAGAAGAACTAATATAACCTTTTTACTATTAATTATGGAACTTGTGAAAATGCAATTTTCTTTTCAAATTTTTTTACAACAGCTACAAATGTTTAGATTTCATGTCACCATAAATTTAGTTCTCAAATGCACTGTTACTATATACATCTAATCTTACTACATTCATATAATCATTTGTTTTTGTTTATTTCGCAAAGATTCATATTTTTATGTTCTATACTTCTATCCCTTTTCAGTAACAATGACCATACACTCAGATAAATCTTTTTGTCACCACGACAAGTCGCACCACATTTACCTAGTACTACTCCTTAAGACCTTAACTAATATTTTGTTGATTAGAATAAAAGTCAAACCACCTTGAAAAGTGCAATGGCTGGATGGAGTAGAATCGATCCAGCGGTGTAGTAGACTAGTCGTTTCTTGCTTGTCTTTTTCCGACACACAGCCAGTCCCCTCCTGCTCCACACTGACCAGCTCGCCACCGCCCAATCCGCCGCCACCGTCTCTCCGCCGGGCCCCTAAACCGTACCCCCTCCGTCAGCGCTACTTCCTCCTGCTTACTCAGCGCCTTCGCTTCCGGGGTCTGTCGCCCGTACTACCTCGCCGCCGGCGAGCTTCCCGCCGACTCCAGGTAGTTTCATATAGGTTCTGCTCATACTCCTCTGATCTTCCTGTTCGTGCTGTGCGGTTTAGATACTTGTATACTGGGTCGTGCTCGCAAATAAATACACGGCTGCAACATGGTGGAAAGGTTTTGAGGGTGTTGTGCTGAAACCTGAAAAGATTCAGGGGATGGTAGCTGAAATCTGCTGCTCTGTAGTTCAGATATTCATGCCATTTGTTTCACCCCCTGATTCGGCGGATTTATGACAAAATTCTTGACTTGCACGCATGATCTCAACCCTTGACATGCCATTTGTTTGACCACTTGATTCTGTGTAACCTTAATTCTGAACTCTTGCTTGCTTATGCCAAGGCATGGTTAAATCACGATTACTGAAAATAAGTAGGACTGAGAGCAAGGTTGTGAGATTTGTCTTTCACGATTACTTCCATATCATCTCCTTGTTCACTGCTGTTGCTATGTTTGTGAGTTATCATTAATGATTTCTTTGGTTCCTTAGCCAGTGATCAACTGAGCATTAGCCATTTATTCTACTTATAAGTTTTAATGAAAACATGTGTCGTTTCAGACGAGAAATCTGAAAGGCCCTATGTCTACGGAATGGGAGGGAGTAGAAGCCAAGAAACCCCTCTTGGTGGCAAGGAATCACAGAGCTTCTTCGATTTGGGTGGTCGTCGCCAGCACCGCCATCGCAGTTTGTGGATCCTTCGTGTTCGGCATCTCGGTATCTGCCTTTTTCCATGCCCATTGCTGTTTCTAACATGCTATTTTTTGTTTACCCAGTAGAGAGTATGCATTTAATTAAGATTTGGGAACGATAATATGTGAACACTCCTGTGTAATTAGGTGCAACAACTGTCCTACTAGTGTTCTAGTATAAATATTGGCTGGTGGAAGTTAACTGTAGCTCCCTATTTTGCAGGTGGGCTACTCATCGCCATCTCAGGAAGGGATCATGCGTGACCTCCATCTTTCTTTAGCTGAGGTGCTACTATATTTAATTGTCTTATTTGCTCATCTTGATGGTTGTGACCTGGCTCAATAATCAATATTAATGTAAGCATCTGTGCTCTTAACTACATCATGCAGTATTCTGTTTTTGGTTCAATATTAACCATTGGAGCAATGCTGGGTGCCATTCTAAGCGGTACCATAGCCGACCGAGTTGGTCGACGATGTGTAAGAACTAATACCATTTCCATCCATCTAATTGAGCTAACAAAAGCGTCAAAATGGGAGGATTTATATGCTTTCGATGAAATGACTTCATGTGCATCGTGGTGTGCAGGCAATGGCAATATCCGATGTGTTCTGCATTCTTGGATATCTGTTAATAGTCTTTTCTAAGGTCCCCCCCCCCCCCCCCCTTTCCTTTCTTTCAGTTCAAATTGTATCTCATCTTATTACCTTATAGATTTTGTGTGTATTCTATTGTAGAATTCTGTATGGCTTGACCTTGGAAGGCTCTCCATTGGAGTTGGATTGGCCTTTTTTCATATGTGGTAATTACAGTACACAGCTCTGTCTTATTACTTTCTCCAGCGAATTCGGTTTGAAAAATGTGTTAAATAAACAGGTCCCAGTCTTTATATCAGAAATAACACCGAAGAACCTCAGAGGGAGGTTCGCAGCTGTAAACCAGGTTTTTACTTGGCCAGAGAGATTTCATCACTTGTTCTATATAGTTTATTTTTAAGAAGGCAAACATCTCCATTTCTGCAGCTTATGATATGTTGTGGAGCATCCCTTGCATATGCGCTGGGAACCTTTATCACCTGGCGTACCTTGGCAATCGTTGGTAAATTAATTTGTCTGAATGCATTTTTCTACCATTCTGATAACAATGTGCATAGGTTTTCAGTTATATCTGTTATATGACGAGCCGACGGTGCACCGGTTTTAACTGGTCTTTGTTTCAATCTAACATATTGGCTTCAAAATGCATGCACTTGTAAACTAGAAATCTGATGCATATTGATATGTATAATTAAATATCAGTTGTTTCTGTTGTAGGAGTGACACCATGTTTACTGCAGCTGGCTGGCCTTCTTGTGATTCCAGAATCTCCTCGATGGCTGGTAAGTGGCTAGATTTCCTTTTACTGTTTTTTTTTACCGGAATATTTCCTTGTACTGGTGATACTTGATGAGTCTCTTAGTTCTATCTTTCAGTTCCAAATATGCAATATGGTGGACTAGTCAAAGATTAAACTGTTAAATATAGCTAGCTTTCCTTGTACTGCTGGTGCTTTATGGCCTGTCAATAGAAAGTTAGAAAAGCTTCTTTTTATACAATATTCATTAGATTGAGCCTACAATTTAATTCCCTCGGTACAAAACTTTGATGGAAGACCAATGCATGGTAGGCAAAGATCGGGCATCAGGTGCACTCGAGGAAGCGTTACAAAGCTGAGGGGAAAAGACGCTGACATCTCTGAAGAGACCGCAGAAATCAAAGTATGAAACTATTATGTATTTGAGAGTTAAAATACAACACCAACTTAATCATGCGTCAGTATATGATCTAGCTAATTCCATAATCAGGATTTCACAGAAAAGCTTCAGCTCCTAGCACAGGCAAAGATGTTGGATCTGTTTCAGAAGGATTATATTCATGCTGTTACAGTAAGTATCTTAATTACACATTCCTAGCTAGGAAAGAGACGTTTGTGTAGATTCCTAACGTATCCGGTCTATTGTCAGGTTGGAGTTGGGCTAATGGTCCTTCAACAATTTGGAGGAGTGAATGCAATCTGCTTCTATGCCAGTGAGATATTTGTTTCGGCTGGTAATGAATTTTAGCGACCGGTTGCCTTAACTTTCTCCTGTTTACTGGTTTTAAATAGCGGACACAATTTTCACCATGTGTTACTTTGGGTACTAACTAGCCATGACACGAATCAGGTTTCTCAGGGAACACGGGAATGCTAGCCATGGTTGCGGTCCAGGTCCCTAAAAATGGCTCCTATATAGATACTTTTGCTTCTCACTGATTTTAGGTATATGGTTAAACTTTAGTGTCCTTGTAGATTCCGATGACGACACTTGGGGTGCTTTTATTGGACAAGGCTGGAAGGAGGCCACTACTGATGGTAAAAGAAACACTTAATAATGGATTCTAAGATAGTAGTTCTTACGTTGCAATATTGCAGGTCTCTGCAGCCGGAACATGCCTTGGTTGCTTACTAGTCGGTGTGTCATTCTTGGCTAAGGTATGACTTCACTCAGACTGATCTCCTAATTAGCAGGCCACATATTTGCCAGTGCACAGATATGGAGCCCGATCTCCAGGGAGCCTATTTAAAAAAAAATCGAAAATGTACTTGAAGTTTCAAAAATTCTGAAAAATAAATCCATGGATACATACAAATGTTTTCTACGAACGTGTAAAGGTTTTATTGAATAATATGTTGTATTTTTGGCTACACAATAAATCATAAAAGTGTTGCTCTAAGTAAGCAAAATAAACTCGATTAGGGTCTTCACATTTTCTTTTTCGTATAGGTCACATCAGAAAAGATAATTCGATGCAACTTTGAACGTAGATACGAGACATCTATATATACTTTATTTATTTTCCATAATTTTTTAAGAGAAAAAGAATGTAGTTCTGAATTTCTAAAAACAAACCCGCGCGCCCGAGCTTTATTTGAAGTTTTTGACATATTTGCCAGTGGTTTTACTTTTACAAATTCTGGAACAGGAGCATCATTGGAAAAGGACCTGAACGTGGTGTTGGCTTTAGCAGGAATTCTGGTATGCACATAGTATAGTGATCCATGACTTGCTTTCTGCTTTACTGTCAAAGAGATGCCTAGTTGTTGTGAACATTCTATTGCTTGTAAAACCAGGTCTTCTCTGGATCTTTTTCACTAGGCATGGGGGCAATACCATGGGTTATCATGTCAGAGGTACCTTTTCTGGCTTAACCGAAAAACACCTGAGATTAGTGTACCCGAAACAGGATCTGCAGACTAGAGGTATATCGGCAGCATCGATGAATTTGACCACATTTTGCCGCTGGACATGCAGATATTCCCCATACACATGAAAGGAACGGCAGGAAGCCTTGTGACCTTAGTGAGCTGGTTCGGCTCGTGGATTGTCTCCTATGCCTTCAACTTCCTCCTGCTGTGGAGCTCCTACGGTAAATGCAGTAGCAACATGGTGGGAACCTGGCTGATCAGGCACTTTTTCTGATGTTATTTTGACTTTATATCGTGGACGGTTAATTCCAGGCACATTTTTCCTGTTCGCGAGCATCTGCGGGCTGACCGTCGTATTTGTGGAGTGGCTGGTCCCAGAGACCAAAGGACGGACCCTGGAAGAGATTCAAGCGTCCATGAACTCGTCATTGGCGCCGGTTTCTCCTGGAATTGATCGAATTGCATAGATTAAATCCATAGCCGTAGCCATGTATCTTGCTGATTTCTGGAGTGCCTATTTGGGATACTGTAATATTGGCGCCTATCATGTATCATATCTCAACGTAACTTGAAGTCGAAACAATATATTCAGCTTCTTTTTGTAGCGAAAAATGTTGTGACACAAGGCAGGAGAAACGAGCATCATAGAAAAAACCGAGCAGATAAGACGATGGGCGAAAAAAACTCTAGCGTCGGTTTCTTTTGATCGAATTGCAAATATAAGATCCATAGCCATAGTTCCATTCCTGGATTGCGTTGGGGTATGTATCTTGTTAACTTTTGAAGTGCCTGCCCGGATACTGTAATATTGGTGATGTGTCATATCTGAATATATTATTGAAAATATAGTGAACATACATTGTAACAGCTCAATTTGAAGTGGAAATAGTGTGGTCAGCTTCTTTTTGTAGCGAAAAAAATGTTGTGCACTTTTGTGAAGGGAAAAATAAAGGGCACAAGGCAGAAGAGAAGCAAACCGAGGAGATAAGACGTTACATTGGGCGCGCTCCCGCCGCACACACAGAGCAGAGCATGGCCCAGGCGACGCGGCCGCTCCGCCTCGGCGGCGTCAGGGCATCCTCCTGCCGATCCCCTCCAGTTCCGACCAACCAGCAGCAGGAGGACGGCCGCGCTCGTAGCGGAGTCGGCGTCGAAGGGGGCGGCGGCGGAGGTGGTGCGTGAGTTCTACGAGGGCGTGAACCGGCGGGACCTGGCGGCGTTGGCGCCGCTGATCGCGGAGGGTTGCGTGTACGAGGACCTGGTGTTCCCGCGGCCCATGGTGGGGCGGGACCGCGTGGTGGGCTTCTTCGGCGACTTCATAGGCTCCGTCAGCCCCGACCTCCGCTTCGTCATCGACGACATCTCCGGCGACGACCCCGCCGCCGTCGGCGTCACCTGGCACCTCGGTACGCCCCCCCAAAAAAATCTTCTCATCTTTCTTCCGGCCGCGCATGCATTCCCGTCTCGGCAATGTGATTGAATTTCGGGAGTGGATTGGATGCCGCGGAAGAGAAGCGGGTAGCCTGCCCTGCATCGGAGCGGGGCGGCAAGAGACGGCGGGGAGAGATGGAACATGGAGATTGGCAGGGACTCCTTCCGTCTCGCGTGCACCACCGCATCGATTCATGGTGTGCTTGGCAACGCAGAGTTTCCTCAGATAAACTAATACAAGGATCGAATGCATAAGACCGAAACATAGCACATGATAACAGGTCCAGAACTTAGCAACAGCAGCGCAGGTGCAGCCGATAAATAGATGGTTCGATCTTACACTGTACAAATGTAGTCGACAAAGTAGCTGTAGTTTTCGACATTATTACACGAGTGCTCTATGTAAAAATGTACAATAATGTTCTCAACCAGTAGCTTAACACCATTAGACGTAGCTAATGTAAAACCGAGATGGGATAGTAGCAACAGTAATCATTCCCAAGCATTATTACGTACAAACCAGTTCATGTTCAAATAATCAAAAATAATAATAGGAAGGATGATAATTGCTTCATGCATCGCTGATGTTCAACAGAGATAGCTCCCTCGTTGAAGGCAATAACTACAAGCCATCCACGCAAGAAAGACTCTCGCGTCACTGTAGACCTGCAACAGAACGGAAATTCGTCAGATTCAAAAGCTAGGAATTGATCCTGCAGTTCACCGTGCACACTGAAAGGCATGAACAGTGCGAACACATTATATATTGGCTGGCTGAGGATGTTTCACTTACAGTATATTCAGTAGAAGACGATCGGGATATGGTCTAGTTTGGCCGCTTGAACAGTGCTTCGGAAATCATTATGCATGCGAGTAAACTTTGCCTGTTTGAGTGATCTCAGATGCTCCAGGCCGGTAGGGATGGCCTGCAGTTCGACAAGGCCCCTGATAAGAAGAAGTTCAAGGCGGGCCAAAGATCTCTCATGTATGCATATTTGTTTGATGTGCGGCATGTCCCACAAGTATATATTCTTCACATTTGGGAACCACCCTAGATGGAAGTTTAGCTCCCGTCCAGTATACGCCCTTTGAAGAACTATTCCGGTCAAATTTGACAATTCAGAGAGGCGCGGCAGTGGGTTCTCCGCGAGCTGGGACCACTGTAGAGATATCACGTGAAGCGCATCTCCACTGGTTGAGAAAAAAGGGGATTTCAAAGTGCCTTCGGAAAGACGTCCAGTGATATAGAGCTTTTTAAGACAGTTTGAAAATGTCAATGTTTCAAGCTGGAGCACCTCATCTTCGTTGATGGCACTTATTTCTAATGTTGAGAGGAGGTGCAGCTTTGATAGAGAGTCACACAATTCTGCACAGTGGATGCTCCTTACCCCTGTAATGCTAAGGGTCCTCAGCTGAGATAAATTTGCTAGTTTTGCAACAAAAACTTTACTAGCTCGAACTGCAAATAGAGTTTGCAAGTCCTTCAAACTCCACAATCCCTCAAACGGCTCCATAGACTCAAAACTTTTGAATTTCAAAAGTGTTTTATCTACCAACTTATAAATATAAATATGACGCAATCTCTTCAGCTTTTCAGACCCTCGTGGGAGTTCGAGGCAGTCTGTTTCTTTAAGACTCAATGTTTCCAGGTTGTGAAGGTTTACGACAGATTTTGGGAGTACCTCCACATTGGTGTTGTCGAGGCCCAAGTACCTGAGGTTGAACAACTCTCCAATTGACTTTGGAATAGTCTTAATAGGCAAGCCTGATAGCTCCAGCACAGCAAGGTATTTAGATCCTGAGAAAAGCCATGAAGATGAGGCCATGCTGATGTTGAATGCTATGAAGGTGCGAAGCCTGAGTTGACTTATGCTTGACCGAATGTCATTGTCATTTTTGCACTGGAGCACGGACATGCGACGAGAATTTGACTCATTCTGTATCACCCCGTGACTATCATCAAAATTTGTACTGAAACTCTCTCTTCTAGATTGGAAAATTGCTAATTCGCGCACAAGATCATGCATTCGAAGACACTAATCCTATTAAAGCTGTTCCTGTCTACCACCTGAAGCATGCTTCGTCGAACGAGCTCTGTCAGGTAACCTTCAGCAACATCTTCCAAACTGCATGTTCCACTCTGTTCAATAAATCCTTCAGCGACCCACAATCTAATCAATCTTTTCCTATGGATCTCGTAGTCTTCTGGGAACAAGGCACAATACAAGAAACAACTCTTCAAATAGTCGGGCAAGTCTCTGTAGCTTAGATTCAGTATTTTCTCAAAATGAGAAAGGTTCTTATTGTTGTGTAGCTCCAAAATAAGCTTACCATCAAGTAGCCTCCAGTCTGTAACATTCTGCTCTTTAAGACCCAATATGCTCCCTATGGCTACAAGAGCTAGCGGTAAACCAGCACACCTCTGCACTATGGATTTACCACACTCAAGTAATAATTTTGGGCAGATGTGATTTTCAATTCGTGGAAATGCCTTCCTACAAAATAGATGCCATGCATCATCCGCATCAAGAGGCTCCACTTTGATCTTGCAGCCATCATGAGCTATTGAAGCAACTTCCTCGATTCTTGTTGTGATTATTACTCTACTTCCATTGCCCTTATCAGCTAGAACCCCTTTAATTTTAAAAAGATCAGCAGGTGTCCATACATCATCCAATATGATCAAATATCGCTTTGTCTCGAAAATTTTCTTCAATTCAACTTCTAGCTCTTCACTGCTCATCTTTTCAGCATCAAATTCTTTCTTGTCTGGATAGATTCCTTTTAGCATGCTTCTCCAAATATCATCTAGTTTGTATGACTGAGATACAGAAACCCATGCATTGCATTCAAAACTGGATGAATGATTTCTGAAAAAAGAATTGACAAGAGTGCTTTTTCCTATGCCACCCATACCCCACACAGCAATGATCTGCAGTCGAGAACATTCTTCCAAATTCAGTGAGTTCTTCAAGGCATCTATATTTTTGTCTACTCCCACAAGCTCATCATCAGAGATTGAGTAATCGTGTCCAGGAAAATACAGTTGTTGCTTGCTGTCATAACTTGCTATAGGAACATCACTCACACCGGATATTGGTTAGTCCAGTCTTTGTTTCCTTTAAGTTGTGTAAGCTGTACATTTATTCTATTAAGTGCAGTAGCAATTTCATCTAGTGTAAATAGAGATTGAGGTTTCTTCACGATTTTTTTCACATAATCCCACCATGATCCTTGCTGATGGTATCCACCTACAACATAAATAAACTGATCCACAATGTCTTCCATATCATATGTCATTCTTCGGGCTTGCCCAATCCAAGTTTCCGTGACTTGATCCGTGCAACTCTTCCTGCTAATATCCTTGAGAAATGCTTGCATAAGCTCAAGATCATTCTGTATCAATCGCATGTTATGTGAGAGTTCTGCCACCAGCCCAGCTTTCTTTTCAACATACTTCACTGTCTCTAGCGCCACAGCTACGCCAATCTTTTTTATGACAAGAAGAAGAGCAATCTCGGCCATCTCTAGTCGTGTAGTTTGACTTCAATATTCAGCAAAGGTATAGTTGCAGTAATCAATGTACAATCTCATCCGTGTACTCTGAATCTACAGGGAAAAATAAAAACTTAATTAATTCCCAGAAATCATAGCAATATTACTCATAATGTATACTCTAAATAATAGCAAGGACGTAATTGTTCCATTCAACGTAAAAACCACTCACACTTTAAGAAGATTAATTTACGCACGCACACATGCTTGGAACAAATCATGCAAGATATGCGTCAATCAATCCATGGACTAGTACATCACTAAGACACGGGCTCCGCTAACCACTACATGCATTGTTGGATGACTAGGAGAGTGGTCCTATGTCACGGTGTCCACCTAGCCCACTGGGGAACCGTGAGTCCAGAAGCACATATGACTATGCTGTATCCAGGTGCTAGCTGAGGCTATGTAAGCAGGGTATGAATGATGAATCAACTGAACTTTGTTTCCCCTCTCCCAAGGTGTTCCCCTTGTCCGACTTGGAAAAAAAGGGAAGGCCTGGAGTCCCAGGAGGACTACTACTACTACCTTTCCCCAAAAAAAAGCCTCCCTACCACTGAAAATTGTAAGCCCAAAAACACAACCCTCGTGACCAGGGGGAGCTCACCGGCGCGCCACCAGAACCCCTCCCTCCCGCGCTCCTCCCTGTCGACGCTGCAGCTGGCCTTCGCCGCGGTTGCGGTGGGCCCCTCGCTACCAAAAATGTCGAGGAGGGGGTGGTCTGAGGTCCAGATCGACGGAGTTCTCGCTGTTTTGGTGCGGTAAGCCAGGGGGGGCCCTGGCCCTGATGGCGGCCGACAGGGTGTGGTGCGGCGCGGGCCGCACATCCCGCTTCGGTGCGAGGTTGGGGCGCAGGTCGCGAGGTGGCTGCTGCTGGCGGCGGCGGGGCAGGCCGATCTTGGCTCGGCTCGGGCCTGGAGGGCCACGGTAGTTCTGCCTCTGTTTTTGCTGCGTGGTGGTAGGATCCGAGGAAGGGTGAGGTTGTTCGTGCGTCGTGGGCTTGAGGGGGGGGGGGGGGGGGGGGGGGGGGGGGGGGGGGGGCTGCGTGGGGCATCAAGGAGGCGGCGGCGTGATGAGGGTCAGGGGACGGCGGCGCCGCGACGATGGGTTTGGTGCTGCTTATGGCAGTCCCGTCTGGTGGCTGAGGTCGTGGTGCAATCTGTTGCGGCTAAGGCTGCGCACGGTTAACCGAAAACCGAGAAACGGAACTAAAAAAACCGAAACCGAACCGAAATTGTGTTTATTTTGGTTTCCGGTTAAGGTTACGGTTAGTAAAATAGCTAACCATATACCTTACGGTTAATACGGTTAATAACCGAAAACCGAATGGTTAACCAAAAAACTAAATTGCCTATTAACTTTTATTAATTTGCTACTTTTATTGACTTTTATTAACTTTACGGGTTACTTGTAGCATGTGATTTGCTACTTGTATAGACTTTTATTAACTTTATGGGTTATTTGGTTACTTTGGATCATATGCCTATTAATCTTATAGTCTATTCCGTTATTTGTAATATATGGCCACAAAAAGAAATTGTCATTTAAAATTCACGTCAACTTAGGTTAATTTGGTTATTACCGAAACCGAACCGAAATTAAATGGTTATTATCGAAACCGAACCATATTGTCATACAAAACCGTATTTACCGAAGTATTGAAACCGTATAAATAAAAAAACGCATAAACCGAACCGAATTAACCATATTAACCGAACGCGCAGCGCCTTGGTTGCGGCGTGAGGTGCTGGCACAGTAGGGCTTCACGGCGAGGAGCTTGGAGGAGTCCAGGGAGAGTTGAGCTTGCTGCATGTTGCTTGTACCGGAGCCATCGGCGGCTTTTGGTGTAGTTGATCTACCCGAACGTTCACCCATTTCACGAGGATTTGAGAAGCACTAGGTGAAAGCCTTGCCTTGACCTTTGGTTGAGGCCAACAGCGGCGGTGCCCCGGCATCATGTGCCTTCTTGGAGGCGTTGTCGTAGAGCTCCGGTCTCGCCCTCGTGGGGTTGTGACTCACCGAGAGAAATTCCATGTTTTGGCTTGCCGAAGCAGACGATGGTGGCGGCTACGTCACTACCTCCTTGGAGGCATCGCTTTGGAGAGTCTACAAGTGGTTACTTCGCTCATCTCTCTCATCAACGGTCCGGTGGATGTCGGGGTGACGACCCCGAGAGGTTATGCTTGTCTGCCAAGGCGGCGGCCGTGGGGACCATCGCGAGTGGTGGCGCTATGAGGTAGGGCCGCAACTCATCACGGATTGGGTGGCATATCTTGTGCTGTGAGCGCAGCGAGGTTGCCGGCTCGGTTGATGCGTCCCTGAGTGGGACGATCTTCAGTATGTCGAGGCAGCGGCCTCGGACGTGGTGTGGCGGTCGTGGTCTGCGGGTAGTTGCTCTGTGCAGTTTGGGCTGCAGGTAGCTAGGTCGTGCGGCGTTTCAGCTCGGGTATGTGAGCGGTGGCATGTCGGGGCGGAGGCCCGGAAGGTGGTACAGGTGGATTCGCAGAGTGTGACAGATATGTGGATGTCAGTGCCGTGGCTCCGAGTTTTCTACAACATCGCAGGTGGTCCTGTGGTCCACCTTTGTGAGGTGTGGGCAACAAGGTTTCTCACGGCGTTGGTCATTGTTGGGGCTCCCGGTGGGTTAGTCGCTTTCACCTTCGTTGGAGCGTCCCGTATCTGGTCCTCCCATAGCAGTTACAGTTTCTTCTCTCCGACAAGGTGGATGGCTAACTGACTCTTTGCGGAATGGTGTTTGGAGCTTGGCTCTAGTTGTTCTCGAGATTGTGGGGCTACCCCCGTGGGGTTGTGTTGTTGTATGGTTTTTGCCTGGATTCTTCCGATAATAAACCGGACACCTTCTGCTTAATACAGGGATAAGGCAAAGCTTTTACCTTCCGTTTCAAAAAAACTACCTTTGTCAAATTGGGTAGTTACTCTCCCTCCCCTTTGTGGCCAACCGAGGCACCCTTGCCACCTATAACTATTCCAAGTTGCTGCCCAAGACTGCCCCCTTAGAGCATATCTACTGGCGCGGCCAATAGAGCGCTCGGCAAGCAATGATAGAGATATCGCTTATCCTAAATTTATCGGTTGATCTAAGATAAGCGTTAAATCGACTGGTTTATTGTATATGAGCTGATTTATTGGGATATCGGCTGATTTATCTTATCGGTCAGACATGGGTAAACGATAAATCGGCCAATTTATCGGAATATCGACCGATATCTTGAACAGTGTCGACAAGTCACATAGAGCGCGTTGGCACGCGTAGCCGCCTACCGGGTGCGGCTCACCCCACCGGCGCTCCCAATAGTTTTTCAAAGAAAAATTGAAGTTGTGAAATAATTCAAACCTACTAGATTTCAATCATTTTTTATGGATTTTTACAATACGAATGAAATTTAACTAAACTAACCTAAAACTAATACCTAGTGTAGCAATGGTCCGAGTCGCCCACCATAGACACCCGTAATGTAGCAAACGTGTTAGAAGTGTCTAACTTCTTTTTGCAAAGTGAGGTGGTGTGGTATAACCGGTTCTTGCAATATGTGATGTATTTGATGCATTTGAATGTTATATTCTTTTGGCATGACCCGTGTGTCGTGATTACATCAATCGGCATGAGCCAATATGATTCGACATGTCAAATAAGTTATTCCATGTTGCATTTGAACACCAATAGTTGTGATGGACATGCAGTTACAATCATGCGGCGATGGACCTCAATGCACGACCGTAGACGAAAAAGGAGTTTCACATCAGAAGTAGCTGAAAAGGAGGTTTGGCACGGTAGAAAATACTAGCCATGTCGCGCGGATTTTTTGTTGCCGAAGTGCGCGGTGCGTTTTGGGAAATATAGGGAAAAAAACGGTTGCTCGTGGTGGGGCCCCGTCCGACCGACGTGATGCACGTGATCGGATGGCTCAGGAGGCAGAGGAAACTAGTACTCCCACAAAAAAGTTAGAGCAGCATGCGAATCTATAATATCTCTAAAATCCATCCCCACTAGGCCACTATGTGCTTTAAATGTTTGCAAGCTTAACTTGCAAAGTATCCACGTCACCTTCATTTCCTTAGCGCCAGGCTTCCTTTTCAGGGCAAGCTGACCCCGTTACGTGCATGCAGTCCCTTTCAGCTCTGTGCACTTCTTTATGGCACACCAACAGACGAGCAAATCTTTTCGGCTTCCATCTGTTGCCCTCCCTGCCCAATTAACATCATCGCTCTGTTTCACCTCCATCTCCCGCATGCACATCAATATTTCTACCTTTCTCTTTCGCTGCCAACTACTCCTTCCATATCAAAATATAAAACTTTATACCTTGACCTAGTTTCTGCATGCATGCATCTAGACATGTTCTAGTGCAGAAACTAGGTAGAAAGTTTTATATTTTGATACGGAGCGAGTATATCGGACACCATTGGTGACACCTAGGATTTGAGTGATTCATAGATCTGCAAGTCACCTACGCCAGCGGCCGCCTTGCAGAACCTCAAAAATGCCTCTCCGGCATCGCGAGTTCAGTCACCAGGTCCAACATCGATCCGTACTTCTCCCTTGAAACCTATATCTTCCTGAACGGCAAAAGGTAATCAGGTTTTGCCTCAATCCCACCATGTCCCTGCTTCCTGCTCACTCCCTCCCACTCTCTCCGTATCAAAATATAAGCCTCTCTAGTCAGTTACCACACACATTTATCTATACATATTCAAGTGCAAGATTCATTCATGTGAATCTTACACTAAAATATGTCTAGATACATGTATGTTCTAAGTGGATAGAGAGTCTTATATTTTGATACGGATGGGAGTATAAGATATGGTCTGATGTATGTACGAGAATCAGCTTTTCCAATCTACTGTTTCAGGATTTATGCCAATATTTCCCTGGATTTTGTGGCCCATTTTATTTAAAATAGGCGTTGTGTCATTTGAAATTTTCCAGCCCCAATCATCAATCAAATTGTTGCAGGTATATGATATGTTGCAGTCTATATTGGACTAACCTTTTCTTACTTCAGCTAAAACTATAGATTTTTTCTTCTAAATCATATTATACATTTTAGGTATCAGTAGTCCTACTTGAATTTAACATTATATGTGCACCCACTATTTTTGCTCTCTAATTCGTGTGTGTCTGATGTATTCGGTTGTTGAAAACTGAACATCAACTTTTCACCCAATGGCACCACAGGCTCGTGGCAAATGGTACATAACCTTATCAGTTGTTTGAGCACATACAGGTATGTTTCCTTTGCTTTAACACATACATCTGCTATTTTTCCCCTCTCCCAGATTGCTTTGATCCCTCTGTATTGCTTTAATATTCTTGATAAAGCCATGGCAATTTCAGAACATCCTTTTTTAGTTATTACAATTGTTTTTATATAGTGGTAGAATGAATATTTTCGCTTCTTGATGATTGGTCTTACAACATGTAATGGAGAGGCAGAGGAGAAGACAAACATGCATCTGTGTCAAGGTGACAAATTAAGACGGTATAATGTCGCTCAATCCCTTCAAAGATCTAAGCTCCCTGGTTTTTCTGCTTCCTGGTGCGTACACGTCATCACTCGCGTTGGGGCCCGTTTGTCAGTGTGCGTTCTGTACGATACCGCCTTTACGCTTTGTTCGGTGATGCGTGGTAAAGCTGTTTCGCTTTTCTTCCTCCCGTGAATCACTCTCCTCCTCATCCTCCAATCTCCAGCCCGCCTCCAAGGCTCCAATCTCCCTCCCGCGGCACCACGCTGCGGGACGACGAGGCCATGCCGGCCAGGGCACCACCGAGGAGTCCAGCGCGCTGCGCTCAGGGCGCTGTGGTCGGGGATCGATTCCTCGCCGGGGCCGAGCTATGGCGTCGTGGCCGGGGATCGATTCCTCGCCGGGGCTGAGCTATGGCGTCATGGCCGGGGATCGATTCCTCGCAGGGGCCAAGCCAAATGAGCTATGTTTGCAAAATCTATCTCTCAAACATAGTTACCCATAATGAGCTCCAAGGAATGTGCTCCGCACCATCTCCCTTCTAGCTTTGTTGCTTGCTTTGTCTCTTCACATGTGACTTTTTTCTCTCTTGCAGTTTAGTCACAGCGCACATTCAGTTCATGTGCCTGTGAACTTTTTCCATCGTAAGGATATGCATATCCAGCTGATATGGCGAGCTATTTTCTGGGGAGATAGTCCAATATGTTCTGCTTTTGCTGAAGCACAATTAGGTATGGCAGGCATGATGTATGATGTATCTATGAAATAAACACAGGATTCACATGCACTTTAATGAACCAATTTTATGTATTGGGATTTGCTTTATTTCCTCAGTTTTTTTAAAGGGTCAATTTATTTCCATGTTATCTAATACACCACTGTTTTCTTTCAGGTTCTGAAAAATGTTAGTACAAGATACGGGCCGAGAGCTAATCTGCAATTACATGTGAAATCCCATGATATCTTATTAGTACATGATAGTGTCATATTTTGATATTAATTTGCAAGGGAGGTGCAATGAGTTTTTTGCAGGTTGGGTTTTGATATCTGGGTTGTTGTTGATACAGCTTGGATCCATTTCTATTGCGAAACATGACGTAGGTAGGTTTATTCGAGGTTAGTTTTATGTTATCCCTATTGATATTATATTGAGATTTGTTTTCTTACCATATTAAAATATCAAGATTAACCTCACTTTGTCACAGTTGAAGTCCGATTATTACATATTTTGAACCTCTTTCATAGTACAATCAACTGTCAAATAATTCTCATCAATGTTATGCTTTAATTCGGTTCTCTTCCATGTACTGATGATACTAACCTGATTTCAGTTGTTCATTACCTACAAGGTTATAGTGGGTTGATAATTCATAAGAATTAAAGGATTAGGTTGTTCCGTTGCACATTTGTCTCAGTGTGTAATTGGATTTTCCAACTTATGTATCAAGATTGTAGGGTATTAAATACTATTATTTACACTGTTGTAGCATTTTTGGTATACCAATTACCAACACAAGGTTGAAAACTGATCCCTGGTGAATCGTGGTGATTTTTTAGCGAATATAGACATGCGAGGAATAATGGCAGCCACAGCGGTGTTATTATCACACTAGATATCGATTGCCATGCATGCTTAATTATATCAAGATAGAGAAAATAATTTCTTGGACATATTTATTTACTATAGCCAAACAGGCTACAATCAGATTTGGTGATAGAAGTATATTAATCCCCCTTAAATGATAAACATATAATTATGTTTTTTCTATCCATCTTTATTATCATTCTATGTTGTACATGTTTTGTGGCAGATAGATAAGTTGCCAATGCGAGAGGAACCATGTTTTTTTGTAAGGATGGTGTGGTACCCAGAATGCGACTACAAAATCGAACCTGAGTGGGTACTATAGGTTTTTTTTTTAGATAAGGGGGTGCGGATCCCAGCCTCTGCATCAAAGTGATGCACACAACCATCCGCAATTATTCATCAAAGCTTACAAGATACAACATTGATCAAACCGAAGTCAGCCGCTCGGCAACAAAAGTCGCTACAACTATGATGGGGGTGGCCATGATCAGAGCCGCATGCCTTGACCTCACACCTACACGCATCATCTACAACCGGAGCACCGGTCCAGCAGACCCTCAACGCGCACCGCATGCGCGCGCTATAGAAGTCGCTACCGCCTTCTTCCTCGAACCCATCTTCAGGAAAAGATCAACGTCATGGCCTTGCAAGGCCAGCCGGCGACGTTGCCACGACGCCAAACAGCACCACCGCCCTGCCCTCGTCCATTCGCATGCATCCACGCCGAGACCCCACTGCACCATGCTGCCGAGTCACCATTGTCGACACGGAAAATGGCACGCCGCTCCACAATCAGATCTCTCCAGCCAGGATGTGCTCCAACACGATGCCCCCAAGTAGGAGAACGACACCGGAAGTGCCGCCATCGTGCGATCCGGGAAACCTAGATCTGAAATTTCCTCCGGAGCATCAGGGAGGGAGGCTAGAACGTCGCAGCAACGACTCCTTCAACAAGGTAACAACGCCCGCGGGCGCCGCCGTCGTCGGCCCTGACCGAATCGGAGCCCAACTCTCGCTGGCCGACAAACTTGCCTCAAGATCCGTCGCAAGGATATGAGAGGCAGGAGGACGTCAAGAAGCAGGCCGAAGCCGTACCACCGAGGAACCTCACTGCTCCTCCATCCTCGCGGGGATCCGATCTACGTCTTCAACACCTGGAAGATCCATGGTGCCGATCCGCCAGCATGATCCACCCCCATGTCCTAGCCGCCATCATCGAGATCTCGGGTCGCCGCCGCCGCCGTCATGGCGAGAAGCGCCGCCCCTACCGTCCGCCTGCGCCCCTCCCGCGCCCCTGCCACGGCCGCCGCCATGCGCTGCCGAGCCGTACGCCGTGGTGCCCGGTAGCTCCACGCCTGAGCCAAGGACCCCAACCCACGCCGGGCTCCTCAACGGAGAGGACAATCGATCCTCGCCGCCGCCAGCCAACCAGGCTTTGCCTGGCTGAGCCTTGTGGCGACGGCGAGGGAGGGGAACGGAGGGATGGCGGCCGAGGAGCGGGGGTTAGGGTTTCCCCTCCCGCCGCCACGCGGGTGCGGAGGAGAGGAGGAGAGGAAACAAGGGAGGGGAACTACAGGTTGAACGTCATGTACTTTTGCAGGGAAAGAGGAAATCCCTAGAAGGGTAGACAATATTGAATCCGTTTGAATAAACAATGAATCTGTTACAAAATGATTTTCACATAATGGAAGTTTATCTCATTTAAGATAAGTCTCATTTCTGTGAGTAGGCAAGATTGAGTATGCATCAAAGATTAGAGGCAATTCATTTGAATAAACATGTCATAAAAAGTTTTTCACAAAATGTCAGTTCATCTCATTTAAGATGGTCTCATTTCTGTGACTATTTCAGTTACCAATCTATTTAGTTGCCATTTTGACAGCTGCATTGCAGAGTTACTATATTCTCCACCGTGGTATAGAGCTTCAGGTTGTACATCAAATTTTTTGGGGGTTCATTATACAAACGGGCGCAGCAAGGCGCGCCCTACCCTTCTACTATTATATGAAACCAAAGAATAAAAAGACATGGCAAGCAGCATCCAAGGAAAGAACTAAGACGCATTCAAGTAGTCAGTTGGCGAGCGGCCATATGAAGGTGTGTGTTGCTACGTGCTTACCAAGTACTCCCTCCGTTTCAAATTAGATGACTCCGTTTTAAATTAGATGACTTGCTATTCACATGTATAGATACATCTACATGTGGTGAATAGCAAGTCATCTAATTTGAAACGGTGAGAGTAATGAACTATCATATTTATCTTATATTTTTTTGTTATTTTCGTGCTGATTTTTTATACTTGATTTTCCGCAGCAACGTGCGGGGTGTCATCTAGTTTTCTAGTATTGTCGCACCGACAAAATAGTTAAACCACTTTTCTCTTCCTTTATCAAAATTCAACAAGGGTGGGATAGCGTTGCGCCTTAATTTTTTTGCAGCGTTAAAATAACGTTTTTTAGCATGCGCGTGGGGGGAGGGGGGATTGCTTTTCCAGACGCTGCATAATTTAGCGCGCCGCTGTAGCGCTTCACCAGGCAAGGTAAAATGTAGCGCTTGCCTAGCCGACGGTTGGCAAATATGAAACAATACACACCAATTTGACAATATGAAACAAGTGACAATCTCAAAATAAAAATATATGTAAAATCATGACTTGAGCAACATAGTATAGTTCAAATTCATGGCATAGTTTAAAATCACCAAACCACAAGCAAGTTCATGACAAATAAGTTCACACAAACAAATGAAACATCAATAATCATGTGTCATCTTCTTCCTCCTCCTCCTCATCATCTTCTTCCTCATCATGCGCCTCATCTTCATTGGAAACTCGGACTGTGTTTGCACTATCTGCAAAGGCACCATCCGAAGGAATGTCAGGCACACCGGAAGCCATGCCTCCACCCATAGATGCTCCCATCTCATCCGGAGGTGCACTCATGCCACCCATTCCTTCCATGAGTGACCCAAAACTCATGCCTCCCATGCAATCCATATTTCCCAAGCCACCCATTCCTCTCGTAGGTGCTCCCGTGCCTCCGATGAGAGACCCAAAACTCATGTCTCCCATGCCGCCCATGGCGCCCATTGCTCCCATGCCTCCCATTGTAGCTCCCATGCCTCCCATTGTAGCTCTCATGCCTCTCAAGCCTCCCATTGTATCTCACATGCCTCCCAAGCCTCCCATCGTTGATCCCATGGTAGCACAAACACCTCCCATGTTTCCCATGCCCATCAATCTTTTTGCCTATCACCGAAGTTAGATGTGTCCATGAAGAAGAGATACTTATCATATTCCATTAATCTAGCTTGCTCCTCCATGGCCACTTTCTTCTCCTCCAACGACATATTCCTCTCCTCGGTCGCCACCCTCCTCTTCTCGACCGCCGACTCCTGGCTCCTTGCCACTCTCCTCGGCCGCTTCCTTTCTTGTATTAACAATAGCCTCCATAGCATTCTTCAGCTCATCATCTCCTCCCTTCTTCTTCTTCTTCTTTTCTTTTGCTTGTCTAGCTCCCATAGGTTTTTTTTTGGCTTGGAGTAGGCAACCGAGTTTGGCATAGGGTTCCGTGGCTTCGCGGAGGCGGTCGACCAACGCCACCCTGCGAGTTCGTCTGTGGCGCCATGAAGAGGCCTCGCGCGAGACCGGTGCTAGGAGTTGGTGCGGCGCCAGTGGTGTAACCGGTAGTCAACCCCGCGCTAAGGTTAGCGGCGCCACCGACGACGGAGGAGTCGTGGGAGTAGGGAGGGGTTGGGGGATGTCGGTGCTGTCGTCCATCACAAGAATTTTGCCGGCGGCGACATGGGGCAGGGCGAGGGCGGGCGCGGTCGGAGAATTCGGAGCTGCAGTTGTTCTCTCGCGCGCAAAACTTCGCTGTCCAGCGCGCTGGAGCGGGGGCACGAAATACCCCACGCGCGCAATGCCGCAATGTCTAGCGCGCTGGCCCCAATTTACTGTGTGGGATTATACCGCGCCTGCTCGCTGGCCCCGCGCGCGCTATGTTAGCGGTTTTTCCAGCGCGCGGCTTATTAAGCGCGCTTGTTGGAGATGCTCTAATCAGACACACACGGAGCTAGGCTTTCCGCCCGAATTTAGAAATGAATATTGCAAATATACTAAGTGCGAAACAATACCTTAATTTTTATATTTGATCTCCGAGTCTTTGACAGAAATAGAAAATCCAGATTACAGATATTTGATCCTTTCCGTATCAGAGAACGGCGTGGAGATCAAATATAGTGTTCATCAAGACATCACACGTCACAGATGCATGGCTTGCTGCATAAATTGGTTCCAGTAGTTCTCAGATGTTGAGTAATACAAAATTAGGAGGGGAAGGGGTTGAGCAGGAGCCCTGTACCGATGTAAGAAAAAAAGGAGAGCCGTTTACCTGTACTAATCGGGTTGAATGGGCTTCATCATCGCCACATAGATCTGGACACCGGAGAAGTGGAGATTCTTCCTTTGCGAGGAGAAGATGAGAAGTTGTCTCCAAACTGGGCAGAGTGTGTATGTAGAAACTAGCAAGATGTGCGAAAAGCAGAGCAGCGAGGCTCTCTCACAGGCTCAAGTCTTATCTCCAAACGGCGCGGAGTTTACACTTCAACACTACATCACAGGTTGGCTGGTCACAATGGTTATCAGATATTGAAAGAAGATCGGAAAAGGAGGTGCCAGGAGAAGATCCTAAGAGTAGGAGGGAACTGTACCTGTACTTAATTTGGTCGAACTGGCTTCATCGTCGCCACGAAGGTTTGGACTTTGGAGTTTCTTCCTTTCTGAAGCCAAAGATGAGAGATGTCTCCAAGCTTCACAGAAACCTAGCAAATACCATGCCAAGACAAGACGTGCAAATGTAGATCTGGGCCGTGTCTACTCAATTAGTGCCGACAATAAAAATCACCCAGCAACTCCAAGTTGCCATTTACTTTCTTAATATACTAACGATTGTTCTGTAGTTGGCGATAAATAATCACACCGGCTCCGGCATCTCCCGACTCCCAAGAACCTTCAACCTCTTCTCTTCAAGTTTTAATAAAATTATGTATGGTTGGCCTAGTCCTAGTCAACGATTTGCCCACAGGCCATTCCCAGCCATCTACTGCCATGGAGAAAATTACAAAAAACTAGCACAATTGGGGCTTGATTAACGGGTCAGTACCGATTGTACTAATTTTTTCAAAAACATACCAACATTGGGGTAACAAAAACGGATGGCGCTGATTTTTGTCTAACTGCATTTAGACTGAAGTGTTGACCGAAGGGACCCACCTGTCAGGCCTGATGGGGCAGCACACGTGGACATGTAGCTGAGGTGGACATGGGACCCACCTGTCAGCCGCACCTTTCCCCCTCCTCTTTCTCTCTCTCCTTCTCCTCCTCTCTCTCTCTATCTCTGCTTGCTGCGTGGAGCTCGCCGGCTTCCCGCTACTGCGCCGCCCTCAGCCTCCTCCACCTTGGGCCCGAGCTCGTCGGCCTCCTGTCCCCGAGCTAGCCCTATACCTCCTCTGCCGGTTGCCCACATCGGCGCCACCTCTTCCTCCCTCGGATGCTCGGAGACGAGCTCAGATCGAGCAGCTCATCGCCGGCAACGACCATGCTCGCCGCCGCTCAAGACATCTTCGAGCCCTGCCGCCATGTCTCATAGCTTTGCCGTGATGCACGGAGCGTAATCCCTGGAGGAATCGCTCGAAGGAGCCCCGGAGAGGCGTCCACGACCGCGCCTTGCCGCCGCTGTACGTCGACGCGGCGTCCAATTTCGTCGCCTTCATCGTGTCCTAGCTCATCTGGTCGTGTTCCTTGGAACCGCAACGTTCCTAGGGAGGCCCTGGACACGGCCTAGTAAAGTTTCCCGTCCTCGGTCGCCCTCACCACAAAGCTGTGCTCCGGTGAGCTCGTCGGTGTGCATGTGCGAGGGCCAGCGGTGGCGTTCTTCGACCAGGACGCCACCCTCGAAACGGCGGGCGGAGCTCGGCGGCGAGCTGGCGAGCGCGGCCGTGCCGGGAGGAGAAGGGTGCGGGCCGTGAGGGGCAGGAGATCGAGACCGAGCTCGGCAGCTCCGGCCATGGTGCGACGCCGTGAGGGTCCTGTATCGGCGTGTGCCGTCGTCACGCATCGGAGGCAGCGGCGGGCAGCGTGACCGTCGCGTGTGCGGGACCTGGATCCCCGGCCCGACGCTGCCCATCTGGTCCAGCTCGTTCCCGACAGCGGTGGCTGGGCCGTGAAGGAAACCATGGCCGGCGACGGGAAGAGCTCCTGCTGCGCTTTTGGTTGGTGGCGGAGGAAGGCCATCTGACGGAGACAGAAACAAGATGAGGAAGAAGATGGGAAAAAGTAAGATGTGGGACTGACAGGTGGGCCCCACGTCCACGTGTACTTCCCCGTCAGCCCTGACAAATGGGCCCCGTTGGTCAGCACTTCAGTCAAAATGCAGTTAGACAGAAATCAGCGCCATCCGTTTTTGTTACCCTAATGTTGGTATCTTTTTGAAAAAATTAGTACAATCGGTACTGACCCGTTAATCCAGCCCCAACTGTGGTAGTTTTTTGTAATTTTCTCACTGCCATGCGACCGCCCCCCTAAACGCTTCCAAGAGGCACACAGTCCTCAGACGATATTATGAATTCACGATAATAGTTAAATTAAGAAGTGAAAACTAAATTAGCATTCCGAAAGTGTTAATGTGCCGGTTATTGCGAGCACCAGGGGTGCATCGTATGCATCGGTCATATATGGGGGATTTTGTAGGCGCACCAATAGGTATAGTATTGTTTTCAAATTAATCTTGAACATATATTTGTTTGATAAATTTTGTATAATCATTGTACTGATTGGGAAAATGTTCATTTATCGTACCAATCAACTGTTCGCGTATCAAAAATATATCCTCAAATATTTATGTTCATGTAAAGTTTAGAAGATATTCTTGCACATGAATACAAATTCACCGCAAAACACATTTCAAAATAATTGTTCAAGTATTCAAAAAAAAAATGTTCCTGTATAGTGAACGAAAAGTGGATTAGCTCATGAGCTCCAGTGATCCTCTATTTTTTAAAAATTGAAAATTATATTTAATTGTTTTCATAAAATCTGAAAAACATTGTGCATGTTCTCAATGATGTATACTACACGCGGGCAAAACTGCAATGCCAAATTCTTCATATTATAGGCCACACAAAAATAACAAAAATTTAAAATTTAAAACTATGCATTGTTAACTATATTTAGATTTGTACAATTGTCTTTTTTGTGTAGGTCAGAATGCAAAGTGTTTTGCATTATAATTTTGCACGCATGTAGATGCGGTCAGGGCCAGCCCTGATGGGGGGTCAGGGTGGGCGGCCGCCCCGGGCCCCAAATCCAAGGGGCCCCAGCTGGGTATGTACACCGGGTCAGAAAGGGGTTCGCGTGGTGACGCCATTAGATACAGGTTTGGAGCTTTTTCTCCCGTATGTGCAGTTCAGCATCAAGTAGACAGAAAGGAGGCGTACATCCCTCCTAGTGGGCTAGAAATTGGGCCTCTTTTAAGTTAACTTGGGCATTTCTCTTTTCATTAGCTTGGACCTAGGTTATGTATGAGGTGGTCAAAAAACAAATGTACGAGGTGGTCAAGTGGGTGAGACCTTGTTCTCAAAAAATATGGGGCCGGGGGTAGACAATGTATTACCGATGTAGGGATTGTAGTATACAGTCGAGACATTTCATGTTCTATTTTTCTTTTACAAAATTTCCAGTTTCATCCCATGCCGACTGCTCTAATTTTTGCAAAGGCAGAACAATAAATATTGAGACGGTGGCATACCATCCAGTAACAACCATTTAGTCTAATGGATGCTGCCATGATATGATTAGTCAAAGTCGGTGTGATAAATGCCGTGTTTATAAATAATAGTACTATTTATGATATACAGTCACAAATAAGAATGTATCTTGATATGTTAGAAAAAATGTTTATCACGCTAGGGATAAATTGTTGATATTGATAATGTTTTCTGATACACTTTAAGTGACATAACATTTTATATACATATGTATATTAATTATTATGATGATGTTCTCATTGTGGGGCCCCAGATTTCAATTTCTCCCAGGCCCTCGAAATCTTAGGACCGGCCCTGGATGCGGTCGCTAGGTGCCTAGATGGTATGGAAACGATATTGAAGAATCCATTGTCGACGCTCGACGTTGCTGCAATCTAGACGACCTCCGCAGAAGCTTCCCGGAGTCTTCACCATCTCTTCTGTTTTGTTAAGCATGCCGAAAGACCCTGCGTGGATGTTTTGGATGATGTTCTAGAAAAGAGAACCAACTCTAGCATTTTCTTCAGTTTTAATTTTAAAAGCCTTTGTTGGCTCGCTGAGCTCTGCTTTGCGTCTCGCTGAACTTCAACTACTGTTCTTCTAGGTGTACTACCTAGCTCGGATTTCGTTGAGCTCATCAATGGAACCGGGGATGTGATCACTGTTGGTCTAAAAAAAACTTAAGTAAGATAATGCGATATGAAAGTCGCTAGGACAGTAATGCATGTTCTATCAGTGACCGGACTCCGGCAACGACAACGGGGGATCGATCGCTCGGCCGGATGGACACCTTCTATCAGCGGTTCTCTCTTCTGTTTCTCCTCACGCTTTCGGCCTCCTTCTCTCTAGCGCGCGCTTCGTCTGACCGTGGATGCCGTTCCTGTTGTTGACAACTTGGATGGCAGCAGCCTGAATCGACGTAATAGGCCGCATTTTCACGGCCCATTAATAGATGAGATTTTTTATTACTAGTATTTCTTTGTCCATATATTTTCCTTCTAATCTCAGAAAAATAGCAGTTCATACTTAATAATTGAATAAGCGTAATAATTTGGAAAAAAATATTTTTGAATGCAGAGATTTTGTTTCCAAATCTATCGAAATATGTACACTTTTTAATTTTCTACTTTTCTTAAATATGAACGGTTATTTAACACCGAATATTTTCAAAATAATTTAAAATGAAAACTAAAAAATGAACGTTTTAAAATTTTGAGCAATTTTTAATTTTATATTTTTCAAATTTGAAGATTTTTTTATCATAATAAAGTGAAATAATTCAAATATAATTTTTTAAAATGTGAACAATTTTCAAAACATTTAAAAAAAATCATAAAATTAAAATAAAAGTAGAACAAAAACGAGAAAGAAATAAAAATGAAGAAAGAACACAGAGAAGAAAAAGAAAAAGAAAATAGAAAGAAGGAAAGTCGGGCAAATAGGCTGCACACGGAGGATTCTTTCAGGTGGCGCGGGCGTATTGCGCCGCACACGGGTGCTATATAGGGTTTTGTCAGATTTGTACACCGTTTTCGTGTTGCTGGCTGCTGGTGGGTGGTCAAGCCTACAACATCAGCACAGCTGCACAGGTACTAGCCCATAACGACGTATAGGAAGGGTCGCTGATACCCCTTCCTCCTTGAAACGCAGCTTTGCCCCAAGGTGCATCCGCCACACCGGGTTCCCATGGAAATCGGAGCACAGTACCCCGTGTCGATCCAAATTCCAAACATAGTAGTGTCGTGGCAGTGGACACTTCCAAACATAGTACTGCACCGTGATATTCCTTCCTCCTAGGTCCCGTGGCAGTGGACACTTCTTTGTACTGTCGGGAGCAAGGAGAAATCCTGAGTAGTAGTCGAGGTTGAGGTAGGCAGCGTAGGCTTGAAAGAAATCGAGCTGGTGTAGACATGGTCGGTGAAGACTTCATCTTGATTGTCGGCGGGATTGCCGTGCATCTTGTCCAGAAAGGCCGTAAAGTAGTAGTTGTCATAAACTCCAATGTTCCTTCCTCTTTGTAAGAACGATTGTCTGCACATCGATGACATCACGAACGCGTCGCACTGAGAATTACACCTGGATTCCAAGAAATTTGCAACGCCTTCATGGCAATGAACAAGCAGTGAAGAGCACTGTCCCATTGAAGTAAAACTGAATACGGTTGATGCCACAATACGACGCTAATATATATGCATGAGTTAGGATCAAAGAACAAGCAACAACCAGCTGTATAGAAACCCCAGTGCTGAACATGCTCGCGATTTCAGTAAGAGAGCAGTCGTTGGCCACCATAGTTGCATGTTTATCAGAGCTGACACCTGCTGGCTACCTGCCCTGTTTAATTTCCAGTTGATATCTTTAGACATCAGTCAAGTGCAACACCGACTATTTCCGAAACGCCAACATTTTTCTTCAGCACTATATGCTGCAAGTCTGAATCCGCACAGGTGTCCAATGATGTAAATCCGTGTATTTGCCCAACGTTGAGAATACTAATAAGAACTAAAAGGAAAAAAAAACATGCGCAGTGACACCACGATACCCGTCGTACTTTCGTGACGACGAACGGATGCTTTCCGAGCAAAGCAACAAAGATCCCCTCGCTTTCGTGGAGGAGAGACGACCGCTTTTCAGCGCAAAACGGCAAAGATCAACCAAACCCTAGGGCTGCTAGGATTTGGCAAAGTAGAAGAACGATAGATAAAACGATAAATAAAGAAGTAGATGTATTTTGTTGTATGTCGATTGGGGGGTTTCAATCGGCCGTGGCCTATACATTTATATGTAGGCACGCTGGACTTGGCGTATAGGAAAAGGAGTCTAAACCTGAACCGACTAGCATATGCCCTTGTTGATTCGGTTACATCCGTAGCAGCTCCATATCCCATGTCACGTACAAATACCTTTGGCCCACAAGGAAACTAATAAAATATCCAGCCACGATGCTAATCATACCATCTAATGAAGATCTCATACTACTCGTGCATCACCATGCATATTTGATTTTCCTTGCTGCACGTCTCCTTGTACGATAGCCTGGAACTTCAGCCTGCATATCTTAGGCCCGTTAGGAATTCTCCTAAGCAGCGACGTGCTAGCTCGACGTATTTCAGAATCTGGTCAGGAGTTGTCCTAGGAGCAGTTCATGCAAAATACCTGTAGCAACACTTGAGCAATGTAATCAGATGATTAGCTAAATCAGTAAATAAATTAATTTGGCTCATCCTGAAAACTGCTAGCCAAATTAGACCATGAACACATGCCCCCCTGTTTTTGGTGCAATTGCTCGCATTTACCAAAAACACTATAGCAATACCTTAGGATGATATATTGATCACTTCATCAGCTCATTAGTTTCTTAGGGCGATGTCCAAACAACACATCGGCCAAATATTCTTAGGACGATATTGAATAATATATCGGCCATAGCACCATCAAGCAGCCTCGTACATGCTAGGATAGCACTCTTTCAAATATTTTCCATTGAGAGTTCTGAACAACTTCTCCCCTTGCTTTTCTCCAACTTCAGCCTCCGGCCTGCAAAATCCAGCAGGTAACACCAAGACCATATTAACATCCATACCATTAGGTATATCTTCACCATTTTCTGAGTTCTCATCATGCATCGTGTCATCTGCGGATTTATTTCCTCCACCACAATGTGCTTCTTCCTCCAATTTTTTCTAGGAATCATTGGTCTTTCTTGATTGACCAATTCATTGTGTTTTTTCTCAGCTATTTTTTCCTTGATCTCCAATGCCCGCAGCCGCTGTACTCGTCGTTTCTGAGTGTTTGTTAGTCCCGTCGGGCACCAACGAGGTCCTGGTTTGGTACCTGGAGCAACTGATTTAATTTTGCTGCCCCCCGAGTCTCTCGGCCTGTAGCGTCGTGTTGTTGTTCTTGGGATAAATATTCTATCCTTGGCCGAAGTAACTCTCAGCTGATCAGATGTACTACCGATTTCAAATATTCTGTTGCCTCTCGCATGTCGATCAGTAGACGCATCAGCTGACTCACTAGTGATAGCTGGTACAACCGCCTTCTCTGAATGTATCTGTGCATCACGCTTCAAACTAGAACATACGCTCGTGTCTTGTGCTGTAATATTCTTGGTGCAGCCATGTTCAGGTCCATCACCTGTGACAATATGCTCTGTATGGCTTTCACGGTTTACCGGCATCCACTTAAATTTCTGACCACCTCTGTTTACTGTGCCAAAACCATTTGGAGACAAACTCGTTGATGCTCCTGGGCTACTGTTTCTCTTGACTGAATTGGTACATGTGCTAGCTGAACCAAATTTCATACTAGTAGTAGTAGAAGATGCAGCAACGGTATTACCAAAATATTTGTCTTGTGTAGCAACATCTTTTTTCTGCACCGATCCACTCCCTACTGCATCAGCTATTTTTGCTTCCATACTATCATCGACACCTTTATCTGATTGGCTTCCTCCAAGCTTCGGACCATGAGAAGCAACAGAATCATCTGATTTTTGTACAGGCCAACTTTCGGCACGCCTCACTGGGACCCAAATAAGCTTGCGTCCATCCTTCAAATTCTTGTAATTTGCATTGCGTACCAGTGATCGGTTCCCTTGAATAATAGTTGCATTACATGGTTGAACTTCCCGATTAGACCGAGCTCTTTTCTTATGCATCGGTCCTCTGTACATAGGTCCTGAAGGAATCCATTGTCGCTGAAAATAATCTGCTGGCCCTGTATGGTATGGTGCCCAAGGACAAAAATCCCTCGGACAAAATTGTGTATGCATAGGAGGTGTGCAGCCCCAGTAAGCCGACTTCATTGGATAGTACAGCTGCTGATCATACGAATTTCTTCTCCATCGCTCATGACCACCATGTTCATAAGGAGACCTAGGACGCCTAACACTTCCAAACCGATTAAACACATTGTTGGTCTTGCGTGAAGTATATTTTTCCAACAACATGCTAACTTTCGGCTTTATTCTTGGAGCTTGTCTTCTTTTGCCATTGACTTTCCATGCCCCCACTTCTGAATTTTTTGGCTTGGTCATTCTCGGTGCAGCATTATCATCAACCAGAACATTTTTTCCTTTGGTAGATTCGGTCTGATGCGGCCGAATTAGCACTTTCTTTTTTTCAAACTCGATCTCATTGATAGGAAAAGGATCATCGTCGAGCTTCATTTTAGTACTTTGTGTAAATGTCAATCGTCCGTCATCAATGGCCGATTGCACCTGTCTACGAAACATAGTACAATCATTAGTAGAGTGAGAAAACGAATTGTGCAACTTACAATAAACCCCTTTACCCAATTCTTCTCGAGATGGAATAGCATGACCTTCCCTCACTCTAATTATTTTTCCTTGCAGCAATATATCAAAAATCATATCACACTTGCTAACATCAAAAGTATACTTCATTTCCTCTTTTCTAGCAGGTGTAGGTTTCAAAGCAGGACATGCAAAAGGTTTTGACTTCGGCGATTGAACCCACTCGGCTACGCCTATGTTAGCGTCATCCTCACTAGCCGAATCATCATATTCTAAAGCATTAACCGTCTGGTTATCCTTCTCTTTTTCCCCTGTAAACCGGCGATATTGTTTAACTTCCTTAGCACGGTTTTCTTGGGTGGAGTCGAAATAATCAGGGCATGGATTTTGATATGAACGTGATCTACCCTCAGGCTCTAAACCAAATTCTCTAAGTATACTAGGAAGCTTATCCTTAAAATTTTCATTGGGTTGTAGAGAACTTGTTTGTGGAATAGATGAAACGCAAGCACGCGGTGAAATCTCCGGCAATAAAATTAGAGCATGTGATGTTTGCAACAGAGATCCACTAACATATGAATAGGGTACCGGCCCGTACGGAACCCCGGTACCGACATGCGGCAGCGGTGGTGTATTGTATGCTACCGTCTGGTAACTAGCTTGCTGCAAATTAGAATTGAAGTCTCCACTTCGGTTATCGCTGTGATAATTTTGTGCAACCGAAGTTAAAATAGTAGGATGAGCAACGCTAGAAATAAAATTGTTAGCCGAACTGATATAGTTTCGGCCACTTTGATCGTTGCTTAAAGAAACATGAGGCTGTTGTGCAATGTTAGCCGACGCGCCCGAGTTAGGAAGATTTATTAATCCAGCCAGAGGCATCAGCTTTTGAGCAGAATTTTCATCGCTACTAGGCAACAGTACTGAGCGAACATGACTAGAAAAACTAATTTCAAGCTGCTCCTTCGATTTCTCAACTCTATTAGCTGCTGATTGACTAATTGTGCTTGCCGTAGTTGACATATCAGAATCATGCTTACTAGCTACGGATGCATAAACTAGATGAGCAATTTTTTCGGTTGGCTTTTTTACCTCAGCGCCGAGCAGATCGGATGGACTCGGCGCAACTACCTTCTTGACGACGCGGTTCCTCGTCTTCTGGTATTCAGGCAACCTCAGTTTTAGTTGTTCAGCCATATATTCTTCAACCTCCCGTTCAACCTCGCGCCGATCATCTTTCGACAGATCGTCGAGTGTAACGGCGATGGTGTTGTCCGGGTCGATGTCGCTCCTGTTCTTGAGGTCGGTTGTCATAATATGTGTCCTTGTTCTTCGTCCCCAGCGGAGTCGCCAATTGTGTTGCCACGCAAAATTGCCGCGCGACACCACGATACCCGTCGTACTTTCGTGACGACGAACGGATGCTTTCCGAGCAAAGCAACAAAGATCCCCTCGCTTTCGTGGAGGAGAGACGACCGCTTTTCAGCGCAAAACGGCAAAGATCAACCAAACCCTAGGGCTGCTAGGATTTGGCAAAGTAGAAGAACGATAGATAAAACGATAAATAAAGAAGTAGATGTATTTTGTTGTATGTCGATTGGGGGGTTTCAATCGGCCGTGGCCTATACATTTATATGTAGGCACGCTGGACTTGGCGTATAGGAAAAGGAGTCTAAACCTGAACCGACTAGCATATGCCCTTGTTGATTCGGTTACATCCGTAGCAGCTCCATATCCCATGTCACGTACAAATACCTTTGGCCCACAAGGAAACTAATAAAATATCCAGCCACGATGCTAATCATACCATCTAATGAAGATCTCATACTACTCGTGCATCACCATGCATATTTGATTTTCCTTGCTGCACGTCTCCTTGTACGATAGCCTGGAACTTCAGCCTGCATATCTTAGGCCCGTTAGGAATTCTCCTAAGCAGCGACGTGCTAGCTCGACGTATTTCAGAATCTGGTCAGGAGTTGTCCTAGGAGCAGTTCATGCAAAATACCTGTAGCAACACTTGAGCAATGTAATCAGATGATTAGCTAAATCAGTAAATAAATTAATTTGGCTCATCCTGAAAACTGCTAGCCAAATTAGACCATGAACATACATCTTCTCTTTTCAGTCTCACGACCAGTTGTGCTCAGATAACTAACACAACTTAGGTAAACGAAATCATAGAGGGATTACCTCCAGTGGCGGAGCTGCTTCACAAGCATTGGGTTCAGATGAACCCAATAAATTACATAATATGCTTCACTAATCTAACACTGTTCATTGTTTATCAGTAGAAAATTACACTATAAGCAAGATAATGAACCCAATGAATTTATGTGCTAGCTTCGCCACTGATTACCTCTCATGCGTTATGCATATCAAATGAACATAGAAATTAGTAACAGATGAACTCGGCAACAGCAGTGCTGTGGATGAATAGATGGTTCGATCTTAATGTACAAAATGTAGTCGACAAAGTAGATGTAGTGTTTGACATTATTACAAGAATCAATACACAATAATTTTCTCAACCAGTAGCTTAACACCCTTAGACATAGCTAATCTAAATCCAAGATGGGATAGTAGCATCAGAAATCATTCCCATGCATTATTACAAACCAGTTCATGTTTAAATAATCACCAAATAATAGCAAGGACGTATTTGTCTCATTCATCGCTGACTCTCATCAGAGATAGTTCCCCCGTTGAAGGCAATAACTGCAAACCATCGAAGCAGGAAAGATTCAAGTCACTGTGGACCTGAAACAGAACGGAAATTCGTCAGCTTCAAAAGCTAGGAATTGGTGGTGCAGGTCATCGTGAACACTGAATGACATGAACAGTACAAACATTGTGTATTGGCAAACTGAGAATGTTTCACTTACAGTATATTCAGTACAAGACCATCGGGATATGCTTTGATTGGCCGCTTGAACATCGCTTCTGAAATCATCATGCATGCGAGTAAACTGCGCCTGTTTGAGTGATTTCAGATGCTCCAGGCCAGCAGGGATGGCCCGCAATTTGACAAGGCCACCGATGGAAATATATTCAAGGCCGACCAATGCTCCCTCATGTATGCATATTTGGTTGACGTGTGGCAAATCCCTCAAGCCAATAATCTTTACATTCGGGAACCACTCTGGATGGAAGTTCAGCTCCCTTCCAGTATACGCCCTAACAAGACATATTTCTGTTAAATTTGACAATTTAGAGAGGCACGGCAGTGGGTTCTCCTCGAGCTGGGACCAATATAGAGATATCTCGTGAAGTGCATCTCCACTGGTTGAGAAAAACAGAGATTCCAAAGTTCCTTCGGAGAGATGGCCTGTGATAGTGAGCTTTTTAAGACTGTTTGACAATGTCAAAGTTTCAAGCTGGAGCACTTCATCTTCATTGCTGGCTCTTATTTGTAATTTTGAGAGGAGGTGCAGCTTTGATAGAGAGTCACACAATTGTGCAAAGTGGATGCTCCTTAACCCAGTTATGCAAAGGGCTCTGAGCTGAGATAAATTTGCTAGTTTTGCAACGAAAACTTTAGTAGCTCGAAATGAATATAGAGTTTGCAAGTCCTTCAAACTCCACAATCCCTCAAAGGGCTCCATAGATAAAAAACATTCGAATGCCAAATATTTTTTGTCTAGCAACTTATAAATATGAATGTGACGCAATCTCTTCAGCTTTTCAGACCCTTGCGGGAGTTTCAGGCAGTCTGTTCCTTTAAGACTCAATGTTTCCAAGTTGTGAAGGTTCACGATAGATTTTGGGAGTACCTCCACACTGGTATCGTCGAGGCCCAAATACCTGAGGTTGAATAGCTCTCCGATTGACTTAGGTATAGTCTTGATAGGCAAGCCTGATAGCTCCAGCACGGCAAGGTATTTAGATTCTGACAAAAACCATGATGAGGCCATGCTGGTGCTGAATGCTATGAGGGCACGAAGCCTGAGTTGATTTACCCTTGATTGAATATCATTGTCATTTTTGCACTGGAGCACCGACACGCGACGAGAATTTGACTCATTCTGCATCACCCCATGACTATCATCAAAATTTGTACTGAAACTCTCTCTTCTGGATTGGAAAATTGCTAATTCACGCACAAGATCATGCATTCGAAGACACCTAATCCTATTAAAGATGTTCCTCTCTACCACCTGAAGCATGCTTCGTCAAACGAGCTCTGTCAGGTAACTTTCAGCAACATATTCTAAACTGCATGTTCCACTCTGTTCAATAAATCCTTCAGCGACCCACAACCTAATCAATTTTTTTCTATGGATCATGTAGTCTTCTGGGAACAAGACACAATACAAGAAACAACTCTTCAAATTGTTGGGTAGATATTTGTAGCTCTGATTCAGTATTTTCTTCACATGAGTTAGGTCCTTATTGTTGTGTAGCTCCCAAATAAGCTGGTCATAAAATAGCCTCCACTCTGCAATAGTCTTCTCTTTAAGACACACTATACTCCCTATGGCCACAATAGCTAATTGTAAACCACCACACTTCTCCACTATGGACTTACCACAGTCATGTAACAATTTTGGGCAGATGTGATTTTCGACTCGTGGAAACGCCTTCCTGCAAAATAGGCGGCATGAATCATCCTTATCAAGAGGCTTAACTTTAATCTTGAAGCCATCATCAGCTACTGAAGCAACTTCCTCAATTTTTGTTGTGATTATTACTCTACTTCCCATCCCTGTATCAACAAGAACCTCTTTAATTTTAAAAAGATCAGAAGTTGTCCAGACATCATCCAATATGATCAAGTAGCGCTTTGTCCCTAGGATTTTCTTCAATTCAACTTGTAGATCTGCACTGCTCATCTTTTCAGCATTACATTCTTTCTTCTCTTTAGAATAGATTCCTTTTAGAATGCTTCTCCAAATATCATCTAGTTTGTATGACTGGGAGACAGAAACCCATGCATGGCATTCAAAGTTTGATGAATGAGTTTTGAAAACAGAATTGACAAGGGTGCTCACTACAAGAAATATGCTAACTTATGACACTCGATATTGGTCACAGAAATGGTCATGAACTGTCATTTATGACCTTTTTGTGACGAAAAAACGATTGGTCAAAAGATGAGCGTCACAAATGGTAGTATGTGACCTTTTTTTGGGATTGGTCACAGACGGTTGTGACGAAAACTAAAGGTCACAAATTTTATGACCAACAGTTTTGGTCACTAGCAATCTAGCCAGTCCACGTCAGATCCAACGTGGCAGAGATGACGTGGCACAATTATGACCAAATGATATGGTCGTAAATCAGAATCAGCCCGGTCCACTTTGATGATTTACCTGGGCCGAGCCCAACAATTCAGTCAATTCATTTTTTATTTTCTGTTAATTTTGATCATCTGCATGGGCCAAGCCCGATATTACAGCCTTTTTATTTTCTGGGCCAAGCCGTTTTGCAGTCCACTTAATTTCAATTTACAGCCTATTATCAGCTCCAGTTTTCATATGGGTCCCAATTGTCAGATATTTTCAAGGGCAGTGGGTCCCATTTGGCAGGTTCTAATTCTTTTATAGCTTATTAATAGGCAATATATATCAAACAGAAAGGAGAGCGAAAACATATGAAAATCTTCAAATAACAGGCAAAATCAGTTTATTACAATGATCTGGTCAGAACAGATAGAGAGCTCAGGAACTCCAAACGCTTGTTCACATCACAAGAAGTATAACCTTCAAATCTTTGCATACACAGGAACTTTAAGCTTCACCAAGATAACCATACAATATTCCACACTATCACAAACATTGTGCTACAAATAAAATACTCAACCAGTATAAAAGCTAGCTACTCTTGGATGCCCTGGAACATGATCTTCCACATGGGAAGAAGTCGTCAACATGATCTTCAACATACTCTTGGGCATTGGAAGTTCCCTTCACCTACATGAACAGAATGGAATATCAAGTACTTGCACGGTTAAAGCAGATCACAACCAACATATATGTAGAAGCACATCAGGAAAGATAATGGAGCAAATCGAACGATAAGTAGCATACACGAAATGTAGGCTTCACTGAAGGAAATCACAAGGTAGAGCTGGAACACCCACCTGAACTGCAGCTCGACGGTAACCATATGTGTAGGCGAGCACCACCACATACTTGGGCACGCCAAAAAGGAGACCATGTCCTCAACAACAATCATGTGTACCTGCATCAACCAGAGGCATCAAAACTGAGAACTGATAGCAAAATTTACATCAAACAGAAGTTTAAAATATAAGTATGCCATATGTGGAGCAAATATTATTGGTTATGATTGGGTTCAGAAGGGCCAGGCAGACAAGGTTGAGATATTAAGACACCATTAGAACTTTAGTTAATACAGGACAAAATTAAACATTCAAACTCTGAAGATTGAAACACTAACCTCACTGTCTACGGAATGCAACTAGAAGAACAATAGTGACACCACTACACTGTTCAGATTAAGCGCTCTAAGTAAGGGTATGTAAATGGTTCAGCATCAGCTAGTAAAAACTAGATGCGACTATGTGAGTTTGTAGCCATACCGACATGGTTAGTCACAAACTACATCTCGATGTCAAATAGCCTGAATATCCAAAAGGAGCAAACATGTCAAAGAGAGGCAAGTAAGAAAATAGACAATAAAATATGAGAATAAACTTAATACATTACAAAGTATCACTGGAAGAATGCATCAATAGGATATCAAAAGAAGAAACCATTGCTCTGCTTTTGTTGAATCTAGTATTGATACAAGCAATGCTACATGAAGTCATGTCATAAAATAGATTTATAGATGTAACAACAACAAATATGGTATATCTCAATTGAATATGCATGGCAAAGTGCAGGTCATGCGACAAATATCAGATCATTTGACACAAGAATTCGAACCATAGAGGCGTATTCTCACTGAAGAGTTGCACTAGTTTATGAAGTTCATAAATCCTGAGATGCAACAAAAGCCATGAAAGATTTCACCCATAGCTAAGAACGGTCGTGTCCGCCGTTTTGACCATATTTTAAAATTGGCACAGAAATTCAAAAAAATAGAAAAAATGGAAAAACTTCACGTGGCGTCATGATATGTGACCTAGTTACCATAAAAAATATAGACTTGCAATGCATAGTTTTATTGAAAAAGTCTTCTCAGAAACTTGTGAGGGATCGAGATAGGCAATCAGAGGGGGGGTGAATGATTGCGCGGAAGCAAAATTTCAAATTTTCCAAAAATTTCAAACCCTGAAACCCTAATCTGTTCGTGATGATAAACCAGTCGTATCTCAAGATCTACTGAACCAAAAAATGCGTTTGAGTACTTCAATTAAAGGTATGGAAATTATCTAACCAACGCAAAAAGAATCAGCTCGATCGGAGTTACGAATCAAAAGATATGATCAGAACAGTATCGATAGAAGAACTGCGAAAATCAATCTTAATCTAATTTCGAGAATTAGCAAAAAGGATAGATTAATCGCACCACAAACTTCTCTTAATCTCGTGAAAAACCTGCAGCAAAGTATTAGAGAGATCTAACCCGAAGATTTCACCAAGATTAGAGAAGTCTAGAGATGACACCGCCAAAGATTACTTTATTGCCACGATGTCGATCGATTACAAAAGATGCCTGCCAGCATTCAAAAACTCACAACATAATTCTAGGTCTAAGGGCACCTCCAACAGCCCTCCGCATCCGGACGGGCCGTGTCCGAATCTGTCCGAACGGACAGAGGAGCCCCTCCAACGGCCCGGCGCAAAGGGACAACTGTCCGCGCGGACAGGTTTTCGGCCCCAAACCTGGCCCAAGTTTGGTCTAGGTTTGGGGGAGAAAACGGACAGCCAGAGTGTCCGCCCTTGTCCTCCCTTGTCCGCGCCTGGCCTAGTGCCCAGCCACAGATTCCCCCTTCCCACACAAACCCTCTCCCTCTCCCACCCTCCGCCGCCGCCCTAGCTACCGCCGCCGCCCACGATGGAGGACGGACTCTCGGCGGCCACGGCCGCAGCCGGCGCCGCCCTGTTGACGGTGAAGAAGGAGCGGTTGCCGGCGTCCGACAATAGGGCAGAGCGGAGGGAGAAGAAGCGGGCGAAGGACGCCGCGGCCGCCGCGGCCGTCTTGGCCGCCGCCGAGAAGGAGCGGATAGCTGCCATCGAGGCCCGCGCTGCGGCCGACGTCATAGCCACTCAGGCCGCGGCCCGGGCGGTGCTTCTCCTCGGCGGCCTCATTCCCGCCTCTGTCCCCGCTGTCATGGCCTCGGCGGCGAGTTTGGCCTCGTCCGCCAAAGGGAAGCCGCCAAGGTCAGCGTCCCCCGTTCTCTCTACGGCCTCGCTGGCGGTGCCCGCGGCTGTCCCCGCGGCTGGCGTTTCGCGGCTCGGGTCCCGCGAGGCGTCACCGGAGATGGGCACACATGTCCCCGCAGGCCCTGCGGCGCCCCCCATCGACCTCAACGTCACGCCGGCCGCCAGCCGCGAGCGCGGCAAGCCGAAGAGCCGGTCAATGTTGAAGGTGGGCACCATGCCCGACCCTCGGGTGCTCGATTTTGAGGAGCCACCCATGACGCCGTCCAACCCGGCCTTCTTCGACGAGGTCGGCAATGACGAAAGTTTCATGGATGACATGATGTTCACCGGCCCAAACTTCATCAACACCGAAGGCGCCGAGACACAAGACCCAACCGGCCTTGGTGAGACACAACCCGAAGGTGAGACACAAGCCGAGCGTGTCTCAATTGACGGTGAGCCTCTCGACTTTGATGAGGAGCACGCCAACCTCGTCGCCAACCTCAAGAAGAGGAATGCCCGCACGGCGTCGTACACGGACATGGAGGATAAAGTCCTTTGTGAGATGTGGATGACGGTGAGCCAAAATGCCACCGTTGGTGCTCAACAAAAGGGCTCGACGTTTTGGTTTCGGGTTCACAAGCACTTTCATGAGACAAGAAAGTTGCGTCCCTACCAAATTGAGAGTGATCGGAATGAGGGGTCTCTTAGCAAGAGATGGTCACATATTCAAACCGAATGTAGCAAATATCAAGCCTCCTATGATCGTATGAAGGCCCGGAAGGTGAGTGGGGTTGGCATTGATGTCCTTGGGTTTCAAGCAATGGACTTCTTCAAGAAGGTGTACAAGACCAAGTTCAACTTGGTGCATTGTTGGGAGATGATCAAGGGATGCCCCAAGTGGATCGAGCTATACAACTCTTTGAAGAAAGGGTCGAAGAAAAGGGCGAATGAAGATGATGAAGAGGTTCAACTCGGCCAAGATGAAAATGGCCGGGCGGTGCGGCCGAGAGGACACAAGGCCACGGCCCAAGATGCCAAGCGCGAGGAAGCCGCGGCCAAATTGGAGGCAACGTTGAAGGGATTGCTCGAAAACAAGGAGTCCTCCATCACCGCAAGGTATGTCGAGAAACGAAAAGATAAGGAGGAGGCCATGGCATGCTATGTTGCAATGCAAAATAAGAAGCTTGAGATAGAAGCCAACCGAATCAAGAACGAGGCGGAGCGCAACAAGCTCGCGGTGATGGCCGAGGAGAACCGGATCATGATGGCCGACTTGACCATCATGGACCCGGAGACAAGAGCTTGGGTGCTCAAGAAGCAAAAGATCATTCGTGAGCGTGGTGATATTTGATTTGCATCTTGTTTATTTGTCAAACTAATTTCTATCGTTTGCTATTTATGTGTATTTTTGAACTATGGCTCATTTGAACTATGTCTATGACATGCTTGTTTAACATATTAATATTTAAATGTTTGTATCCATATTTGTTTCAAATATGTGCAAATGTGCTGCCCAGGACAGTGCAAATGTGTTGTCCCAGGACAGATGCGGCAGGCCGTTGGGGGCACCTCCACCCCAAAAGGGACAGAGGCCCAAAATCTGTCCGCGGTCCGCCCAAAGCGGACAGAATCGGTCCGCTTTGGCTGTCCGGATGCGCTGGGCCGTTGGAGGTGCCCTAAGATCTGAGTTCCTCTCCTGAGACCACTCAAAAATCTAGCCTATGCCCCTCTATTTAAAGAGCTAGGCAAACCCTAAAAGAATCCTAATCCAAAACCAACGTCGGTTCAGAAAATAATTTTTCCTTGCCGTGCGCCACGCCTGGTCGTTCGACATGCACATGCAGCAGCACACGCACATGCATGCATGCACATGATCGTTGACTAGCACATGCACATGACCGTATGCATGCTAGCCTGCACATGATCGATCAGCTCCGATCGATCAGCTAGCTACATGCATCTCCACATGAGACAAAAGGCATGCATGCACTAAATATAAATGCTCTGCTTAGCATTAGCCTGATGACTGTCCGCCACCGTTTTGCGACGCCTTGCATCTCCTGACGTCTTCAGATTCTCGAATCTCGACCAACATGTCGAGTGTCATCTACAGTACCGTACATCTCCGGTACTAGCCATGTGCGATAAACCAGTGCCCTTCCGGATCATCGTAGCCTTCACTTTCATTGTTCCTTTGCACGAACGCCTCGCATGACCTTGATCCCTCGACCTCAGCTTCTCCCAAGGCTCGTTCCTCGATCCCGTCATCGACCACGTTCCTTCAGCTCCGGCAACACCTGAAAGTGACCACAACAAATAACCAGTACGAGCACAAGTCCACGACTTGACTCAGGGTAAGTTCTACACAACTCACACCACACAAGTATCCATATCACCCAAGTATCCATATCAATGTTCTACTTAGCACTTGCCAATGTTGCACATCACACATGATTTCACAATCTCCCCCTTGATGAAAACATTGGCAACATCACATAAACACCAAACATTGATTGGCATACAGATTCACTTAACTTTCAGATTTTCAAGGTTTTGAAAAGAAAAAGTGAAAAGCAGAAGAATCAACAAAAGATCCAAAAATATGTGTACAAAACACATACCCAGAACACAAAATAAAAATTGTGTAAAAATTTGATGTGCATATGTGTTGAAAATTTCTCCCCCTTTGACAATGAATTTCATCAACACCACAAAACAGACTCTCCCCCTTTAAAAATGTTTCCATAAGCTAGATAGGGAAAATATTTTGTAGTTTGTCCTATTTCATTTTTTGTGTGTTTCAATGAGCATTATAAGCCATCAAAAAATGACAATTCTACATCCAAGGCATGCAAAAAGTAGTTGTACTCGACATGTATACAAGTATAATCCAATCCACACATGACCAAAAATCAAGTATTTTTACGATTTATGACAAGGCATGGTATCCTTTATCAACTATGTCAATACTTGAATACACAATCACTATGAGCAAGCTATATTTAAAGCATTTAAAGAAACATGAAACTTATTTCCAAAGAAGTTGTATGCCATGTCAATTCAACCTACCATGCCAAGCCTATGTTTAAAGTGCAATAACAATCAGAAACTTAAGACAATGGTAGGCAATCAGAAGCTTAAAACAAAGGTTTCAAGAACAACAACAACTTCCAAGTTCATACCAAAGTGCAATGGTAAGCAGTATCGTGAAGATGCAGTGTGACATTGGCATATTTATTTGTAAAACCTGCTTGACACCACGTGTCATTTGCACATTTTAAATCTTGATAACATAACAGATTCATCATTGATAGTAATTGAGTAACCAAGACCAACACAGCTAATAAAGTTTAACCATGACAAGATTTAGTTCAAGTTATCATTCGTATTAGAAAGTCATGTGATAAACTATCTTACATGAGCATACATATAAAATGACAATTTCCTTAAAGCATAAACATGATTGCAAAATGTCATTCCAAGATAAATTACAATGCTCATTATTTTTTCAGATTTTTTTGTGTTTTCAATTATCAAAGATAAAGACTTAAAAAAACAACACGAAAAATACCAATTAAAACTAGAGACACCAAGTGAAAAAGTATTTTACATATGTTACAAAATGACTCAAGAACTCCCCCTCAAACCATCACATATGGTTTGATGACTCCAAGTTCACCTCGAAGAAAAGCAAACCGAGAAGAATCCAATGGTTTAGTAAAAATGTCTGCCAATTGATGTTCAGTATCTATAAAATGTAGCACAACATTTCCTTTTTCAACATGATCTCTAAGAAAATGATATCTTATGTCTATGTGCTTAGTTCTAGAATGTTGCACGGGATTTTTAGCAATACATATAGCACTAGTGTTATCACAATAAAGTGGTACACTTTCTAAAGTAACCCCATAATCTTTCATTGTAGATATTATCCATAAAATCTGTGAGCAACAACAAGCAGCAGCTACATATTCACTTTCAGCAGTAGATTGTGCAACGGAACTTTGTTTCTTAGAAGACCAAAGTACTAATGAATCACCCAAATATAAGCATGTACCAGATGTACTCTTCCTATCAATTCTACAACCTCCAAGATCAGCACCAGAAAATGCACGCAATGAAATACTAGAGGAAGCAGAAAGCCAAATGCCAAAAGATTGGGTGCCATGTAGATACCTGAAAGTTCACCCATCATGCTCATTTCAAATTCCCTGCTCATAGTTTCTGAAAATTCTGACACCAAAGCATGAGAGGCACACCCAAAGATAATATCATCAACATAAACTTGTACGAAAAGTTGATCATTGCCATGTTTGAGTATAAAGAGTGTTTTATCAACCTTTCCCATTGTAAACCCCTTTCCAAGTAAAAAGGTTTTCAACCTATCATACCATGCACGGGGGGCTTGTTTTAAACCATACAAAGCTTTTGAAAGTTTATAAACATGGTTGGGAAATTTTGGATTCTCGAAACCAGGTGGTTGCTGAACGTAAACCTCCTCATCAATAAAAACATTAAGAAAAGCACTTTTAACATCCATTTGATAAAGCTTGAAACCTTTAGATGCAGCAAATGCCAATAAAATTCTTATAGCTTCCAATCTAGCAACAGGAGCAAAAGTTTCATCAAAATCAAGACCTTCAACTTGAGTAAAACCTTGAGCAACCAACCTAGCCTTGTTACGAACAATAACACCATCCTCACTTTGTTTTTTTTTTGAAAACCCAACAAGTTCCAATAAGAGTATGACCAGAAGGAGGTGAAACAAGAGTCCAAACTTTGTTACGTTCAAAATTTTCTAATCCCTCATGCAAATTACCAATTGAGGGATCGAGAAAGGCAATCAGAGGGGGGGGGGGTGAATGATTGTGCGGAAGCAAATTACAACCTTTTCAAAATTCTAATCCCTCATGCATGGCATTGATCCACGATTCATCAGTTAATGCATGAGATATATCTTTGGGCTCAAAAGAAGCAACAAATGCAGAATGAGTGTGAGAGTCAGAATCGATAAACCTTGACCGTGTGACTCTCTCAGTTATGCTTCCAATAATCTTCTCAGGAGGATGCCATTTCTGAATGTGTTGGGGGGCTGAAATATTTGACTCAGCAGCTTGCTCATTCCCAACGTTTGTATTCGAAGTAGTCTCTGAGGATGTCCAGCTGTAGCAGTAGTAGTTGAAGGTGTAGGAACCGCTGCAGATGGCGCAGAGACAGCAGGGGGCGCACCATCCTCCTCATCTTCATCATCTACAAAGATTTCCTCCTCCTGAACATATGTTCCTGCATCAGAAATAAGAGGACTAGAGCCAGAACTAGCCTCATCAAAAGTCACTTCACTGGTTTCCATTAGTCGGTTAGTCTCATAAACATAAACACGATAACCATGTAAATGAGCAGGATATCCAAGGAAAATGCCATCATATGATCTAGACTCAAACTTATCTAGATTGCCAGATTTAAGCACAAAGCATTTACAACCAAAAACTCTTAGGTGAGATACAACAGGTTTACGCCCAAATCGTAGTTCATATGGTGTTTTGCCAATTTTAGATCTCAAGAACACACGATTTGAAACATAACAAGCAGTAGATATAGCTTCAGCCCAAAACTTTCTAGGAGTAGAAAATTCATCAAGCATAGTACGGGCCATCTCAACTAGTGTTCTATTCTTACGCTCTACTACACCATTTTGTTGTGGTACATAAGGTGAAGAAAATTGATGCTCAATGACAAGTTCATCACAAAAGTGATTAAAATATGAATTTTAAATTCATTCCATTATCACTTCTTATTGTTTCAAAGATCCTGGGTGCTCAACATTTAATCTATGCACAAGACTCTTAAAATGACTAAAAGCCTCATCCTTAGATGCCATAAAATAAACCCAAGAATATCTCGAATAATCATCAACAATCACCAAAACATACCACTTACCACCAAAAGATTGTACCCTTGATGGACCAACTGTATCAAGGTGTAGAAGCTGTCCTGGAGCGTTAGTCATGACACTGGTAATGCGTGCATGTGAACCTGCAACCATCTTACCATGTCTACAAGGAGAGCACACAATATCTTTTTCTCTCTTAAGTTTAGGCAAACCATTTATAAGATTCATACCACTTATACGAGTGAGATGATCAAAACCAATATGCCCAAGTCTACGATGCCAAAAGAATAAATCCATAGATGTATTGGCAACTAGACACCTAAACTTAACATTTGAAGAGGCATGGAAATCAGCCTTAAAAACTCTCCCAAAACGTGATATCTCAAAGACAAGATCACCTGAAGCATCTAAAACTTTGCAAGCATTTTTCTTAAATGAAACTTCAAGATCCTCATCAATCATTTGTGAAACTGACAACAAGTTGTATTTCAGATTTTCAACCAAAGCAACATCTTTGAACATAAAATTGTCGGTTACCTTTATTGTACCTTTCGCCACAACAGTAGAGGTAGAAGCATCTCCATAAGTTACACTTTCAGCCCGAGATGCACGTGTGAGGGAGGAGAACCAACTTTTATCACCGGTCATGTGACGAGAACAACCGGAGTCCACTAACCATATGTTCTCCTTCCTCGCGCGAAGTGCCTACAAACAACAAACACATGCCGAGGTCTCAGTACTGGGGTTAGATAAAAAACTTTTAGGTATCCAGTACTGAGACATGCGGCGAGTAGGCAAAGCACGAGTTTCTTTATACATTGGGACATATTTTACATGTCTCGTGCAAGTAGTAATAGAAGGTGAAACATTCACCCTAGGCACAAACTTAGGAGCAACAGAATTATGATGAGCATAATGTGCCTTGAATAAATTAGAAGCTTGCTTTCTTTCTTTCTTAATAAGTTTAGCTAGTCTAAAACAGGAACCTACAACATGTCCAGATTTACCACAAAAAGTGCAATTGTACCTACTTTCAGGTTTAGCATGTGATGTATGAGCTACATTTGCACTAGGTGGAGGAGCATTAGACATGATGCCGGCAGATTTAAAAATCACATTGGTTGGCTTGTTAGATGTTTCAAAAATTCCATTACCAAGTGATTTAACAATAGTGGGTGGATTAGCTTTAAAATGAGCATGAGCATTGAAACCAAGTCCTGTCTTATTCGTACTCACTTTAGACTTATCTAAGATCATATTCAGATTTTTATGCCCACTAGAAAACTTTTGCAAAGAAGCTTGTAGATAATTAACTTGATGAGACAAAGCAAGACAGTTATCACAAGCAGCATTCATGACTTGTTTCCCACTTTTACAATTAGCACACGAGAAAACTTCATGGATATGTAAAGCATTTTCAACATGAGAAATTCTAGAATTTGCATCTTTCAACTTCAACTCAAGAATATGACAATTATCACAAATGTTGAATCTATCAAATCAGAAGTATCCATGCTAGCATCATTAATTTGTTTACGTTTATGCACAGCAGGTTTCTCATTCTTTTCTAGTGCAATTCTAAGCTTATCAAGAGTATCATCATGAATAGAACGCAAAGTAGTAAGCTCAGAATAGATAGAGTTACAAGTCTTGCAGGAATCATCATCGGGAATCAAAGACTTAAGTCTACTAATTTCAGAATTCAAAGATGCAACTTTCAAGTCATATTTCTTAATTCTCTTAGTGGCATGATCTAGCAAAGAACTCAATTTACTAGCACTTTCAAGTAATTCATCATAAGAAAGTTCTACCTCATTGTCGTTGTCGCTATCATTTTCTTCACGAGAGGTAGCGCTCTTGTTGCTAGCCATTAAACACATTCCACTAATGTCGCGCTTGCCTTTAGGTGCATCATCTTCATCGGATTCGATATCAACATCACTCAAGCATGGTTCACCATATTCATTGATGACTGAGAAAATACTGTGAACCACCGCTCGAGCAAAGTCACCCCTCTTCTTATTCTTGATGTTGAAAGTGCGCTTATTCTTTTTATCCTCCTTGGCAGAATGATCCTCATTCCCTTTTTTCGCCATCTTGGATAAAAACTTGGGGCAATTTTGGCGAAAGTGATTAGGGTCACCACATTCAAAGCACCTTGGAGTGAAGTTCCCACCTCTCTTCCTTGAGCGAACATTTTGCAGGGCACGTGAAAAACGAGAGGTGAGGAGTGCCAATTCTTCTTCTGGGCATTGCTCTAGCTGTTCATCGGTTAGTTGAGACAAAGAAGACAGTGCATAGCAATGTGAAGAAGTACCATCATTAGAGTTGCTAGGATTAGTAACAAGAGCAATTGATTTGGAACCAGTTCTCCTAGCAAGAATGTCTAATTCATGAGTTTTCAGTTTTGAATATAAGATATCAAGTGTAAGTGTGCTCATGACAGTAGACTCTCTAATAGATGTAACTTTCATCTCCCAGATAGACATATCTAAAGCACTCAAAAGCTGCCTAGAAGCCTCAGCATCACTATAGGTAACACCTAATGCGCGTAAGTTGCTTAGAATCTTATTAAAACAGCAAAGAATTCATCCAAAGATTCACCTGTTTTCATCTCAAACCTCATGTACTCCTTTTGTACATGTCCTGACGCACTTCCTTAACTGAGTTTGATCCTTCATGATAGCTACAAAGTGCGTTCCATACCTCATGGGCGGATGCAAGGTGAGAGACACGGTCGAAGTCACTCCGTTGTAGACCTTGGATGATGAAGTTCCTCGCCTTGTAGTTGTTCTCCACATGGACCAAGTTTGTTGGCGTGATCGCATCGTCTGCGGGAATCTCGTAGGGCTTGGCGACTTTCTCCCAGATGGCGTAGCTTTGCGCCATGATGTATGCCTTCATCTTCGCCTTCCAGAACTGAAAGTCAACACCATCGAAAACACAGGGTTTGGTAGAATACCTATCCATGTCTAGCAATTCTAATCAACCGGTTAAGATAAATTAGAAGAACTTGCTCTGATACCAATTGAGGGATCGAGATAGGTAATCAGAGGGGGGGTGAATGATTGCGCGGAAGCAAAATTTCAACTTTTCCAAAATTTCAAACCCTGAAACCCTAATCTGTACGTGATGATAAACCAGTCGTATCTCAAGATCTACTGAACCAAAAAAATGCGTTTGAGTACTCCAATTAAAGGTATGAAAATTATCTAACCAACGCAAAAAGAATCAGCTCGATCGGAGTTACGAATCAAAAGATATGATCAGAACAGTATCAGCTGACAGAAGAACTGCGAAAATCAACCTAAATCTAATTTCGAGAATTAGCAAAAAAGATAGATTAATCGCATCACAAACTTCTCTTAATCTCGTGAAAAAACTGCAGCAAAGTATTAGAGAGATCTAACCCGAAGATTTCACCAAGATTAGAGAAGCCCAGAGATGACACCGCCAAAGATTAATTTATTGCCACGATGTCGATCAATTACAAAAGATGCGTGCCAGCATCCAAGAACTCACAAAATAATTCTAGGTCTAAGATCTGAGTTCCTCTGCTGAGACCACTCAAAAATCTAGCCTATGCCCCTCTATTTAAAGAGCTAGGCAAACCCTAAAAGAATTCTAATCCAAAACCAACCTCGGTTAAGAAAATAATTTTTCCTTGCCGTGCGCCACGCCTGGTCGTCTGCGACCCGCGCCTCGCGTCGGCCGACCTGCTGCCTCCGCTCGGCTGCATGCACACGCACATGCATGCATGCACATGATCGTTGACTAGCACATGCACATGACCGTATGCATGCTAGCCTGCACATGATCGATCAGCTCCGATCGATCAGCTAGCTACATGCATCTCCACATGAGACAAAAGGCATGCATGCACTAAATATAAATGCTCTTCTTAGCATTAGCCTGATGACTGTCCGCCACCGTTTTGCGACGCCTTGCATCTCCTGACGTCTTCAGATTCTCGAATCTCGACCAACATGTCGAGTGTCATCTACAGTCGTACATCTCCGGTACTAGCCATGTACGATAAACCGGTGCCCTCCCGGATCATCGTAACCTTCACTTTCATTGTTCCTTTGCACGAACGCCTCGCATGACCTTGATCCAGGGCCGGCTCTGGCCCAGGGCAGCAGGGGCGACGGCCTGGGGCCCCGTCCAAATAGGGGCCCATAGCTGGACGTACATATATTACAGAGTATAGAAAAATGAAGTAAAAAAGGCCCAATGGCCCATCGATCAGCCCAGGCAGGGGCGTCTAGGAAGGCAGCCACGCAGAAGCACTCCTTGAACAATTTTCAGAAGAGGAGGTTAAAAGGGCTTTTTTTTCAGATGTTCCCAACAAAGGCACCGGGTCCTGACGGCTTCCCGGCGCATTTTTTTCAGAAACATTGGAACATATGTGGGAAAGAAGTTACAACTATTGTACTTCGGATTTTAAGAGGGGAGGATAGCGCTGAGGTATTGAACAAAACATTTATTGTTTTAATTCCTAAAGTTACTAATTCCTCTCTGTTGAGTCAGTACAGACCAATTAGCCTTTGCAATGTTCTGTACAAAATTGCTTCAAAAGTTCTGGCCAACAGGCTCAAGAAGGTGTTACCTGAAATTATTTCGGAAGAGCAATCGGCATTTGTACCCGGGAGATTGATTACTGATAACATCATCTCAGCATATGAGAGCTTGCATTTCATGAAAGTAAATAAAGCAAAGAGGAATAGGGCGTGTGCGCTGAAGCTAGACATGATGAAAGCTTATGATAGGGTTGAGTGGGAATATTTGGAGAAAATCATGGTGAAGCTAGGTTTTCGGCCAGAATGGGTTTCGTCGGTCATGAAGTGTGTAAGAACTGTGTCTTTTTCAGTTCTCTTTAATGGAGATCATCTTGAAGAATTTAGACCGACCCGTGGAATCCGACAGGGCGATCCTATATCACCATACATCTTCTTGCTAGCAGCGGAGGGTTTCTCCTGTCTCATGAAACAGAGGAGTGGGGATAATAATAATAAGCTGGGGATCAAAGTGGCACCTTCGGCACCTGTAGTAAGCCATCTTTTGTTTGCGGATGATAGTTTCTTGTTCCTCAAAGCTGATAGAGAGGCCGTAGAGGAGGTGAACTATATTCTAGACTTATATAGCCGCGCATCAGGGCAGCGGGTTAATTTGTCCAAGTCTTCGATTTACTTCAGCAAGTCTTGCCCGAATGGGATCCGTAATGAACTCAAGAGCATACTTAATGTGCATGTTGAAACGCTGAATGAGAAATATCTGGGGATGCCCTCTGACGTTGGGAGATCAAAAGGCGGTGCTTTCAAGTATTTGAAAGATAGGGTCTGGAAGAGAGTACAAGGTTGGCTAGAGCAATGTCTGTCGGTGGGAGGGAAGGAAGTGTTGATCAAAGCTGTTGCTCAAGCTTTGCCGACATACTCGATGTCATGTTTCAAGCTACCTACTGGTTTGTGTAATCATCTTAATTCACTAATCAGGAAGTTCTGGTGGGGTAGTAAGGAGGGCAAGAGGAAGGTTGCGTGGGTGTCATGGGAAGAGATGTGCAAACCAAAACATCTTGGAGGTATGGGATTCAGGGACATGGAGCTGTTTAATCTTGCCCTCTTGGCTAAGCAGGGATGGAGGATCCTAGAAAATCCGAACTCTTTAAGTGCAAGAATCCTCAAAGCAGTTTATTTCCCAGACTCAAATTTCTTAGATGCTCGTTTGGGGACTCGGCCTTCACAAATTTGGCGATCTATCCTTGAAGGTCGGCAGCTACTACAGCAGGGGCTTATACGCCGTATAGGAGATGGGAGGGATACGAATATCTGGACACATAATTGGATCCCACGAGAGTCACACATGAGACCGATTACAACACCCAAGCCTGATGTTGTTTCCAAGGTACATGAAATCATAGATTCAACGTCAGCTTGCTGGAACGTGAATAAAGTGCAGGCAGTCTTTTTGCCAATGGATGCTGAATTAATTCAGAGCATTCCGATAAGCACCATTCCAATGAAAGATAGTTGGGCTTGGCAGTTTGAAAAATCGGGAAGTTTCTCGGTTAGATCGGCATATCGCATGATCGTTGATATCAAGCGCCGAAGGGAGGCATGGGTGGATCACACATCGGAGTCGTCTGGTGGACGGGAGGCAGCGAGTTCATGGAAGAAAATTTGGCATGTAAAAGTGCCGACGAAAATACGAACGTTTGCTTGGCGGCTAGCGAAACAAAGTCTACCCACGGCTGAGGTTTTACACCATAGACAGATGGCAACGGAGAAGGTTTGTAAAATCTGCGGAGCAGCTATGGACAATTGGCGACATAGTTTGCTAGAATGCAACATGGCCCGGTGTGTATGGGTCTTGGCCGATGAAGAAATTTTTGAGCACACACAGAACTGCACCGCCCCGGATGCCAAGAGCTGGCTATTTACCATGATGGATAGCTTAAAGCATGACGAGTTTGTAAAGCTCCTGGTCACAGTCTGGGCCATCTGGACAGCACGGAGGAAGGCGATCCATGAGGAAGTATTTCAGAGCCCATTGTCTACGTTTGGGTTCATCAATAACTTCATCCGCGACTTGGGCATGATGAAGGAACAAAGGAACACACCACATGTGCGTCGAGGTACGGTGCGGGAGAAGAGGTGGCTTCCACCATCATCTGGCATGGCGAAAGGAAATTCCGATGGAGCAATGAACAGATCTGAAACTATGGGCGCGGCTGCGGCCATATTCCGTGACGAGAGAGGCAATTTCCTAGGAGCTTCAGCATTGGTGCTAGCAGGCATGGTGGACCCTGGAACATTGGAAGCCATAGCATGTCGCGAAGCTTTAACACTAGCAAAGATATTGATGTTAGAAGAGCTATCATAGCATCCGATTGCTCAGTGGTGGTGAATGATATTATGACCGGCAACCGAGGAAGGTATGGTACGGTGATCTCAGAAATAAATACGAGAAGCAAGGAGCTAGAGGTGGCGGCGTTCAGACATGAAGCGAGGGAGGCGAATTGGGAAGCTCATGATTTGGCGAAAGGATGTATGCACCTAGGGGTAGGACGCCATGTCTGGTTTGTGAACCCACCGGATTTTGTAAATTTACCAATTATCGTTCAGTAATAAAGTCCAGGTTTTATTTCAAAAAAAAAAAAGCAGAACGATCGCTTCGACGCTTCGTTTCCAGTTTTCTTTCCTCTCGAGTCTCGAGTGAATCGCGGCATCGCGCACGGCGCACGAAGAGTCGAAGACCATCGTCTCGCCTCGGCTCTCGCGGTCTCGCCCAGGCCCTGCTCTGGCCCAGGCCCTGCTCTCGCCCTCGCCCGGACTGAAATCCCTAAATCCCTAATCACCCACGATCCAGAGAATTGGAGACAGAGAAAAGGCCATACGGGAGCGATCAAGTCGGGGACTCGGGAAGGATTTGGGGAGCGTCAGATTCAAGATTCAAGATCATAGGTAATTCTCAGCTAAAAAACTATACGATTCTATTTTTCGTGTTCTTGACACTGTCATTCATGATTTTGCGTCAAAAATGTAGGGACTGGAGGTTTGTTAGCATTGCTATTTCTATATATTTTTATGCGTTGTAGCTTCTATGATACTAGGTTTGAAATAAAGGCAAGAAAAACATCAGATATTTAATTTTAATAAAGAATTACCAGTCTTTATGACTTTATAATATATGTATTTGTTCCAACATCGATCGGAAATTTTCTCGCTGTTGGGCCCATTGGTGAAGCTCGCCCCGGGGCCTTTGAAATCCTAGAGCCGGCCCTGCCTTGATCACTCGACCTCAGCTTCTCCCAAGTCTCGTCCCTCAATCCCGTCATTGACCACGTTCCTTCAGCTCCGGCAACACCTGAAAGTGACCACAACAAATAACCAGTACGAGCACAAGTCCACGACTTGACTCAGGGTAAGTTCTACACAACTCACACCACACAAGTATCCATATCACCCAAGTATCCATATCAATGTTCTACTTAGCACTTGCCAATGTTGCACATCACACATGATTTCACAACTTGCTATCACGAACGAACATGCATAGCTTTCGAAACTAACAAGTAATGTTTTTGCCACATTCAGAACATAGTTTGTCCAAATATGCCCAAATTTGGCACATGTCTGCATTATGGGATGGCAAACAATGTTGCCGAACAAATATTCTGACATGTTTCACAACAAAATCCACTTTTCATTTTTCAAGTGCTGAAAATAGCGTTTTTTGTAAAACGTCTACCAAGAAAATCATCCAAAATGGCACCGCTACATTTTTCACATAGTAGACATAATTTTATGCACAATTGATGGCCCTTCACGTAGTTACCCCACAACGGCGCCAGAAAACGGTCGCTAGCCCCTTCGTGTGATTACCTGCATGAAAAGTAAATGGGTTAGGTTGAGACTCCAAGTGCAGAGTGTATGTAGTAGTGGAAGACAGCTTTCCCCACGAGGGGTGACTCGAGGGTTTAATATCGAACTCTCGGAGAACTAGTATTTCAGGTGTTATCTCCTTATCCTTCTCTTGAGAACCTGGAACAAAATAAATTGTTTTGTGCCCTCAACCTCACCAAGTGGTTGTCAAGCACAAGGTGTGAGAATGATAATAAAATAAATATGCAAACAGTAGTAAATATGCAATGATGGTAAAATAAATATGCAAGGATGATGATAGTAATGATAAATGATATTTTTGGTATTTTTTATGATGAATGCAAGATGTAAAAGTGTTTTTGTATTTTCGGATTTAATAATGGCAGCAAACAAAAGTGATGATAAAAGTGTTGGAAAGATGTTTCATATGATTAAAAATGGACCCGGGTTCATGATTTCACAAATGCACTCTCTCTTGATAACGTGGTAGACAATGGAACACTAAAATTAACATGTAAGATGGCAAGACATGGTTTGACAAGTTATTAATAATATGGGCATCACGTCTTAACATAGAGATCTCAAGTATAAGTTGTTCTCTCTCTTATGCTCCACCAAGATGCGAACTAAATCATAACACCTTAGTAATTAAGATAAATCAGAGCATAGCAATAAGTTCAATGACATGAAGTTAAAATAAGAACATGCTAGATCTAGTCATGGAGATAGTGGCCAAGGTCACATCCACTCTCCGGTAGCATGGTATTTTTATTTATCCCTAGTGAGGCAACAAAGTAAGGTAGAAAACCCAAGTGGACCGCAGAACTTTCTCTCATGTTCACTGCACTAGCCACCCCCGTTACTCCAACTAATGCACACGTTCCCCTCACATGCTCTCATAAACATGCTTGATCATGACAAGTAAATAAGAACGGGGTACATAATACATAATATGCATCTAATTCATAACTGAAACAAAACCATTGCAATCTCAAAACATGTATTAACTCATAATAAAGATCCACCACAAAGGAATTACATAGATGACCGTAATCATGTTCAGCAGCTCATACGGTCCTAATTAGTGAAGCTCATAGAGAGGAGAGATACATAAGTTACTTCCACAAACCCATAGTCCAGGGGTGGACTACTCCCTCTTCATCATGGTGACGGTGGAGATGTTGTTGGAGGGGAAGGAGACCACACCGGCAGCGCCCCGCCGGAGTTTTCCCCCTCCAATCTTCAGCTCCAGGTCTCTGTTTCGTGGTTTCTCTGTTTCGGCGGCGCTCTCTTTCGCGAAAGCCCTGGGGGGTCTATATATAGTCGTTTTTAGGACAAGACGAAGCTTCGGGAAGAAAGATCGACGGCAGCGGAGGCCCGAGGGCCAGGATGGGGGACCCCACGCGAACAGGGAATCTGGCCACGTGGGCCCACCCCTTTCTGCCTTCTGGTCTCCGTTTCTTCGATTCCTTTGCGCCTACGTTTCGTTCCTTCCAAAAAAGTGATCCCCGTAAAGTTTCACGTCATTTGGACGTCGTTTGGGTCCCTGAAACATCAAAATATAGAAAAGGGGTTTTCTGACGCTAAATTTTTTTTAATAATACATTTTTTTAAATAAATTTGAAAAATATTACGCAAAATAACGAAATTTCAAAATAATACGGCCTCGGCCAGGCCTGGGCCGATTAGGTCCTGTCGGCCAGGCCTGGGCCGATATGTGCTGTCGGCCGGCTCTGCGCGTGGCAGAGAAACCGGTCGGCCAGAGCTGGGCCGACTGGGCCTATCGGCCTGTACTGGGCCGACAAGAGGCTGTCGGCCCAAGCTGGGCCGAGAGGCTCTTCCATTTTTTTCCACAGCCACAAATGCAGACAAATTACAGATGAAATCAAACTCCAAATTTAAATCACTGATCCACACATATTACAGATAAAACATTGTCTACAAACACTGATCCACACATATTACAGATTAAAACATAGTCCAATTTTAAAACATTGATCCTCATTATTACAAATAAAAGCACAGTCCAAATTTAAAACATCCTAGTTTCTTCCCCTTCCTCTTGGTCCTCGGCTGCCTCGCCCACGTGGAGCAGCTGCTCTAGTTGCCGGAGCAGCATTCGTAGGTGGGAATTTTGTACAAGCAGTGTCCCTGTGACCAAAATCATTGCACAAGAAACATTGCACTGTCGGGCCTCCGGCTTCAGATTCATCCATACCATTTCTGATACGCTTGCACGGTCGTCTACCTCTACCAGGACGCAGTAGCCTTGGGTCGGGGATGTACTGCCTTTCATTAGGGTCAACCGTGTTAAAATTACCCACAGCTCGAAATCCCACCATTTCACCGGTCCAGGTATTAAGCACAGACTCGTTCAAATAATATGGTGAAACGAACGAGATGGCTGACAGTCCGAGTTGCCACACGCAGCCAATACATGGGAGCAGGGCAGGTGAAGCAATTTTGGTTTATTGCATGTGCAGTCACATGTTGGTCGGGCTTCATTTCCAATTCGCACCTCATGCGTTCTGAGCTGATTTCCGCAACCAAACTTGTCAGAAGGTAAGCGTACCTCGAACCTCCTTTCTTGATTTCCTATGGCCTGCACAGCATGAGTACGAGCTTTTGCCATCTTCCTATCCATGTACTCCGTAATCTTCTCACAAAAAGGTGTGTTTGGGTTGTTAACGATATGCATGTGAGCTTTCTGGCGTCTTTCTCTGAAGTATTTGACTGTGCCCTCAAAAATACCCTCCACAATGGCTGTAAGTGGCAATGCCCTATTTCCTCTAAGAACAAAGTTGTATGTTTCAGCCAGGTTGGTAGTCATAACACCGTACCTGGCTCCATAAGTGTCATGCAGCAAAGACCACCTCTCAAGAGGCTCGTGCTCTATCCACTGCTGAAAGTTTTTAATCAACCTCCCAGTCTTTCTCCTAACACCAGGCGGATCAAATCCTGGCAAGTCACAAAGCCCAACAGGTACATCCTCAGCTGGTGGAGGTCCGGTTGCTAGCTGTTGCGCCACAAGTTGCACATGTGCTGCTACTGCAACATTTCGTGCAGCTCTCCTCTGCCTAACATGCTGGTTAGTGAAGTCATCAAGCTTACCACGTACGAATGTGTATTTCCAGAATTGGTTCTGCTTGCACAGTTTTTTGAATAGATTCATCAAAGCCTTATCCGGAACTGTGAGAAAAAATTGGCCCCCAAATGGCGCATGCACCAACGACTCTGCAGGTCTAGCCATGGCGTTTCTTCCGCGGCCACAGGGTTTGTGAGTGCCTTGACGGCGTTCAGTATACCAGCATGGCGGTCATGAAGGATGCACACGTTCGGCTTATCTTTTACTACTGCTATTTTAAGCTGCCTGAAGAACCAAGTCCAACTTTCAGTGTTCTCGCTCTCCACAAAAGCAAATGCAAGTGGCACGATCTGATTGTTGCCATCCTGACCAATGGCAGTCAAGATCTGTCCCCTATACTTGCCAGTAAGAAATGTACCATCAACACAGATAACTGGTCGACATGAGTGAAAGCTTCTATGCATACACCGAAAGAGAAGAACACACGATGCAGCACCTTTACGTTTGGAAACTCTGCCATCCAAAAGTGTTTGACGTCAACATATGTGCCTGGATTACGGGCCTGCAATGTGTAGAGGAGCCGAACAACTGAGTCATATGAGTCTAGGAACGATCCGAATCTTTTCTCAAGTGCCATCTGCTTAGCCCTCCAAGCTTTGCCATAAGATATTGTGTACTTGAACCTGGTGAACACCTTATGTATAATAGCCTTCGCTTCCATAGCTTTGCCCTGTACTATTTCTGAGTACAGCAACCGAGCTATAAGCGTCGACGAAATGTTACGATGATCTTGAGGAATACTCTCAATTCTACATGTGTGTTGTACTACGTCGCTCACTTTCCAGTTTATGCCGAAGTGAGGACGATAACCGTGCACCCTTCCAGGACACCCTGCTACCTCACATTCCATTGTCAGATATTTTTTACTCGACACCTTGGTTTTGAATGTCTTGCAAGTCGACATTGCCCACTTAATGATTGCATCTTGCAAATGTTGCTTGTCGGTATATAGAGCACCCGCAGAAACCTGGTTCTGATGGTATTCCCAGGCAGAATCATGACCATCGTTCACTGTCATTGACGACGAGAAATCATGACTCCATGACGCAGGATTTGGCACCACATGTTCGTCATCCGACTCGTCGGAATCATGCCCATAAGCACTACCACCATCTTCGTCTTCCTCTTCCATCATTTCTTGGAATACATCGTCTGCTGCTGCCTCAGCAGCATCTTCATCTCCCTCTTCCATATGATCTGTCTGACTATTTTGGCCAGATTCATAACTACCACCTCCAACATCTTCCTCTTCCATCTGCTCTGTCTGACTATTTTGGCCATAGTCATAACCACCACCTCCAACATCTCCCTGATTATAATCATGTCCAGAAAATTGCATCTCCTGACTACTCTGGCCAGGATCGTGCCCTCCCTCGCCTTCAGGCGGAATCACCTCCTTCGCGACAGGTATCAGTAACGCGATAGGGGTACATCCCCTGCTTTCGCAGCCTTGCAACCATCGCACCATCTGAGAGGTCCGATCTATCGGCCTCAAATAAAAAAACACCGGGGACCTTGTCTTCGTCCACAGTGCATGCACACCGACAGTGTCTGTTTGAGGATTAAGCCCTAAACACGCTGCCAACCAATCTTTCAGCTGACTTATAGACCATGTTTCTGGGTCACTCAGTTCCAACTCTGACCATCGAAACTCACCCAAATCAGCTCCATGCTCATTTACCACAACTTCGCCAGGACCATAGTAAAACAAACATTTCACTAAATTACTCATCTCAACAACCTAAAAATGTGACACCAATTAACTGTTATAACCGGGAACAACTATATACTTAATATTACTAGCGCAACAGTAAACCCTAATTAGCCAGATAAACGCATACCCTTGAAGCGTGCCGATTCAATGGACCAGCACCGTCACCACCACCGCTGCACCACCAGCAACACCACTGCACCACCACCACCACGCTGCACCACCACCACCCTACACGAACCTCCACCTAAACTCCATCATTGCTCCAACCAAACAACACGAAATCACACAAAAACCTAACCCATCTGTATATCTGAGCTGCCTTAACTCTCTAACATTTCTAGGAGGAAGATTTGGTGGCTGGATGGACAGATCGCCGCTGAAACGCAGCAAGGAGCTGCTGGTTTTCGAGAGGAAGAAGAAAAGGAGAGAGAGGACGCGAGGAAGAAGATGTGGCCAGGATTGGCCTTATCCAGCACCCTATCGGCCCAGTATTGGCCGAGAGGCCTGTCGGCCAGAGTTGGCCGATTAGTACCCATCCCTGACGCGTGACGGCCTGTCGGACGCAGGCCTGGCCCACCATGCGACCTGTCGGCTTAGACAGAGCCGATAAGGCCTTATCGGCCCAGGCCTGGCCGACAGGACCTAATCGGCCCAGCCTGGCCGAGGCCGTATTATTTTTGAAATTTCGTTATTTTGCGTAATATTTTTCGAATTTAATTAAAAAAATGTATTATTAAAAAAAATTAGCTTTTCTGACAGCGCAGGGTTAATTCCAGAAAAATGGGAAAGTTGTTAATTATCCCCAAAACTTAATATAAATCATGAATATAACCCTTATATGATGCAAATAACATGGAATAACATGTAATAAAATGTAAAGTTCATGTATGCATTTTACATGCATCAACATCCCCAAGCTTAACCCATGCTCGTCCCGAGTATGAAGGTGATAAAACTAACATGGACTTTGCATTTTAATACTATCAATGGATATCAAAGGTGATTACTATTGCTACATAGAGTCAAATGATTCATTCTTCAAAGGAATAACAATATGCAAGATAAATTATGAAGTGATTTCAAATACTCAACGTAAAGATGTTCAATGATAAATTAACAAAGTGTAATATAGAAGAAAGTACTATGGACCAAATGTATGCATAATGAAAAGTAAAAACATCCTATGGTGGTCATAGAGTACTTCTTATGAAAAATGAATATAAAAGGTGGACACTTTGGATAGATAAATAAGTAGAGGTAAAGCATGAATAAGTTTCATCTGACTTCCAAACACTTCTACTTAAGTTAATGTTTGCAATGTGGTAGTCATTGGTGTGGAGCTCTCATTACCCCTATCATAGCATTTTGAATGATTAATGTTTAAAGTGAAAGCAAATATGAGTGGTGTGCTTGACAATGTATTGGTTGAATGTCTCATGTCCCTTGAATACAAGTACCTACACCATGTGTTACTCACTTTGGTCCACAAAGTAAATTCAAATAAGGGTCATTGCAAGTAATAATAGTATCATCAAGAACTGCACTGGGGTACCTCTTGCCCCTTGACATGAACAAGCCCATGTCAAAACAACAAGACAAACAGACAATGAACAATCTCAGCACTCTTTTATTTACTATGGGTATAGCTTTTTATTATGAGGTGCATCACTGAATGAACATTATGGTTATGCTGTAAATTTCCACCATGAATGATGCATGGCTTAGATTAGCGGCCCACGCATTTCTCTAACCATTTATACAAACTCTTTGAACTTACTAAGTATCCACATTCATTTCACCCATGATAGGCATCCATAAACAAAAGTACATGACATCAACTAAATATGAATAAGTGCAATGTTGAAAGCTTGCCATGTGACAGCACATATGGGCTAACTCCCAACCAAAACAATTGTCAATCCCACAACTTCATAATTTTAATCACAATGGTTCATGCTTATTAAATTCAGTTCGTGAGAGCTTTTAACCAATTTTTCCCATGACAATCAATAACATAAGCATTTAAATTCAGAAATGTAGATAACACAATATAAAATGATAAACATACTTGGAATAGCATAAAGCTAATAGGTAGATATGGTGGACTCACTGGAAAAACTTTTGGTTGAAGGTGTTGGGAAACAAGCTTTTTACTTGTTGTAATTTTTGGGCTAGCAATAGGGAGAAAATTGACCATCTAAATGCATGCATAAGTGTCCAAGAACTAATCAATCCATGTTAAACCAAGTAAAGTTAAATTTCAACATCTAAACATGGCATAAGATAGCTCTTGACAACACACTTGCAAATTAACATTCATTCAAAGCACATGAATTGTGCAACTATATGTATCTTTTAAAATCAACTCAAACATCCCTATCCCAATATATTTAATAGCATCCAACATAATTCAACCCAAACTTCCAGTAGCTCTCTCATATATAAATGATAGTGGTGGTCTTATTAACAAACCGAAATAACAAAAGCAAAAGAAAACAGACGCTCCAAGTTTATACGATAAAGTGCTTTGATCGAAAAACAGAAGTTAGACGTGTGCAAACCGAGAGTGTGTTGATCCAGTGGGGTTGTCTTGACATCCCCAAGCTTATGGTCTTCACCATCCTTGGATAGCTCTTGGTGCAGCTCCTCTAATCCTTGTGAAAAAATGTAACGTCCCAAAATTTGGAAGCTATAAAAACTCAGTCATAAAAGACCCAAAATTTGGAACCAACAAAAACTTTTTGAAATGTCTTGTTTATGGGTGTGTTTTTCTTCTGTTTGCTCTGTTTGACGTTGATTACTTTCTTGTTTGAGTTAACAACCACCGAAGACACCAACCTTTGAACTCAACTGATATAGTATATCATTTAATTTTGGTGATCATGTCATGACAAGAAAAATAATCCATATGTCTTCTCCAATCTTATTTGGGCCAAACTCCTTTACTCCTTTTGGAAAACTACAAGAGATAAAATATACTTTCTCATATAATTCCTAGGTGCCCAATTCTTTGGTAAAGAATATAAAGATGTGACTTATTTCTATTTTCTAAAATCTTGTCATGATTGTGTCTAGCAGCACCTCACAAATAAATTGGGTTGCTTGGGAAATTGGTTGCTTATTAATTTGTTTGATGTGTTGATAATGAATGACTTGTGTTGACTTTTATGTATGGTTGATACTTTTTGTGTATGTGACTTGTTTGTCTAGAATTCATCATCCTTGTGATTGTTGTGTGTTTGGGTGTAGCAAGACAAGAAACTAGCTTGTATCAAGTTTTTATTCTTTAAAACTATCTCAAAATTCCAATTCTGTCCTATCTTCCTTTCTGTTAAAAGATACCATATCTTGAGCCTCACGAAATATTTAAACTTGATCATTTTGGAAATGCACCACTACCTCATCCGTCCTTGTCACCCTAGGTATCATCCTATGTTTTATTTGAGCTTTGAATGCTTCTAACAATCTTATACCATGATGATTTTGTTGTCATCAAAATAACAGTTTTCTGAACCTGTTATTTTGTTATCTTTTTATCTCTTTCCAAAACCATCCAAACCTTCCCGCAAAGATGTGCATTCGTGACTCCTGTGATCAGCATAGATAGCACCTCATCCCTGTACCTTTGTTCTGGGCGTTTTCGTCCATTTGGTCATGTTTCCATGATGGTTTTGTTGCCCTTAGGATAACAGTTTCCTGGAACTAGAATTTTCACCAAGTCCTAAATCTGAAAATTCTGAATCTGTTATTTTATTCTCTTTTTGCCTCCTTACAAAACCATTCAAAACTCCTTATTAATTTGTGCATTTGTGACCATTGTGATACCTATAGGTAGTACTTCACCTGTGTATCTTTATTCTTGATCATCTTAGTCTTTATGTCACTTAGCCATGATGGTTTTGAGACCTTCGTGATAACAGTTTTCTGAAATTTCTGTCAACATCTAAACCTGCCCAAAACTTTTCTATTTCATTGTCTAAACCTGTAGGCTTCTTGCCAAACCATACCCAACCCTCCTAGTTACTCCCTTGGTACGTTTTACCAGTGCTTGCTGCGGTAAAACTCGAGAGAGAGAGAGAGAGAGAGAGAGAGAGAGAGAGAGAGAGAGAAGAGAGAGAGGATGGGGGCCGAGTGCATCATTGCCATGCATGGCTAAAGCCTTCCCAACGCCTCTCCCCCTCTCTGGCCAACCCATGGCCGTCTCCCTGCACCCCTGCCAGCCCCTCTCCCACCCCTCTCCTCCACTCACCTCCCTCCTCTCTCCAAACCGACCTATGGGAGCACACTCCCTCTTCTCCCACTGGCCTAGCCACGTCCGTCCCGACCACCTCCTCTCTGTCCCCTTCTCCACCGCCCTCCCCAGCCAATGCCGTGCCCCTCGCCCACTCCCCCAGCTGCCCATGCCCGTGAGCCCTAAAACGGCCACCCCGGTGGGTAGGAGTCCCGAGACCACCACAGGCCCTCTCCCGAGCTCTCTCCTTGCCCACTACACTCCCCTCTGTCCACTCAACCACCCAGTGCATGAGCTCATGCCCTCCTTCCCTCTGCTGCCCTGGAACGCGTGGAGAACGCCGCTCGGGTCCGTAGACTCCGAGGAAGCTCGCCACCTCCACCGTCCCTCTCAGCCCGCCATTCTTGGCCCTCCTTGACCCCCTCTGTTAGATCTATCTGATGGACATCGGACTTTGTTTTCAGGACCACCGGAGACGACGCCGCCATCCCGTGCCCGTGTCCGTGTTCACCGGGAACGACCACAACGTCCCCGCCATCTCGCAGCTCTCTGTCAAGATTTTATGCCTCCCTCACCTTACCCAACTCCCTGAAGCTCTACTGCACCCTCCCATCGCCCCCTTCGGCCCCCACGGTGAGAACCTGCTCCTCCTCGTCGAATCCATGGCTGTTTGGGCGTTCTGGACGTCATGGGGAAGAAGAAGAACAGCTACCATCGATTTTCGGATCAATGGTCGTGATTGATTGTCCCTAGATCTATTTCTGGCCTTTAGATCTAGATCTAAGGGTGACTTACCCCTTCAGCCTGCTGGATCTCGCCATGGGCCGGCCCAGCACGGTGCTGCCCACCCTCCCATCAAATCTGGCCCTTTTAGTGTTTTTTTTAGTCAAACGGATTTCCTGTTTTGTAAATCCTGTTAGTTATAGCCTAGGTTTTAATCCACCATTTAATCCCTGAGCATGTGTTTGAGTTGATTCAAATTTTTTAGAGTAGCTATGTGTTTACTTAACCATGTGGCACTGGCCGTTTTCAAAAATATGTTTTTGTGAGTGTGCTAGATGTAATCTTGTAAAAAGTTACTTTTTCACTAAATCTTTATTATCTTGAGTTTTATGGATCCAAAATTTGTGAATCCAATTGTTCTGGAATGTTTGTCACTGTAGCTTTCTGTATAAATTAACCTCATGTGTTTGCAATGCATAGATTTGTTTTGGCATGTGTTTGAAATTTGGACCAGTAGGGTTTTCTAGCATTTAATTAATTTTCTGTGAATAAGATTTTGGACTAAATCCAATTGCATTAGTTTAAACTACTTACATTGAACCTAAACCTATCTTTGCATAACCTTTTGTTGAACATAACACACTGGACTTCATAAACTCTAAAAATGGTGTTTTCTGCCTTTTAAAAGTGATAAAATAAATATTTGGGCTTTTATGAAATTGTTGCTATTGTTGTTTGTGAAATGTTTAGGTACTTTAAATCACTACTTAATGTTGTTCTTAATATGTTAGTACTGTTAGTGCTTAAGTAAAAACAAAATGAAGTTAGTTGTAAAATGCTATTAGTGCCTAAGGAAATAAAATGAATTAATCATGCTTGCTTGCTTAATTTCTTGATTAATGGAATAAAGTAAACTTCACTAATAAAGTTCTTCTTAGCTACTGGTTGTTTTAAGTTTATTAGTGATGTTGAGTTTTACAATTTAAAGTGATCCAAAAAAAAAAGGTTGTCTAATTACCACCTTAACCCTATTTATTTTTAAATAATAAATTGTATTGTAGTTGCCAAACTTGTTTGTGTGATTTAATATGTTTGCCTTGTTAGTTAATCTTGCTAGTCTTGAAGTTTGAATACTAGCATGAGTAGTTTGTTAATGTCTCTATCTTAGCCTGGTGAAATAATTTAATTATAGAAAAGAATTAGTAACTTAACTTTTGTCTGAAGTATTTCCTGAAAACTCTGGTAGCAGCTCTTGATGAGTGACCTAATCCCCCTAAGTGGAGTTTTGCTTTAGTGTTTAGTAAAACTACTAATTTAGCTATTAGTGTTGTTGTGTAGACTTTCTTAGGGGTGTTTGTTGTTTGTCTTAGTTATATGGACTTGTTACTTGATGTTGTATAACTAAGTGAATTGCTTGCTAGCTTGGTGTCTTGTGCAAATGCTTGCTGTTTGATATGTCCCTGTGGTATTGTCTTGTGTTTTGAGTACTGTTCTTTTTCCTGTTCACGACGTTAGATACGATCGGGAAGGAACTGGAAGTGAGGAGTGAACCCGAAGAACCTCAAGATAAAGACCAAGGACATATTGCTGAGCCAGGCAAGCCACCTCACCACTATACTGAAATCCTATTATTTTTACAAGCATGTTTTGTTTTCAAAATAAAATAATGCATGTTTTATTTCTTTTGTGGCATTTTGTCACCCAAAAACTATTTTACAAAATTATTGTTTGGCCAAAGATATCTACTAGTACATAATAGGTGTTATAAAAATAGGACTTCACTTGAGAAGCCTTTTACTGAAGGCGCTATCAAGAAAATTATATTTTCTAGTAGTATATCCTTATATTCTTACCTCAAAATTATAGGATGGGAGCCTGGTTTTTGTTAACAAGTTTTCAAAGGAAAAACCCGAGTTGCTGGGAGCAATCGGCGAGAAAGTGTTTTATAAAACCCGAGTTGCTGGGAGCAATCGGAGATGTTTACGAAAACCCGAGTTGCTAGGAGCAATCGGAGATGATTACGAAAACCCGAGCTGCTGGGAGCAGTCGGAGGTGGAGATGTTTTTGAAAACAAAGTACTGCCCTAGCGGTCGCCCGAACAATTAACCCGTACAACCACATTACCCCAAAATGGGCACGGGCTTAGCGGAAGCTTGTTGGTGTTAGTATTCGAATACTCCTCAATTGGCTACAAGGGGTTAGAGTCCCCGGAACCGAATGCTGGATATGGGCATACAAAGAGTGGACTTCGTGTGCCACCGGGAAGCAACGGTGGGTCTCCTGTCATGGCGGTGTGAGACTAGGGGAAACCGGATCGATACGGCTAGCTCACTCGGTGCCGGGGAGAACAATCCGACTCGAAGAGGATATTTTGATACTAGCGCTGACATAGTGGAAGTTAGGATCGGCCGTCTGATGTGTGCATGCTGTCTCTGTACAGTCCGTGGTTGATCCACGACAGACCATCCGAATCTTGTGGTGAAAGTGTACCACCTCTGCAGAGTGTAAATCTATTCGAATAGCCGAGTCCTCGGTCTTGGACGGTTGGAAAGGCCACCGATCTAGGCGTATGGGCATTTTATGTTTTAAAAAGAAAACTATTTTCGGCAAAGGAGAAAGGAGACATCAAGGAGGTGCCTGGGAGGTACGAAATTTAGGAGAAGATGGTTGGTCTCGGGGAGTCAACCAGTCAGAACCCGGAAAGGAAAAAGGGGCATCCCTATCCTAGTGTTTGAAGAAAGTTTTATAAATGTGTTTTCGAACGTTGAAATGGTTTTTGCCATTTCTAAAAGAAGGAGAATTATATCTCCAAATGCCTTTTTCAACAAAGATATAGAGATGTCGTATTCTCTATGTCTAAAAGCATCGTTTTGCGAAAATTAAGCCCTATAGTCATATATAGCAGCTATCCCAGTTTTCGAAAACGCTTTTATTGCATTACCATGAAAACTTAAGCCTGGTGGTGGTCTTGCGAGTACGTAATTGTACTCATGGCTGTGTCCCTGGATATTCCAATGTCCAGATTACAACGAGGAGATGTACGACGAGGAGGAGAAGTACGCCGACGACTACGCCAACTGAGTCACCGGTCAACTGCTCTGTGGGAATGCGTCTGGTTATGACGAGGGCCTACGCTAGCCGCAAGCTTCCGCTATATCGTAGTTAATTCCGTCCTGCGTGACGATGTTCGCAAACTTGGTCGTGTGCCCACCATTTATGTAAGTCTTGTACTAATTGAGATAGATGATGTAACTCTGTATACCATGTTGGTTATGTGATCGCGATGCACTGATCATTGGGATCGTGATCTGTTTACATAACGTGGGCACCTCGGTCTGGTAAATCTGAGGGGTCCCTACAGACTTGGTATCAGAGCCATCGTTGACCTTAGGAGACCTTAGTTAGCGTGGTCGTTAGCTTAGGAAGGAAATATTTTGCTAAAATTTATTTCTACAGAAATCTATTTTCTTCAAGGTAAGCTTACTATGGTTTCCACTCCTCAAAAATTTCTTGATCTTACCTCTCTAATTTCAAGTATTTTAAAAAGAGTTTTCTCTACTCTCTTGTCCCTATTCAAAACTTGTATAGGCTTGACGATGAACCCAAATAAGACCTAAGTAGCTAGAGCCAAGACGGAGACAAGAGTCCTCAGATGCATAGTCCACAAGACCAAAATCGTCGATGACAGCAAAGCCAGGACCTCCAAATACCTCGGATGTGCAGAATGCAGGACAAGAATGCAAAATCACCTTCGCTCCCTCGACTCAACCCCAACAATGTTACTCCATCAGCAAACCGGACAATCTCAAACTTTTCGGCAAGAACCCAAGGTGATCAAATGAGGACTTCAGTAACCATGTGACACTAAACCCCATAGAATAAAGTAGGATATGACCCTTGGTTGGATTACCCGACTACCACGATTGTTGAGTGCCCTTTTGGTACTATAGGTGTTTCGTGTGCTGTTTTGCTGGTATGCTTTTTGCTTGTGTGTATCTTGTTTGTGTGTTTGTTGTTGGTGTGTTGTTTTCTGGTATGTTTCACAAGCACGCTTTGTCGGCAACACATATTAGGCACATACTTTCCTTTTTGTTTAAACATCTTTTTGCCTCTACACAAAACTACCTTTTTTGGCCTCTTAAGCGTTAGATGCGTCGTGCTGTTTTTTAAAACTTGTTTAGAAAACCTCTCTAAAATGTTTTGCCTCTGATCTAAACTTTGGCACGTAAGAGCTTTTAACCGCACCTGATACAAAAGACCACCCCGAGAGAGCCCATCCCCGAGATGTGACGAGCCTTGCCTAGTTTAATTTACTTTTCGAATTACCAGTATACCATCACTAACTTAGCGTATCTAACTTTAGAGTAACATATAACACAAGTGACTTGCTACTAGCTAACCTCTTCGAGACGTACAAACGGCTACAAGAAGGACGCAAAGATCGGCAAGATCCACCACTTTTTGAAGATTCTTGTGAAGCCTCAAGTTGTGAAGTCCGAAGGAGATTGAGGTCAGCAACAACGAAGACAACCAGCACTGAAGATTGCCTACATGAAGGTGTACCACGAAGCTAATGTCATCAGTGCCCCTAGGCGCCAACATTATTAACTCAACTTACCCCGACTAGAGACTGCTATCAAGAAGTAACTTCATTAATCTTTTAGGCTAACGAAGATGGAACCGACCTCCGAAGGATAGAGCGAAGCGTCATGAAGCCCAAGTACCAAGGAAGTCTTCATCAATATTCTTCTTCTGCTAAACCGAAGGCGGACACAAATCAAGATGTCATATTCAACAAGGTGTCAAGAACAACGAAAGGCCCGAAGACTGTGCAGTTGAAGACTCTAACACACTAAGCAAGTTAGACGCCTCTAGTAGCTTGTAGCACCCTTTGGACTTTTAGGAAAAACCGGAGAGAGTCAAGTCTACGGACCTGACACCCCTGTGAGGCTTGAAAACCGTTGGCGGATATTTAACTGCTAACCCCTCAAGACGGCAATATCTGGACAAGTGTCTACATCAACCTCAAGTGCCAAGGAGTTACGACCAAGACAAAGATCGCCGTGATACTCAAGAACAACAACCTATTGAAGTCGGCAACAACTTATACCTTCAACAGCTACCCTTCAAGGCCCCTTTTTAAGGGGGGAAGACATACGCTAGTTTTATTAGGGAGTTTGACAAGCTGTCCTTTGCGCCCTAACTCTGGGGTATTTGAAGTCAACTCGACAAGGACACTGATCAGCATCAACCTTCATGGCAGCACCTTCAGCAGAGACCCAAAAGCCTTCCGAAAGAAAATCCGAGGACGTTTCGACAAGGAGACCTCAGTTGAGAATCGACAATCCCGAAAGATAAAGGAGCAACAAACCCACTAACCTTGCACTCTCTTAGAACTCGCTTAGGAATCTCGGGACGAGATTCTTTTAAGGGGGGAAGGTCTGTAACGTCCCAAAATTTGGAAGCTAGAAAAACTCAGTCATAAAAGACCCAAAATTTGGAACCAACAAAAACTTTTTGAAATGTCTTGTTTATGGGTGTGTTTTTCTTCTGTTTGCTCTGTTTGACGTTGATTACTTTCTTGTTTGAGTTAACAACCACCGAAGACACCAACCTTTGAACTCAACTGATATAGTATATCATTTAATTTTGGTGATCATGTCATGACAAGAAAAATAATCCATATGTCTTCTCCAATCTTATTTGGGCCAAACTCCTTTACTCCTTTTGGAAAACTACAAGAGATAAAATATACTTTCTCATATAATTCCTAGGTGCCCAATTCTTTGGTAAATAATATAAAGATGTGACTTATTTCTATTTTCTAAAATCTTGTCATGATTGTGTCTAGCAGCACCTCACAAATAAATTGGGTTGCTTGGGAAATTGGTTGCTTATTAATTTGTTTGATGTGTTGATAATGAATGACTTGTGTTGACTTTTATGTATGGTTGATACTTTTTGTGTATGTGACTTGTTTGTCTAGAATTCATCATCCTTGTGATTGTTGTGTGTTTGGGTGTAGCAAGACAAGAAACTAGCTTGTATCAAGTTTTTATTCTTTAAAACTATCTCAAAATTCCAATTCTGTCCTATCTTCCTTTCTGTTAAAAGATGCCATATCTTGAGCCTCACGAAATATTTAAACTTGATCATTTTGGAAATGCACCACTACCTCATCCGTCCTTGTCACCCTAGGTATCATCCTATGTTTTATTTGAGCTTTGAATGCTTCTAACAATCTTATACCATGATGATTTTGGTGTCATCAAAATAACAGTTTTCTGAACCTGTTATTTTGTTATCTTTTTATCTCTTTCCAAAACCATCCAAACCTTCCCGCAAAGATGTGCATTCGTGACTCCTGTGATCAGCATAGATAGCACCTCATCCCTGTACCTTTTTCTGGGCGTTTTCGTCCATTTGGTCATGTTTCCATGATGGTTTTGTTGCCCTTAGGATAACAGTTTCCTGGAACTAGAATTTTCACCAAGTCCTAAATCTGAAAATTCTGAATCTGTTATTTTATTCTCTTTTTGCCTCCTTACAAAACCATTCAAAACTCCTTGTTAATTTGTGCATTTGTGACCATTGTGATACCTATAGGTAGTACTTCACCTGTGTATCTTTATTCTTGATCATCTTAGTCTTTATGTCACTTAACCATGATGGTTTTGTGACCTTCGTGATAACAGTTTTCTGAAATTTCTGTCAACATCTAAACCTGCCCAAAACTTTTCTATTTCATTGTCTAAACCTGTAGGCTTCTTGCCAAACCATACCCAACCCTCCTAGTTACTCCCTTGGTACGTTTTACCAGTGCTTGCTGCGGTAAAACTCGAGAGAGAGAGAGAGAGAGAGAGAGAGAGAGAGAGAGAGAGAGAGAGAGAGAGGATGGGGGCCGAGTGCATCATTGCCATGCATGGCTAAAGCCTTCCCAACGCCTCTCCCCCTCTCTGGCCAACCCATGGCCGTCTCCCTGCACCCCTGCCAGCCCCTCTCCCACCCCTCTCCTCCACTCACCTCCCTCCTCTCTCCAAACCGACCTATGGGAGCACACTCCCTCTTCTCCCACTGGCCTAGCCACGTCCGTCCCGACCACCTCCTCTCTGTCCCCTTCTCCACCGCCCTCCCCAGCCAATGCCGTGCCCCTCGCCCACTCCCCCAGCTGCCCATGCCCGTGAGCCCTAAAACGGCCACCCCGGTGGGTAGGAGTCCCGAGACCACCACAGGCCCTCTCCCGAGCTCTCTCCTTGCCCACTACACTCCCCTCTGTCCACTCAACCACCCAGTGCATGAGCTCGTGCCCTCCTTCCCTCTGCTGCCCTGGAACGCGTGGAGAACGCCGCTCGGGTCCGTAGACTCCGAGGAAGCTCGCCACCTCCACCGTCCCTCTCAGCCCGCCATTCTTGGCCCTCCTTGACCCCCTCTTTTAGATCTATCTGATGGACATCGGACTTTGTTTTCAGGACCACCGGAGACGACGCCGCCATCCCGTGCCCGTGTCCGTGTTCACCGGGAACGACCACAACGTCCCCGCCATCTCGCAGCTCTCTGTCAAGATTTTATGCCTCCCTCACCTTACCCAACTCCCTGAAGCTCTACTGCACCCTCCCCATCGCCCCCTTCGGCCCCCACGGTGAGAACCTGCTCCTCCTCGTCGAATCCATGGCTGTTTGGGCGTTCTGGACGTCATGGGGAAGAAGAAGAACAGCTACCATCGATTTTCGGATCAATGGTCGTGATTGATTGTCCCTAGATCTATTTCTGGCCTTTAGATCTAGATCTAAGGGTGACTTACCCCTTCAGCCTGCTGGATCTCGCCATGGGCCGGCCCAGCACGGTGCTGCCCACCCTCCCATCAAATCTGGCCCTTTTAGTGTTTTTTTTAGTCAAACGGATTTCCTGTTTTGTAAATCCTGTTAGTTATAGCCTAGGTTTTAATCCACCATTTAATCCCTGAGCATGTGTTTGAGTTGATTCAAATTTTTTAGAGTAGCTATGTGTTTACTTAACCATGTGGCACTGGCCGTTTTCAAAAATATGTTTTTGTGAGTGTGCTAGATGTAATCTTGTAAAAAGTTACTTTTTCACTAAATCTTTATTATCTTGAGTTTTATGGATCCAAAATTTGTGAATCCAATTGTTCTGGAATGTTTGTCACTGTAGCTTTCTGTATAAATTAACCTCATGTGTTTGCAATGCATAGATTTGTTTTGGCATGTGTTTGAAATTTGGACCAGTAGGGTTTTCTAGCATTTAATTAATTTTCTGTGAATAAGATTTTGGACTAAATCCAATTGCATTAGTTTAAACTACTTACATTGAACCTAAACCTATCTTTGCATAACCTTTTGTTGAACATAACACACTGGACTTCATAAACTCTAAAAATGGTGTTTTCTGCCTTTTAAAAGTGATAAAATAAATATTTGGGCTTTTATGAAATTGTTGCTATTGTTGTTTGTGAAATGTTTAGGTACTTTAAATCACTACTTAATGTTGTTCTTAATATGTTAGTACTGTTAGTGCTTAAGTAAAAACAAAATGAAGTTAGTTGTAAAATGCTATTAGTGCCTAAGGAAATAAAATGAATTAATCATGCTTGCTTGCTTAATTTCTTGATTAATGGAATAAAGTAAACTTCACTAATAAAGTTCTTCTTAGCTACTGGTTGTTTTAAGTTTATTAGTGATGTTGAGTTTTACAATTTAAAGTGATCCAAAAAAAAAAGGTTGTCTAATTACCACCTTAACCCTATTTATTTTTAAATAATAAATTGTATTGTAGTTGCCAAACTTGTTTGTGTGATTTAATATGTTTGCCTTGTTAGTTAATCTTGCTAGTCTTGAAGTTTGAATACTAGCATGAGTAGTTTGTTAATGTCTCTATCTTAGCCTGGTGAAATAATTTAATATAGAAAAGAATTAGTAACTTAACTTTTGTCTGAAGTATTTCCTGAAAACTCTGGTAGCAGCTCTTGATGAGTGACCTAATCCCCCTAAGTGGAGTTTTGCTTTAGTGTTTAGTAAAACTACTAATTTAGCTATTAGTGTTGTTGTGTAGACTTTCTTAGGGGTGTTTGTTGTTTGTCTTAGTTATATGGACTTGTTACTTGATGTTGTATAACTAAGTGAATTGCTTGCTAGCTTGGTGTCTTGTGCAAATGCTTGCTGTTTGATATGTCCCTGTGGTATTGTCTTGTGTTTTGAGTACTGTTCTTTTTCCTGTTCACGACGTTAGATACGATCGGGAAGGAACTGGAAGTGAGGAGTGAACCCGAAGAACCTCAAGATAAAGACCAAGGACATATTGCTGAGCCAGGCAAGCCACCTCACCACTATACTGAAATCCTATTATTTTTACAAGCATGTTTTGTTTTCAAAATAAAATAATGCATGTTTTATTTCTTTTGTGGCATTTTGTCACCCAAAAACTATTTTACAAAATTATTGTTTGGCCAAAGATATCTACTAGTACATAATAGGTGTTATAAAAATAGGACTTCACTTGAGAAGCCTTTTACTGAAGGCGCTATCAAGAAAATTATATTTTCTAGTAGTATATCCTTATATTCTTACCTCAAAATTATAGGATGGGAGCCTGGTTTTTGTTAACAAGTTTTCAAAGGAAAAACCCGAGTTGCTGGGAGCAATCGGCGAGAAAGTGTTTTATAAAACCCGAGTTGCTGGGAGCAATCGGAGATGTTTACGAAAACCCGAGTTGCTAGGAGCAATCGGAGATGATTACGAAAACCCGAGCTGCTGGGAGCAGTCGGAGGTGGAGATGTTTTTGAAAACAAAGTACTGCCCTAGCGGTCGCCCGAACAATTAACCCGTACAACCACATTACCCCAAAATGGGCACGGGCTTAGCGGAAGCTTGTTGGTGTTAGTATTCGAATACTCCTCAATTGGCTACAAGGGGTTAGAGTCCCCGGAACCGAATGCTGGATATGGGCATACAAAGAGTGGACTTCGTGTGCCACCGGGAAGCAACGGTGGGTCTCCTGTCATGGCGGTGTGAGACTAGGGGAAACCGGATCGATACGGCTAGCTCACTCGGTGCCGGGGAGAACAATCCGACTCGAAGAGGATATTTTGATACTAGCGCTGACATAGTGGAAGTTAGGATCGGCCGTCTGATGTGTGCATGCTGTCTCTGTACAGTCCGTGGTTGATCCACGACAGACCATCCGAATCTTGTGGTGAAAGTGTACCACCTCTGCAGAGTGTAAATCTATTCGAATAGCCGAGTCCTCGGTCTTGGACGGTTGGAAAGGCCACCGATCTAGGCGTATGGGCATTTTATGTTTTAAAAAGAAAACTATTTTCGGCAAAGGAGAAAGGAGACATCAAGGAGGTGCCTGGGAGGTACGAAATTTAGGAGAAGATGGTTGGTCTCGGGGAGTCAACCAGTCAGAACCCGGAAAGGAAAAAGGGGCATCCCTATCCTAGTGTTTGAAGAAAGTTTTATAAATGTGTTTTCGAACGTTGAAATGGTTTTTGCCATTTCTAAAAGAAGGAGAATTATATCTCCAAATGCCTTTTTCAACAAAGATATAGAGATGTCGTATTCTCTATGTCTAAAAGCATCGTTTTGCGAAAATTAAGCCCTATAGTCATATATAGCAGCTATCCCAGTTTTCGAAAACGCTTTTATTGCATTACCATGAAAACTTAAGCCTGGTGGTGGTCTTGCGAGTACGTAATTGTACTCATGGCTGTGTCCCTGGATATTCCAATGTCCAGATTACAACGAGGAGATGTACGACGAGGAGGAGAAGTACGCCGACGACTACGCCAACTGAGTCACCGGTCAACTGCTCTGTGGGAATGCGTCTGGTTATGACGAGGGCCTACGCTAGCCGCAAGCTTCCGCTATATCGTAGTTAATTCCGTCCTGCGTGACGATGTTCGCAAACTTGGTCGTGTGCCCACCATTTATGTAAGTCTTGTACTAATTGAGATAGATGATGTAACTCTGTATACCATGTTGGTTATGTGATCGCGATGCACTGATCATTGGGATCGTGATCTGTTTACATAACGTGGGCACCTCGGTCTGGTAAATCTGAGGGGTCCCTACAGACTTGGTATCAGAGCCATCGTTGACCTTAGGAGACCTTAGTTAGCGTGGTCGTTAGCTTAGGAAGGAAATATTTTGCTAAAATTTATTTCTACAGAAATCTATTTTCTTCAAGGTAAGCTTACTATGGTTTCCACTCCTCAAAAATTTCTTGATCTTACCTCTCTAATTTCAAGTATTTTAAAAAGAGTTTTCTCTACTCTCTTGTCCCTATTCAAAACTTGTATAGGCTTGACGATGAACCCAAATAAGACCTAAGTAGCTAGAGCCAAGACGGAGACAAGAGTCCTCAGATGCATAGTCCACAAGACCAAAATCGTCGATGACAGCAAAGCCAGGACCTCCAAATACCTCGGATGTGCAGAATGCAGGACAAGAATGCAAAATCACCTTCGCTCCCTCGACTCAACCCCAACAATGTTACTCCATCAGCAAACCGGACAATCTCAAACTTTTCGGCAAGAACCCAAGGTGATCAAATGAGGACTTCAGTAACCATGTGACACTAAACCCCATAGAATAAAGTAGGATATGACCCTTGGTTGGATTACCCGACTACCACGATTGTTGAGTGCCCTTTTGGTACTATAGGTGTTTCGTGTGCTGTTTTGCTGGTATGCTTTTTGCTTGTGTGTATCTTGTTTGTGTGTTTGTTGTTGGTGTGTTGTTTTCTGGTATGTTTCACAAGCACGCTTTGTCGGCAACACATATTAGGCACATACTTTCCTTTTTGTTTAAACATCTTTTTGCCTCTACACAAAACTACCTTTTTTGGCCTCTTAAGCGTTAGATGCGTCGTGCTGTTTTTTAAAACTTGTTTAGAAAACCTCTCTAAAATGTTTTGCCTCTGATCTAAACTTTGGCACGTAAGAGCTTTTAACCGCACCTGATACAAAAGACCACCCCGAGAGAGCCCATCCCCGAGATGTGACGAGCCTTGCCTAGTTTAATTTACTTTTCGAATTACCAGTATACCATCACTAACTTAGCGTATCTAACTTTAGAGTAACATATAACACAAGTGACTTGCTACTAGCTAACCTCTTCGAGACGTACAAACGGCTACAAGAAGGACGCAAAGATCGGCAAGATCCACCACTTTTTGAAGATTCTTGTGAAGCCTCAAGTTGTGAAGTCCGAAGGAGATTGAGGTCAGCAACAACGAAGACAACCAGCACTGAAGATTGCCTACATGAAGGTGTACCACGAAGCTAATGTCATCAGTGCCCCTAGGCGCCAACATTATTAACTCAACTTACCCCGACTAGAGACTGCTATCAAGAAGTAACTTCATTAATCTTTTAGGCTAACGAAGATGGAACCGACCTCCGAAGGATAGAGCGAAGCGTCATGAAGCCCAAGTACCAAGGAAGTCTTCATCAATATTCTTCTTCTGCTAAACCGAAGGCGGACACAAATCAAGATGTCATATTCAACAAGGTGTCAAGAACAACGAAAGGCCCGAAGACTGTGCAGTTGAAGACTCTAACACACTAAGCAAGTTAGACGCCTCTAGTAGCTTGTAGCACCCTTTGGACTTTTAGGAAAAACCGGAGAGAGTCAAGTCTACGGACCTGACACCCCTGTGAGGCTTGAAAACCGTTGGCGGATATTTAACTGCTAACCCCTCAAGACGGCAATATCTGGACAAGTGTCTACATCAACCTCAAGTGCCAAGGAGTTACGACCAAGACAAAGATCGCCGTGATACTCAAGAACAACAACCTATTGAAGTCGGCAACAACTTATACCTTCAACAGCTACCCTTCAAGGCCCCTTTTTAAGGGGGGAAGACATACGCTAGTTTTATTAGGGAGTTTGACAAGCTGTCCTTTGCGCCCTAACTCTGGGGTATTTGAAGTCAACTCGACAAGGACACTGATCAGCATCAACCTTCATGGCAGCACCTTCAGCAGAGACCCAAAAGCCTTCCGAAAGAAAATCCGAGGACGTTTCGACAAGGAGACCTCAGTTGAGAATCGACAATCCCGAAAGATAAAGGAGCAACAAACCCACTAACCTTGCACTCTCTTAGAACTCGCTTAGGAATCTCGGGACGAGATTCTTTTAAGGGGGGAAGGTCTGTAACGTCCCAAAATTTGGAAGCTAGAAAAACTCAGTCATAAAAGACCCAAAATTTGGAACCAACAAAAACTTTTTGAAATGTCTTGTTTATGGGTGTGTTTTTCTTCTGTTTGCTCTGTTTGACGTTGATTACTTTCTTGTTTGAGTTAACAACCACCGAAGACACCAACCTTTGAACTCAACTGATATAGTATATCATTTAATTTTGGTGATCATGTCATGACAAGAAAAATAATCCATATGTCTTCTCCAATCTTATTTGGGCCAAACTCCTTTACTCCTTTTGGAAAACTACAAGAGATAAAATATACTTTCTCATATAATTCCTAGGTGCCCAATTCTTTGGTAAATAATATAAAGATGTGACTTATTTCTATTTTCTAAAATCTTGTCATGATTGTGTCTAGCAGCACCTCACAAATAAATTGGGTTGCTTGGGAAATTGGTTGCTTATTAATTTGTTTGATGTGTTGATAATGAATGACTTGTGTTGACTTTTATGTATGGTTGATACTTTTTGTGTATGTGACTTGTTTGTCTAGAATTCATCATCCTTGTGATTGTTGTGTGTTTGGGTGTAGCAAGACAAGAAACTAGCTTGTATCAAGTTTTTATTCTTTAAAACTATCTCAAAATTCCAATTCTGTCCTATCTTCCTTTCTGTTAAAAGATGCCATATCTTGAGCCTCACGAAATATTTAAACTTGATCATTTTGGAAATGCACCACTACCTCATCCGTCCTTGTCACCCTAGGTATCATCCTATGTTTTATTTGAGCTTTGAATGCTTCTAACAATCTTATACCATGATGATTTTGGTGTCATCAAAATAACAGTTTTCTGAACCTGTTATTTTGTTATCTTTTTATCTCTTTCCAAAACCATCCAAACCTTCCCGCAAAGATGTGCATTCGTGACTCCTGTGATCAGCATAGATAGCACCTCATCCCTGTACCTTTTTCTGGGCGTTTTCGTCCATTTGGTCATGTTTCCATGATGGTTTTGTTGCCCTTAGGATAACAGTTTCCTGGAACTAGAATTTTCACCAAGTCCTAAATCTGAAAATTCTGAATCTGTTATTTTATTCTCTTTTTGCCTCCTTACAAAACCATTCAAAACTCCTTGTTAATTTGTGCATTTGTGACCATTGTGATACCTATAGGTAGTACTTCACCTGTGTATCTTTATTCTTGATCATCTTAGTCTTTATGTCACTTAACCATGATGGTTTTGTGACCTTCGTGATAACAGTTTTCTGAAATTTCTGTCAACATCTAAACCTGCCCAAAACTTTTCTATTTCATTGTCTAAACCTGTAGGCTTCTTGCCAAACCATACCCAACCCTCCTAGTTACTCCCTTGGTACGTTTTACCAGTGCTTGCTGCGGTAAAACTCGAGAGAGAGAGAGAGAGAGAGAGAGAGAGAGAGAGAGAGAGAGAGAGAGAGAGGATGGGGGCCGAGTGCATCATTGCCATGCATGGCTAAAGCCTTCCCAACGCCTCTCCCCCTCTCTGGCCAACCCATGGCCGTCTCCCTGCACCCCTGCCAGCCCCTCTCCCACCCCTCTCCTCCACTCACCTCCCTCCTCTCTCCAAACCGACCTATGGGAGCACACTCCCTCTTCTCCCACTGGCCTAGCCACGTCCGTCCCGACCACCTCCTCTCTGTCCCCTTCTCCACCGCCCTCCCCAGCCAATGCCGTGCCCCTCGCCCACTCCCCCAGCTGCCCATGCCCGTGAGCCCTAAAACGGCCACCCCGGTGGGTAGGAGTCCCGAGACCACCACAGGCCCTCTCCCGAGCTCTCTCCTTGCCCACTACACTCCCCTCTGTCCACTCAACCACCCAGTGCATGAGCTCGTGCCCTCCTTCCCTCTGCTGCCCTGGAACGCGTGGAGAACGCCGCTCGGGTCCGTAGACTCCGAGGAAGCTCGCCACCTCCACCGTCCCTCTCAGCCCGCCATTCTTGGCCCTCCTTGACCCCCTCTTTTAGATCTATCTGATGACATCGGACTTTGTTTTCAGGACCACCGGAGACGACGCCGCCATCCCGTGCCCGTGTCCGTGTTCACCGGGAACGACCACAACGTCCCCGCCATCTCGCAGCTCTCTGTCAAGATTTTATGCCTCCCTCACCTTACCCAACTCCCTGAAGCTCTACTGCACCCTCCCATCGCCCCCTTCGGCCCCCACGGTGAGAACCTGCTCCTCCTCGTCGAATCCATGGCTGTTTGGGCGTTCTGGACGTCATGGGGAAGAAGAAGAACAGCTACCATCGATTTTCGGATCAATGGTTGTGATTGATTGTCCCTAGATCTATTTCTGGCCTTTAGATCTAGATCTAAGGGTGACTTACCCCTTCAGCCTGCTGGATCTCGCCATGGGCCGGCCCAGCACGGTGCTGCCCACCCTCCCATCAAATCTGGCCCTTTTAGTGTTTTTTTTAGTCAAACGGATTTCCTGTTTTGTAAATCCTGTTAGTTATAGCCTAGGTTTTAATCCACCATTTAATCCCTGAGCATGTGTTTGAGTTGATTCAAATTTTTTAGAGTAGCTATGTGTTTACTTAACCATGTGGCACTGGCCGTTTTCAAAAATATGTTTTTGTGAGTGTGCTAGATGTAATCTTGTAAAAAGTTACTTTTTCACTAAATCTTTATTATCTTGAGTTTTATGGATCCAAAATTTGTGAATCCAATTGTTCTGGAATGCTTGTGACTGTAGCTTTCTGTATAAATTAACCTCATGTGTTTGCAATGCATAGATTTGTTTTGGCATGTGTTTGAAATTTGGACCAGTAGGGTTTTCTAGCATTTAATTAATTTTCTGTGAATAAGATTTTGGACTAAATCCAATTGCATTAGTTTAAAATACTTACATTGAACCTAAACCTATCTTTCATAAACTTTTGTTGAACAGAACACACTGGACTTCATAAACTCTAAAAATGGTGTTTTCTGCCTATTAAAAGTGATAAAATAAATATTTGGGCTTTTATGAAATTGTTGCTATTGTTGTTTGTGAAATGTTTAGGTACTTTAAATCACTACTTAATGTTGTTCTTAATATGTTAGTACTGTTAGTGCTTAAGTAAAAACAAAATGAAGTTAGTTGTAAAATGCTATTAGTGCCTAAGGAAATAAAATGAATTAATCATGCTTGCTTGCTTAATTTCTTGATTAATGGAATAAAGTAAACTTCACTAATAAAGTTCTTCTTAGCTACTGGTTGTTTTAAGTTTATTAGTGATGTTGAGTTTTACAATTTAAAGTGATCCAAAAAAAAAAGGTTGTCTAATTACCACCTTAACCCTATTTGTTTTTAAATAATAAATTGTATTGTAGTTGCCAAACTTGTTTGTGTGATTTAATATGTTTGCCTTGTTAGTTAATCTTGATAGTCTTGAAGTTTGAATACTAGCATGAGTAGTTTGTTAATGTCTCTATCTTAGCCTGGTGAAATAATTTAATAATAGAAAAGAATTAGTAACTTAACTTTTGTCTGAAGTATTTCCTGAAAACTCTGGTAGCAGCTCTTGATGAGTGACCTAATCCCCCTAAGTGGAGTTTTGCTTTAGTGTTTAGTAAAACTACTAATTTAGCTATTAGTGTTGTTGTGTAGACTTTCTTAGGGGTGTTTGTTGTTTGTCTTAGTTATATGGACTTGTTACTTGATGTTGTATAAGTAAGTGAATTGCTTGCTAGCTTGGTGTCTTGTGCAAATGCTTGCTGTTTGATATGTCCCTGTGGTATTGTCTTGTGTTTTGAGTACTGTTCTTTTTCCTGTTCACGACGTTAGATACGATCGGGAAGGAACTGGAAGTGAGGAGTGAACCCGAAGAACCTCAAGATAAAGACCAAGGACATATTGCTGAGCCAGGCAAGCCACCTCACCACTATACTGAAATCCTATTATTTTTACAAGCATGTTTTGTTTTCAAAATAAAATAATGCATGTTTTATTTCTTTTGTGGCATTTTGTCACCCAAAAACTATTTTACAAAATTATTGTTTGGCCAAAGATATCTACTAGTACATAATAGGTGTTATAAAAATAGGACTTCACTTGAGAAGCCTTTTACTGAAGGCGCTATCAAGAAAATTATATTTTCTAGTAGTATATCCTTATATTCTTACCTCAAAATTATAGGATGGGAGCCTGGTTTTTGTTAACAAGTTTTCAAAGGAAAAACCCGAGTTGCTGGGAGCAATCGGCGAGAAAGTGTTTTATAAAACCCGAGTTGCTGGGAGCAATCGGAGATGTTTACGAAAACCCGAGTTGCTAGGAGCAATCGGAGATGATTACGAAAACCCGAGCTGCTGGGAGCAGTCGGAGGTGGAGATGTTTTTGAAAACAAAGTACTGCCCTAGCGGCCGCCCGAACAATTAACCCGTACAACCACATTACCCCAAAATGGGCACGGGCTTAGCGGAAGCTTGTTGGTGTTAGTATTCGAATACTCCTCAATTGGCTACAAGGGGTTAGAGTCCCCGGAACCGAATGCTGGATATGGGCATACAAAGAGTGGACTTCGTGTGCCACCGGGAAGCAACGGTGGGTCTCCTGTCATGGCGGTGTGAGACTAGGGGAAACCGGATCGATACGGCTAGCTCACTCGGTGCCGGGGAGAACAATCCGACTCGAAGAGGATATTTTGATACTAGCGCTGACATAGTGGAAGTTAGGATCGGCCGTCTGATGTGTGCATGCTGTCTCTGTACAGTCCGTGGTTGATCCACGACAGACCATCCGAATCTTGTGGTGAAAGTGTACCACCTCTGCAGAGTGTAAATCTATTCGAATAGCCGAGTCCTCGGTCTTGGACGGTTGGAAAGGCCACCGATCTAGGCGTATGGGCATTTTATGTTTTAAAAAGAAAACTGTTTTCGGCAAAGGAGAAAGGAGACATCAAGGAGGTGCCTGGGAGGTACGGAATTTAGGAGAAGATGGTTGGTCTCGGGGAGTCAACCAGTCAGAACCCGGAAAGGAAAAAGGGGCATCCCTATCCTAGTGTTTGAAGAAAGTTTTATAAATGTGTTTTCGAACGTTAAAATGGTTTTTGCCATTTCTAAAAGAAGGAGAATTATATCTCCAAATGCCTTTTTCAACAAAGATATAGAGATGTCGTATTCTCTATGTCTAAAAGCATCGTTTTGCGAAAATTAAGCCCTATAGTCATATATAGCAGCTATCCCAGTTTTCGAAAACGCTTTTATTGCATTACCATGAAAACTTAAGCCTGGTGGTGGTCTTGCGAGTACGTAATTGTACTCATGGCTGTGTCCCTGGATATTCCAATGTCCAGATTACAACGAGGAGATGTACGACGAGGAGGAGAAGTACGCCGACGACTACGCCAACTGAGTCACCGGTCAACTGCTCTGTGGGAATGCGTCTGGTTATGACGAGGGCCTACGCTAGCCGCAAGCTTCCGCTATATCGTAGTTAATTCCGTCCTGCGTGACGATGTTCGCAAACTTGGTCGTGTGCCCACCATTTATGTAAGTCTTGTACTAATTGAGATAGATGATGTAACTCTGTATACCATGTTGGTTATGTGATCGCGATGCACTGATCATTGGGATCGTGATCTGTTTACATAACGTGGGCACCTCGGTCTGGTAAATCTGAGGGGTCCCTACAGACTTGGTATCAGAGCCATCGTTGACCTTAGGAGACCTTAGTTAGCGTGGTCGTTAGCTTAGGAAGGAAATATTTTGCTAAAATTTATTTCTACAGAAATCTATTTTCTTCAAGGTAAGCTTACTATGGTTTCCACTCCTCAAAAATTTCTTGATCTTACCTCTCTAATTTCAAGTATTTTAAAAAGAGTTTTCTCTACTCTCTTGTCCCTATTCAAAACTTGTATAGGCTTGACGATGAACCCAAATAAGACCTAAGTAGCTAGAGCCAAGACGGAGACAAGAGTCCTCAGATGCATAGTCCACAAGACCAAAATCGTCGATGACAGCAAAGCCAGGACCTCCAAATACCTCGGATGTGCAGAATGCAGGACAAGAATGCAAAATCACCTTCGCTCCCTCGACTCAACCCCAACAATGTTACTCCATCAGCAAACCGGACAATCTCAAACTTTTCGGCAAGAACCCAAGGTGATCAAATGAGGACTTCAGTAACCATGTGACACTAAACCCCATAGAATAAAGTAGGATATGACCCTTGGTTGGATTACCCGACTACCACGATTGTTGAGTGCCCTTTTGGTACTATAGGTGTTTCGTGTGCTGTTTTGCTGGTATGCTTTTTGCTTGTGTGTATCTTGTTTGTGTGTTTGTTGTTGGTGTGTTGTTTTCTGGTATGTTTCACAAGCACGCTTTGTCGGCAACACATATTAGGCACATACTTTCCTTTTTGTTTAAACATCTTTTTGCCTCTACACAAAACTACCTTTTTTGGCCTCTTAAGCGTTAGATGCGTCGTGCTGTTTTTCAAAACTTGTTTAGAAAACCTCTCTAAAATGTTTTGCCTCTGATCTAAACTTTGGCACGTAAGAGCTTTTAACCGCACCTGATACAAAAGACCACCCCGAGAGAGCCCATCCCCGAGATGTGACGAGCCTTGCCTAGTTTAATTTACTTTTCGAATTACCAGTATACCATCACTAACTTAGCGTATCTAACTTTAGAATAACATATAACACAAGTGACTTGCTACTAGCTAACCTCTTCGAGACGTACAAACGGCTACAAGAAGGACGCAAAGATCGGCAAGATCCACCACTTTTTGAAGATTCTTGTGAAGCCTCAAGTTGTGAAGTCCGAAGGAGATTGAGGTCAGCAACAACGAAGACAACCAGCACTGAAGATTGCCTACATGAAGGTGTACCACGAAGCTAATGTCATCAGTGCCCCTAGGCGCCAACATTATTAACTCAACTTACCCCGACTAGAGACTGCTATCAAGAAGTAACTTCATTAATCTTTTAGGCTAACGAAGATGGAACCGACCTCCGAAGGATAGAGCGAAGCGTCATGAAGCCCAAGTACCAAGGAAGTCTTCATCAATATTCTTCTTCTGCTAAACCGAAGGCGGACACAAATCAAGATGTCATATTCAACAAGGTGTCAAGAACAACGAAAGGCCCGAAGACTGTGCAGTTGAAGACTCTAACACACTAAGCAAGTTAGACGCCTCTAGTAGCTTGTAGCACCCTTTGGACTTTTAGGAAAAACCGGAGAGAGTCAAGTCTACGGACCTGACACCCCTGTGAGGCTTGAAAACCGTTGGCGGATATTTAACTGCTAACCCCTCAAGACGGCAATATCTGGACAAGTGTCTACATCAACCTCAAGTGCCAAGGAGTTACGACCAAGACAAAGATCGCCGTGATACTCAAGAACAACAACCTATTGAAGTCGGCAACAACTTATACCTTCAACAGCTACCCTTCAAGGCCCCTTTTTAAGGGGGGAAGACATACGCTAGTTTTATTAGGGAGTTTGACAAGCTGTCCTTTGCGCCCTAACTCTGGGGTATTTGAAGTCAACTCGACAAGGACACTGATCAGCATCGACCTTCATGGCAGCACCTTCAGCAGAGACCCAAAAGCCTTCCGAAAGAAAATCCGAGGACGTTTCGACAAGGAGACCTCAGTTGAGAATCGACAATCCCGAAAGATAAAGGAGCAACAAACCCACTAACCTTGCACTCTCTTAGAACTCGCTTAGGAATCTCGGGACGAGATTCTTTTAAGGGGGGAAGGTCTGTAACGTCCCAAAATTTGGAAGCTAGAAAAACTCAGTCATAAAAGACCCAAAATTTGGAACCAACAAAAACTTTTTGAAATGTCTTGTTTATGGGTGTGTTTTTCTTCTGTTTGCTCTGTTTGACGTTGATTACTTTCTTGTTTGAGTTAACAACCACCGAAGACACCAACCTTTGAACTCAACTGATATAGTATATCATTTAATTTTGGTGATCATGTCATGACAAGAAAAATAATCCATATGTCTTCTCCAATCTTATTTGGGCCAAACTCCTTTACTCCTTTTGGAAAACTACAAGAGATAAAATATACTTTCTCATATAATTCCTAGGTGCCCAATTCTTTGGTAAAGAATATAAAGATGTGACTTATTTCTATTTTCTAAAATCTTGTCATGATTGTGTCTAGCAGCACCTCACAAATAAATTGGGTTGCTTGGGAAATTGGTTGCTTATTAATTTGTTTGATGTGTTGATAATGAATGACTTGTGTTGACTTTTATGTATGGTTGATACTTTTTGTGTATGTGACTTGTTTGTCTAGAATTCATCATCCTTGTGATTGTTGTGTGTTTGGGTGTAGCAAGACAAGAAACTAGCTTGTATCAAGTTTTTATTCTTTAAAACTATCTCAAAATTCCAATTCTGTCCTATCTTCCTTTCTGTTAAAAGATGCCATATCTTGAGCCTCACGAAATATTTAAACTTGATCATTTTGGAAATGCACCACTACCTCATCCGTCCTTGTCACCCTAGGTATCATCCTATGTTTTATTTGAGCTTTGAATGCTTCTAACAATCTTATACCATGATGATTTTGGTGTCATCAAAATAACAGTTTTCTGAACCTGTTATTTTGTTATCTTTTTATCTCTTTCCAAAACCATCCAAACCTTCCCGCAAAGATGTGCATTCGTGACTCCTGTGATCAGCATAGATAGCACCTCATCCCTGTACCTTTGTTCTGGGCGTTTTCGTCCATTTGGTCATGTTTCCATGATGGTTTTGTTGCCCTTAGGATAACAGTTTCCTGGAACTAGAATTTTCACCAAGTCCTAAATCTGAAAATTCTGAATCTGTTATTTTATTCTCTTTTTGCCTCCTTACAAAACCATTCAAAACTCCTTGTTAATTTGTGCATTTGTGACCATTGTGATACCTATAGGTAGTACTTCACCTGTGTATCTTTATTCTTGATCATCTTAGTCTTTATGTCACTTAACCATGATGGTTTTGTGACCTTCGTGATAACAGTTTTCTGAAATTTCTGTCAACATCTAAACCTGCCCAAAACTTTTCTATTTCATTGTCTAAACCTGTAGGCTTCTTGCCAAACCATACCCAACCCTCCTAGTTACTCCCTTGGTACGTTTTACCAGTGCTTGCTGCGGTAAAACTCGAGAGAGAGAGAGAGAGAGAGAGAGAGAGAGAGAGAGAGAGAGAGAGAGAGAGAGAGAGAGGATGGGGGCCGAGTGCATCATTGCCATGCATGGATAAAGCCTTCCCAACGCCTCTCCCCCTCTCTGGCCAACCCATGGCCGTCTCCCTGCACCCCTGCCAGCCCCTCTCCCACCCCTCTCCTCCACTCACCTCCCTCCTCTCTCCAAACCGACCTATGGGAGCACACTCCCTCTTCTCCCACTGGCCTAGCCACGTCCGTCCCGACCACCTCCTCTCTGTCCCCTTCTCCACCGCCCTCCCCAGCCAATGCCGTGCCCCTCGCCCACTCCCCCAGCTGCCCATGCCCGTGAGCCCTAAAACGGCCACCCCGGTGGGTAGGAGTCCCGAGACCACCACAGGCCCTCTCCCGAGCTCTCTCCTTGCCCACTACACTCCCCTCTGTCCACTCAACCACCCAGTGCATGAGATCGTGCCCTCCTTCCCTCTGCTGCCCTGGAACGCGTGGAGAACGCCGCTCGGGTCCGTAGACTCCGAGCAAGCTCGCCACCTCCACCGTCCCTCTCAGCCCGCCATTCTTGGCCCTCCTTGACCCCCTCTTTTAGATCTATCTGATGGACATCGGACTTTGTTTTCAGGACCACCGGAGACGACGCCGCCATCCCGTGCCCATGTCCGTGTTCACCGGGAACGACCACAATGTCCCCGCCATCTCGGAGCTCTCTGTCAAGATTTTCTGCCTCCCTCACCTTCCCCAACTCCCTGCAGCTCTACTGCACCCTCCCCATCGCCCCCTTCGGCCCCCACGGTGAGAACCTGCTCCTCCTCGTCGAATCCATGGCTGTTTGGGCGTTCTGGACGTCATGGGGAAGAAGAAGAACAGCTACCGTCGATTTTCGGATCAATGGTTGTGATTGATTGTCCCTAGATCTGTTTCTGGCCTTTAGATCTAGATCTAAGGGTGACTTACCCCTTCAGCCTGCTGGATCTCGCCATGGGCCGGCCCAGCATGGTGCTGCCCTGCCTCCCATCGAATCTGGCCCTTTTAGTGTTTTTTTAGTCAAACGGATTTCCTGTTTTGTAAATCCTGTTAGTTATAGCCTAGGTTTTAATCCACCATTTAATCCCTGAGCATGTGTTTGAGTTGATTCAAATTTTGTAGAGTAGCTATGTGTTTACTTAACCATGTGGCACTGGCCGTTTTCAAAAATATGTTTTTGTGAGTGTGCTAGATGTAATCTTGTAAAAAGTTACTTTTTCACTAAATCTTTATTATCTTGAGTTTTATGGATCCAAAATTTGTGAATCCAATTGTTCTGGAATGCTTGTGACTGTAGCTTTCTGTATAAATTAACCTCATGTGTTTGCAATGCATAGATTTGTTTTGGCATGTGTTTGAAATTTGGACCAATAGGGTTTTCTAGCATTTAATTAATTTTCTGTGAATAAGATTTTGGACTAAATCCAATTGCATTAGTTTAAAATACTTACATTGAACCTAAACCTATCTTTTCATAAACTTTTGTTGAACAGAACACACTGGACTTCATAAACTCTAAAAATGGTGTTTTCTGCCTATTAAAAGTGATAAAATAAATATTTGGGCTTTTTATGAAATTGTTGCTATTGTTGTTTGTGAAATGTTTAGGTACTTTAAATCACTACTTAATGTTGTTCTTAATATGTTAGTACTGTTAGTGCTTAAGTAAAAACAAAATGAACTTAGTTGTAAAATGCTATTAGTGCCTAAGGAAATAAAATGAATTAATCATGCTTGCTTGCTTAATTTCTTGATTAATGGAATAAAGTAAACTTCACTAATAAAGTTCTTCTTAGCTACTGGTTGTTTTAAGTTTATTAGTGATGTTGAGTTTTACAATTTAAAGTGATCCAAAAAAAAAAAGGTTGTCTAATTACCACCTTAACCCTATTTGTTTTTAAATAATAAATTGTATTGTAGTTGCCAAACTTGTTTGTGTGATTTAATATGTTTGCCTTGTTAGTTAATCTTGATAGTCTTGAAGTTTGAATACTAGCATGAGTAGTTTGTTAATGTCTCTATCTTAGCCTGGTGAAATAATTTAATAATAGAAAAGAATTAGTAACTTAACTTTTGTCTGAAGTATTTCCTGAAAACTCTGGTAGCAGCTCTTGATGAGTGACCTAATCCCCCTAAGTGGAGTTTTGCTTTAGTGTTTAGTAAAACTACTAATTTAGCTATTAGTGTTGTTGTGTAGACTTTCTTAGGGGTGTTTGTTGTTTGTCTTAGTTATATGGACTTGTTACTTGATGTTGTATAAGTAAGTGAATTGCTTGCTAGCTTGGTGTCTTGTGCAAATGCTTGCTGTTTGATATGTCCCTGTGGTATTGTCTTGTGTTTTGAGTACTGTTCTTTTTCCTGTTCACGACGTTAGATACGATCGGGAAGGAACTGGAAGTGAGGAGTGAACCCGAAGAACCTCAAGATAAAGACCAAGGACATATTGCTGAGCCAGGCAAGCCACCTCACCACTATACTGAAATCCTATTATTTTTACAAGCATGTTTTGTTTTCAAAATAAAATAATGCATGTTTTATTTCTTTTGTGGCATTTTGTCACCCAAAAACTATTTTACAAAATTATTGTTTGGCCAAAGATATCTACTAGTACATAATAGGTGTTATAAAAATAGGACTTCACTTGAGAAGCCTTTTACTGAAGGCGCTATCAAGAAAATTATATTTTCTAGTAGTATATCCTTATATTCTTACCTCAAAATTATAGGATGGGAGCCTGGTTTTTGTTAACAAGTTTTCAAAGGAAAAACCCGAGTTGCTGGGAGCAATCGGCGAGAAAGTGTTTTATAAAACCCGAGTTGCTGGGAGCAATCGGAGATGTTTACGAAAACCCGAGTTGCTAGGAGCAATCGGAGATGATTACGAAAACCCGAGCTGCTGGGAGCAGTCGGAGGTGGAGATGTTTTTGAAAACAAAGTACTGCCCTAGCGGCCGCCCGAACAATTAACCCGTACAACCACATTACCCCAAAATGGGCACGGGCTTAGCGGAAGCTTGTTGGTGTTAGTATTCGAATACTCCTCAATTGGCTACAAGGGGTTAGAGTCCCCGGAACCGAATGCTGGATATGGGCATACAAAGAGTGGACTTCGTGTGCCACCGGGAAGCAACGGTGGGTCTCCTGTCATGGCGGTGTGAGACTAGGGGAAACCGGATCGATACGGCTAGCTCACTCGGTGCCGGGGAGAACAATCCGACTCGAAGAGGATATTCTGATACTAGCGCTGACATAGTGGAAGTTAGGATCGGCCGTCTGATGTGTGCATGCTGTCTCTGTACAGTCCGTGGTTGATCCACGACAGACCATCCGAATCTTGTGGTGAAAGTGTACCACCTCTGCAGAGTGTAAATCTATTCGAATAGCCGAGTCCTCGGTCTTGGACGGTTGGAAAGGCCACCGATCTAGGCGTATGGGCATTTTATGTTTTAAAAAGAAAACTATTTTCGGAAAGGAGAAAGGAGACATCAAGGAGGTGCCTGGGAGGTACGAAATTTAGGAGAAGATGGTTGGTCTCGGGGAGTCAACCAGTCAGAACCCGGAAAGGAAAAAGGGGCATCCCTATCCTAGTGTTTGAAGAAAGTTTTATAAATGTGTTTTCGAACGTTGAAATGGTTTTTGCCATTTCTAAAAGAAGGAGAATTATATCTCCAAATGCCTTTTTCAACAAAGATATAGAGATGTCGTATTCTCTATGTCTAAAAGCATCGTTTTGCGAAAATTAAGCCCTATAGTCAGATATAGCAGCTATCCCAGTTTTCGAAAACGCTTTTATTGCATTACCATGAAAACTTAAGCCTGGTGGTGGTCTTGCGAGTACGTAATTGTACTCATGGCTGTGTCCCTGGATATTCCAATGTCCAGATTACAACGAGGAGATGTACGACGAGGAGGAGAAGTACGCCGACGACTACGCCAACTGAGTGTCACCGGTCAACTGCTCTGTGGGAATGCGTCTGGTTATGACGAGGGCCTACGCTAGCCGCAAGCTTCCGCTATATCGTAGTTAATTCCGTCCTGTGTGACGATGTTCGCAAACTTGGTCGTGTGCCCACCATTTATGTAAGTCTTGTACTAATTGAGATAGATGATGTAACTCTGTATACCATGTTGGTTATGTGATCGCGATGCACTGATCATTGGGATCGTGATCTGTTTACATAACGTGGGCACCTCGGTCTGGTAAATCTGAGGGGTCCCTACAAAAAACTTCAAAACACCGTTTCTCCCATTTCTTTTCTGTGGGGTGATATTAGTAGTGATAAACAAATAGGTTCCTTGCTGCATAAAATCCTTAGGCAAAAATTCATATGAATGTCCAGAGAGTATATAATGTTGTATGCCTACTCATAAACTCAATTGAATCAAAAAGATTCAAGCAAAAAGCTCAATATCAAGACAGAATCAAGACAGAATCTGTCCAGAAAAACAGCAGCAGAAAAACGCATTTTTCTACCCTACTTAAACTCGTCAGAAAAATCTGAAAAACATCACATATACAGAGGATGAAAAGTTGAAGCTACAGTTCAAATTACAGCTCAATCGGAGTTACAGATAAAAAATGAAAAATCAAATCGTGCACAGACTTCGTGCAGGCAGAAAACTCTCCGAAAATGAATAGCAACTTTTCAAACCCAAAATAGGTAAAACTTGGTTCTTTATTAAAAATCCCAGAAACAAAACTAACAAACTACTCTCTTGTTACAGCAAGAGGACTCAAAGAAATTCTCAAACAAAAACAACCGGGTTGCCTCCCGTAAAGCGCTTTGTTTATAGCCATGTAGCTAGGCTTACTTACTTGATAATCAAAGGGGACGTAGCTCATAAGGGAGCTTCAACCTTGGTGTGTCCCTCTTCCTTGGGAAGTGTTCCATGCTATTCTTGTGTGGAAACTGAAACTTCACATTCCCTTCCTTTGAATCAATAATGGCACCTGTAGTACGAAGAAAAGGTCTTCCCAAAATAATAGGACTAGAGGTTTTATTCCTCATGTCCATGATTAGAAAATCAACAGGCACAAAAGTCATGTGTAACTCTACCATAACATCGCTTACTTTTCCTAGAGCATGTCTAATGGAATCATCAGCAAGTGCAAGTTCAATAGAGCATTTCTCAATATTTTTAAGTTCAAGGACTTCATATAGTTCTTTAGATAATATAGAGATACTAGATCCTAGATCTAAAATGGCATGGTGTGTCTCTTTTCCAATGGTTACTAGGACTTTGGGGATCCATATATCCCCAAGCTTAGGTGGTATCATAGCCTCTTGGTTGTACCTAGCAATCTTTTCTTTTAAGACATGATTAGCAATATAGGAACCAAAACCAGTCTGGTTAATATTAACAGAAGGATCACTTGCAAATTTTTGTAAGATAGAAATTAATTCATGCAAGCTATACTTCTCTAAATCAACAAATGGTTCCTTAACTTCACTAAGCATTTTAACTTTCTCAACTTTTTATCTTTCATTACCATAATAGTTTCTTTAGCAGGGAGTACTTCCCCACTTCTAGTCCTTTTCTCAACATGCATAGAATTGACCAGTTCGTTTCTATCTTGCCAAACTTTAAAAAGGGGATAATATTTCCTAAGGAATGCCTTTTCTAGTTCTCTCCAAGTTTTAACTTCAGCAAGGGGTAATGAATATATCCACTCTTTTGCCTCTCCATTTAGCGAAAAAGGGAATAATGTTGGCATCACAATATCAGGTTCTTTAAAGTCTTGCACAATACAAATGCCGGTAAAATTATTAAGATGCTCTAGAACATCTTCCCATACTCTACCGCCAAATTGTTTCCTAGTTATCAAGTTTAACAAACTAGGACTAACTTCATAGCTCTCAGCAGTAATCTCAGGTGTAGTGATAGGCTTAGCAATAAATTGATCATTAGGAGTGTTTGTGTAGTCACACCATTTAGTTCTATCTCCCATTTCAACAAATTTTTATGTGTTTTTAATTTTTTATGCAAAACTGAAAGTAAAATGACACTAATGCAACTCGAAATAACAAATGCAACACAAAATGCAAAACTGAATATAAAATGCAAACCAAAATATAAAGATGATATGCAAGACAAGAACAATACAAAATAAAATGATTGTCGGTAAAGATGGATAAGATGATGCTCACGTAGGTGCAACTTCCCCAAGCTTAGGTTGTTACACAAGTTGGTGATGAAGTTGACTTGATGTGAGTGATCCTTGGATAAACCTTTCAGCTATGGTTCCCCGGCAACGGCGCCAGAAAACGTCTTGATGGCCCTTCACGTAGTTACCCCACAACGGCGCCAGAAAACGGTCGCTAGCCCCTTCGTGTGATTACCTGCGTGAAAAGTAAATGGGTTAGGTTGAGACTCCAAGTGCAGAGTGTATATAGTAGTGGAAGACAGTTTTCTCCATGAGGGGTGACTCGAGGGTTTAATATCGAACTCTCGGGGAACCAGTATTTCAGGTGTTATCTCCTTATCCTTCTCTTGAGAACCTGGAACAAAATAAATTGTTTTGTGCCCACAACCTCACCAAGTGGTTGTCAAGCACAAGGTGTGAGAATGATAATAAAATAAATATGCAAACAGTAGTAAATATGCAATGATGGTAAAATAAATATGCAAGGATGATGGTAGTAATGATAAATGATATTTTTGGGTTTTTTATGATGAATGCAAGATGTAAAAGTGTTTTTGTATTTTTGGATTTAATAATGGCAGCAAACAAAAGTGATGATAAAAGTGTTGGAAAGGTGTTTCTTATGATTAAAAATGGACCGGGGTTCATGGTTTCACAAATGCACTCTCTCTTGATAACGTGGTAGACAATGGAACACTAAAATTAACATGTAAGATGGCAAGACATGGTTTGACAAGTTATTAATAATATGGGCATCACGTCCTAACATAGAGATCTCAAGTATAAGTTGTTCTCTCTCTTATGCTCCACCAAGATGCGAACTAAATCATAACACCTTAGTAATTAAGATAAATCAGAGCATAGCAATAAGTTCAATGACATGAAGTTAAAATAAGAACATGCTAGATCTAGTCATGGAGATAGTGGCCAAGGTCACATCCACTCTCCTGTAGCATGGTATTTTTGTTTATCCCTAGTGAGGCAACAAAGTAAGGTAGAAAACCCAAGTGGATCGCAGAACTTTCTCTCACGTTCACTGCACTAGCCACCCCCCGTTACTCCAACTAATGCACACGTTCCCCCTCACATGCTCTCATAAACATGCTTGATCATGACAAGTAAATAAGAACGGGGTACATAATATGCATCTACTTTCATAACTGAAACAAAACCATTGCAATCTCAAACATGTATTAACTCATAATAAAGATCCACCACAAAGGAATTACATAGATGACCGTAATCATGTTCAGCAGCTCATACGGTACTAATTAGTGAAGCTCATAGAGAGGAGAGATACATAAGTTACTTCCACAAACCCATAGTCCAGGGGTGGACTACTCCCTCTTCATCATGGTGACGGTGGAGATGTTGTTGGAGGGGAAGGAGACCACACCGGCAGCGCCCCTCCGGAGTTTCCCCCCTCCAATCTTCAGCTCCAGGTCTCTGTTTCGTGGTTTCTCTGTTTCGGCGGCGCTCTCTTTCGCGAAAGCCCTGGGGGTCTATATATAGTCATTTTTAGGTCAAGACGAAGCTTCGGGAAGAAAGATCGACGGCAGCGGAGGCCCGAGGGCCAGGATGGGGGACCCCATGCGGTCAGGGAATCTGGCCGCGTGGGCCCACCCCTTTCTGCCTTCTGGTCTCCGTTTCTTCGATTCCTTTGCGCCTACATTTCGTTCCTTCCAAAAAAGTGATCCCCGTAAAGTTTCAGGTCATTTGAACGTCGTTTGGGTCCTTGAAACATCAAAATATAGAAAAAGGGGTTTTCTAACAGCGCAGGGTTAATTCCAGAAAAATGGGGAAGTTGTTAATTATCCCCAAAACTTAATATAAATCATGAATATAACCCTTATATGATGCAAATAACATGGAATAACATGTAATAAAATGTAAAGTTCATGTATGCATTTTACATGCATCAACAATCACCAAAAATCATGCATTTTTTAGCTCTCTGCCTATTTCCAGTCATTTAAACCGCTTCCTGTCGATTCAGCTGGAAACAGATAGATTTTGAACTGCAGCTACCACATAGGTTGCCTGTTATTTTTCTGAAATTTCATTTTTAGCTTCACAAGTATCAATTTCATCAGAGATACACCAAAATCTCCGCATGATTCAACTACTAGACACGAACGGTCACGGCGGCGACTTCGACTAGATTTTCAAATGAGCATACGGAATTCAAAAAAATAAAAAAAAATGGAAAACCTTCGCGTGGCGTCATGATATGTGACCTAGTTACCAGAAAAAAATATAGACTTGCAATGCGGAAGTTTTATTGGAAAAGTGTTCTCAGAAATTTGCTATCACGAACGAACATTTATAACTTCCGAGACAAACAAGCATTGTTTTGACCACATTCATAACCTAGTTTCTATAAATGTGCCCAAATTTGGCACATGTGTGCATTGTGGGATGGCAAACAATGTTGCCGAACAAAGATTCTGACATGTTTCACAAAAAAATCCACTTTTCATTTTTCAAGTGCTAAAAATAGCGTTTTTTGTGAAGCGTCTACCGAAAAAATCATCCAAAATGGCACCGCTGCATTTTTCACATAGTAGACATAATTTTATGAAAAATAATCAAAATTCATGCATTTCCGAGCTCTCTGCCTATTTTCGGCCATTTAAACTGCTTCCTGCCGATTCAGCTGGAAACAGCTAGATTTTGAACTGCACATACCACATAGCTTGCCCGTTATTTTCCGAAATTTCATTTTTAGGTTCACAAGTATCCATTTCATCAGAGATACACCAAAATCTCCGCATGATTCAACTACTAGACACGAACGGTCACGGCGCCGACTTCGACTAGATTTTGAAATGAGCATACGAACTTCAAAATAAATCAAAAAAATGGAAAACCTTCACATGGCGTCATGATATGTGACCTAGTTACCAGAAAAATTTAGACCTGCAATGCGGAAGTTTTATTGAAAAAGTGTTCTCAGAAACTCGCTATCACGAACGAACATTCATAACTTTCGAGACAAACAAGCAATGTTTTGTCCACATTCATAACATAGTTTTTCCAAATGTGCCCAAATTTGGTACATGTGTGCATTGTGGGATGGCAAACAATGTTGCCGAACAGAGATTCCGACATGTTTCACAAACAAAAAAACACTTTTCATTTTTCAAGTGCTAAAAATAGCGTTTTTTGTGAAGCGTCTACCGAGAAAATTATCCAAAATGGCACCGCTGCATTTTTAACATAGTAGACATAATTTTATGATCAATAACAAAAATTCATGCATTTCCGAGCTCTCTGTCTATTTCCGGCCATTTAAACCGCTTCCTGTCGATTCAGGTGGAAACAGCTAGATTTTGAACTGCAGCTACCACATAGCTTGCCCGTTTTTTTTTCCGAAATTTTATTTTTAGGTTCACAAGTATCCATTTCATTAGATACACCAAAATCTCCGCATGATTCAACTACAAGACACGAACGGTCACGGCGTCGATTTCGACTAGATTTTCAAATGAGCATACGAAATTCAAAAAAATCAAAAAATGGAAAACCTTCGCGTGACGTCAAGATATGTGACCAAGTTACCAGAAAAAAAAATAGACCTGCAATGCAGAAGTTTTATTTAAAAATTGTCCTCAGAAACTCGCTATCACGAACGAACATTCATAACTTTCGAGACAAACAAGCAATGTTTTGTCCACATCCATAACATAGTTTGTCCAAATGTGCACAAATTTGGCTCATGTGTGCATTGTGGGATGGCAAACAATGTTGCCGAACAGAGATTCCGACATGTTTCACACAAAAAGTACTTTTCATTTCGACCTTATTTTGAAACATACATAAAATATCAAAAAAGAAATCAAAAAGGAAAAATTTATTTTTCATTTTCTAAGTGATAAACCATATAGAATAATTTGTGCAGTACTTCATGATTTTATAATTATTACGATTTTTTTTTGTTTAATTGGTTTTCAAATTTGTCTATAATGAGAAACTTTTTTAAAAGAAATATAATGAAAAACCAGTTATTTTTCCTATTTTCGTTATGGGCCGAATACATGTAGGTGTAGAGTATGAGGGCATCCTGCCTTTATTCCCTCATGGGCCAAGGCCCACTAAGCACACGAAAAAAAAGTAGGTGGCCTTATCCCACCAACGCCCAAGCCCAGTCCGCATTATACATTATAAAGGGCCGAGGCGCGTTTCCATCAGCAACATCACTCTGTCCTGGTGGTTAGGGTCTCCTGAGTTGGTCGAGAGGTCTAGGGTTTGACTCCCACGGTTACCCTTTTTGCCGATGATTTATTCACGAATTTAAATTGTCATGTGCGTGTTGACAGATGTGTTGTTAGTATGGCCTACACGTCAGGTTGGTGGTCGGGACCCACTATCAGATCGGTGGGACCCACCTGTCAAGTAGGGTGGCTGCGGGTCCCACATGTCAGGTATCGCACATGTCAGAGCTGGATTGGGGCGGGTCCCACATGTCAGGGGTACAGGTCCCACATGTCAGGTAGCATGGGTGCGGGACCCACATGTCAGGGGTGGGGGCGGGTCCCATATGCCAGGTCGGGGTGGGGGCGGGTCCCACATGTCATCCCTCGGGTCCCACCTGTCAGGCTTGGTGGGGTGTGAGCGGGACCCTTATGTCAGGCTGGGTGGGGTGTGTGTGGAACCCACCTGTCATGGCGGCCCAGCGGGTGGGTCCCCATGTCAGGGCATGGGTCCCACCGGTCAGGCCTAGTCAACAAGTCAATGTTTTTGCTTCTCCTGAACATTGGGTCCCACCGTTCAGTTCGGTCAACAAGTCAATACTTGCTCCTCTTGCCAATGGGTCCCAAATGTCAGTGAGATTAAAATTATGACTGAGTAGAGTAGTGATACGTAAGCGAAAATGACACCTAAGCAGTTACATGTAGGCGAGACTGCTGAGTTGGCTGTCAACTAATGCGAATGACCATTTAAATTGGTCGTAATCGGCTAGAAAAAATATATTAAATTAGTGTTATTTGCATTATGACCAATTCATGTAAGAAGATTATGACATTTCTGACAGATTTGGTCGTTATATTTTCGTGTTTAGACCCTCCAAAACAGCGAGTGACCAAATGGTACAAAATGGTCATAGATCTATGACCAATATTTTTCAGGGTCACTGTCAAAAGGTCATAAGTTAGCATATTTCTTGTAGTGGATTTTTCCTATGCCACCCATGCCCCACACAGCAATGATCTGCAATTGAGAACATTCTTCCAAATTCAGTGACATATTCAAGGTATCTCTATTTTTGTCTAATCCTACAAGCTCATCATCAGAGATTGAGAAATCGTGTCCAGGAAGATATAGTTGTTGTTGGCTGTCATAACGTGCTGCGGGAACATCACTCACACGGTCACACCAGCTATTGATTCAGTCCAGACTTTGTTTGCTTTAAGCTGTGTAAGCTGTACATTTATTCTATTAAGTGCAGTAGAAATTTCATCTACTGTAAATAGAGACTGAGGTTTCTTCATGATTTTTTTCATATAACCCCACCATGATTCTTCCTTATGGTGTTCACCCACAACATAAATAAACAGATGCACAATGTCTTACACACTAGTAGGAAAAGGCTTATAACCACCAGCGTACCGCTGGCGGACAACGTCTTCGTCCGCCAGCGCTACGACCGCTGGCGGGCGGTTTTGCCTGTCCGACACTGGTTCTGGACGTACCGCTGGCGGACAACAGCACATCTCGCCAGCGTTAGGAACAGGAATCTGGGATGAGGCGGGGCAAACTACCGCTGGCGGGCACAATACGCGCCCGCCAGAGGTATTAAACGTACCGCTGGCGGACGATGGACAGGGCCCGCTAGTGGTAGTTGCCGCGGCTGAGCTCAGATGGGAAAAAAATGGGGACAGTACCGCTGGCGGGCTGACGAAATAGTACGCCAGCGCTCCGTTCAGTACCGCTGGCGGGCACGCTGAAGCGTCCGCCAGCGGTAACCTGGGAAGTAACATATACGTGCGGCCGCACCTACCACCCTTGCTCACTTATTGCACTTCACTCTTCTCTCTCTTAGCTCGAGTTTCCCCCATTTGTGGCTCATTTCCTCCATCAAATTAATCACTTTTAGCCAACAAAAAGTGATTTAGTTGATAGATCCCACTAGATCTCTCCCACACATCCAACTTTGACCAAAAGAAATCCACTCAAGTCACTCAGATCTCAAGATCAAGATTTCATCTTCGGCCGACTTCCGCGGTTATTTTGACGTGTGTTTTAACATTCTTAAGGTGATCTTTTACGATATAAGTTAAAACACATTCTTAAAATTAATTTGGTCGGATAAATGCGCCCGCCGTAACCATGCGAAATGCTGGATTAAAAATGGCTTGGAATGTGTGAAATTGAGTTGTGATGAATAAATTTGTGTTGTGATGTGTGAAAATTAATGAGGGTGCCAATACCATGCCGGAATGTTGATTCATTTTCCGTTTCGGCAACTTTTGGCACTCTCCTTGGGTCCTATTTGTAGGAAGGTCATGGCGAATTTTTTCGTGAAATAAACCCGATAAAATATTAAATGGTGCTTAATTATTGTCTTGATTATACAACGTGCAGGTGATAATGGTTATTATGAGTGAACATGTCGTGAATACATACTTGAGACACGCGACGGAAAACATGCTGCAGAATAAGCGCAAAGATATACAGTGTCCGTGTCGCGCATGCAAACTCGAGGTCGGCATCAGTCCATTTACCGGAACTTTGCTGGAACACCTGCTCTTCCGTGGTTTCATGGATGGCCACACTCGTTGGTTAACAGATGATGAACATGATGGAAATGATGGTGCGCCGGAAGGAAATAATCAGGATCAAGGGCAGCAAGACAATAACAACGAGGGGCCAGAACACGAAGAGCCTGATCCGGATCCCGTGCAACATGATGAAGTAGAAGAAGAAACACGGACACCGCTAACTTCAGTCGTGCGGGACCCTCATCTAACAGAATTGTTTCTTCAGAAGACGGCTAACAGGGAATCTAAGCTGGCGCAATTGGAGAAAGATTCAAATACTCCGTTGTATCCAGGCTGCGACCCAGAAGCTTCCCGCTTGAAAGTATCGCTTGATTTTCTGCAGATGAAGACAAGACACAAATTGAGCGATATAAGCGTCGACGCTAACCTGGAATATTTGCACGGTATCCTTCCGAAGGGCAACACGTGTCCTAAAAGTTGTGACGAAGCCAAGAAAGTCGTGTGCCCCTTTGATTTACCGCACGAGAGGTACCATGTGTGCATCTTCGATTGCTACATATTTCGGAAAGAGGACGAGGGAATGACCAAATGTCCAGTGTGCAATGCCAATCGATACAAGACCGGGAAGAAAGCCCCTCGCAAAGTTGTGTGGTACTTTCCGCTCATTCCTCGTCTGCAGCGATATTTCGCAGACCGTAAGGAAGCAAAGCTTATGCGCTGGCACGCGGAAAGAAAGGCGGCAGTGGTGCAAGATTCAGACCGGAGTGAAAAGATAATTCTGACACACCCTTCGGATGCAAGCCAGTGGAAAGCATTAGACTCTTTCGATGCAGACTTTGGAGACGAGCCAAGGAATATCAGATTGGGTTGCAGCACCGACGGTCTCAATCCGTTTGGCAACCAGAGCAGTTCACACAGCACGTGGCCCGTGTTTGTATGGATATACAACCTACCTCCCTGGTTGTGTATGAAAAGGAAGTACATACACATGAGCATGCTAATTCAAGGGCCGAAACAACCTGGCAGCGACATCAATCTGTATCTGAAGCTACTGAAAGATGAGCTAGACACGTTATGGTCGTCCCAAGGGGTTCCCACTTGGGACGCCGTCGCAGAAGATTATTTCCCTATGAGAGCTGCCTTGTTGTGTACAGTGCACGATTTGCCCGGCTACGCATATGTTGCCGGCCAGGTGTGCCACGGATATTTCGGATGTGTCAGGTGCCTGGATGATCCGACATACCTCCAGCTGAAGAAAGACGGTTCTTCGAAAACCGTCTACATAGGCCATCGAAGGTGGCTAGACGATGAAGACCCATGGAGATGGCGTGGAGACCTTTTCAACGGTAAAGATGAGCTCCGAGAACCTCCACTTAAGAAGAGCGGCGATGACATTTACGAGTTGCTGAATGAATGGCAAGAGTGCCCTGAGCCGGGAAAGAAGCGAAAGGCGCCAAAACCGCTCTGTGGTGTTTGGAAGACGAGGTCTGTGTTTTGGGACTTGCCATACTGGCCCATCTACACTACGCCAAATTGCCTTGATCTAATGCATGTGACGAAGAATGTGTTCGAGAGTATGTTTGGCACTGTACTCCACATGGCGGACAGGACCAAAGATGGGCCAAAAGCAAGATTGGACCTTAAACATATGGACATCAGGAAAGAGCTTCATGCGCAGCGCAAAAATGTGGTAGACGACCAGTTGGATGAGGAGATGGACGGTCACAATGCCAAAAGGGTTAAGAAGAATGACTATTACTGTCCCCCCTCTGCTTCACTCTTAGTCCAAAGGAGGTCGAACAATTGATGAAGTGCCTTCTAGGAGTCAAAGTGCCTTTGGGTTACTCGGGGCTGATAAGCAGATTCTTAGACTGGCAGAAAAAGAATTTCAGCGGTATGAAGTCTCATGATTGTCACGTGATGATGACACAGATATTCCCAGTTGCGATCCGAGGGATAATGGACAAGCACGTCCGTGAGACCCTTTTTGGACTCTGTAACTTCTTTGACGTGATCTCTCGAAAGTCAATCACCGCAAAGAGACTCTCAACGCTGCAGGAAGAGATTGTTGTGATACTATGCGAGCTTGAGATGTACTTCCCGCCCGCATTCTTTGATATTTGCGTGCATTTGTTGGTCCACATCGTGGATGATATCATTCATCTCGGACCGTTGTTTCTCCACAACATGATGGCGTTCGAAAGGATGAATGGGGTCATAAAAGGATTTGTTCGTAACAGGGCCCGTCCGGATGGAAGCATCGTTCAAGGCTTTCTCACTGAAGAGTGCATCTCTTTCTGCACGAATCATCTGGAGATAATTGATAACCCTGTTGGTTTGCCCCCAAACAAGCACTTTGGCAAGTTAGGTGGGTCAGGTCACAAAAATGGCGCGGGGACTTACATGTGGGCTTCAGTAAGAGAATGGCCGACTTTAAGAGGGCAAACTTAGTAGCTCTCCAACACCTTCAAATGGTCGATACTTGGGTGCAAAAGCACAAACTGGAGATTAAGCAGAAGTACATTAGCCAGGGCAGGCAAAGGACCGAAGGAGAAATAATCAGAGAGCACAACTCCTCTTTCTTGAGTTGGTTCAAAGATGAGCTTGTCGCTCCGCCAACGGATGATGCAGAAGGTAGATGGTTATACGACTTGTCACGTGGCCCCGCCCCCAACCTCGCGACATTTCAAGCATATGATATCAACGGGTTCACTTTCTACACAGAGGCAAAGGACAAAACTTCTGACTATCAAAATTCAGGGGTAACAATGCTATCTTACGTCGGTGACAAAAAGTTCAGATACTACGGAAGGATAGAGGACATCTGGGAGCTTAACTACTCTGGAGAGAAGGTGCCGATGTTCCGTGTGAGATGGGCTAGGTTATCCACCGTGAAAAAGGAAGACCAATACTTCACCACCATGGTTTTACCGGAAGCCGGCACTTCATCAAGCAGCACGAACGTCACCGCACAAAATGAGCCATGGGTATTGGCTAAGCACGTGTCTCAGTGCTTCTTCATAACCGACCCGTCAAAGCCTAGCCGTGTAGTCGTGAGGAGAGGCAAAAGAAACATCATTGGAATGGATGGAATCGCGAACGAGGACGACTTCGACCAGTACGGTGACCCTAATATTGAATATGAAGATGATGATAACACACCATACACATCAAGAAGAAGCAGAACCACGCTACCCACGAGAGGAGGTCTTCCATTCTTAAGAAGAGGTCATAATGTGGGGCTGAATTATGTAGCTAAGACCACCAAGAAAGGCAAGAAGAAGGCCAAACGCTAAGAGAAAAGCGCGAGACACATGCATGTGTGTTATTGTAAAAAGTTGTAATTTAATTAAGATGTTTTGAACAATGTGATGTGTATGAATATTTATTTATATACACACAACTATTTATTTATATACGCACAACTATACTAGAAAATACTAAATAATAACAAAAAACAGAATAAAAAACAAAACAGAAAATTTTAAAACATACCGCTGGCGGATAAATCTTTCCGTCCGCCAGCGGTAACCATATACCGCTGGCGGACACCTGGCCCGTCCGCCAGCGGTAAGTGTGGCCGGCCCACTTACCGGCCGGTCGGGCCGCTCTCTTTCCATCTTCCCATTCTTCCCCCACCCGCGCCCGGCCTCCTCTCTAACCCTAACCCCGCGCCGCCGCCGCGCCGCCCCGGCCTCCGAACCGCCCCGCCGCCCACATTCGCCGCCGCCGTCGCCGTCGACCGCCGCCCACCCCCCACCGCCCCGATTCGTGCCCCGCGCCGCCCCGACTCGCCTCCCCGCGCCGCCCCGACTTAGCCGCCCGCGCCGGCCTCCGAACCGCGCCGCCGCCCACATTCGCCGCCGCCGTCGCCGTCGACCGCCGCCCCACCCCCCACCGCCCCGATTCGCCGCCCCGCGCCGCCCCGACTCGCCTCCCCGCGCCGCCCCGACTTAGCCGCCCCACCCGCGCCGCCCCACCCCGCGCCGCCCCGATTCGCCGCGCCTACTCGCCGCCGCCCCGACCGCCGCCGTCGCCGGCCTACTCCTCCACGCCGCCGCGCCCCTCCCGGTGAGCTCACCCGCTGCCTCCTTCCTCCCCTCCCACCCGTTAACCGCCGTGCACGGAAGGTGTTTGTTGAAATGCCATTACTATTTTTTACCCCTTATTTGTGGTTAGTGGTGACAATATGAAGTATGCATGTGAATATGGTTGCGGATGTGATTCGGTGGTGGTTGTGATGTGATTCGGAAATGCCGATTTTGGTGGTTGTGATGAATATAAAATGTTTGCAGGTACCCTTGAGTCCCTTGAGATTGCCGGAACGTTGATTAGCTTCCGTTTCGGCAAATTCGGGTACTCCATATCTCGTAATTGTAGCAAAGGTCATGCCAAAAAAATCGTGAATTTTTTCGTTATACTAATGTTCGACTTTTCTCGTTAGTGTGAACATGGCGGACAACGACGAGGCCGGCGGTTCTCATATACAAGACGAGGATCCGATGCAGGCGTTCATAGAGAACGAACTCAGAAATACCTTCAAATCCATGTTTCCTACTGTCCGTGAGTTTGTTGGGACTTGGATGAAGGGAGGCCAAGTAGGACCTCCCCCCATGATCGGCTACGGGTGCGGCAACTCTATCACCAATTTGGTTCCTATCTTGCCAAATCATGGGACGCCAGAAGATGCGCCGGTGAACAAGCCTAAGAAGGCACGTAAAAGATACAAGAAAACAAAATTGGACGACTCCACCGTCCCACCAGAGCAGGGGACTGAATCCTGGTTTGTGGACAGGATACCCATCAAGGACTGGCATAAGATGCATCACTTGGGTAGATCGATCCTGCCGGTGGATCGTGTCAAACAGTTGAGAGGACATTTGTTGGACCTACATGAGGTTGTTCTTGTTGTGGAGAGGAAACTTCTCGACCAAGAAGCTCCAACATATCCCCTTTTCATTGCAAATGTACCAGAACGGTTGGGCTTTGTCAGGGAAAATGGCGCAGACCTGCTCTTCGTGAGATTTGATGATATCTTCGCAGTGTACCATAGTCTTCCGCTCCACCCATCCATAGTCCGTCTTGTTGCGCTCCAAATGGCGCACCAAATCAAAATGGAGAATACCCCCGGCATAGTGATGGTTGACCCCTACTACATGCAAGAAATGTTCGTGAACAACCCTGAGGGTAGGAAATCCGCGACCGGTTATCTCCAAAAGCTCTTCCTCGACAATGCGTCGAGCCCGCCGTGCTCATTTCTCTTGCCTTATTTTCCCGAGTAAGTCATGCCTACCTGTCATAACATGCTTCCACAGATTTCCATCGTTGAATTTGCGTCTACAATGGTGATGTTTTGCGCAGAAACAAACACGGCACCCTCATCCACTTGGACATGGAACGCTTAGCTGCCTTGTATCTCGATAGCGGGGATCGCTATGAAGACAGGGCGGAGTCTAAGCGGGACTACACCGACATCAAGATTGTTCTGAATAATGCTCTTCACGGCTACGCCATGAAGGGTGGCCCGATTTTAAAAACAAGAAAGTCAGAGGATGGAAGGTTTAGGTTCGCGCACCGAACGTATTTCCCCTGCATGAAGCAGGATTCAAGTAGTTGGATGGAGTCATGGTACCTCCTCTATCAAATGAGGTGATTTTTAAAGTTTCAACGACGAGGCCAATTTATTTCTCGTGATTTCAACGCATGGGTTGCAAGACTAAAGGACTCCGCTGATTATGTTATCAGAGCCGAGTTCCGATACATTCATAACATGATCGCGCGAATCATCATGTGTGATGTCCTACATCAAGATGGACAATTCTACTACGGCTTACAACCACCAGCTAATGCCGATATAGAAAGGCGCTTAAGCTATTCGGGTGATGACAGGCCATTCAACCCGTTAAATGGTTGTGAACCATTCCCGTAGATACCAGAGAGAAGGTGATCGAGGAACAAATCTTTATTCTGTCTTATGTACACAACTCGTTAGATGCATGCATGCTTAGTTAATTTTTTGTTTGTTTTAATCTTTCTTCTCTCTTATGTACACAAATCTTTTTTCTTACAACTCTTATTTGACTTGTAATTTTATATGCGTCTTGTGTACAGAGAAATGGGGAAGTGGTATGTGGTGTACAAAGGTCGTGTTCCAGGAGTATATGAAAAGTGGGAAGACTGTAAAAAGCAAGTGAACGAGTTCAAAGACAACAACCATAAGAGCTACAAGACTAAAGCGGAGGCGGAAGCTAGGTATGCCAACCATCTACTTGAGGAAGAAAAGACGAACCGGATGATGACGTCCAACATCATCGTGAACAACCACAACATTTACGAAAGTAAAGCGGAGACAGAAGCTAGATATTTGCATCACCTGCTTGCGGAAGAGAGGAAGAACCGGATGAAGTCCAACTTCATCGTGATCCCCTTCTTACTGATCATTATTGTCATTCTCTTGTATAAGATTGTGTTTTAGATGACAGTAGTAATCCATTTGGAAAACTTCCGTGTATGAATTAATCTATCGACATGTATTCGTGTATGACAACTTTTAACGCGTTTGTATGTGGAAATTTCTATGTTATTATCATTTTCGTCGCCTGTACCTCAATATCCTGTATTTATATTTGATATGCTGCTGGAATACGTTATTTAAAAAAAACACAAAAATACCACAAAAATGTACCGCTGGCGGACACAGAGGCGTACCGCTGGCGGACAGCTCTCTCAGAACTCCAACCAGCGAGGCGTACCGCTGGCGGCCGAAGTATCTTATCGCTGGCGGCCGCTGCTGCACGCCAGCGCTGCCTATCCTCGCGCTGGCGGGCGGAAATTGTGCCCGCCAGCGGTAACGATCGGACGGCCGCCCGCCAGCGGTAAATCGTTACCACTGGCGTAATCACCGCTGGCGGGCTCCCGCCCGGCAGCGGTAGACCATTTCCGTCCGCCAGCAGTAGGCCTTTTCCTACTAGTGACATATCATAGGCTATCTTTCGGGCTTGCCCTAGCCAAGTTTCTGTGACTAGATCTGTCCAACCCTTCGTTCTAATACCCTTGATAAATGCTTGTATAAGTTCAAGGTCACACTAGTAGGAAAAGGGTTATAGGTAGGTTGACATTCTGTGGCGCACCCTTAATTTGTGCGCCACAGAAATATTTCTGTGGCGCATGGAAGGTGGTGCGCCACTAAATATTTGGACTTTCTGTGGCGCATATGGAGACAATGCGCCACAGAAAGTAGGTTTTATGTGGCGCATGGATACCCATGCGCCACAGAAAGTCAGACTTCTGTGGCGCATGTGTACCCATGCGCCACAGATATCCTGTGGATCCCACGTGCAATCATTGGAGCTAGGTCCATCTGAACAATTTCTGTGGCGCAGCGTGTCTGGTGCGCCACAGAAAACAAACATTCTGTGGCGCACCCGTAGCCATGCGCCACAGAATGTTATCTTTCTGTGGCGCACCAGAAACCATGCGCCACAGAAAGTGAACATTCTGTGGCGCACAGTGGGTGGTGCGCCACAGAATATCGCCAGATCCACAAAAAGGTGGCAACACCCACTTTCCCCATGTGACCTTCTTCATTCTCCCCCATGCATCTAGCTCGAGCTCCTCCTCTCTCCCATGGCATTTTGACCATCCTATTATCCATTATTTGTTGTTAAACCTAATTTGTTTGACATATAATTGGTGAGGGCTTGGGGAGAGCCTCCATATATATTCTCCTCCTCTCTTTTTGTCCACTATTTTCTCTCCATCACCACACACTCTCTCTCATCGATCACGGTCACGTCTCGGCAACGGATCTAGATCTACTAGGTGAGTATTGTTGGATGAATATGTGTGTACATGAAGCTTGTGTGTGTTGTGCATGTTGTTGCCTTTTGTTGTTGTGTTGCGCCGACGTGGTGCATGGATGTTTGCCGAAATGTTGATTCATTTCCATTTCGGTAAATTTTTGCACCACATATGTCCTACTTCTAGGGGAAGTCATGCCGAATTTTTTCGTCGAACATTTCCGACTTAATAACACATACTCTATATGTATACCGCGTAGGCGACCATGGTCATGAAGATGAGCTCCAGTCGAATCAACAACTACAAGGAAGAAGCGAAGGCGGAAATGATTCGGTGCAACAAGCGCCACATACGATGTCCGTGTAGAAGTTGCAAATTTGTGAGATGGATCGACCCTGATTCCGGACACTTGGAGGAACACCTGCTCAGGCGCGGTTTCATGGAAGGCTTCAATGAAGCGCCGACAGCAAATGTTGCGCCGACAACAAATGTTGCGCCTGAAGACGAGGGCGGGCAAGATGATCGTGACGAAGGAGATGCCGACGGACATGGTCATGATGAAGGAGTAGATGGTGGTGGAGAAGACGCGAACACGCCGCAGAGCTCGCTAATGTCGGCCTTGATGGAGTCTCATGTTCAAGAACTGCTCCTCAAGGAGGCGAGGACCGTTAGAGAGAAAGCCAAGCTGGCGCAAATGGAGATAGACGGGAAGACTCCGTTGTATCCAGGGTGCCGGCCACAGGATACGCGCTTGCAAGTAACGCTTGATGCTCTGGAGATGAAGTCGGGAAACAAATGGACCGACGTGAGCTTCAACAAGAACATGAAATTCTTCCACGAGCGTCTTCCCGAGGGGAACACATTGCCAACTAGTATCGAGGAGGCCAAGAAAGTCGTGTGCCCTCTTGACCTACCGCACGTTAAATACCACGCCTGCATCAATGATTGCGCAATTTATCGGGGCGAGTACGAGGACAGAACCACATGTCCGGTGTGCGGCCAAGGACGATACAAGAGCCGTGGGAAGAAAGGTCCTCACAAAGTGGTATGGTACTTTCCTATCACTCCCCGTCTGCAGCGGTACTTCGTGGACCCTAAGGAAGCAAAGCTCATGCAATGGCACGCGGAAAGGGAGAAGCCTGAAGAAGATCCGGAGAAGGGCAGGATCCTTACACACCCTTCAGACGCTGGCCAGTGGCAAGAGTTGGACGCCGTCGGAAATTTCGGAGGCGACGCAAGGAACGTCAGGCTCGGTATGAGCACCGATGGACTCAATCCGTTCGGCAACCAGAGTAGCACGCATAGCACATGGCCCGTGTTTGTATGGCCTTACAACCTTCCCCCGTGGTTGTGCACGAAGCAAAGGTATATTCACATGAGTCTTCTCATTCAGGGGCCGAAACAAGCAGGTGTCCACATACATACGTATCTCGCGCTGTTGGAAGAGGAGTTAGCCACGTTGTGGGCGACCCCAGCCCGTACGTGGGATGCCTACACTGGAGATTATTTCCCAATGAGAGCCGCGCTGCTCACGACGGTGCAGGACTATCCTGGTTGCTCATATGTATCGGCCCAGGTAGGCCACGGATTCTGCGCATGTGTCAGGTGCATGGATAAGACCCCGCATCTCCAGCTACCAAGGAATCCCGGGTCTTCGAAAACCGTGTACCCAGGGGCTCGAAGGTGGCTTCGCATGGATCACCCGTGGAGGAAACGCGGTGACCTGTTTAATGGTAAGGACGAGCCCGAAGGACCCCCGATCCCGAGGAGCGGCACAGAAATCGACGAGCTGTTGAATAATTGGGAGGAGTGCCCTGCGCCGGGAAAGAAACGACCGAAGGTAGATCCGCTGCTGGGTGTATGGAAAGCGAGGGCTGTTTTCCACAACTTGCCCTACTGGAAGTTCCTCAAGACGCCACATAGCCTCGATATGATGCACATTACGAAGAATGTCACCGAGAGTCTGCTTGGCACTCTTTCCAACATGCCGGAAAAGACCAAGGATGGGACGAAAGCAAGATACGATCTGAAATGGCTTGGTGTCAGGAAAGATCTTCAGGCCCCCGATAGCGATGACGATGATGATGATGATCAGACGAAGGGACTCAAGGTCGCGGCAAAAGGGTAAAGAAGAACACTGTGGTGCTTCCCGCTACGTGCTTCACTATGAGTCCGGAGGAGCTCGAGCAATTCTACAGGTGTCTTCTAGGAGTCAAATTTCCGAATGGTTACGCGGGACAGATAAGCAGATATCTGGACGGAAAGAAGAAGAGGTTTAGCGGGATGAAGTCTCACGACTGTCACGTGTTGTTGACGCAGATACTTCCCGTTGCGATTCGAGGGATAATGGACGAGCACGTCCGTGATACGCTGCTTGCCCTTTGCAACTTTGTCGACGTCATCAACAGGAAGTCGATCGGGGTGAAGCAGCTCGACAGGCTACAAGAAGAGATCGAGCTGGTACTATGCGAGCTCGAGATTTACTTCCCGCCAGCATTCTTTGATATATGCGTGCATCTCCTTCTCCATGTCGTTGATGACATCAGGCAGCTAGGGCCAACGTTCATGCACTACATGATGCCGTTCGAAAGGATGAACGGTGTCATGAAAGGATACGTTCGCAACAGGGCCCGTCCAGACGCAAGCATGACCAAGGGCTTTCTAACCTACGAGTGCATCTCCTTCTGCCAGAATTATCTAAGCAACGAGAACCAGGATGCAGGTCTGCCCACGAGGAAACACTTCGACAGGCTCAATGGATATGGTCACCGAGAGGGCGCCAGCTCAATCTTTGTCAGCATGCAGGGTCGAAAGGACGACTTCGAAAGGGCTCACCGGGTCGCGCTACAACACTTACAGCTGATCGAAACTTGGGTGGAACAGCACAAATGCTTACTCGAGCAACATTACATCAAACTGGGCCGGCCGAGGAAGAAGGGAGACGTAACCAGAGAGCACAACGCCAGCTTCACGCGTTGGTTCAAGCAAAATCAAATGGAGCTAGCAAAGAGGAAACCGCCATCTACGGAAGATGAACAACTCATATTCTCCTTATCACGGGGTCCCTCGCATAACGTAAAGACCTATCAGGCGTACGACATCGATGGCTACAGATTCTACACCGAGGAAAAGGACAAGATGTCGGAATATCAAAACTCAGGAGTAACTATGCTATCATACGGCGATGAGGAGGCTACTGTCAAGAAAAGATACTTCGGAAGGATTGAGGACATATGGGAGCTCAACTACTGTGGAGAGGTGGTGCCAATGTTCCGTGTAAGATGGGCCAAGGACGTCGTCAAAGAAGGCCGGTATTTCACCACCATGGTAATACCCGATGCCAAATCGAAGAACGCCTCCGCGAAAAATGAGCCATGGGTACTCGCTAGCCAAGTTGAGCAATGCTTCTTCATTACCGACCCGTCAAAGCCTAGCCGTGTTGTCGTGAGGAGGGGCAAGAGGAGCATCATCGGAATGGAAGGAGGCGCCACCGAGCAAGAATTGGACAACGAGCCAAAGATCGAGGAGGAATTCGACAAGTTCTTCGACATGCCTACTACAAGTACACAAAGAAGGAAGACCTCCCTACCTACCAAAGGTTGTCCGTTCACGCGAAGAAATCTCAAGGTGACCGGCCTAAAGTTTTCAACCGTGAAGAAGGGAAAGAAGAGAAGCTAACTCGTGGAACCGAGACGAAGAAGAGACTTTTTTGGTGTATTTAATTTGTATGTGTGTGCGTGAGACAATGAAGCATATATATGTATGATCTTGAATATGTATGACAATGCAAGAGTTATGTATTCAATGAACTAAATATGTAGGACACATATTGTGTGTATTTTTTGAACCAAATTTAACCAAAATTTTGTAAGAAAAAAAGTTCAGCAAATTTAACCAACTATTTCTGTGGCGCATACCTCCAACAAATGCGCCACAGAATCCTGATAATTCTGTGGCGCATCCCCTCCAAGGTGCGCCACAGAAATGTTCTGCGCCACTTACATGTGGGCCCGTCCCGCCCTGCCCCAGTTCCAGGCCAAGTATTTCTGTGGCGCATCCTTACGTGGTGCGCCACAGAATCATCATAATTCTGTGGCGCATCCCGTCGGTGGTGCGCCACAGAATTGTGTTGCGCCCACTAGCATGTGGGGCCGCCCCCGCGCTGCCTCTCTTCTTCCCCAAATTTCGCTAAGTGTTTGACGGCACAACACCTCTCCCGCGCTCGCGCCCTTCCCCTCGCCGTCGACGCCGACCGCTGCTACATCGACGCGCATGTGCCTCGCCGTGCCCGTGCCTCGCCGTGCCCGTGCCCTCGACGCGCCCGTGCCCGTGCCCTCGACGCGCCGGCTCTCCTCGGCGCCAACCCGGCCTGCGCAGGTATCCCTCCTCCCTCCTCCCTCCCTGCAATCCTCCTCCTCCTCCCTCCCGGCCATCTTCCTCCTCCCTCCTCTCCATGGAGCCTCCCTGATCCTCTCCTGCACACTAGGTGCTTGTGGAAATGCCCAGACCGTGCTTTTGCTTTCTGGCCTCCCCTTCTTTCTGCTGGGTCTTCCCATCTTTTGCTGGCCATCCCATCCCAATGCTGCCACTCTGTTTGCTCTTCAAAACAGCCCCGGTGGAGTTTGTTTTATTTACATAGTGATGTTCAGGAAATGGATTTTTTTGTGCCTGATAGATTTTCCAGTTTTTCTTTTTGTAAGCTAGAGCATTTACATAGTGATGTTCAGGAAATGGATTTTTTTGGGTTCCACGTGTCTTAAGCACAGATGAAACCATGGCAGGAGCTATTATGCTGATGTTTTCCCAGCGACTAGCATTGAGACAGAGCATGACCATCAATAAGAAGGTTATTCAGTGACAGTTGCATTTCAGAGTTTGGCACATCGCTGCACCGAATCGAAATCAGCAGTACTAGTGCACCCCACTAAGTGACTAGCAGTCATTAAGTGCCTTTTGATCTCATATGAAGGAAATTTATTTCCAAAACGTAAAGAATGGAGTCTCAGTGACACACATCTGACATGTCTGACAGTTGGTTGTGTCTCTGGGCTCCATGTCTGATAGAAAATGGTGTTGAATCCTCAAATACAGCACCTAGATCTAGTGGAGGGTCCAAATTTTTTAGCCCAGCTCACTGGGGTAAGCAAAACCTAGAGAATGAGTACAGCCAAGTACTGTGGCAAACAGCATAATCCTCCAAGGTCATGCTTAAGACACATGATACATGCATCTACCTGTGTGAACCTATGCTCATTTTTCTTTTTGCATGACAGTAGGATTGAGCATGATTATCTCTCTCGCTAAATCATGGTTTTGTTAATTTATTGCAGCACCACGAGGAGCACCTCCACCACGCCGATCTCGGACCCGAGCCTCCCTTCCCTACCCGAGGTACTAGGTAGTTCCTCTCTCCCTCGATGTGGATGTGGTGATGTATGTGTCCACGACCATCGTGTCGTGGTTGTTTGTGCTCCGACCATCGTGTCGTGGAGATGTCGGACGGAGATGCCGTCCGGAGATGTGGATATTATTTGTGAAATGCTTGTGCAGGTACCCCGTGAGGCCCTTGAGATTGCCGGAACGTCGATTAACTTCCGTTCCGGCAAATTCGGGTACTCCATATGTCCTATTTTTAGCAAAGGTCATGCCAAAAAATTTCGTGAAATTTAGCATGACTTTGCTAAAAATAGGACATATGGGGTATTGCGGCTAATGCATGGGCCGGGGTATCTTAGTACTAAATTAAGTGATGCTTTGTTATATTTGTTGTACTAACATTTTGCCTCTTTTTAATGTAGTGCAAACATGTCCTCCGAGGCCGGCCCTTCTGAGAAGCACATGAGCGTCGAAGAACAAGCTAGACAAAAGAACATATCGTTCTGGGAATTGAACCCGCAGATGGAGGATGCGGAGGCCGCCGAACTGGCTCGTGACGGCGATGGTGACTTTCAGTTAGAGTCTGCCGAAGCCACCACCACCGATGGAGAACCCACCAGCACGGATGTCGGGGGTGGCGACCACACGGATGGCGGTGGTGGTAGTAACCCGCCTGCTAAGAGGCCTGCTAAGAGGCTTAAGAAGCCGAGGAAGGACCGGACACCGCAAGCGGTCGGCAACATCACAGACACGTTCACTAAGGTCTCCTTAAGTGGCCAACCACTGGAGCCTAGGGACATCGCAAAAGGGTACGGCATGCAACTAGGGTGCATCCTCCGGGAAAACGCATCGATCAACACGTATGACCTCAGGAATCCGGAGAATGAGGCTTTGCGCAATGACCTCCTCAAGAAGCTTCACAAACGATATATTTTCCCGGCTGATGGAAACAAAAAGGTGGACAACTTCGCCATCACGAAGATGAACACCGCCTTGACAAGCTGGAGAGGCCGGGTGAAGGCGAAGATTCTTGAAAAGGGTCTTAGCTGGGAGGAGATCAGTGCCAAAGAGCCGTACCTCGAGAAAGACGATTTCGATATATTCAAGGCATCCTTGTCATCTCCGGAGGCTGAAAAATGGACCGAGTGGGGGAAGAACATGCGGGCACTGAACTTAGGTAACCACCATTTGGGAAGCGGCGGTTACGCAGGAAAAAAGCCCGTTTGGGACAAGGAGGATGCCGAGGTTGCGAGACTTGGGAAAGAGAACCCGTGGCATAAATTCACGGACGAGCAAGTTAGGAACTTTGTTCGGTCCCGCTACTATCTGAAGCCGGGGACGGGGGAATTCGTTACCGACTATGAAGATGTGTTGGAATTCGAGAAAAAGCTGGTAAGAAACTTAATTACCGCGGATATCTCAAAGTCCATTTGCGTTGATTTCTACATGGGTTCACGTTTATTTCCTTTGTCCGCAGGCGGCTGAGTTGGAGATTGAGGCTGAGGCCGGCCCGTCGTCCCAGGAGCCTCCGGCCGGCCCGTGGGACACGACTTTCAACCGGGTGATGAACGTTCACAAGGGGAGGGACAAGTCAAAGCCGCCGACGTCAGCTGGCCGTGTGACCGGCTTTGGTACGGCGATGAAGTTCACCGAGTACTACAGCACGGACACCGAGAAGAAAAAGGAGAGGAGGAAGCCGGCTAAAGATAGAGCCGAGGTTCTCGAGCTAAGGAAGAAGCTGGACGCACTAGAGGCCGAGAAGGTGGACTCCAGCGTGGTGGACAAGCTAGTGGCCGAGAAGGTGGAAGAGAAGCTCCGGGCTTTGTTACCCGATGCATTGGTGCAGGGGATAACTGCTTGGCATGCGGGAGGTCAGCAGGGGCCGATACACGTGCCCAGCTTCGCCGGCAGCACCTCCAGCAATAACGTGTCGCCGGTCCTGCCGACCCCACCGGTGCCCCCTGCCGTGGAGCAACATACACCAACGCCGGAGAATAATGATAATGCACACGAGCGGCGCGGAGATTGATAGGCCGGCCGCCGGCACCGGCGCCCTTGTCTCGACATTAGCCGAGCTCAACGCCGTCACCAAGGTAACTAATTAGTATGTGTGTGTGAGGCAATGGAAACATATATATGTATGATCATGAATATGTATGATACATTGTGTGTGAGACTATATATGCCTTATCTCATGGTGCCCGCTATGTGTTGACTCCCAGGACATGCCTTGCATACTCCTGCATAGGGTGGGTACCGACGGCGAGTTGAAGGAAGTCGCAAGGGCCTCGACCGTACAACCTTTGACCCGCGATATCCACAACGTCCGAATGAGCGAGCTCGTGATGAAAGTAAATGTGAAGGAGGTACTGCCTGAGTTCTGTGACATCGACCCCCCTAAGCAACCTCAGGGAGCCGAGAAACACATGAAGCTTGGCGAATGCGGGCGGTGGATGCTGGAATGGCCGAAAACCCAAATTCGTCTTGGGGATGTTCTTCAAGGGGCCAGGCGCACCGGCGGCGCCACCTCGAGGCCCCGAGCCCCGATCGTTCGGCCCCCGCCGAGGCGGACAAAAAAAGATGCTGCGGATGAACCGGCGCCACAAGCAGCCGTCACCACCACCCAGACGGAACCGCCGGTCGCCGCCACCGCCGGCCGGAAGCTACCGCCGGTCGCCCCCACCGCCGGCCGGAAGCTACCGCCGCCGGTCATCGCCGCCACCAACCGCCACAAACAGTTGTTGGGAACGTCTTCCCCGCAACCGTCCAAGGTTAGTTCTGACTTTCCGAATTCCCCGACTTTCCGACTTTCCCGACTAACGGATGTGCTATTGTTTATGTTTTAGGACAAAGCCGTTGCACCTCAACTTGGTGGCAACGACGACAATGTTGAGGACAAAGCCGTTGCACCTCAACTTGGTGGCAACGACGACAATGTTGAGGAGGATGATGATAATGATGTAAACGTCGATGACTACATCAACACTGGCGCCGCCGCGGATGATATGTTCATGCCTCTTATGGATGAAGAACCCTTCCGCGACCACCACATTCAACCTGCTCGTCCCACTTCATGCACACAGCGCTGGCCTTCACCGACACGCCTCCGGATGCCGGCGATCATCAAGCTCAACCGGGTACCATTTTCACCCCTACCACACTGAAAGAAACAGTTAAAGCGGGGTTCACTGCACCCCCACCCCCACAATCCCCAGAGAAGAAGAAAAAGAAGAGTCATCAAAGGAAGAGAAAAGCATACTCTGCGAGCCAGCAAGATCCTAAGATCCGGGGTCCTGAAGACACGAATCCACAAGGCTACTCCAGAGTTCATGAAGCTGGTAAATCTATCTTGTCCGGGGACATGCTCCGCCTTGCAGAAGGACCCATGATTACTTTGCAGAATAATATCTTGTATCTAGAGGAGACCCTTCTTAAAGAGAAGAACCCAGGTTACCCGGCGTTCTCGGTCAAGGTGCCAAAAGAGTTGGTGGACTTCGTCCAGAAGACCCCGCAGATGTGTTCTTCATAGCGTACGAGGACATCTTCAACCTGTATCACTCCAAACGGCTGGACTATAACATGGTCCGCCTATATGCTCTCGATGCGGCGATGAAGATCAGGAGAGATGATACCCCGTACATCGCGATAGTGGATCCCTACTACATGCGCGACAGCCATCTGGTGGAAGGATCAACAACACGGGAAACGGCCAAGGAGTACCTCGTTAGGGTCTTCCTGGCCAACAAGGAGAAGACCGCCCTTCTTCTGCCTTACTTTTTCGAGTAAGTACACATCTGCTCGCCACCGTCCTATCTTATGTCTTCTTGTACATTTCTTCCATCGCTGATCCTTTGTCCAACATTCTGCTTCAATTGTGTTGAGCAGGGACAAGTACTGCGCACTCATCCACGTATCCCCGAGGTGGTCCGTTGCCACTTATTTGGACTCGGGGAATAAATCCCAGCCGAGATCATACAACAGAATAAAGGGTGTTCTCGATGACGCTCTCGAGGCCTATGCCAAAAAGGGCGGCCCCTTCCATAAGAAGTCGGAATTTTTCACGGAGGACGACAAAACACACAAGTTCTTGCATGGGACCGGATTCCATTGCGTCAAGCAACTGGATGGCAGTGTGATGGAGGCCTACTATGCCCTCCGTCACCTTAAAACGATTGTCCGGGATTGCGAGAAAACGAAGATTGCATCTAATCTCGCAGAATACACCAAAATGGCGGAAAGTCTCACCGATGCTGATTATAGACAAGACTTCCATCGCATCCGGCTGCAGTTAACAAATATCATCCTCGACGATGTCATGCACGCCTCAGGGTCCTTCCACTTCCGCTTCGGTACGTAGGATGTATTATAAAAGATAGCCTTGCTAAGCATTACTAGCTAGTGTGTACTTTTTTGTAGAAGTGCATGTGTAGGGTTATATATTATATATATGCTATGCTATGAAACCCAAATAGGATAGCCATATGATTTCCAACCATGACAACATTGATTGATCGTCTTGCCTCTATACTTAGATGAACAAATTATACTCTATGTATATCACTAACCAATATATATCCCAATCCATCTTCAGCGTTGTCTCAGAGGGAGATGGAAGAACGACTAGCGGCGCAGAGTGACACCAGGGAGTGGAGGACGAAAGGGGGCATTCTACCGTTCCCGGCGCCGCTCAAGAAGAGGAAGCCATGATCATGCATGCTCCCGCGCGCTCTTGCTCACCATCATCGCCGATGTGTGCTACATTTGATCCTAGTTAGGCGGTGAACACTTCATTTGTATTGTGTAGTGTGACTATGTGACTATGTGTATGTAAATTAACATTCGGCACTTTTGTGACTATGTGTATGTATCTCGGGCACACTAAGTAATATGTGTGATGAAATAGTGATTAATGTGTGTCTGTTTATATACCTGTCAAATATATCTGTATTTCTGGATAAATCCTGTATATACCTGTATTTATACAGCAAAATGAAAAAAATACCTGTAATACTGTTTCATATTTCTGTGGCGCACGCTTTTATGTTTTTGTGGCGCACCACTTTCTGTGGCGCACCAGGCGTGGGTGCGCCACAGAATTAATCTGCTATGTGGCCTACCGAGCTATTTCTGTGGCGCACGGCCTGGGTGCGCCACAGAAAGTGGGTTTCTGTGGCGCATGCCCATGGTGCGCCACAGAAAACAAATTTTAGTGGCGACGATTCTGTGGCGCACCCAGCAATTCTGGGGTGCGCCACAGAATGTCAATTTGGTGCGCCACTGATAACCCTTTTCCTACTAGTGTCATTTTGTATCAGTATCATATTATCTGGGAGTGCTGCCACCAGCCCAGCTTTCCTTTCAACATACTTCACTATCTCTGCACCCACTGCTATGCCAATCTTATTTATGACAAGAAGAAGAGCAATCTCGGCCATCTCTAGTCGTGCCGCAGTTACACTTCAGTATTTCAGCAAAATATAGTTGCGGTGTCAATGTTCATTCTCATCCACATACACTGAATATACAGGAAAAAAAATCTTTATTAGTTTCCAGAAAATCACCGTAACATTACTTTGAAATGTATATTCAGGTGTTTTCTCTATTTTTCCAAATTCATTGACATATTCAAGGTATCTCTATTTTTGTCTAATCCTACAAGCTCATCATCAGAGATTGAGAAATGGTGTCCAGGAAGATATAGTTGTTGCTGGCTGTCATAACGTGCTGCGGGAACATCACTCACACCGGCTATTGATTCAGTCTAGACTTTGTTTGCTTTAAGCTATGTAAGCTGTGCATTTATTCTATTAAGTGAGTAGAAATTTCATCTACTGTAAATAGAGACTGAGGTTTCTTCACGATTTTTTTCATATAACCTCACCATGATTCTTCCGTATGGTTTCTGTGACTAGACCTGTCCAACCCTTCGCTCTAATACCCTTGATAAATGATTGTATAAGTTCAAGGTCATTTTGTATCAGTATCATATTATCTGGGAGTGCTGCCACCAGCCCAGCTTTCTTTTCAACATACTTCACTGTCGTTGCCCCCACGGCTATGCCAATCTTTTTTATGACAAGAAGAAGAGCAATCTCGGCCATCTCTAGTCTTGCCGCAGTTACACTTCAGTATTTCAGCAAAATATAGTTGCGGTGTCAATGTTCATTCTCATCCACATACACTGAATATACAGGAAAAAATCTTTATTAGCTTCCAGAAAATCACCGTAACATTACTTTGAAATGTATATTCAGGTGTTTTCTGGGGCGGAGCTTGGAACTTCATATGGGGGAAATAGATAAACGTACATGTCAACTTGTCAATTATTTTGGGTCCACAAAATAGCATTATTACTATTATTTAAACCATGGATGAAGTTGCGCGTATTTCCTAAGGACATACGAGATATGGCCCTTGGCGCCAAATATGCACCACAATCAACATAATTGTATTCAAAAAAAATTGTAAAAGACTCCCTTTAGCTAGTTTCTAATTCCGGTCTCCTGTGCAAATTAAAAGGGCAGTACTAAAACCGTGTACGTCCGGTGCGAAGTTTAGGGCCTCCGTGGGTAGACCCAGTATGGTGGTGGTTGTTCTTTTTTTTTTTTTTTTTGCGAATTGGTGGTGGTTGTTCGTGTCGCCGTGTGGCATATTAACACATATAGTTATGTATTGGCACGCTAGACGGCACATCGTCACATATATGTTCAGGTGTTGGGTAGATGTGGGTGGGCCGAGCATGCTATCCATGCATGCATCACCACGGTTGAATGCATGCATGCTAGATGGCACATCTTTACACCCGTGTTCAGGTGTTGGGTGTGATGTGGATATGTAAAGAAAACCGTTTATGAGGCGACCGCTCGGTCACCTCGATAGCTAGCGCGCGTAGGTGTAGGTGGGCCGAGCCGGCCGTTGAGCCAACGCTAATGTGTTTCCTTTGCCAGGTCGTTTTGCTACTACAATTTCTCTCTCTCCAATAGGCCTGCTAGCTAGCACGTCTATTTACACATTTATTTAGTAATAAACTAGCATGCCAACAGTAGATAGTCGATTCGACCAGACCAGGCGAAGATCAAGAGGAATCTGTGAGATAGAAATTGTACCAGGTTGTTCATGGTTGGTATTGCTATAGAACAAAGCTTAACTCGTCTCCTCGATCCTTCCACGAATTATACCACGCTCCTTCAAAGATCCTTTTCCGCCTCCTTGATTTTCTCAGAGCGATCCGTGGACACATTCATACGTGTCTATGGAAAGGGCCCGGACAAACCCCAAAATGTGGTCTTCTCCAATCGTGTCCCCCAAATCCCCACCTCAAAACCATACTAGTCATGCAACGTAGATCATCGTCCGGACCTCAAACATAGTACGGATTTCATAACAAACATGGTTCAGAGCTCAAACATAGTATGGATTTCAACCTTAACATACGGATAAACTATATACTTTGTTTGAAGCTCGAAGACCGTGTACAGGTCGGTGCGGGACGAGCCAGAGGTGTCGTCGTTGAAGGAGCGAGCGGTGATGATACGGACGACGTGGGTCTGCTCTCTAGCGAGTCTGGCCACGCGGTCGTACTTTGTCGCCTCCTTCTTCGACTCGGAGATGGCAGCGTCAAGCATGGCCTTGTTCTTGCAGTGGAGGGGCCTTGCGTTCGTCTCCGCGGTCGTCAGAGACTTTGCCAAGACGATCAAAGGGAACGCCTCGGTAGGTCCGGTGAGCAATGGCCGCTCCGCCGCAGCGGGGTCCATGTTGCGGAGTTGCTGATACGCTCAGCCCTTCATTTTCAGTGTATGCGTCCGTTCGGGGTAGTCGGCAGCCGCCCCGAACCCTCCATCCAGGTGGAGCTTGCACGGGGGGGGGGGGGGGGGGGGACGGAAGTGGGGCGGTGCGGATCTAATCAGCGATGAACGATACAAAGGCGGGGAGGAATCAACGGCGCAGCAGTTCTGGTCGGCGTGGGACGGCGGCGAGGTGGCGCTATCTTGGACCAGCGGCTGCATTGGCCCTGGCTAGGCGCCGACGCCGCGCTGGAGCCGGCCACGTCCTTGAGCAATTCCTCAATGACTATGCGGACGGCCTCCTCCTCCTCGTCTACGGTGCCGGGAGATCAGCGCAGAGCTGCTGCGTCGGAGACCTCCGCTTCGGATGCGCTCCATTCGAACGAGACGGATGACATCTCGTCGGAGCGGAGGGGACTAGGAAGTCAAACGACAAGAAGTGGAGTGGATGAGAGTGGAGTTAAGTTTAGGTTTTAGTCGGTCGTGTGGACTGATGTAGGCTAGCTTGTTCCACGCGCCGGTCAGCCTTACAGCGGCGCAGGTCAGTCTTCCAACGTGGGTCCACGCTGTTAGCGGCGACGTGATGGACGCGTCAACCATCCCCCCCCCCCCCCCCCCCCTCCGGTGTTGGCTTTCGGCCCAAAACCTGCCCGGACGGTATAGTGTGGGTTCAGGGATCCTGGTTAGAGATGCTCTTAGGACAAGATCGCTAAAACGGATGGCTATAATTAGGTGTTGTGCGCCATATGAGTTGTAGAACCTCATAATCGGCTAGCTATGTAAGATTGCAAGGACGCTTATATGGAATTGGTAATTCCTCCTTATGGCCTCGAGTCCTCGACGACTCCCAGCATTGTTGCCTTCGTGCACAGCACCAACACCGCGACGAGGGGAGAGCAACGGAGAAGAGACGAGGACATGGCTATTGCTCTCTTGCTTTCCTTGCTGATCTCTCCGTGCTGGTGATGGCAATGGAGGCGCTCGAGCACAGCCGACACGAGAAGTAATTAATTGTACAGACTAATATTGCCTTTTTTACTTTTGGGGAGGGGGTTTCGATCACCCATGCGCAGCAGATGCTCCCGAGTAACAAAAGTGAACTCAATCAGACTAATATTGCAAATATATTAAGAGAGAAGCAATACCTTTTCGGTTTCATCTGCGAGTCTTTAACGGGAAGAGAAATTCAGTTTGTCCATATTCGACCTGTTCGATCTGTCTCACCAAATGGCGTGCAGTCAACATTCTTCATCACGACATCACAGGTCACACATATTGCTGGCTGCACAAACTGGTCACAATAGTTCAGATATTGAAAGAAGATCGGAAAAGCATGAGCCTGGAGAAGATCGGAAGAGTAGCAGAGAACTGTACCTGTACTAATCTGGTCGAATTGGCTTCATCATCGCCTCACAGGTTTGAAGTTTGGAGTTTGTTCCTCTCCGAAGCCAAAGATGAGAGATGTCTCCAAGCTGCGCAGAGGCCTAGCAACTACCATGCCAAGCAAGACAAGACGTGCAAATGTAGATCAGGGCCGTGTCTACTCAATTATTTGGCGACAATCAAAATCACCCAACAACTCCAAGTTGCCATATACTTTCTTAATATACTCTCGTTCACTCTGTAGTTGGCGATAAATAATCACACATCATCTCGCAAGAACCTTCAACCTCCTCTCTTCAAGTTTTAATAAAACTAGTTAGGTTGCACGTGCAACGCACGTCTCTCTTAATGCAAGATGATACAAAGTGTAAGCCAATAAAATGTCTGCACCATCCGAGTTTGATCATGTTTTTTGTATTTTGATACCATCATGCAGCTTGAATTTATATAGCTTCAAAACACACAACAATATTAAGGAAAACAGTTCTTCTCGCAACAGACATAATTAACAAGATTCTACTCGACAAGAGATTATCATACGCAAGTGCGGAAATAGAACAATCATTCTTTCCATAAATCAGTAGCAGCACATTAAAATGTTTAGCGAAACCCTAGCCGCCACCCAAGCTCCCCTCCTCCCCTTCCTCCCCTCGCACGTCTCAATTATTGCAAATAACTAACACATGATTCTTTCTATATTCTGAAGTAGTATGATGATTTTCCTCGAATTTACCAAAAAATGTCATGTGTAAATGGCAGAGAGATCGGAATTAAATATTTTAGAAAACATAAAATAAGACACCTCAGCCTTACAAAAGGAATCAGAACATACTTTAAAAAGGAATTAGAAAATTACGCGCGAGATGATATGGGAAGTTGTGCACGCTCAAAGCCACCTCTGCCTGGGGAATCAGCTGACGGTATAGCTGACAGGCCCAGATTGCAATTTGGTCAAATGTCATAAAACTGGAGTTTGATAATTGCATAATGTACAGTTGGTTGGTAACACTTCCAAGTATATAGTAGGCTTAATATTCATACACTCTTACTGTGAGCTCACCCCGGGCGAGTCCTTGAGTTAGGACAAAACACAATAGGTGAAATTAAATAACAAGATTGGAAGCAGTTTTAACGCCTTCAACATGTTGAGGCCTCGCACACCCTACGAAAATGAGAGATGCAAAAGTATTAATATTGCAATTTCTTCAGAAAATATTTAGTCAGGGTCTGAAACACCCATGAAATATAAATCAATAAGCAAACTTTAGCATAATACACTGAACATCTTATATAATTCAACCTGGTTCCTCAAAGTAAAACAAAACAGTAGATTTTTTCTCCCCTATATACTGCTCAAACCAATATGAGACGGAGTAGTGTGACTTCAGAAAACAATATGTCCATGAATTAAATCACCCAATCAGAATAACCTATTGAGGAGTGGAGGAAAACAAGACACAATCATTAAAATGAAATCAGATTCTCAGATAAACAGGCGACATGAGATGTGAACTTACAGAGAAGCAACCAAATTACATATAAAAATATTTAGCGGAACAAAATTCAGTGTAGGAAGCAGTATGCGTACCCACATGTGCAGTCCATACATGCCATCGACAGCCTGCAGGCCGGTCTATGTCAATGGCTAGACCTAGCCACCGCGTGCAACGGGCCGGCCGCGCGTCCTCATCTCCTGCCCGCACGCCATTAAGAGCCACCGGCGGCGGCATGCGTGGTTGTGAACTTGTGGGGTTTAGACTCCGAGTCAGCAGGATAGTGGTGGCCCGGATCAGGCAGCGTCGTGTGGGGAGGCGGCGACGTTGGTGCGAAACGTGGATCGGCGGTGTGTCACGGCGGAGAGGCGGCGGAGAGGCAAGGGCGCAGCATCGGAAAGATGGGGCGATGGATCCTGGGAGGCAGTTACTTGTTACCCTCGGGACGGAAATTTTCGTCTGCTCGGCAGAGTATCGTCCGCTCAGGGCAATTGCTAAGTGCACCCATAGCATCTGATTCGATCAATCTGGTCCATTAGATCTTGTTAAGTGGGATAATTTGTTGGTACTGATCAGTCTGAGTACACCAGCGGGGTGGATTTAGAAAAGAAAATGTTTGCTTGTTTAATAGTAGTAGAGATGGCTAGACATAGCCACCGCGTGCAACGGCTGGCCGCGCGTCCTCATCTCCTGCCGCACGCCATTAAGAGCCACCGGCGGCGGCGTGCGTGGTTGTGAACTTGTGGGGTTCAGGCTCCGAGGCAGCAGGATAGTGGTGGCCCAGATCAGGCGGTGTCGCATGGGGAGGCGGCGACGTTGGTTAGGCGGCGAAACGTGGATCGGCGGTGTCTCGCGGTGGAGAGGCGGCGGAGAGGCAAGGGCGCATCATCGGAAAGATGGGGCGATAGATCCTGGGAGGCAGTTACTTGTTTCCCTCGGGACGGAAATTTTCGTCTGCTCGGCAGAGTATCGTCCGCTCAGGGCAATTGCTAAGTGCACCCATAGCATCCGATTCGATCAATCTGGTCCATTAGATCTTGTTAAGTGGGATAATTTGGTGGTACTGATCAGTCTGAGTACACCAGCGGGTGGATTTAGAAAAGAAAATGTTCGCTTGTTTAATAATAGTAGAGAGTCTCTACGGTTGGTTTAGTCCTAGTCAACGTTCGGCCCAAAGGCCCTTCCCGTTCATCTACTCCAAAACGTCTTATAATTAAAACGGAGAGAGTACTTCCAAACGCTTCCACGAGGGACGCAGTCGTCAGACGACATTATCAATTCACGATAACAGTACTTTAACCAAGAAGCGAAAACTAAATTAGCATACAGAGAGTAAGGGCGACACGGTGGAGCTACTATGCGACACCACTAAGATTGGCACTCGGTTCTCATTTAACCAGTGGTTAGGTTAACCCAACCTAAAAAAGAGCCCAATGGGCCTTATGGTTCACCCAAAAATAATTTAGGTTCTTTAGCTTCGATCCATTTTTACCAAGGGTTATCCGTCAGTCCGCCACCTGCCCACGTCCGAGGTCGAGCGCCGCCTTCGCCTGCCGGCGATCAATTAATCCGATCGATCCTTCGTCTCATGCTAGGATTCTGTTCGACTTCGACCGCCGCTGCCTCGCCGCCCCATGGTCCGCCTCCTCCTCTGCTCCAACGCAAAGATCGCCGCCGACCAAGAACCCGCGCCTCGCTGCTCTGTAGTCCGCCCCCAGCACTGTTTCGAGTTTCGACTCCCAGGTCACCGCCGACCAGCTTTGCTCCGCCGCCAAGGTCGCCGCCGAGCCTGGTGTCCGTGGGCGCTCTTCCATGACCGCAGCAGCTACTACGTGGCATCTGTCTTGTTTTGATTCTGGTCGACGTGACGAACGTGCCAGCGTGGTCGTCTCTTTCGTTATATGGTCGCTTTGGCTGCGTAGAAATGACAAGGTTTTCAATAACAAAGATGTTTCTCTTTTGCAGGTACTCTACCGATGCACAACTACTCTCCGTACATGGTCCACATTACAACGCTTGGGGCATCGAGACCTCTTTACGGAGGCGTGTGCACGCTTGGAGGAGGTGGCAAGGGACATTTTATCACAACATGGGTGGCCGCTTGATCGCCGGATTGGACCAGCATAGGCTGATGAGCTTGCCATGTCATAGGCGCCTTACATTATCCTGATGATTGTAATTCGCCTATTTATGCACTCTTTTTTACTCGACTGTTGGATTGCGGCTGTGTGCATTTGTTATGCAGAGGCCGGGTGTAATGCTTAAACTATTTGAGTAATAAAGCCCTTTATCTAAAAATCTCGCTTTCTTTCTTTAGTTGGATCGATTCCTGCCTTTTACCTTGAACATGAACCTGAACGGCCCTAAGGTTAATCTGAACCTCTCTAAAAAAAGGTTAATCTGAACCTGAATGTCAAAATATCTAGATCGAGAAAACCGTGCTTTGAACTGCTATCGTTATAGTATAATTTTAAAATTGGTTCGAACCTTATTAACCAAAGGTTAACTATTTATAACCATAATAACCTAATGGTTAACCCATTTTACCGTTTACCCAAAATGATTAAATAGGTTCGAGTGTGAAAAGAAAATGGTTAACCAAATCCCATCCAGAGACACAGACACCACAGCAAGGCTCAATCGTCCCTACGTGCCGCTTATTGCGAGCAACAGTGGGTGCATCGCATGCATCGGTCATGTGTGGGGAATTTTGTTAGGCCCACTAAGGTGTTTTTTTCATATTAATCTCGAAAATTTATTTATTAGATAAAAATTCTATACTCAGTTAATAATTGGGAAAAGTGTTCATGTACCGTAACAATAAATTGTTTGCGTATCAAAAAGAAATGCTCAGTATATGTTCATGTAACTTTTAGAAGTATTCTTGTACGTGAACCGCAAAGAAACATTTTTTCCGACAAAGAGAATATATTAATATTAAGATTATGCCAGTTACACCCAGCGTCTACACCAATAAAATGACAAAAACTACTCTCAAGACACGAGGATGCACACAGAAAAAGAGGATAATGCAGAAAAATGATACCTGCAAAGTGACCAACCACTCGCAGCAACCGGATCCAAACCACCAAGGCACCAATATAACACCTAGTACGACAGATGAGCTACTTCAAAAGCGATGGAACAATAGACATATGCCGTCGTCGACCAATTTAAGATTGTAGGTTTCACCCAGATGAAAATCGAACAATGCCTTCAACAAGGATAGCATCACTCTTAAGTACACCCAATGAATGACATATATAAAATTTTCACACTGGATATCGAGACTCGGTACTCAAATAGCAGCACCAAAACCGAGTGTAACCGTCCCCACAAGGGCTATTGTTGCTGCAAAACACCAATTATTAGGCTCACATGCACATGATAGTTCGGACAAGTCCTCCCTCCTACTGCCATGCCCGTGCAACAGTTCTTAAAGCAATGTCTTCGTCGCATTCAAGACTCCACTGCTGCCAATAGCCGGTCTTCCAATCATAACCTTCTTTACATTCCCCGCCTCTGCCAACACCATGGAATGCGGAGGTTCGTTGTCACCCCCTTGAACCCCCACATGCTGAAATTTTGGGCTACACAAAAAAAGAAACCTTATATTTTGGGCTACAGAAAAAACAGAAATTTCAGTCAGATTCAATATACTATTTTCCTTTTTTTGTGCCCAGAATTTGTTATTTTTTTATAGCTCAAAAAATATGCATATGTATCATATTTTTTGGATTTTTTTAAACTCAAATTCAAAATTTTCAAAAAAAACATGCATATGTATCATATTTTTTTGAATTTTTTTAAACACACATTCAAAAATTTCAAAAAAAATTCCACCCAGGCACTTGAGCCACAAGTACGTATTCCAACCTAATAGCCAATATTTATAATTATTAGGTATACACATTTAATATTCTACTACTTTATTGATGAGTTGAGCACTCTCACATAATATCTTATAGTGCCTGTTGCAACGGCTCTTATTCTACAGGCCGTTTATCTCCTTTTCCCTATTATGTAAATTCGTATCCTGCAATTGGATCATATTGTACTCGCTCTATCATTGGAAAATCATTTTGGCTCCCAAGTTCCAGTGATCTCACTTTTTAAAAAATTAAAAAATATATTTAAAAGTGTCAATAAATTCTGAAATAAATCATGCACGTTCTGAATGATATGCTACAAACGTGCAAAATCTCAATGTGAAATACAATATGTTGTGAGCTATACAAAAATGACAAAAGTTAGAAATTTGAAACTACAAATTGTTCACTATATTTATATTCAGATATGTACATTTATCATTTTCAAGTGCAATGGCTGGATGGAGTAGCAATTAGTACAACCGAAAGAAACGACATGATCGATCCAGCGGTGGAGTAGTAGTCTAGTCGTTTCTTGCTTGTCTTTTTCCGACACACAGCCACTCACTCGCGCTCGGAGCTGGATCCTCTGCGCTCTACACTGACCTGCTCGCCTCCGCCCAATCCGCCGCCCGCGCCTCTCCGCCGGGCCCCTAAACCGTACCGCCTCGGTCGGCGCCACTCCCTTCTGCTTACTCATCAGCGGCTTCGCCTCCGGCGTTTATCGCCCGTACCACCTCGCCGCCGGCGAGCTTCCCGCCGACTCCAAGTAGGTACATACAGGTTCTGCTCATACTCTTCTGATCCTCTTGCTCGTGCTGTGCGGTTGAGATACTCATGCCATTTTTTCCACCGCCTGCTTCTGCGGATTTACCCATAGTACAAAATTCTTTGACTTGCACGCATGATTTGAAATCTTGTCATGCCATTTGTTTCGCCGCCTGATTCTGCCGAATCTTTAAATCTGAACTCTTGGTTGCTTATGCCAAGGCATGGTTAAATCCAGATTACTGAATTATATTTGTGATCTTTCCATAGCATCATCTCCTTGTTTACTGTTGTTACTATGTTTCTTAACCAGTAATCAGCTGATCATTATCTGTTTACGTTACTTAAGTTTTAGTGAAAACGTGTGTCGTTTCAGAGGAGAAACCTGACAAGGCCCTATGTCTACGGAATGGGAGGGATTCGAAGCCAAGAAACCCCTCTTGGTGGCCGGGAATCACAGGCCCTCTTCGATTTGGGTGGTCGTCGCCAGCACCGCCATCGCAGTTTGTGGATCCTTCGTGTTCGGCATCTCGGTATCTGCCTTTTTTCCAAGACCAATGCTATCTCTGTGTTTGTTTATCTAGTAGAGAGTACCCATTTAATTAAGATCTGGGAACAATGATATGTGAACTCTCCTGTTTAATTGGGTGCACAACTGTCCTACTAGTGTTCTATTACAATTTTTTGAGTCTCCCTCTGTTTTGCAGGTGGGCTACTCATCGCCATCTCAAGAGGGCATCATGCATGATCTTCATCTTTCCTTAGCTGAGGTTCTGCTATATATAACTGTTTCATTTGCTCATCTTGATGGTTGTGAGTTGTGATCTGGCGGCTCAACATTACACAATTTTAATGTAAGCATTTGTGCTTTTGACCATCATGCAGTATTCTGTCTTTGGCTCCATATTAACCATTGGAGCAATGCTGGGCGCTATTCTCAGTGGTACCATAACAGACCGGATTGGTCGAAGATGTGTAAGTTTTAATCCCATTGCATCCTGGTAATTAAACTAACAGAAGTGAACCTGTTAGCCCGGAGCATTTATATGCTTCCAGCGAATCGACTTCATGTGCATCCTTGTGCAGGCAATGGCAATATCAGATGTGTTCTGCATCCTTGGATATATCTTTATAGCCTTCTCTAAGGTCCCTGTCCCTCCTTTCTTATGCATCTCTACTGTAATGTGCATTTCAGTACCTACTCTGTAACTTTGAAGTGAGTTAAAATTTTAACTCATCTTATCACCATGTCTTATTTTGTGTGTTCTATCGTAGAATTCTGTATGGCTTGACATCGGAAGGCTCTCAATTGGAGTTGGAATTGGCCTTTTTTCATATGTGGTAATTACAGTACACAGCTCTGCCTTGTTACTTTCTCCAATGAATTCGGTTTGAAAATTGTGTTACCTAAACAGGTCCCAGTCTTTATATCAGAAATAACACCGAAGAATCTTAGAGGACGATTCGCAGCTGTAAACCAGGTTTGTTTTCGGGCAGGGTGGTTTCATTACTGGTTGTATAGAGTTTTATCTGAAGAAGGCAAACACATCAATTTCTGCAGCTTATGATATGTTGTGGGGCATCCCTTGCATACGCTCTCGGGACCTTTATCACCTGGTGTACCTTGGCAATCGTTGGTACATTAATTTGTTTGAATGTACTTTTCTACCATTCCAATAACAATGTACACAGTTTTTTAGTTATGCCTGTTGTATGATGTGCCTCGAGTGCACCAATTTTAAGTTTTAACTGCTCTTTGTTTCAGTCTAACATGTTGGCTTCAAAATGCATGCACTTGTAAACTAGAAACTTGGTGCCTATTGATATGCATACGTAAATGTCAGCTGTTTCTCTTGTAGGAGTGATACCATGTTTCCTGCAGCTGGCTGGCCTTCTTGTAATTCCAGAATCTCCTAGATGGCTGGTAAGTAGCTAGCTTTCTTAGTATTGTTTTTTTTCTACCACAAGTTTTCCTTGTACTGCTGACACTTAATGAATCTCTTAGTTCTATCTTTCAGTTCTAGAATTAAAATATGGTGGCCTAGACAAAGTATTAAACTATTACAAGTAACTAGCTTTCCTTGTACTGCTGATGCTTTATGGCCTAGTCAATAGAAAGTTAGAAACACTTATATTTATACAATATTCGTTAGATAGAGCCTACAATTTCATTCCCTCGGTACAAAACTTTGATGGAAAACCAATTCATTCCAGGCAAAGATTGGACATCCAGGTGCACTAGAGGAAGCGTTACAGAAACTGAGGGGAAAAGAAGCTGACATCTCTGAAGAGGCGCGGAAATCAAAGTATTAAACTATTAAGTACTTGAGAGTTAAAAATAGAACCGCAACTTAATCATGCATTACTATATGATCTAGCTAATTCCATACTCTAATCAGGATTTCACAGAGAAGCTTGAGCACCTACCACAGGCAAAGATGTTGGATCTGTTTCATAAGGATTATATTCATGGTGTCACCGTAAGTATTTTAGTTATGTATTTCTAGCTAGAAAGGAGATTCTTTTCTGAATTTCTAAGATATGAAGTCTCTTTCAGGTTGGAGTTGGGCTAATGGTCCTTCAACAGTTTGGTGGAGTGAATGCAATCTGCTTCTATGCTAGTGAGATATTTGTTTCGGCTGGTAATGAATTTTAGCAACCTGTTTCTTAACTTTATCCTGTCTACTGGTTATAGTTATCAGACATAATGTTTACCATGTGTTAGTTTGGGGGTACTAACTATAGCCATGCCACAAATCAGGTTTCACATCAGGGAACACAGGAATGCTCGCTATGGTAGTGGTTCAGGTATCTAATCATGGCTCTTATGCACCTTTTATTTGCTTTTCAGTTATCACTGATTTTAGGTATATGGTTAACTTTAGTGTCCTTGTAGATTCCAATGACGACACTTGGGGTGCTGCTAATGGACAAAGCTGGAAGAAGGCCACTTCTAATGGTAAAAAGAGATAAATTTAAAATACTAAAAAGTTGATACAGAAGTAATGGATTCCAATACAATATTTTTTTTTACCCTGCAATACTCCAGGTCTCTGCAGCTGGGACGTGCCTTGGTTGCCTACTAGTTGGCATGTCCTTCTTGTCCAAGGTTTGAATTTGCTAAAAATTATCTCGTCCTCATAAGATGGCCAAAATTTTGCTACTAGTTAAATTCATTCTGGAACAGGAACATCATTGGGGGAAGGACCTCAACGTGGAGTTAGCATTGGGAGGGATTCTGGTATAAAATGGCTCTTAATTTTAAGCTATTTTCTGCAGTGCGACCAGATGTCTAGTCATTGCAAATATGTTTGTTGGTATTGAAACCAGGTCTTCACTGGGTCTTTCTCGCTGGGTATGGGGCAATTCCATGGGTTATAATGTCAGAGGTACCTTCTCTGCTCTTACTGTCATAATATTAAAATAAATATTACCGTGCCCGAAGAACTAAAGAAAAAATTGGAACTTGTGTAATAGGGATATGACAGCGGTATTGTTTAATTTGACCTCTTCCCTTCACTGGACATGCAGATATTTCCCATACACATGAAAGGATCAGCAGGGAGCCTGGTGACCTTAGTGAGCTGGCTCGGCTCGTGGATCGTCTCCTACGCCTTCAACTTCCTCCTGCTGTGGAGCTCCTACGGTATATATATATTTGCAACACAGAAAACAGATCATTTTCTTTCTTTGACATGGGATTTTCGTGGCAAACCACTGCAGTAGATAATGCTTGTCTGATCAAATAAAAAGGCATAATGAACTCTAGCATCATCGGTATGCATGTTGTGCGAACACTGGTTTCGGTTGATCGAAATTTTTGCTGATATTATTTTCATTTTGCCTGTATATTGTGGACGGGCTGGTTTCAGGTACATTTTTCATGTTTGCGAGCATCTGCGGGCTGACTGTCGTATTTGTGGAGCGGCTGGTGCCAGAGACCAAAGGAAGGACCCTGGAAGAGATTCAGGCGTCCATGAACTCGTCCTTGGCTCCAGTTTCTTTTGGAACTCAAATTGCATAGATTAAAATACATAGCCATATATAGTTCCATTTCTGGATTGCGTTCCAGTATGTATCTTGTTGATTTTTGAAGTGCCTGTATTGGTGGTACAAAGAGCATACGAAGTGCATTGAGACAAGGGACCTCTTGTATCATATCTGAATACATTGTTGAAAATAAAGGCAACATACGTTCTTATTTTTGTTTGTAGCGAAAAATGTTGTGCGCCTTTTTGTGTAGCGAAAAATAATGTTGCGAGACAGGCAGAACAGAATGTAGCGTGAGAAGCAAACCGAGGAGATAAGTCGATGGACGCGCACCCGCCGCACACGCTGCTGCGGGTTGAACCGACCGGGAGAAGCAGAGCATGGCGCAGGCGACGCGGCCGCTCCACCTCGGCGGCGTCGCAACGGCACGCCGGCATCCTCCGATGGGTCCCATCCGATTCCGACCGACCGGCAGCAGGAGGAGGACGGTGGCGCTCGTAACGGTGTCGGCGACGAAGGGGGCGGCGGCGGAGGTGGTTCGGGAGTTCTACGAGGGCGTGAACCGGCGGGACCTGGCTGCAGTGGCGCCGCTGATCGCGGAGGGGTGCGTGTACGAGGACCTGGTGTTCCCGCGGCCCATGGTGGGGCGGGACCAGGTGGTGGGCTTCTTCGGGGAGTTCATGGGCCCCGACCTCCGCTTCGTCATCGACGACATCTCCGGCGAGGACCCCTCAGCCGTCGGCGTCACCTGGCATCTCGGTACGCCCCCAAAAAATCTTCTCTTTCTTCCGGCCGCGCATTTCCCGTCTCGGGTGAATGAATTTCGGGACTGGATTGGATGCAGAGTGGAAGGGGCGGCCGTTCCCGTTCAGCAGGGGCTGCAGCTTCTACCGCTGCCAGCCCGACCCACAGCAGCAGCTGCAGATCGTCTATGGCCGGGACTGCGTGGAGCCGGCGACCAAGCCCGGCGAACTCGCGCTGGTAAATAAATTGTTGTGTATTTGTACCCATAATAGAATTGATGAGAGATTCCTGCTGAACTGAATCTGGCGCGGCTGCACTGCAGGTGGCCATTAGAGGAGTCACCTGGATTCTCGAGCGCTTCCCGAGCCTTGCCGACAGGCTCTGACACACTCCATTCGGTCCTCTTCACGATCGATCTCATAGTAATGGATTGAGGCGTTGCATGCGTGATGCATCGTCGGTTCTGAAAGGGATGTGCGTTGAGTGTTCGCTGTAAAATGACCCGCACCGGTTTCGTTGTTGCCCAACTCACAGGGAAGGGGCTGGAAATGAAGAACTTTTGTTGTTGTATATGTCACATATACAACTTTACAAAAAAATTGCATGGTAATATGATTCTCATTAATAATTAAAAGACGAGATATAAAGTACATATACACCGATCTTACAGATCTGAAAAGATAGGATAAACATATGTGATAAACCAACGCTTATCCATCTTCTTCGACAACACCGTAGGAGCCACCAAAGAAAAAATAGACAGATCACCTCTTCACCCGAGCTCGACGCGGCTCCATCGCTAAACATCAGCTTTTCAGACCTCTAAATTAGTTTGTCATAGGACAAACCATTGCCATTGAAAGAATCAGACCGGGGCAGCACGACCCTGGACACGCCATCGAACTTCAGTACTGGCACCCCCGCACGACGACGTCGGAGTAGGGAACCAGAACCGTCAGCCTCCAATCACGAACCCACCACAAGATGCATCATCTTCCAGCTGTCAGCCTGTCACCAGTGCAGACCACTGTCTGCACGTACTCCTGGATGAATCCTCTCTGCTCCACCATGGCGCCGGAGACAACGCCGCAGCAACGGGGACAGAACAGGAGAAAAACCCATCTGATGGAGTCGCCGCCGTCGCCTGGCCGACACCATCCATGGACCCTACAGCCACCGATCTAAAAGATCGGCAAGCATACAATGCCACCAACTCCGAGACGCCGCCATAAAAGATAACGCCGGTGTGGGAGTAGAGTTGAGGCAGATTTATTTGCCCGGGCGCCGCTTCCACCACCGTAACGACGCACCATGCCAGAACCTTCCTAACCCTAACTACCATGCAAAAACAGGGGTCCCCCTCCCTCCTGCCGCCGGAGCGACAAGCGAAAGGAGAGGGACCCAGCTCTTCCGCCGCCGGTGGAGTTTGGTGGAACACGGGGCGTCACCTTCTGATCGCCTGAGTGGCGGCTAGGTTAGGGACGGAAATTAAGCAAACCCGTCGGTGCCCATAAGGTCGCTATACAACTTTACAATTGGGTATGGTATATTAAGTCTCTTCATCTAATACAACCCAACTTTGATTAAGATAGCTCTTTTTAATACCATTGATGTTCGCTGCTCTATGAGCAGCATATGCATAAAAACCCGTCCGAAATATGGTCCTACCCCTCGAACAAGGAGGAATAAGATGGAGGAGGGATAAGTTGATTGGACCCAAGATCAAAAGCAAGGGCAAGGAGAAAGGAGAAGGTATGAAAGAGGGATAGGAGGCGGGGGCTAACATATATAAATTACAATGATGTTCCTAGCAACGCACGTGCATTCAGCTAGTGTAAGATAAAATCCAGAGCACTATCAAAGCTTATCTTGGAACAGCCGGAAGCTAAAAAAGTTTGTTGGTTCAAGCATTATTGACCTCGATGTTGCAGAATGCTAGAATTTGGCCCAACTCTGCAAATTGGTTACAACCGAAGTCAGCCGGATGGGTTGCTTATGTGCATGGCCGAGAAATCGCTTTGCTTGTCTTTGTCATGTCGTGAATGAGAAAATGCCTAAGCTGGAATGTGGTGGATCGGAATTTGGTTTCCTCCAAAATCTCATAGTTAAACTAGTGATAGTGAAGCATATGCTGAGTTTGGAGACGTGTTTGTGATATCTCGGAGAAAGACACACATATAGAGAGGTATGCATGTCATTGTCATGCTTGAGAGTTTCCTCGTTTGTCATGCAATTCTCCTCGAACCAACCGTGACTCTTTATGTATGTGGTGATCAAAACCATGTGATACATAGATGGGTTAGTTTCCTTATTGCTTGATCAATTTCACGCGACGAGAGTTCTCTTTGTGGAACTGTCTAACCTTACATTGAATATTGTCATGTACCTAGCCACACATGCAGCATGCTTCTGATACAAGTGAGTGGTGTTTTTGCTCCTGAGTTCACATGCTCCTATCTAAATAAAAAATCAAACAATATAGAAAAATATTTCAAAGCATTCTGAAAAAATCGGTGCTGAACATATATAAAAGTTATTCATACTTGCCAAGTTTCGTGATAAAATGACATGTGTTGTGCTCTGTGCAAAAAAGACAAAATCAGTGATTCAAAACGATATTTTTTAAATCTCATTTTGGCCATGGTATTGTTATTTTCTCATAGAGCACCACAAATGGCATTTCACCATGAAACTTGTCGCATAAGTAAAACTTTTGTATATGTCCATCGTCAAATATTTTCAGAATTGTTTGAAATGTATTAATCGGGCAGGAGCATCTGACCTCGGGAGCCAATATAAATTTCCGCAGATGTTGTTCCTATCTTCCTTCTCTACTACTTCCATAACACATCAAACTGATATGAATCTTATAATTAATACTTTGAAAGAAAAGCATGGATGCATTTAATATTATATTGAGAATATTAATCTAGCTTTTTGTTCTGGTTAGCTAGCCATCAATAAAGGAAGCACAAAAAGTTCTGAGTATACGATATGGGATGTCCAATTTTATAGCTCATTAATGTAGTGACGAGTCAATCTGAAATACTTGTTGCGCCAGTCTACCTACATATAGATACATCATAAATGGTCACAAATGTTATCAAGGTATGGAATAGAACTTTTTTTTTTATTCTGTTAGACAAATAGCAACTTGATATTATTGGGAGGCCAAAGCCATCATATATACATGTCCAGGTGGAGGCCAAGAGGCCAAAATGTAAAAGGCCAAAGGGCATCATTAAGGCTAGAATGCAAAAGGCCTAAGGCCATCATAAATATAACTCTAACACCCCATCTCAAATGCAAAGTGTACACAATAGCATTGCATTTGAAGAAGTGTATAACTATAAAAGAAAAAGATAATCCAAAATCCGCATCTTGAGAGTGTCACCATAGTATGAAGAGTCTTCATAAAACTGTTGAGTCAAACCACAATCGGTCGCAGAGAGAGACCGACACAGACCGAGAGACGGTCAGAAGAAGAGCATGTCACAAAAGATCATAGGACAATAAGCCCAATGGCATAAGGAGCCCATGACAAAGAAATGTGCGTAGATCAATGACAATGCGGACAATGGCGCATCAGAGAAAGATACACACCACATCAACAAAAGATGGGTTGTCAAAAGATGGCACATCAAGACAATCAAGCATTGCGCACAAAATCATAGCCCAAGAAAAGAGAATTGGCGTAGATCCACAATGCAAAGACATGCCACATAAATCCTATACAAAGGACCAGGACCGGAAAAGAAAAGCAGGCTGACAAAAAAGGTAGAGTGGACTCGCATGACATGAGAAACACAATGAAGAAACAACGGATTTGGTGGACGCAGCGGAAAAAACAGAGGGAAGGCACACGCCACAGTTGAAAATCGCTAGAGAGGGAGGAAGAGAGACATATGACACTCTTTTTTATTAACTTAAAAAGAACCAGGAAGGCAGGAACCAACAACTGCATGAGAATCACATCAACAACAGCTTGCACCGCACCTAGCAAGGAAACTAGCATATACCGCAGCTAGCAACTGCAGAGAAATTCATTGCCACGCTGAGGCACAGCAAAGACAACGACCTGGAGAGCTGGATCACGTGGAGTCCAAGCAGAGCAGTGGGGCGAAGTGCCACACCAGCAGAGGCGGCGGCCGGGAGATTGCAGATCGATTTGGGGAAGAAAAAGATGACGGCCAAAGCAGCGGAAGAGGAACATGGATCGGGATAAAGGACGAGTTGTGCGTCCGAAAAAAAACACCATAGCTCATGATACCATGTTAGATAAATAGCAACTTGATATTATTGGGAGGCCAAACCCATCATATATACATGTTCAGGTGGAGGCCAAAAGGCCAGAATGTAAAAGGCCAAAGGGCATCATTAAGGCTAGAATGCAAAAGGCCTATGGCCATCATAAATATAACTCTAACATATTCAACATTCAAACAAAATGAAAACATGGTGTTGTTAAGATAAAAATAAAAGATTTTACACAAGTTTTTTTTTACAGAAAGGGATCTGGAAAAAAATGGTGTGCCCAACAATAATCCTTGTACTTGCGTTGTTGTGTTATCTTTCGTCATGACAAGTCCAGGATGTTTCTTGTGGGTACAAACAGAAGAACAGAGTTTCCAGATTCGCAAACCTTTCATATCAAATATCCATATATTCCATTCACGGATAATGATGTAATGACAAGTGACAACCTGCAAAAATGGAACAAATGATTTCCTTGTTTCTCAGCTGGTTTCTTCACGATGATTACACGAAGGGCAGTACACAAAATTGAGATGAAATTTATTTATACAGCGAAATTCAGTTAAAAAGGAAAGGAACATAAGCAGATTGTATGGATTTGATTTTTTATGTGGAATCAGGATAAAATGTTAATTTAAAAAATTAATACATGAACTTCTCCCATCCATGCATCATGACTGTGGGCTAGCCTTTCAATTTTACTAGTGGTTATGGAACAAGGTGCTTTGAACTACTTGTTTAACCCAACCAAATTGCCGCCTCTCTAGTCTCTACACAACTATACTTGTTGAAGTGCTCTGATGGTGGAACTAGCATTCTTGTAGGGATGAATAACTCTCCCTTTTATGGTAGAGTGTGCATCCTAGTTTTTCTCCAAATGATTTCCTCATGGAAATTTTCTTGTGAAAAGCCTCTCCAGTACCATACTTCAGGAAAAATGACTCGATTTATGTAGAATATAACACATACATTTAATTGGATACATTCATTGTGAAAATCAACTAAATAATCAATGTTCTTGGAGACATGATAGTTATATTGGACACTTTCAGTGTGGTGTGGTGGAGCAGGTATCCCTTTATGGGCATAGTAGGATGTTCAGCGAGACAACCGAGTTCTGTATTGGGCGTGTGCCTATTCCACACGGGAACACAAACGTCCCTTCCACTGAAACATGAGCTTGGATTTGTTTTTCCCCAATATCCCAGGTAAAACTGAAACAGAAGTGGGGAATCATAGTAGAACAATGAAAATCACATCCCTGTAAACATTAGAATATAAAGAGTCGTTGCAAGCCGCATTGCATCATATCAGCATTTTCAGGTCATGCATTTTCACGATTGACTTAACTTCTGGTTCTATATGACATTGTTATTGCATCGTCATGGATATCAGAAGCACGAGATGCATGGTTTAATATCCATCAGCTGGTCCAATTTCACATTACTTAGTTGTGTATTGTGATGGCCTTTTGTAAATTTGTACAAGAGTTGTACTCAGTTAAACTGATAAAGAAAAAGTACCAGGTTTACTTTTCATGTACGACTAGCTTTGTTCATCGAGCTATATGCAAGGTTTTCAGCATCAAGATACTAGATACTATCGTCGTACAATCATATCGTAGTATCATGATATTATGAGATTTTTGTATTTAATATGATATATTTATGACCACCGTGGCCGCCGATTGATTAGTTATGGTATATTAGACTTTTTCCACGTGAACTTTTTAGTGGACAGAGATTAGATATTCTATAGGCCTAAGAGCCCCTTAAGCTCTTACTAATCAACCGACTCCTTCCTCCACGGACCACCGTGGCCGCCGAGGACGCTCGTGTTTGCAACTCCTTCCTCCTCCATTGTGGTCGGCAACACCGCGGTAGCCGACGCCTCTAACTCGGTCTACTCCTTCACCTTGGCCAGCGCCGGAAAGTACAGTTGCCAACGCCTCAAACTCCATCTTCCTTCACCATGGCTGGCGCCGGCACGTATGGTTGCCGTCACCCCCAATATTATTATTTTAACCGCTAAGTATGGTGGACATATATGGGTGTTTGTGGGAGGCCTTAGTTGATTTTTATTTTAACTGGTACAATATTATTATTTTTGGAGTTCATTTTTATTTTGGACCAACTATGTAACTTTTCGAATCGGTATGTTCATTTTGACAAACTAATATTTTTTCTTTTCGAGCCGCTTTGTTGGTCTGACCAATTTTAAGATTACTAGCAAAATACCCATGCGTTGCAACGGGTCTAAAATAAATCAAACATATTATGTTTGAAGTAAACTCCGATTTGGTTTTGTCATCGTTTCAGAATTATGTTGGCTTTCTCCAAGATTTCAATTCTCTTACATGTCCCATTATGTGCAATAATCCTGGCAATCACAACTTACTTTGTAATCTTCTTTGTATACATTATGGGCTATCCAAAAGTAACATACATATTTTTGAACAATATTTATCTGATCCACAACCAAATCAATTTCAACTTGGAGGAACCTCAAGCAGTTAAAACAGCAATACATTTCTTTCCTCTATTAACCAGGCCTTGTGTGCTCCCAACAGCAATACCTTTCTTTAAATTTTTCTTACCAAATCAAGGACAAAGGTAAGGAACAAACAATTACACGATACTAAAAATATCATTGTTTCAACTTAAATATCAACATGGCTGTCTTGAAAGCAGAGCATATTACCGATTAATGGACTATTGTTTGAGGCAGAAGCAATTTCACGATGGGCATCAACCAACAATCAGTGAATAGCAGTCTAGCAGATGCAAATTCGGAGCAGCATAAATCAAAAACCATAACATCAATCAGTGATCTGGACTTTAAAGGGCAATAATCAACAATCAGCAACCTGGACTTCTTCAAGGCGTTGTGCCCGCTGTTCAGTCTCCCTCCTCGTGTCCAACATACCTTCATTTTTTTCAGAAAAAGAAATTAAGCCCAAACAGGCCAGCGCCCGAATTGAGTCTGTTTTACAGTTACAGTAACCGAAGTAACTCACCAGGCACTTCCACAGCTCGAAATTGGCTGGCGCAGTGGGGAGGTCGTCTTGAAAAACCACCGTACACACCAGACCGGGCCAGCGCCAGCCCAGCCGATGGGGCTGCAAGGAGGCGGAGGCGCGTCCTCGAGTAGACCAGCTACGGATCGAAGCCGAGGACCAGTCCAGGAAATCGTCAGCACCTGCCCGAGAAGCATCTAATCCATAATCAGACTCATCCTATCCGAATCACGCGGACCGAGAGATCGGAGAGGGGGAAGAGACGACAAGTCCTCACCTACTCCGGCCGCCCCAAGTGTGCTGCCGCCGTCGATCTTGAAGCTCCAGCCGACATTTGTTCGAGGGGGAGCACCGTGTGCGGCTAGGGAAGGCTGAGTATACCAGGGCACAGGCGCCGTCGGCGCGGCCCGTCGTAGCGCAGGGTCGGCGAGCTCCACGCCGAGATCGCCGCCTGATGCGACGCCCGGCAAGCTCGTGGAGCAGAGTTTCTTCGTAGCGAACCGGTGACGCCGGTTAGCTGGAGGCAAGGATGGGGTGTCGGGTCGGCGCGATTGGTGGATGGTGGTGCGCCGCGCCGCAGGGATAGCTCGCGTCAGTGGAGAGCTCGGTATGGGCAAGATTGGTTTTTTTTCATAGGAATACCGAACCGATTACATGACTTGGCGGTGGCATAAGGTGTAATATTTTCTAACTAAGCCTAGCGATGCAGGAGTAGAATCGGGAATTTGAAAAATGCACCATCACCACCTCTAGCCATATTATATACTCCCTCCGTTTTTTAATATAAGATGTTTTAGGTGGTACACATGTTGTCTACATGCACACTAAAATGATTGAACATGCACACAAAAATGTGTCTACATAAATTTGTGTGCATGTGGATGTGGACAAAAGATAAAACATCTTATATTAAAAAACGGAGAGAGTAGTAGAGAAGATTGTAGTCCTTTTTTTGTTTTTATCCAATTTTAATAAATATGTTATTGGAGGACATGATGGTTTGGCTCATGGGTCTAGATACACCCGTTATTAAATGTTTTTTAACTATATTTTAAAATGTCAAAAAAATTAAAAGAAAAAATTCGGGTATACATCCAGACAAAAGTTTTGCCAAAAAAGACATTTTTTGTGGACTGTGCAAAAAAGAAAAAATAATGTCTCGTACAAAGTCGTTTTAGAGCACGTGATTTGTCTTTTTTACACATACCACAAAAAGTGTCATTTTTCCACGAAATTTCATGTGTCAACATACAATGTCCAGATGTACACCCGAGATTTGTTTTGGATTTTTTGACATTTTTAAATATGATTATTAGTTAGTGGGATTATCTGCTCATACTACCCAAAACTGATTTCCGGTTATTGGAGTCATTTTTATCTACAGGGTTGGATTTTAGGACAACCGACCGAGGGTAGGATGTGCTTCATGGCCATGAGGTGCTCCAGAGTCGGAGCCTCCATGAACCGTGGAATGAATTCTGCTAGACAAAACGGAGGGCGGGGTTGCCTTTTATTTTAAATTTCAGTGCTCAGATTTGCAGACACGCCCTCAAAACCAGCCCTGATCGAATATTACATGTTTGGACTTCATACCGGATGGAAAGACATATAAACGAATCGGATGCCATACTTCCACTGTACCGCGGTTACAAAAAGTATTCTTATAGACTCTCCGAGACAACACTGTCATAAAAACCGGAGCTCTATCGAATCTTATCTTGGAACCAGAGCAGAGGCAATCACTGTTTGTTGGTTCAAGCATTTTCAACTTCGATGTTGCAGAATCCTAAAATTTGGCCCAGCCCTGCAGATTGGTTACATTCGAAGTCGGACAGATGGGTTGCCCATGACGGGCCGAGTAATGGCTTTGCTTGTCTTTTTCATGCAGTGAATGAGAAAATGCATAAGCTGGAATGTGGTGGATCGGAATTTGGTTTCCTCCGAAATCTCATAGTTAAACTAGTGATGCTGAAGCATATGCTGAGCTTGGAATCGTGTTTGTGACATTTGGGAGAGAACACGTATCTATATAGATAGAGAGATATGCATGTCATTGCCATGTTACAGAGTTTACTCGTTTGTCATGCAATTCTTCTCGAGCCAGCTGTCATTAGGTGCGTGGTGATAAAAATCATGAGATAAATACATGCGTTAAGTTCTTACACTAAACATTGTCGTGCATTTCTTATAGCTAGCCTCGCATTCAGCATGCTTCTGATATATTACCTCTCTCCGTTATCTACTACTTCCATACTTCCTCGAACTAATGAATCTTATAGTTAACACTTTTAAAGAAAAGCATGGATGCATGGAATATTATATTTAGAATATGAATCTAGCCTTTTTTTTTTTGGGTTAGCTAGCCATCCATAAACGAAGTATACAAGTTAGTTCTGACTTCTGAGTGACGATAAGTAATGTCCAAATTTTTAGGTTATCAATGTAGTGATGAGTCAATCATAAATACTTGTTGCGCCAGTCTATCTACATATACATACATCATAAAATGGTTACAAATATTATCAAGGTGTGGAAAAGAACTTTTGGAAAAAAACCTATTGAACAAAATGAAAACAAGGTGTTGTTAAGATAGAAATAAATGTTTTTACACAAGATATGTTTTTTTAATAAAAAAGAGAGCTGAAAAAACTCAGTGAGCATGTTGGGAGCACATATGTCAGCATGTCTACCAAGTTTCATGTAGTTTGGATTGTGGTCTAAGAGACAAAAACTAAAATATCTCTGATTTGCCGAAATCTTGCCTCTTATGATTGTTTTTTTACGCAACTATCCCTCTTTATTCATTGATTCTAGCTCTTACATCTGAAGTCAAATGAGTTATGATAGAAGCTCGTTGCCGGTTGGCAACGAGAGCTGAAGTGTGTTGTAATATCTAGGTGTTCTAGAGAAGACCGTACCAGCTGGTTGCTCATAGCGAAGCTTGCGTGATCCGTTGGTCTGCAGCCGTGGGTTTTCCTCCTCGCGTTGAGAAGGTTTTCTACGTAAACCCTTGTGGCACTTGATGTATGTGATTGTGTTTATATTTCCGCTGCATATTTATTGGTTGAAACTATCCTCGAAGTTAATTGCCTGCTAGAGGCTGGTTGTGGGTTGTGTATCTTCTCCCCTCCATGGCTCAACAAAGTGGTATCAGAGTTGAGGTCCATTTTATACTCAAGTTTCAGAGCAAGGTTTTTGGGCTGCATGCAGTTTGTTTGTGGTGAAAGATGGAAGTGAATAACAACAGAATGATATCTTTGAATGGTACAAATTATCAAACTTGGAAGAATAAGATTAAGTATTTATTTATGTGAAAAAAATACAGGAAAGCAACGGAAAACATGATAGGTAACAAGAAATGGATATTCTGGATATAATTTCTATGTCAGTACAGATAGTACCTTTCTCGGTTGATCTGTTATGACGCGTACAAGAATTCCGAGACTTGAAAACCAAACGCCCTACAAACGCCGAGGCTGTATCCTGAGATGGATGCCCCTTTGGAAACTGCACCGGCGTCGAGGTGCTGCGCATATGGAAGGCAGTCTCACTGATCTCAAGTATGCTGCCTGCATCCGCTCGGACCAAAATGTAGTGAAAATTTATCAACACTCTCCCAGCACAATGCACAGAAGCTCCTGCCGCATGACCCACAGGAGATGTGGTTATTCTTTCCAATCTGCGCCCAAAATTAACAATACAATGACCATCAAAAGAAAAGTTAACAAAAGAAATCATGAGGCATTTTGTGCTGTGCAATATGAAAAGAAAAATAAAGAGACACAGCTTCAACCGGTTAAGAATTCACTCGCAGCTTGCAGGCCCCGAGATAAGATGGCTCAAGCCAACAAGCAATTATGGCTTGGAGATCAGCGGCTGATTTACTTACAGCATTAAAGTACGCCAACAAACAATTTCTTTGTTGAAGTTGTGCTATAGTCATGAGTGGTCCATGTTAATTATATGTAACTAAACTCAGAATAAACAGCTTAAATCAGTTACTATCACACATGCAGGTAAACACACAAAGGAAAGGAGTAAAAGTCCTAATGGCAAACATTTCTTTTACAAAGAATGAACTGACCATGAATAGCTGTACAAGAAATTGCGCTTGATTGATTTTTTTGATGCAAAAGAGAGGCAACTGGCAGTTTAAAAAACGAAAGATAGGCAACTCCACCATTCTCATTGACTACTATGGTTGCTTGTCTAAGATATCTCTGTGAAAGAAAGAAAAGTAGTTCATTTTACCTTTTGGAGATGTCTTGCCACAGAAAGGACAATGGTATCTTACTACAGGCACTCGGGCAGGAGCAGGAGCTGGAGCTGGAGCTCGTGCAACAGCTAGGCGTTGAACCATCCTTCTCAATAGATTCAATAGCGCTTCCAATCTATCGTTTTCCCCCCAAGAAAAAAGCTGACATGCACCCGAGCTGAACGTGACAGCATGATTGTTTTTGTCAAGGCACATATGTGGCAATGAAAATAAAGGATATATATATACAAGTTTTAGGGTACTTGGTAATTTTAACAACCATCCATCCGCTCTAATCTAACGGTGATAAAATTAGAGCTACCAGAAACTACTAGATAAAAAGAACCTGAAACTACCAGAAACTACCAATATTCTTTTATTTTTAATCAAAACTAACAGGGTATTTAGGTAAATTACTCCCTTTCCCATCCCGGTCCTCCCCAGACCGGAGCCTCCATCCCCGCTCATCTCACTCGGGCGGTGCCGACCGTCGCGGCGGTGAAGGTGAAGTGGCCGGCAGCAACAAAAGCGTCATCTGCGTGTGGGCGTGTTCCAGGTCGTCCGGTCCACGACACTGGCCGCGTGCTCGCGCTCCTCGTGAACGAGTGGTACAAGAAGGGCTGGTACTACGACCCTGGCGATCTGCCGGGACAGCGCCGCCGTGCTCGCCGGGCTCGGGCGACTGACCAAGCGCTCCGGGAGAGCGAGGAGGCCGTCCGGATCGACCCAGCCGGCAGCCGCGCCCACGGCCGACTCTCCGCGCTCTGCCTCCGGCGAGGTACCTTCGCTTCCCTATGCCTACATATCTGCTGCATCGCATTGGAATCCAAAGTTCATCTGCAGATCTTGTTCTTGCTCTGACTGTTAGTGTTGCTCGTGTGCTAACTTGCTTACAAGTAGATCATGAGATCCTTAGCATTTTGCTTTCGTTTGATATGGCAGCTAGCCAACCACACAAGAGTATATCATATGAATTCTCAGACTAATTGTTTGCTTAGAGGTTGGTTTATTTTAGTGAATTAATGTGTTCTTAATATGTTTCGAATTGAACATTTCGGTTCAAATGGAGTGCTTATCTGCAGTTTTTTGGAAGATTAGTTGTGGACTAATCGGATATAAACTGGCCTCATGAAAGAATGGATATTCTGTTCATGTAATATAAGTTACTTGGTTGTACAATAATGTAAGAAAGAAAAATACACACAAAATGTTTTTAAACATAATGTGATTTACATAGTTATCATCGAGAGAATTCTATAAAATTCTTCTTTTGAAACTGGATCTAATTAGTCCTCAGGAATAATTCATGTAGTTCTATATAAATCCTGATGCAAACTAGATAAAAGCCCTGAATAAAAGTGATTACTTGCTTATTTATGTATTTTCTCTTGTTCATGTCAAAGAGAGATAGACTAGAATCTTAAAAGGAAGCTGATACTTCTGATTAGAGGAGAGTAGTAATTGTTGGTTCAGTTTTGGTATACAGTAGCACACCTTGTATCATGAACAGTAGAAGTTGGTTTCAGGACTTCTGTTTATGGAAACTAGAAAGCCAAAGTTAAGTCTCCCAAGCTCCAAGTTTAAGCTATATAAATAGTTTAGTACAGATTCTTGTAAAAATGCTGGAACACACATGTTGATTGTTGAATTGTTCTCTTTTCCTGTCAATTTCAGAGTCACATGGACAGGCAGTGGCTTAACATGAACTGTTGAGGGAGCCGTCCACCCCTATGGCGTCGATGCGGCGGGCCGGTGACCGTGGCGTCAGGGGCCGCTCGAGTCGCAGTCCGTGCACTCCGACAACGGGGCCTCGTCATGTGGCGTGCGGGATCGTCTGGCCGGCGATGGGGCGAACGAATCGCCGGAGATGGGGAGGTCGGCGTCCGATCCCGCAGGCGAGTAGAGCGTGACCCGCAGATCCGATCCCGCAGGTGATGCCGGCGGCGCCGCAGTCAAGGGATCGAGGGAGAGAAGGGAGGCCATCGGCGCCGCCCTCACGGGATCGAGGGAGAGAAGATGGTCATGGGATGAGGAGAAGACGAGCAACTTTTCGTTTAGACAAATGACCATAATACCCTGGTGGGATTAAACTTCCGCTTAACGATTGAAATCAATGGCTAGAATAATTTAGAAGGGGAGGTCGGCGAATCAACGGTTAGAATAATTTAGTAGGGGGAGGAACCTGAAACTACCTGAAACTACCTGAGGTAGTTTCACAAGCACCGTAAAAGAGCTCATATATATAACTATAAGAGAACTCACCTGACATAATGATCATATCCAGCAATTGCAGCGTTACATTGGTAGCAGAAGTAGTGCCTGCAGTTCGAACATGTCATCTTATTGCATCCATCTATCTTAGATATAGCGACCTTGCATCGTGGGCACTGTTTTGCATCCCTCATAATTGTCTGGAGGCTGCGTGCTTCATCTAGCCTTTTCTGATCACTCTGTAGTTGCCTGGATTTTAGCCGTTCCTGCACCAAGCAAAGGAAAGATTCACATCGAACAATTAAGACACATAGAACTGAGGACATATCAGATCAAAATGACACAAGATATGCATCATTGTTTTCCTCCAGAAACAATATATTTCGCATCATTTTTACTAAAAGTTGGTCAAAATGCAAAATTGTCTTAGGAAATGTAAATAGAAAGAAAGAAAACAATACATGTACATCTATGCTATAAAACACCTGCCACATAAAGTGCAGTGAACCACACAAAACTATATACTACCAAAAATAACTTTCATGGTGAATCCGTTATCACTGTATATAACAATAAATAATGCTGGCATTTGGCAGCTTAGATATCTATCAAGTTAGCCTATCAAGTACCCCTCTTAGTGTTAGCAACTAATACTATTAATGTGTTTAAATTCTTTATTAGATATAAGCATCCCTTGTGAATGAGGGTAATTTCACACTCAGGCCACTCAGAGACTGCAGGACATGATCTGTTCAACCTGGGCCAGATGCTGATGAGACTGTAACATTTTCTAGTGTTGTGTTATATATAATTAACTTTCTCATTGCAACTTACGTGCACCTTCAGGTAATTAATTAATTACTATTGCCATCATGATTCCACGGCTGTCACACTGGATCAAAAAGTAGTGTCACTTTTCTAGAATTCTCGTTTTCTCTGTTTCGCTAGTATTACTACTGAGAGTCTGAAACAGCACCACAATTAACCCATATCCAAGATAAAGATAAATATATGTGAGATGAAGTCCTCCCATACCTCCAAAATACGAATTCGTTCCTCTACAGTAATGCATTGTTTCCCCACATGACGGTGAGATGTACAGTGTGCAGAAGCTGAATAGACAACTTGGGCACACTGCATCGTTACTTTCATCCTCCAAGCAAGCAGTGTCACACCTTGGACAATAAACAAATCATTCATGGTGTCGAGAGTTCTTTGAAGAAGCAATTTTTCCCAACGTTCAAATTCATCCTCCACCAGAAGCGTTTTCAATATATTTGGGGAAACAACGCCTTCACATTTTGTATCGGGACAAGTCAACTTCAATACAGTTCCTTCCTTGACATGAATTTTGCAGTATGTTTGCATGCATTTACGGCAAAAGAAATGATGGCAGGGAAGTATCTTCATCACACGTTATATCACCCTTGCTTAAAATTATCTCATCAGTAAACCCTAGGTGAGAAAGAGAAGAGTTTTGGAGCCACTGAACCCATTGATATATTACTTCCATCCCATGTTGTTTTTTCCAAATCAAATCCAGCATTTGACATAATGACGAAATCTTCGCTTTGTCCAGCCATTCGGTGGAGATAGTGAAAAAGGGAGGTTGATGACTCGGGTATGACAGAGGCAGATAACATGTTAGCAGGATTGGAGGCAAATGCTGAACTCTGAACTTGTAAACAAGATTATCAGTGGCATCACTATCACAAGTTTCTCCATAATTTAATGTTCCGGTACCAAAGTCGAGCCTTGCCGAGACATCTATACCATCTGCTATCTCAATATGCACGTGAACCTGTGTACAACATTGACACATATTAAAACATTGCCTAACTAGCAGAAATATGCCTGGAAAATTTATTGTGGTGGACATACCTGAAAGAGTTAAATTCATCGGCGGTCACTGAACTCTTCCGGAAAGCTCGCTACGGTCACCGTACTCCATTATACGGTCAATACGGTCACTGAAGACGTCCTGACGTTTCATTGGCGGTCACCGTGTTGCGTACAGCAGCGTATTGGCACACGTGGACACATGAGGCCCGCTTGTCATGCGTGCTGAGGCCTAATGTGGTAGTGGTGCTCGCAGGGAGGATCTTTTTTGTAAAACCGTCATCTTATTAATCTGCCCGCGAGTAAGCAATGTGCAGACCAAAAATTCCCCACCTGTGTTGAACCCTAGCCCGAAGCTGTCCGTGGAGCTGCAGCGCTGCCGCCGGACCACCGCCGTCTGTTGTCCCGCCGCCATGTCCGCGGCAAGCAGCCGATCTTCTTTCCGCCGCCGAGCCCCGACCCTTCCGTTGGTCATCTGCCGTAGCTGTAGTCGCGTGGTATCACGGAAGACCTCAACCACCTCTGCCCATGATGGCTGGATCTTCTACAGGTGTGAACGCCATGGGGGTAAGTTCATTGAACGGAAGTGCTTTTGGATTTTGGTGAATTCGTGAGTGAGAGATTCAATCTTTTGACTGAAATTTCTTTAAACTTCAACAGCACGGTTGCAACTTCTGGCACTGGGAACGAGAGTACATTTATTTTCTGGTGAAGGAACACATCCTTAGAGGAGATGATGCTGTGGAAGCAGTAGCATGGGCAGAGGAGAGAAGAGAGAATCTGAAACTGAAGCAGCAAGAACTCGATGTTACTGCACCTGGAAACGAAGAGAAGATGATGAACAAGCTGATCTCAGTTGTGGAGCTACTGGAATTAGTAGTTGTGCTACTTAAGATACTTGTTGCTGTAGTTGGTTTGCTGTGCATTTTGCTCATCCTGAAGAAATAATTCAGGTGTATGGTAGTGTCAGTTTGGTAGTGTTTGTTCTGAACTCAGCGTAAGTGAAGCAACACGCAATGTTCTATGTTCATGTACTACTTCTGTAAGATGATCTATGATCTGGAATATGAATGGAATGGCAGTGTTTCTTGGGACAATAGCTTGCACAAACATAATGTTCTCGTCACAACATTTTACGCAAAAGAAACGACATGGTTCACTCCATCATGAATATATTACCTGAAAAGACCGATGTCCCTCTTTTTTGTTCAAAATGACTATACTGTCTCCAAAAATTGCTTCCAAGGCAAATATCTGGGCATTAAGTTTAGTTTGTATCAGACACAAAGAAGTGATCACTATACGTCCAATTAAAAGGCCGGCTCACACTTTGGTGTGTGTTTGAGACACAAAAAATACCCGTCCAATTTAAAAACAAGATAACAGCAAAATAAGAATGGAATATCAGCACAAAAGTAGGCATGCCTTAACCATAGAACATCTCTTCCCTGGTTGTGCAAAACAGACCAAAAATGTCGTTATGAGCGTAGGGCAGCTACTTCACACAACATGAAAATATAATTCCGGACCTCACAATCGGCCCTATAAAATTCGTAGGGCAAAAATCATGAAGTACACTACGGTGATGTATTGCAGAACCAGCTCATTTAATTTACTTATTTCCATGAAGCTACTCCCTCAATTTTTTATGCTTTACCATCTACTGAAGAGCAAGATCATCCCCTAGTCTGAAAGAGAGAAAAAGAAACGACACATCACCTCGTCCTCTTGCATCTGATTGTTAGCGCGCAGCTCCTCCTGACTCAACTCCATGTCAATCCCCGCCAGCTTTCTAACAATTTCTTCCTCCGCGAGAGCATCCTCAGCGGCGGCGGGGACCTCGGCAGCGCAGGAGCACTCAGGGACCTCGGCGGGGATGGGGTTAGGGTGGAGCTCCGGCACGGGCATTGCCGTCCAACGGCCTTGGTTGCTACGAACTACTAGAATCGGGGCAGGGCGTTCTGCGGCGGCGCGGCGCGGCCCCAAATTTGGTGTCGGGGCTCGAGGACGACGAACCTCGGGGCCGGCGATTAGAACAACACTGTTTCGTGCTCACCTTCGGCTTGCGAGAGTTTGATCCGGACTACGGTAAGATTTATCTGTACCCAAAAAACTTAAAATTCGTCCGTCCTCTAATATTCTGTAACCTATCGATTTAGGGAAAACGATACGAAATCCAAACTCTCTTTATTTTCATTGTGTTGTAAGCATGTTTATGTTCGTCGGGGCTCCTTGTGTTTTTGCGATATTTGTGTTTTATAAATGGCACTCTTTTATATGGGCAAAAATTAATTTTTTTTGTTGAAACAACACGCAGATGCTCACATATACGTACATACACTCACCCGTATAAAATGCACACATGTACACCCTCCTCCTATAAGCTCCTCTGAAAAACTGAGCTGACGAATCATGTCTTGATATTGATGCATGGATAGCTATTGATGGAAACATCGTCTCTCACTAAAAAATATTCCAACTTTATGTTATACACAAATGTTAAACATGAGATTTAAACTCTGATGAGTCAAGGGAGTACGACCACTCTTGTATCCATCCAATCGTTATCCAAAATTACTCTACCATGTTCATGACAATAGGATGTTATAAGAAGAACACAATTTGTTTTTGGCCAGCGCTACATGTCACCAAGCTGCAGCTGAGGAAATCAGCTCCTTTCTCCACCATCTGATTTATTTAAAATGGTAATATGTTTCATCCAATACTGCAACATAAAACCTCTATTTGCAACGTTTATTGTTCCCTACTCCCCAATCTAGAGTAGTTAAGTATGGAAGTAGAATTGAGCCTTGTTCCTACATGGCTTTTTTGGTATGAAATGAGCCACTTCAAATAGGTTCATTGCTTCGGCGAAATCCCCAAACATGTTCTTTCTCTTGTTCCTGATGATATAGTCGATTATAGCATTGTTGCAGCAATCTCCATCTCGCACTAAAAAATCATAGAAACATGTGTTCATGACTAAAATATGTTTTTGTAGCAAAAACTTATAGGTATGCAATATGCGACATGAAAACCAAGTGCACCATAACACATTTGCAACACATACAAATTCCACTGAAGCATACGTCTAAAATCTTTGCAACATGTTACTCATGGGTACAAAACAAATACCATACACACGTTTGGCCTGTGAAACACTCTTCACAACATCATATTCCTAGACATCAACTTCCAACATCAATAAGTGAGGCACCATCCTTTCCGAGTTGGGAACGGCGACCACAAATTGGCTCGTTGAGCGTCGGTTCTGGATTGAAGGACCCTAGACTCGTTCCCCTCGGTTCACCGTATTTTGATTGCTCGATACCGTTAGGATATCCCGTTTTCAAGCTCCATAATGAGTTTGCATTGAGATACAAGAACTCTCCACCGCAGCGGAGGAGGAGAAGCCCCATAGGGATGTGATTGCGAAGATTACATGGGCCATGCATTAACATGAAGTGTGTGCGGTCGGTAGCTCACTCGTCGCGCATTGAGCTTCACTCGCTTTTGTGGTCTCCGATGGCGAACCCATCTAGCGCAGAAGTTAGGACATCGCATCCTCTGCCGCCCACCGTCACCGCCGCCACCGATGAGGTGCATACCTCGGCATCCACCCCCGCCACCCTCCTACCCTCATACAGCGTAGCGTCTCCCCCTAGATTCGGACCAGGATCCTCCTCTCTCGACTTCATCCATCATGTTTGGAGGTCCCATGTTGCCCCGATCTCGTCCTCCTCCGAGGAAGGGGATTCATATCTAGTGGTTGGGATCATCCTTTATCCAGCCTCCTGGTGATCCACAGGTGTAGGGATCTATCATAGCCTTTTCGATAACTAAGAGTAAATAAGAGCAATAAAGTAAAGGTATAGCAAGTGGCCAAATCCTTTTTAGCACAAAGGACTAGGCGGGGTGTTACCATATCGATAACGATACACGTGCAAAAAAATACATGTACTTGTAATGTAAATATTTTTTTTACTGTTTGCTTTCCTGCTTTGATTAGCTGACTTACTGTAGCATGTATTTTGCGATGAAAATCTCATGACAAAGTCAGAGACGCACGTCAAATATCTATTTTCCCATAGTGAATCTAGACTTTCCTACTTGAAAAATTACTACTCGTATTATATAAAAATTGGTAGTCTCGAGCACCATAGAACCCTCTACGGAGATATTTCTAGATACAAATATATTCATTTTTGTGGCCTAAATTAGATCGTACGTCTTCTTAATCCTTCGTGCTCCACACCCGCCTCACTGGACATGTGATTGTGTCATATTTTATGCATTGTTTAAATTTGTAGGGAATTCTTCAACAAACTATTTAAAATGAAAAATTTAAAATAACCATATCTATGATAAAAAAAGACTAACTCAACATTTTTATGTTTACAATTATATATGTTTTATTTTTATAACAAACAACTTAGAATGGTGATAGGAAAATACCTATTGTATCAATAAAAACAAGTTGATATTAGCGGCAATGACTTGTAAAAAATAAAAATGTTTATTATAAATACGTCTTGTTTGAATAAGAAATTGAAATTAGTGTTCCATTTGTGTTGCATAATTTTGGATTTGTGTACAGAGTAGCGGAACAAAGAAGTCAACTACCGGACATGTAGCGGGATCCACGGCATTCGCCGCAGCGACGCCTAGGATCCGTCCTTCGACGTGCGACCAATGGAGGGGAGAGCGCACGTCCGTAGGCAGGAGGAGATATCCTTCAACGCCACTGGTGGCTGCAAGAACAAGTGCCTTGCTCCGCCGCCGCCACAAGACGCCTGACCGGACGCAGACATTGCCACACCTACAAACTTTCCACATTGCAGAGCTGGCAAACATTTGTTTATATGCAAAATAATCTAGCGAAGTTGGTGGAAAAAAAACAAATTACAACTAAGATTACTGCTACTATGATCAACAATGAATCAGATGAATATCAAAATAGATTCAGTTTATCTCAATGATCTAGAGACAAATATGTAATTCACCCACCCCATCTCCAAATGGAAGGACACAATAATTAGCTCGACGACAGCGTGCAAAAATTTCAACATTCATTGCATAAACATTTAGAAGAAATACGATAAGACTTCCATGAACATTGCAGAATACATGCTATAGTAAGTTAGCTAACCAAAAGAAGAAAGCAACATTTTGACACAGTAAAAAGACATTAACATTACTAGTACATGTATCTCTTGTTTATCGGGAGGGTGCCCCTGTCTGGGCCCAAGCCTCCCGGCGACGCACCTCCACTCGCTCCGACAAAAGTTAGCCTTTATTTTAACTAATCTAGATCACAGTAAAACAACACGCGTCATTTTTACTTGTTATCCACATGTAGTTGACTTTGTTCCTTGTTAGTTGTTCTTCTCAACACGCGTCATTTTTACTTGTTATCCACATGTGCTTCTTTATAAGCTGGTTTGCAGCATCTTGTACTGTTGATCGTTAAAGGCATTATTAATTTTATGCCGAGCGAAAAGTTTTATCTAGAAAAAAACATCAGATTAGCAAGCCGGCTCTGCAGCTCGAGTTGTGATCTGGGCCGTCGAGACGAATGGGCGTGCGGCCCGTCCGCGACTAACTAACTACCAGGAACAGGAATTAAGAAACAAACCCTCCTCGGTGGCTCATCTCCCTCCGCTTCTTATCCATGCGGCTGGATATGCGCCCGCGCGGGGCCTGCTCTTTCTATATCATCGCCACCCGTCTCGTCTCGCCGCCAATGCCAATGCAGCATACTGCCACTTGTTGACTGGTTCACTCCCACGCCATTAGTCGAGAGGAGATGGAGGAGATGAGGGTGGCCGTGGTCGGCGCCGGCGTCAGCGGCCTGGCGGCGGCGCACGAGCTCGCTAGGGGAGGGGGCGGCAGGGCGCGCGTGACGGTGTACGAGGCGGAGGAGAGCCTGGGCGGGCACGCCAGGACCGCCGACGTCGACGGCGTCCACCTCGACCTCGGATTCATGGTCTTCAACAGGGTACGTACGTACGGATTAGGCATACACACACACACATATCTCATTCCACATACAGACGTACATCCTTTCATTCTTCTCATACGTTGCCCACTGATTATCCTTCCTCTCATGTGTTATTGGCAATTCGGCATCCCCAAATTATTTATTTTTTACACAACAACAATGCATATTGTCAAAAAAGATTAATTCTCTGCGACGGTTAATTTGGCATCCCCTACAGTTAATTGCCTGTATCGGCATTAATCACTTGTGCGACGGATCCTTAACCATTCATGGAGGAACTCCATACAAGGTAGGTGGACGATCGATGGAAACGGAGCGGGCGACGTGGACGCCGCGATCGCCTTACAATGGTCGTCCAAAGAGAACAAGGGATGAGGAGCACGGCGGCGACAGGGACACATGTCCAAACAGTTCCACTTTGCTACATCTTCACGTGCCCAATCTAGCCCGCTGCCTCATGTGGCCCAGCCACAGGCTCATTCTCTGGAACTAGTCAATCTACCTTGCTACTTGTATACGCCCATTACAAAAATCTCCTCTTGTTTTGGTAGTGTTCTGTTTGGGCATCTGTCGACATCCCTCCTCGGTTTCAACGGTAAATGCTACCCAGAAATCCATATACCAAAATGAATAATCTAAGACACATATATGTGTCGCTGTCAGCGTTCTCACTATGGCGTTCGATCCTGCAGTTGGTTAGCTTGAGCTTCCTGCTGTTTTCCACTGTCCTGTCTAAGTGTCTATGTCTCCCTGTCCTGTCCATGTCTCCCTTAATACAAGTCAACTTTACAATAACTGACCTTACTAATCAATGCTCATTAGTACACTTGATGGTATTTCCCAAGATATATTGGCATGGCTTATTCTAACATGAACGGTCTATATAGTCAAGAACTGTAAACTTGCACTTAAAGTAACGCGTGTTGTCAAAAGTGGCTGGTTTTACTACCTCAGTTTTCCAAAACTAGCTTGAACAGTAATTTTACCCAAAAAAATCATGTCAAAAAGAATTACCCAATACATATACATGTGTTGCTGTAATGGTCTCACCTATGCCGTTCATGTTGGTTAGCTTGAGCTTCCTTCTGGTTTCCCTTGTCTTGTCTTGGACTAATCAGTGCCTGATCGCTGTCTGTGCGACAGTCTACATGGAAAACATGCCGTCGTTCCTGTTGCTTAGCTTAGGCTTTCTGCTGGTTTCCCTTTGTCTTGTCCATGTCTCCCTATTACCACGTTGGACTAACCAATGGTCCATCTCTGTCTGTGCATTGGTCTATATTCGCCGGCATCCCCTTGATTCAGAGCCTTTTTTGTTTGCTCATTTGTACTCATTTCTTTTCGCTTGCTTTTATTGCTCCACTGTTTCTCAATCAATTTAAGCTTGTAAGTAATTTCTATGTATAAAAAGTTTGAATTGGAATGTCTTGAAAATGTATAGTTTATCTATTTCCATTACCAAGAATTTCCCTAGCTCATTAGTTATTCCCACGCATACCACGTATTATCTGGAAAAACACAAATATCGTGCTATGATGGTCAGTATTCCCCATGAAAATATATTCATGTGTTATTCTCAAATGAAAGGTTTACATACATAGCTAAGAGCTGTAAATTTGTATCTAAATTAACACGTACTACCACGTGCTGTCAAAGATGGCTAGTACTACCTCTGTTCCAAAATTGACGACATCCTACAACACATGCAGTCTCTATATTTGATTATTGATGTATTAAAATAGATTTGGGTAGTACCATTATGTTTTGAGATAGAAAATATTCCATAATTATGCCGCACATTAAGGAGTTCATAAGTTATGTTTTCATAATGTATTTGTTTTTACAAATATTGGTAACACTTCATATAAAGTTCCCTTAGGACAATACCGATACACCTAAGTATGTCTTGCATGTTTTGTACTAACATATTCACATAAAATACAATGATCAAATTGGTAGAGACTATGTCTACGTCTGAAACATCATGTCAAAGATGTCATTGAGTCTGAGAACATTTATACTGTTATTCATCGAAATTGCTTAAGTGTTTATGGATCCTGAGTTCTAAATGTGTGACTTAAGTCTCTGCAAATAAAAGGGCAACTTACTCCGCATAATGAACTTCTAACCTGCCCCATTGTTGCCATGTGGGTACAAATGCTAAAGCAGTCAAAAGGCTAGAGCGACAATATTGAGCCCAAGCTCCCGGGAGCTTGCTTATTTGAACTGAAAAAAGATCGAAAATGATATTTGGAAGTTTCAAAATTTCTGATTTTTTTCACATACATATATTTTCTATGATTTTGTAAAATTATTTGAATGTGGCTCAAATTAGACAAACAAAACTCAACTTTGGTCATCACGTTTATCTTTTGTGTAGGTCACGAACAGCAAGATAATTAGACGAAACTTAAAGTACATACCACTTTACCAAACATCCACATGTACTGATATATATTTTCAAAAAAAGTGAAAAAAAATTATGTTTCTTTTAAACACGATCCCAGTAGACCGAGCGCAATTTTAACTTTTTGTTAAACAAAAAGGCCACCAAATGAGCAAGAATACTGCTTAAATACATTTTTATAAATTAAGAACAAATCTGTCTGTTACTGAATTTTACAGCTGAACATGCATCACACTTCACCAAAACTTGCCAGGTGACATACCCAAACATGCTGGAATGGTTTGAAGAGCTCGGCGTGGAGATGGAGCCATCGGACATGTCCCTCTCGGTGAGCACCCAGCTCACAGGCGGCGGCAGGTGCGAGTGGGGCAGCCGGAACGGCCTCTCCAGCCTCCTGGCGCAGAAGAGCAACGCGCTCCGCCCTGGCTTCTGGCAAATGATCCGGGAGATACTCAAGTTCAAGGAGGACGCCCTCAGCTACCTGGAGGACCATGAGAATAACCCCTACCTGGACAGGGACGAGACCATGGGGAAGTTCATCCAGACGCATGGATACTCCCAGCTCTTCCAGGAGGCTTACCTGATACCAATCTGCGCGTGCATTTGGTCATGCCCGTCGCAGGGCGTCCTTGGCTTCTCCGCGTTCTTCGTTCTCTCGTTCTGCCGCAACCATCACCTTCTCCAGATCTTCGGACGGCCGCAGTGGCTCACTGTCAAAGGTCGTTCTCATACATATGTAAACAAGGTACGAGTACAAATGCATTGCACACTGTAGCTGTCATCTGCAAAGGTGTAGTGTTTGATCATGTCATTCATGTGCATATGTACGTACATAGGTCAGGGAAGAACTGGAAAACATGGGCTGCCGGATCAAGACCAGCTGCCAAGTCAAATCCGTTTCAAGTTCTGAAGGAGGCTACAGAGTTGTGGAGGTAGACGGTTCAGAGGAGATGTACGACAAGATCATATTTGGCGCGCATGCACCGGATGCTCTGAGAATGCTAGGAGATGGAGCAACACACGAGGAACTGAGAATTCTGGGTGCTTTCCAATATGTCTACAGGTAAGTGGTTTTTTTCTACTATAATATATTTTGCAGATAGTTCTGCTGTTCTCATATCTGAACGACTGAACTATTACAATTTGCAGTGACATATACCTCCACTGCGACAAAACTTTGATGCCACAGAACCCATCAGCATGGAGCGCCTGGAACTTCCTTGGGACGACAAGCACCGGCGTCTCTGTTACCTACTGGCTAAACCTGCTCCAGGTATAACTCAGCGTCAGCAATGCAGGCAGATAATTTGATTAATACTCTTTTTGACAGTGATCTCACCTCACGTCTTCCTTGGAAAATTCAGAACATCGAATCTACTGGCAAGCCCTTCCTGGTGACACTGAATCCACCGCATGTTCCGGATCAAATCCTTCTCAAATGGAACACTAGCCACCCTGTTCCGTCTGTTGCTGCTGCAAAGGCTTCCTGGAGCTTCAGCAGATCCAAGGAAACAGAGGAATATGGTTCTGCGGGGCATATCAGGGTAACTCCCTGATTTCTGTCTTTCAGCATGTATTTGTGTTCATTACTACAGATATTTCTGTTACGTGCCTTATGTCCTGGATCATGCAGGTTATGGCTTTCATGAAGACGGTCTTAAGGTATTCCCTGTCTGCACAACGTTTTTTCTTGATAAAGTTGAAGTTTGCGTCTGATATGCACATTCTGAATAATGCCGATGCGTGCAGGCTGGAAAATCGGCAGCTCAAAGTTTGCTTGGGCAGAAGAGCAGCCTTCTTCTGAACCCAAAACAGATGGTCCTATCATGGACGGAAGCTGGGCTCGTCTTCTGGTAACAAGGTTTCTCAACCAATATGTAACGATTGGCAACATGATGTGAGTTCTTCAATCAAGCTTCAGATAAAACTACATGCACTGTATGATAAAATTCCTCACTTGAATGGTTTTGCTTGTCCCCAGCATTCTTGAGCAAGGTGGCGCCATGTTCAGTTTTGGTGAAGTGGACAAAAAATGCCTTGTCAAATCTGTCCTCGGGTTCATGACCCTCTCTTCTACTGGAAGGTTCAGTTACGATCTCTTCTCCTCTTCTCTTGAGTTCTATGGTAGATTTCTCATGTGACAACGAAATGCGGTCTCAGGTTGCAACCGAAGCAGACCTTGGATTGGCAGATGCATATATCAACGGTTATTTTTCTTTTGTTGATAAAAAAGAAGGGCTCCTGAATCTTTTCCTGGTAAAAAAACATACATTCTACTCGATTAAGTTGGCATACTATTTATATACATCTTAACTAAACCTTTTCGCTGCAGATTCTCATTGCTAACAGAGATGCGCAGAAGAGTAGCAACAGTGCTGCAAGTAAAAGGTAACAAATCTAGCGACGTTGAAACCAATCTATAATCAAGTATCTAATTGTGTGGTTAATTGGCAGGGGTTGGTGGACACCCATGCTTTTAACGGCTGGGGTAGCTTCTGCAAAATATTTCCTGCGTCACATCTCACGGAAGAATACTGTCACACAAACTCGACGAAACATCTCTCAGCACTATGATCTGGTCATTCCCAATGCATCTTTATCATGTTGTTCTCATCTCTATCTGGATGTTCTCACTGACAAATCTCAAATTCTCAAATGTGCATGCAGAGTAACGATTTTTTCTCGCTTTTTCTGGATCCATCGATGACTTACTCTTGTGCAGTATTCAAGGTTTGTTAATCGTGTGATCAGCAGTAGTATTAACCACTAAGTGTGAATGTGGAATGTGCATTAAGGGGTGTGAAACCTTTATAGGTGGAAGATGAAAGTTTGGAAGTAGCCAGCCTACGTAAAGTCAACCTCCTAATCAAGAAGGTAATACTACTGATATAAGTATTAAGACTTGATAAGTACATGCATAGATACATACATGATCTGATAAATATGTAATAATACAAGGCTAAAGTGGAGAAAAATCATCATATACTTGAAATCGGTAGCGGCTGGGGCAGCTTAGCGATGCAAGTGGTGAAGCAAACTGGATGCAAATACACAGGGATTACACTTTCAGAGGAGCAACTTAAATATGCCCAAATGAAAGTGAAGGAAGCTGGTTTAGAGGTAAATTGTGATGTTTATACTACTTCAGACATAACTCTCAATATTTTTTCTTAACTTGGACCGTACTTAATGATTAAGATGTCCTTGAAGAAATTAATTTAATTTAACAAGTTCGCCTCTATGTTGTCTATTTACAACATCGATACATTGTATTTGTCAGGATCGAATAACTTTTCTGTTGTGTGACTACCGTCAAATACCGACTCGTTGTAAGTACGACAGGATCATATCATGGTAAGTAGTAACACTGTTGTGCTGATATGAATCTATTGGATCGAAGGAAATATTTACTTGTTGACACATGCAGTGAGATGATTGAAGGGGTTGGTCATGAATTCATGGACGACTACTTTGGCTGCTGCGAATCTCTCTTGGCTAAGGATGGCTTATTTGTCCTCCAGGTCCGTGCTCATAATTTGGTTCGACTCAACTTTCGGGATAAATCTTCAACCATCAACTAATTAAATTTAAATTACTCTCTTATCAGTTCATATCGATACCAGAAGAGCGGTATGAGGAATACAGGAGAAGCTCAGACTTCATAAAGGAGTACATCTTTCCTGGGGGCTGCCTGCCTTCCTTGGCCCGGATAACATCTGCCATGTCTGCCGCGTCGAGGCTCTGGTACGGCATTCACATATATAATTTCTTTATTGATTGAAATCCCCTACGATTTGAATTTTGTGAACTAGCTGGTTCGTGAAATTGGAGATAAATCATATAAATTGTTGGAGTGCAGCATCGAGCAGGTCGAGAACATCGGGTACCATTACTACCCGACGCTGATACGCTGGAGGGATAACTTCATGGCCAACAAAGAGTGAGCCTCCATGCATCTCATCCATGTTGAATGAAATGTCAATAAATCCATAAAGCTTATAACAATATATGCATATTATGTGTTTGTGGAATGCAGTGCAATTTTGGCTCTGGGATTTGACGACAAGTTCATCCGTGTATGGGAGTACTATTTCATATACTGCGCGGCTGGTTTTAAGTCACGGACGCTTGGAACTTACCAGGTAACCATCTTCTTCATTACAAATAGCAGATATAATTTATCAGCAGGTTGTGTTTCCAAGGTTTTGGTAACCAATCGCTATTTTGGGTGACCGTTGTCACCGTTGCCCTCAGTAAATAGCCATACCGGTGAAAAAAAAACACCGTTCTTTAATCGAAGTTCCCATAATTTGACAAATTTTGGTTGGTTTTTTACAGAACTCAATAAATATTTTTTGTAATTTATGGAGTTTAGTGGTAGTAAAGAACCAGTACTTTCTAGTTACCATTGGTTAGTGCTGCTAGTCACCCCTGGTAATATCTTCAATTTGGTAGCTAAACCATTAGTGTTTCGCTCTATATTTGAAATGTACATCCCATTACATTATCAGCAACATATGTGCTTATATATATTCTGGTTGCACACAGATTGTGTTTTCAAGACCTGGCAACGACAAGCTGGCCAACGCTGGCAACCCCTACGCAAGTTTTCCGGCGGCCTAGATCTCTCATAGAATAAGTCCACGACCATTTATATTCATGTACCTATACATAGCTTGCATTTTGTTATCAGCAAAAGGTTAAGGTTCGAAAACTGTAATTCGATAGGGGAGCGTGAAGTATCGACCATTGTACGAACTACTATGACTACACAATGATTCATTGATTGATTCATGTAAGGTCTGGCTCATCGATGAACAACCCATCTGACATTTGTGTGCTGGCTGAAGGTGAAAGTTTTCTGACGGTGTATGATACTTTCAGTAAAATCATGAGAATACCTTGGCAAAAGGCAAACTGCCTAGCAAAACTAGATCCAGATAACAGAAAAGCTGCGTACCTGAACTAATCCTAACAAGGGTTGAGACGCCACCGTATTGTGGCTCCTTCCACTGACTTGCCTTGACCTTGCATTTCCAAGGCAGCATGAGAATGCTTTTCAGGATCTTTCCAACATTACATTTGGTTATGTCAAAGACTCAAATTTGGTCTTAGCTTCTGAGCCACATTTCTTGATCATGGTGATGCATCGGCTGCCTCTCCTGTAGTATCTGCATATATTCAAATTGAATAAATACGGTTAGGATCTTCAAACATGTGCAGTGGGATTACTTTGGAAGACGATTTTGTCAATGACCTCATTGCCCTTGCATTTCAATACCAAGCTAGGTAAATCCTATTGTAAATACAAAATCTATTGTAAAAACATGATCCAATTTTTGTCAATGATTTTATTGTTCTTACATTCCAGTACCAAGCTAGGTAGATCCTATTGTTACAGTTTCATTTCAACTCAATGATCTCTCTTGATCTTGACACACTTCACCACACTGGCTGTCACAAAGTACGGCCAGAATTGTGTCAACAACGACACTAGGGTGCCCGTGCTCCGAGCCTCTTCAGCAGCATCAGCTCACCAGTGCAAATCATCCAGATGAACCAAGCGGCATCAGCAAATGTGAGAGCCATGATCACGAATAATGCCACCACCGTTGTGCGCGCCACTGGGGCCAGCACAACGTACAGTCCAAATACGAAGGCAGCGCTGAGGCTCCTCGCTGAGCAAGCCATGAGTGCCACCGCAGCGACAAGGGTGCATAATGATGCTCAGCGGGACTACACTACACGCATCAGCACTGCTAAAGAATTACATGTGCATGAAGCAAGAACAATTGCTTACAGGTGATAATGATGCTCCATGCAAGATCAAGTGGTGTTTGCCCCTTGTTGTTTGTTGGATTCAGCTTAATAAACGGTTTTTCATCAGTTGACTGAGAATCCATAGCTGTCCTACCTTAACAGCCAAGTGTAGAGAACTGTTGCCACTGTCATCCTGGTTTATGAAAGACGAAGCTGCAAATTTCCGACTCTGTATCTTGGACTGCGTCATGGAGGAAGGTCCTGCCTATGGTGCCACATAGCTCGGCGCAGTCATGGCGACCGTCCAGCGAGACGCTGACAGCAAGCTAATCACCTCGTGCTCCCCCATGACGCGTCGAACTGAAGAGGCGTGCTTCCAGTGGATCTGTCTGCTTCTTCGATGAGCTCCCTGATCCACTCCGCAACAATTTTGTAGCATCTGCAGTTGCTAGTTGTCAGTGCTAAGAATTAAATTAACAACATAAAAGAATTGCATACTGGAGCTATTCCATGCCAACACTACTTCGCTCTTACGGCAATCAATGTTTCGAATTTCGGATTGCGGGGAATTTCAAGAACGCTCCGAAAAAGCCGCAGTATGCAATTTGACCAGATATAGCAGAAGATTCAGCGGAGCATGCAGTAGATCCGCAAATTTGTACTCAATTTGTAACAGCTAGACAACAAGTGGACATGAACTAGTGGTAGGTTAGCTCACTAGCTCGGCGTGCTCCAGCAAGAAGACCGGAAGACTGTAAGCGACGCAGCCGATTTCGCTCCATCTCCGCCGCGCCACTGAACCGACTGCCGATGCCTGCATCAGCCGCACGCTGCGTGCTCACGAGTGTGGGTGGGGGCGTGGGTGCTCTGTTGCCGGATTCGATGGCACCGCCACTGGGTCAATGCTCTCTCACTGTCAGACAGTCAAGAGGAACGAGGAGTGGGAGCTCTCATTTCTATTTTGACGTTCCTGAAGGCTTTCCACATGGGCCACATCTGCAGCGGCCCACTAACAGGTAGTACATTTTTACTTTTTATAAATCTAGGAATTCATATTTAGTTTTCTGAAATAGTTCAATAATACGATAAGATAATTTTATCTAAAAATAAGATAAGATAAGGAGTGTTAGAGAGTATATAGTATTCACATCGACCAAAAAAATGTCCTCGTATCTAAAAATAACTGTTTGTGATTTCATAATGTTCGTGTATCATAGAAAAAATCATATAACATAAATAAATAATGTTTCATTTGTAATAAAAATAATGTTCATGCATATTAAAATAAATATTCATATATTTAATAAAACCGTGCATGTGAGTTACAATATATGTTCATGTATCTTTGAAAATTTCATATATTTGCCAAATTGGAAAAACAAAACAAATAATGTGAGAAAGGAAATATTTAAAAGAAAATAAAGAATAATGAATTATATATCTATAAGAAAATTAAATATAAATTATGCTAAAAGTGAAACGGGTCTCACATTGTTGGCAAGCCCACTCATGCGCACTACGCAAGTGTCGCCCCCTATTTGACAAATTTGCCGCAAGGAGTTCAACAAAGAAAATTAGCTCCTCCATAGATTAGGCAGCTCCAAGAGAAGAGACACGGAAATCCTAGGCGTCATTGATTGTTTCGGTCTCAGTCGGTTCCCCTAACCTCCAACTACCGATATAATGACATGAGTCGGGATGAATCGTTGTTCAACATTTCGGTATGGATTTAGTACTTTATTTTTGGCTCTTGTGTGTTAAGTGGGAGTGTCCTCGTTGTGGACATAAAGTTGTAAAAAATAGTTAATCTTGGTTCCAATCTGGTTCTAGTGTGGCCATCATGGCATACTCAATTACTCATGGTCTATACAGTTCTCATAACTCGCATCTCGTGTTTTTGGCCTTCTTCCAGTGTTAGTTCAATGATGGAGTAACGGTGTTGCAGTCTGGCCATAGTGCGTTCAACGACCTTAGATTCCCACTTCTTCAGGTGGGTAGTTGACACAATTCTTGGAATCTTACAACATTAGTCCAACCTTTTTCATGTTTGTATTCCATTTATGGTCCGTAGGTGGACCCATATCAAGATACCAATGGATCTAACAGTAAATTGTCTTCTAAGACTCTTGAGTCTTGATGTATCTTTAGTTTGATCAAGAATCGTCGTTCTGATGTTTGTATCAATTTATATAGATATGTTATATTTTTGTCAGTATCAGCGAAGTCGGATCATTGTACTTTAATTTGGGTTTCAGTGCACCTATACTTCCGAAACTATGTACTTTGAATTCTTCATACGTTGGAAATTTTGTATTTCAGAATTGTTTAATTATTTGGATTTCATTTTTGTACTTTTGGTTGGAATCGAGAAAAAACTGAAAAACAGAAGACAATGAAGCACATGGTCGTTAAATCGTGTCGGAAGCAGAGACGGGCGTTATGCACGCGCACACCGCTCACAACATCATTCACATTTGACATCGCAAGATCCATGGTTTACATATCATCACATCAAATAGGATAACGATCATCACAAAATCACCACGATAAGTACATCACAGTTGTCCAAACATCAAAGAAGTTCACAAGTATCTACAAGTAGGTTATGAATGTTTTGACGAAAATGCTTTCTTTATTCAATACATTGACTTGTGCTTAACAACAAGAAGTCCAAAAGGAACATGCACGATACAATTGCATGCGATAGGTAGTACAGGGTCAAGTCCTGAATCTTCTACGCATGAAACACAACATATAAATGGACGTACATTATCTTAATCGTGTGGCACTAGAGGGCGTGTGGCACTAGAGGGACAAGGAGGAGCTTCTCCTTGCGGTGCACCGTGACTCCAAATGATTCGGTCAAAGACAAGATGTAGTATACACCTTAAAAACAAAGTGAGGCCCTGGAGAAGATCCTTGATTGAAGAAACAAAAGATACGACGTCGATCCAACCATGGGTTCCATCATAATGCCGCCATGGAGTTGTATATAATATGTGAAACTAAATTAGTCGCCAGGACAGTAAACGAGGCATCGTATAATTCGCTCGGTCTGCCAAAATTAAGGACGATCAGGACATCCGTTTAAGTCAATAACTAATGCACTTACGTGTACAAAAACGCCAGTGTTGTGGACTTGTTTTAGACAAAGGGCACCGGCCGGTCAGTGTTATTATTGGTTTTTCGTCTACTAGCTAAATATGATCGACAGATCCAACCCATGTTCATTTGCATGATATGACGCGTGTGCGGCGGCTATATATGGGATCACTCCATCATTCAAACACGCAAAGAGACATGGTTGGATCGAGTTAGATACGTGCGTTGAAGCAAGCACTGCCGCACTGCCCAGTCTGCGTCACCGTACGATGAAATCCGAGGCGCTTGCTTCCTAGCCTGAATTCTCATAAGGCCAACTTTCTGCAACTGATACCCTCTCTTACTTTCTATTTCCATTTTACATAAAACATGATCACAAGACCATTCACATATGACATCCCAAAATCCATGATTCACATATCATCACACCAAAGAGGATAAAGATCATCACAAAAATCACCACGATAAGTACATCACAATTATCCAAACATCGAAGAAGTTCACAAGTATCTACAAGTAGGTTATGAATGTTTTGACGAAAATGCTTTCTTTATTCAATACATTGACTTGTGCTTAACAAGAAGTCCAAAAGGAACATGCACGATACAATTGCATGCGATAGGTAGTACAGGGTCAAGTCCTGAATCTTCTACGCATGAAACACAACATATATATAATGGACGTACATTATCTTAATCGTGTGGCACTAGAGGGCGTGTGGCACTAGAGGGACAAGGAGGAGCTTCTCCTTGCGGTGCACCGTGACTCCAAATGATTCGGTCATACTTATGCCACCTTCTACCGATCCCGGTGGGAGCTTCCAGTCGAAGTGGTACATGAGGTTCGCCAACATGATTTCAATGGTCACGGTCGCAAAGTTCATACCGGGGCATGACTGATCTTCTCTTTGAAAAAATCCGAAATCCGGACGAACATCTAGCGCCAAATCTACCCATGGCGATAGGAAGACAAACAGAACGAGAAGCTCTTTCTCTTGTCCTCCTCCTCGATTTCATGGCGCCCGAGCAGGCCGGCGACGAAGATCGCCGCCCGTCGCCTCTCGGCCTCCAGGGTCTTTCACGCCATGTGTTTCTTCCCAAATCAAGCGATGCGGCTCGACCCGGCGGAGTCCTTCCTCCCTCTTGGACTTGTCGGACATGCTTTGTTGCCCTCTTTCGTAATCAACATGCTACCTGTGACGAGAATGGTGGCTCCTGTGCGTCGCGTCGGCATGTCCCGCCCAACTCACCCTCCTACAAATGAGGCTGATCCTTCCAATTGGGCAAGCTCGTCGGGTGGGAACGAGATCACATGCTAATTGTATGGTAGTTAATACTAAGCCGCCTAGGAGGTGGTTTTTTTTGGGAATGCGCGATGTTTTGCACCCTTTAAACTGGGTCGGAGGGAGTATCTTAACTAACATACCCCTCTTAAAACACGTTCGTAGGGAAAAATTACTACACCAATCACGTGCAAGCATGGCCTCTAAGTAATTTAAATGCAACCACAATTAGATAAACGTTCAAAGAGACAATTAATTATGGTAGTTTCACTTAATACGGTCTTGTATCTCATAAAATATGATGCTCCATGGGAGAGACGTTAGTAATTCAGAAGTTGGATATGGTGGCCCTTACATAAGGACTATATAACCCCCATTTTTTATGAAATACAAGATGCTCACTGAATAATAAGAAATGCATGCTCACCACACAACATAATTCCAGATTTTATTCAAGTACAGGAATATTTTTACGTATGTTTCTAGATGAAACGGAATACCCCTATTTTTCATTATTATTTTCGAAAAGGGGTGAAGCCCCAACCTCTGCATCGATTGATGGCCTATTTCTCAATAATTTCTATTATACAAAAGCAGTGTAAACTGAGCCAAAAAAAAAGGTTTCGTAATGAACAGGGTTTAGCATCAAATTTGTATCTTCTTTTTGCAGAAAATGAATTTTATTCAGCATTTCGTTCAATTTGCCATCGAAAGTGTACGCACTGCATAAGTATTTTCTGGACACTAGATACATGCAAGCATGCATGCCACTGAAGATCCAAATATATCACGTGCATGCCTTCTTTCTCTGCTGGTTTACCTTATCGATCACCTAGTTATTTTTGGTCCTGATACTTCGGACCACATTGTTATTTGCAGCCACTTGCGGCACGCGACGCTCGAATTAATACGGCTATGCGACGGACGGATAAGGTGGTGCTGCTGCTGAAATCGACGGTGCACCACGCCGGCCGGTCCCAAATCTACAATTGCGTGTGGTCGTCGTTAAAAATGGTCCGATGTCTACCTAGACGGGGCATTACTACACATCCCAGTTTTTAATTCAGCAGACTGATGAATATGTTTGGTGTTTAATTGGAACGTCTGTAAGTGAAAAACAGAGTTTCACTAATGACATTTAGCAATCTCTTTAGCGAAATGGTTATAAATGTTTATGATTAATAGAGGGTCATAAATTCATGAATAGATTTTTGGTCTGACCTAACCATGTCAATCCTGCGTGGCCAAACTGACGTGGTAAATTTGTGACCAAACAGAATCATTATAGATCAAAATCAGCTCGGTCCACATTATTCGCTTATATGGATCAAGCCCAATAATTGGGCATGTTTACTTTTTCTCTCTTGTTTCATCTGCTAAATGGGCTAACCAATATGGGTTTATTTTGTTCCTTTACTATTTTATTACATCCGTTTTGGAGGTTTGGTATTTTTACGGTATATATATACTTCTTATAAACAAAACCCTACTAAGAATCATTTATTTAATCTATCTCCACAATTAGCCATTTGATCGTGATCCTACGTAAAATCTCTGTGTCCATTACAATCCTCGTCAATGTAGAATCCTTATAGTATTAGTAGAAGTAGTAGTTTAGCATTGATTGTGCTACGTCATCGCCTTTTTTTAGCCTTTTGCCGAGCGACAACAGAAATCTCAAGCAGTCTATTCCCCTTCTAGTTCCAACTTCCAAAAATATCATTCATCGCATCCCCATGATCCCCTCCTCTCCCCGTCTTTTCTTTAACCTTTTTCGCGCGCTCAGTTTCTCCTAGCAATTAGTTCTCCTTTTTTTTTTGACTTTTTCTTCTAATCTAGATAACACCTTTTCTCAAGACTGCTCATAACAAGTTTTGAGTTGCTTACAGAGCCTGCCGCTCTGAGCAATTAGTTCTCCTGGATCTGCCCAGGGAACCTTCGATCCTCTCCCTACTCAGTCCTTTGACCTACAACAAATCTACTCTCATAGCTTTGCAACACCTGTCCTAAACGCCGGCTAGTTATCTTCTTCGCTGACGGCACCGACGGCCCCAAGGGAGATACTCCACAACTCACACCGCAATAGGCCGGCTTATAGGCAAACATCAAGTCGGCGCTTCACATGCAAAAGGTTTTGACCCGAAGTCCGAGTTCCTTGTGAGAGACCCGGTCGGAGGTTCTGACGAGTATGGGATGATCTAAGCCGGATTTGATCGCTTCTAACTCGATTGTCGATATTCAAAGAAATCTAAACGAAGCGGCTGACCAACAGGATCAGAAAAAAAAAGTTTAAGAGTAAGACGTTAGCCTTCGCCCGATTCTAGATAAGGCTCAAAAGCTTTTGCATGGGCAGCTCATAGGATCTAACACGCATCTGCGGCCACTTCAAAACCCTTCTCGACGGAAGCCCCACTGCATACGAAAAGGGTGACTAGGCTAGGCCTTGTGCCGAACAAGCCATGTAACCAGATCAATCGTCGATTCGTTATTCGAATTTTAAGCTCACCATTATTATCGCAGATTCTAAAAAACGCGTACCATTGATGGTTAGGAGAAAGGGAAGAACAAGGCCTCCTCGCCGATGAGTGTCCCAGCGATGAATCACCACCCGCATCCACTATTTCTCGCTCTTAGCAAGTTGAAGCATCGCCTCGTCCTCACAAACTTCTGAGACATGGGCAAGCCCAATTTGGGCTTTTTTTCATTTTCTTCTTCTGTTCTTTTATTTTTCCTGTTTATTTTTTCGTTTTTGTTTCACTTCTTTCTTTTTCTGTTTCTGGTTTTTTGCTTATTTTGAAAGATGTTCATTTTGAAAATGGTTCATATTTAAAAATTTGGATTTTTGAAAATGTCTCGATGTTGAAAAATGTTCGTCTATCAAAAGAACATTTTTGAAAATGGTTCATTTTTTAAATTGTTCAGATATTAAAATATTCATTTTAAATGGTTAAATTTTAAAAATTATCCTGGAAAACATAAAAGAAATAATAAAAAAATAAGAAAAATAAACAAATATGAAATCATACCTATTCATGGTCCGAACCGAAACATGCTCGAAAGGAACCACGTGGGTGAGCTCTCGGTAAGAGCGAGGCATAGGAGATACCTCACCACCTTGGCAATCACTAGAAAAAGGGTGGGAACCCCACCATCGTTCTAATTGTGACAAGTGTCGGTTTCTCCTCACATGATTCAATTTTGGTTGTCTGCATGTCTGCCAAGTGTCACAATCAGATTGAAAGTATGGAGTACGAGAGAGAAAGGAGGGCATGCACGTACGTGGACATGCAGTTTTTCTTTTTTGCCTTTTATTTTTCAAATCCGAATTTTGAAAACGAAATATATTGAGAACTGTTTATCTAAATTACGAACCGTTTTCACTTTTGAGCTTCTCGTGTCGAGATCTTCAAAACTAGATCCCATGTTGATTGGTTTCGATGAATTTTTTTGTAATCCCGATTATTTATAGTTGTACAACCTGTATCTGTGTACTTGTACAACCTGTGTCTGTACAAACTGTGTATGCGTAGTTGTACAACCTGTGCATGTATAGTTGTACAATATGTGTCCGTTTAGTTGTACAATATAACATGTGTTTGTCTAGTTGTACAACATGTATCGATCTAGTTGTACAAGCTGTGTCTGTGTAGTTGTACAACAACATGTGTTTCTTTAGTCAACATGTGTCTTTTTAGTTGTACAACCAGGTAGCAGCGCATAGATGTACATCCATTAACATCGTGTACATCCAGTAGCAGCGTGGGTGTACATCCAGTAACAGCGTGAGTGTTCATCCAGTACCAGCGTGAGTGTACGTCCAGTAGCAACAGCTTCTGTACATCCAACAACAACGTGAGTGTACATACAGCAGCAGTGTGTACATTGTTGCTTGTTTTTTATATGTACTTCTGTACACATTTATTTTGTACTCCTATTGTTGTGTGTACTAATACTTTTGTACTTTGATTGAGAATTGAAAGCTACGTACAGCGCCAGAGGGCTTGGGGAGGATGTACATGGTTCTTACTAGCGCGGGGCTTCATTTCGTACGGATGAGCCTCGCTTTGTAGCCCCGACTCCGCCGAGAGCTTCAGCGTACGCAAATTCAAAAAAAATGCTTCAGCCGATGGGAGTTGGCGACACGTGTTCGAATGCGGGAGATGGCTCGCTGCCCGTAGCCATACCCCACCACCTTCGTAGCACACCTCTGGTTGGAGTTGGAGAGACGATCCACTCCGCCGCATCAAAAGCCCAATGCGAGCCAAAAACGGGAGGCCCCCATTTTCCCAGCCAATAAGCTACATTCCCTTGCAGTTTTTGACCCAGGACTTAAGTCCCCAATCCACGTTTACATCGGCAACCATCTAATTTCAGCGGTCAAATCTAACAATTGTGGGCCGGAAGTCCGCATAGGCTTAAAGAAAAACCGCCGAGTGATCTTGCATCTGCCTGCCGTCATGGCTATTCGCCAAGAACGCCACATGACCCGCAGCCGACGGCACGTGTTTGTTCAATCGTTATTCCATTCGGATTCAATTTGATCGATCAACACCGGCGACTACGGCTTCGTTCCAATGAGCCAACCACGGTTCCAGGCTTCCAGCCCAAGTTACTTCAGACATTCAAGCCTTCCGACTTTCAAGTCTCGACCTCAAGCTTGATAGCCGATCAAGGTTTGTAAGATCTTTTTCTAGTATTAACTTGTCTCAGACACGTCTAAAGTTCAACTCATGTAGTATTTGAAAATGATTTCGTAGAGAAGATTACAAATGAAGATGATGGTTTGTAGTAGAACATAAGATCGGTTTGTTGGTTAAGAGACACCTTTCAATAGAATTAATGTTTGATATGCTTCTATATATTGTACAAAATAACACATAGTGAAGTTATGTAATAATGTGAAAATATTTTTAGCCGTTATTGTATAGTTCGCCATTGATGACGGTGTATGCTTTAGATCGTCGAGTGACGCGTCTTGACTCTGTTATGTCTTCAGGTACCTCGCCGCGGAGTATGTATGCGAGGAAAGGTTGAGTCCAAGTTGGCTCGATGAGGAGTACCTCGACTGGCGGGTCCTTTGTGCTAGGTGCTTTGCTCTTGGCTGGTGCGGCTGATGTAGGAGATGTTCGTTTTTGCTTGATGGACCTGTGCTCGATGCGCTCGAGGAAGACACCAGGTGGAACTAGTGCTTTGGTCGCGCCAATATTGGCTAGCTTATCTGCTTCTTCGTTGCTCTCGCGCCCTATGTGCCGCAACTCGCAGCCTTCGAAGTTGCCCTCCATTAGGTTGTACAGGTCACGGTAGGCGATCATGTTGTCCGCGATGGCATCGCAGGCCTTCATTGTTTGCTGCACCACCAGGTTCGAGTCACCATAGATCATCAGTCGAGTGCACCCGAGGGCTTTGGCCATCCGCATGGCATGGACCAGGGCCTCGTACTCAGCTTCGTTATTGGATGGTAACTCGAATCCCATCTGCGGGATATAGCGAAGCTTGTCGCCTTTTGGTGATATGAGGATGACACCTGCGCCTGCGCCTTCGTTCTTCTTTGAGACGTCGAAGTACATAATCCATGAGTTGGACACATCTGGTGCTCCTGGCAACTGAGTTTCGATCCACTCGGTATGAAAGTCAGGTAAGACTTGTGCTTTGATGGCCTTCATTCTTCTTTGAGCCGTCAAAGTACATAGTCCATGAGTTGGACACATCTGGTGCTCCTGACAACTGAGCCTCGATCCACTCGGTATGGAAGTCAGGTAAGACTTGTGCTTTGATGGCCTTCGGGTAATCATACTTGATATCTCGTGGTCCTAACTCGATGAGCCATTTTGCGACTCGCCCAGTTCCGTTGGGATTTGTGAGGATGTCTCCGATCCCTGAGGTGCTGATTACAGTGATCGGGTGCTCGCGAAGTAGTGCATCAGCTTCCTTGAGGACATGAACACGGCGTAGACCAGCTTTTGATAATGCGGGTACCACTGCTTTGATATGGAGAGGACTTCACTCAAGTAGTAGACTGGGCGTTGTATGCTTTGGGCGTGTCCTCCTCCCTGTGTTCGACTACCAGTACGGTACTTACCACCCTGTTAGTTGCGAGACATACAGTATAGGGCTCTCGTTCTTGGTGCGACGAGGATTGGAGGGCTTGTGAGGACTCGCTTGAGGTCCGTGAAGGCTGCTTCGGCTTCTGGCGTCCACTCGAATTTGTCTGCTTTCTTCATCAGCCGATAGAACGGGAGTGCTTTTTCGCCCAGTTTGCTGATGAATCGACTGAGTGCTGCCACTCGACCCGCTAATTTTTGTACGTCATGGAGCTTTGAAGGCCTTTGCATTGTCAAGATGGCCTGTATTTTCTCCGGGTCTGCCTCGATTCCACGAGCCGAGACTAGATACCCCAGGAGCTGCCCGGCTGGCACGCCGAACGTGCACTTCTTCGGGTTGAGCTTGATGTGGAAGCGTTTGAGGTTTGCGAACGTCTCTCGCAAGTCATCGAGTAGTGTGTTTTCCTCCCTTGTTGTGATGACGATGTCACTACGTAGACCTGGACGTTTCGCCCAATTTGCTTCTTGAGGCATCTTGCATCATGCGCTGGTAGGTTGCGCCTGCGTTCTTGAGCCCGAAAGGCATTGTTGTGTAGCAGTAGACCCCGAGTGGGGTTATGAACGCCGTTTTCTCTTCATCCTCTTCCTTCATCCTTATCTGGTGGTAACCTGAGTAAGCATCCAGGAAGGACAAGCGAGCGCACCCGGCGGTGGAGTCGACGATCTGGTCGATTCGAGGTAGTGGAAAGTGATCCTTTGGACACATTTATTGAGTGCTGTGAAATCTACGCACATCCGAAGGATATCTGTGTGCTTCTTCTCTACAAGTACGGGGTTGCCACCCATTGTGATTTCTTGATTTCTCTGATGAAACCTGCTGCGAGTAGTCTGTCGACTTCGGCTTCGACTGCGGTTCTTTTCGGGCCGGATATGCGGCGCATTGTTTGCTTGACTGGTTTAGCATCTGGAAATAATTGGAGAGAGTGCTCGGCGAATTCCCTGGGAATACCTGGCATGTCGGCTGGACACCACGCAAATATATCCCAGTTCTCACGGAGGAATTCGACGAGCGCGCTTTCCTATGCGATAGGCAGACTCGAAGAGACATTGACTGTCTTGGTCGGGTCGGTCGGGTGCACCTGATGCGACCTTGTGTCATTGGTGGCATTGAATGCTCTGTCGACTGCCACCTTCTTGTGCTCCGGCATAAGTGTTCGATCGTTGGAGACCGCTAGATCGGCGAGTGTTGCTTCCATGCCGAACATCTCAGAGATTTTGCTAAACTCTCGGTCGCAAGAATCGGACTTTTGGAAGTTTCCTTTGACTGTGATTACTCCTTTTGGTCCAGGCATTTTCAGCTGGAGGTATGCGTAGTGTGGGACCGCCATGAATCGAGCGAACGTCGGGCGTCCAAGTATGGCGTGGTATTGTGACTTCCAGTCGACAACTTCGAACTCAATCGACTTGTCCTGAAGTGGTTTTTGTCCCCGAACGTTACGTCGAGTTGTATGGTGCCTTCTGGGCTTATTGCTTTGCCTGGGACGATACCGTGAAAGGTATTTGAGGATTTTGGCAGGTTTTCGACTGACCTGTTCATTTTGCGGAGCGTATCGCGAAGATGATGTTTATGCCGCTGCCACCATCCATGAAGACCTTGGACATGGCGTAGCCTCCAATTTGGGCGTCGAGTACCAGAGCAGAGTGCCCTGGACGAACGACCGATGGTGGGTGGTCCTCTCTGCTGAAGCTTATTGCAGTTTGGATCCCTTCAAGAATTCAGTTAGGCGGGAGGTGACATGACCGCCATATTTACTTGTCGAGTGCGAAGTTTTTGCTCCCTGTTGGAAGGGCGACCTTTCTGTATCATGTACATCTGCCCTTGGGGCGGAGGGTACTGAGGTTCGTCCACCCGAGGTACGGGTTGTATGGCACCCGCGATATTTCCGCCTGCGGCAGGCTGTGGTGGTGGAGGTGGTGCCATCAGAACAGGCACATTGTTTGGCTGAGGCACAGGTGCAGGTGCGGGTGCGTGTGCGGCTGTTGCCTTTCTGAGTTGCACGTATTCAGATGCTAGTTGGTCGAATTCTCTGCAGTTTCTCATCGAGTGATTGGAGCGCAATTTTCCATCTTCCCCTTGTACAGGTGGAATCTGCAATCAGCATCCATCTTGTCATCGAATGATCGCTCGTTTTGTGCGCCGGAGCGTGACTTGCGCCAGTCTTTCTTCTTGTAGCTGTCGCTGCGTTGGCCGTCTCGACTGTCGGCGATCATCTCGACTGTCCCGGCGATCATCTCGACTGTCCCGTCGATCTTCTGACCGTCGGTCGCTTCTGTCTTGGTCGTTGCGGGGTGTGGAGAATCCAGCCGCCATGAATTCGGGTCTGTCGTCGTCGTAGTGACGTTTTGAACGTTTGCGCCTCCGGTCGTCTCTGTGCGAGTCCTGCGGCTTCGACTGCCGCTATCATGATTGTCACGGGGTGAGGACCCGCGTGTGGTGCGCGCCATGTCTTCTCCGTCTGCCCACTCAGTCGCGATCTTTAGGAGGTTAGCCACAGAGGTTGGCTTTTGGCGACCAAGTGCTTCTTTGAAATCTCGCCTGGCGAGGCCCATGATGAAAGCATCCATGGCCATATCTTCTGAAATTACTCCAACTGAGTTGCGTATCTCAGTCCATCGTCGGATGTATGACCTCAACGTTTCGTCCGACCGTTGAACGCAGGCTCGCAGTTCTTCGAACGTTTTTGGTCGCTCACATAGAGGCTCGAAGTTTTTGATGAAGTCTGCGCGGAAGTGATCCCACGAGTCGTATGTTGATGGAGGTAGAGCCTTGAGCCAGTCGCGGGCTGTGCCTTCGAGCATGAGTCGTATGTATTGCATGGCTGTATATTCGTGCCTCGCTGGCACGCGACAGCCAGTCTGTAGTCTTCCAGCCATCCTGAAGGTTCCTGTCGACCCGTGTATTTGGGCTGTTCAGATGTGAGTTTGAACCCTTTGGGCATCCGTGTCTCGCGGACGCGTCGAGTGAAGCACAGAGCTCCGTGTGGCTCAGGCTCCTGATCAGAGTACGAGTCGCTACTGTAAGATCTGCGTGATCTGCTCCTGGACCTGCGCCGACGTGAGCCGCTTCTTTCCTTCGAGTGGTGACGCGACCACTGCGATTATGTTCTTCACGACGCGTGTCTACTATGGCACGGTCTCGACTCCCCCTGGAGTTTTTGGGATTTGGCGTATGGCCTTCGCCGCTAAGGCGAGTGATTTGATCTGTTGGCGATGTAGTTTTGCATTGGGGTCATCAGCTGGAGGCTTGATTGCCTCTAGGTATGCTGCAGCAGTAAAGAGGGCACCCGCAGCTGTTTTGGGTACTGGCACTCCCTCCTCGTCGAATGTCATGAAAGAGTGGCCTAAGTTGCGGGTGAGTGCTGCCCTCTCATCTTCCGCGAGGTGATAGCCTTGATCTGGGTCTTGTGTCTGCTCGCCCGGTGGAGCTCAGGGAGAGCTGTCTTCTTCGTGCACTCGACAAGCTAGCCTGCTTTTTACGTTCTTCGAGTGTTGCTCTGATCTGCTGCAGTCGAAGTGATTCCTGCCAGTTGAAGTACTGGAAGGTCAACACTCCTCTCGTGTTGCGTCTACTGGCATCATTGTGCACTCCTTGATGACTTTATCTGCTTTTGCTGCCATCTCGCAGTAATTGTGAGATTTGTGACTCCATCCGGCATAGTAACTGTGCACGGGAATTCTGTAGGCCTGCGACTGGCCGCAGCATCAGATGATTCTGTGGCGAAGGCAACGTAGACCTGCTGGGGTATCACCCGAGGGTATGTGTATGTGTTTTCGAGTCCCGTCATGGACTCGACGTCTTCATCGAGGCTCATGTCGGAGTCGATATGCCCGTCGAGTGGTCCGTCTGGACGGATCTCGCTGTCGATGTCTTCATCGCCTATGCTCATCTCGGTGTCGGCGAAGTTGTTATGGATCTCGAAGTCGAGGTTGTTGTTGGTGCAGATCTCGGAGTCGACGTGGTTGTCGATATGAGTTTCGGGCTCATCGAAGTCACTGAGGAGATCCCGCAGTCGAAACTATCCTCGAGTGGAAGATCGACTCGGGATGTTTGTGCGGTATGCTGATTCAGCCTCCTCACCTTGGAGTTCTTTCGCAATGAACTCGTTGATCTCTCGAGTGACATGGTTGTTGCAGACGAGCAGGCTTGGAGGATCGACGATGGTATGAACGCAGTTGATGGATCCGCAGTCGAAGGAGCCGCAACCGATGGAGCCTCGGGTGCGGAAGTCGTGAGTTGGCGTGGATCTGTCAAATCCTACATACCAAGATTGTTTACGAAAAATTAACGAACCAACGGTTAAACCCAAACCTGACTCGAGATCAGCGAATGCCTCCTATAATTCTGGCGAGTGCGGCTCAAAGTTCATCAGAGGATCTGATGTGCTTTTTGCAGGTGAAGTTGGTGTGCTGCCGTTTGTCGAGTGAGTCGGCGAGTTGCCGTGTGCCGCCCGAGTCGGCGAGTTCTGGTTTGTTGATGCAGCCGGCGAGTTGCCGTTTGTAGATGCGATCGGCGAGTCACCGTTTTTCGATGGAACCGAAGAAACCGTGAGTCAGCACTATTCTTTCCCACAGACGGCGTCAATTGACGAGGGGTTAACTCATCAAATCCATGGTTAAGGATAGGGTTGGGATTACGAGGGAGAGAACGTGGTAGAGCTGGTAGTTTCGTCGGCTGACAAGCAAAAGCAGGGATTTACCCAGGTTCAGGCCTCCGGAGAGTAACACCCTACTTCCTGCTTGTCTGGTATTGATCTGGTGTGTATATGCGAGCTACAATGGGGTTCCGGCGAGATGTCGATCTCGCTAGGGTTTCGGTGGTTCGAGTATTGCGTGTCCTGGATCGGCGTCCCTCCCAACCTTTATATAATAGGCTGGGTATCGGGAGTTCGCAAACGACTCAGATTACATGTAAGGAAAGCCTAAACCAACTATGGCTATGTCTAATCTTGGAGGGTACTCCATCTTGTTGGGCCTTTCGTCATGGGCTTCATGTAGGCTCTTGATAGTTGGGCCTTAGTCGACACGTCACCAGGTACCCTTATGGTAGGGTACCCGAGATGTATATCCTTGTCAGTGGGATTTTCCAATTTTTAGTGTCCCATCTTGCTTTTCATACAAGAGCCCCGAATTTCCAAAGACGGCACTTTTTGAAGCGCAGAGAACGCACTGCCGAGATTTCGAAGCATGCCATTGATGGCTCATCAATGCAGACGTAGACACCGAGCACGACGAGTCCTCCTCAGTCGGTCTAACGACCACAAGCGGCCTCCAAGAGGACTGATGACAACGCGGTGAGAGCCGCCCTCGATGTTGCCCATATTCTCCGAGGGCTTCGGTAGCTGATGTTGTCCATGCCACATCGTGCTACTTCTTTAGGCCTAACGGCATGCTTTGATATTGGTTGGAACATATTGTTTGGGATAAAAGTATAAGGACTCTGAATAGATGGTTGTACCATATGCATGTTTTTCGGTTGTATCTGCTGTTATAACTTAGATAAGCGTGCCATGTATTTGCAAGGTTAATTAAGACATATAAACTCCATTCAAATATGTTGCGACGTTATCATGCTTTTATATTCTGTCGTGAATTTGTGTTCATGCTTGTCTCACAACCTATTTTAATGAGATTTTTCCGACTTATCTCAAAATGGACGACAATTGTAAAATATACAACACCATGAGAGCAACCTTCATAGCTTCCGTTGGCTTGTCGCCGGCCGGAGCAACGGGAGGGCGAGCTGGTGTCATTAGGGTTGTTGCACCCTTGTTGTCAACCTTGGTTGATTGTGTGGCAACCCGCACCAAGTTTGCAACCTCTTCCTTGGCGCGGGCGGAGTTGCGTCGGTCGATTATGGCGTAGGCGCGCCAACAGGGTTGTGCAAGAGCCTTCTGCTTCCATTCCAGCCAAAATCGGGGCATCGGTGAAGAGTCGTCGGTCAAGTATATTTGAGAGAGCTGGGCTACCTTTTAGGGACAACTCCTATTTTTTTCACTTTTCTAAACGCGTGAGGGTTTGGCTAGGTGTTGGTAACTCCTCAAAATGAGGGGTTAAATGTTTTTAGGTTATCAGCTAGAGATGCCTTGAGTGGCCAAGAAATTTGTTGTCACAGTTATCACATATATATCTAGGTAATTATCACACATATATATAGGTACTATATAGGTATATCACAATTTTTATTTTGTGATGTAGTAGTATATCACAAACTTTCATATATCACGAACTTGTTGTTTTCGATGTATATCACAAACTTTCGATTAGTGTAAACAACTCATGTCGTGTAAGAGTCCTGTAATCAGGCAAAATTTGCGAAGCACTAGCACTTAGGGATGAAACTTTATTTGCTAAGATCAAGGTTTTGAGCGAATTGTCTTGGAAGTGGACTGCTCCGTTCTAGTTCATCATTAGACTAATCGGAAGGATGCCCGTTTGGTTATCAAGCCGATTCTAGCTGTGATTAGTGAGTTTAGTGAGTCTTTTGTTTCTTTTAATGTTTTTTTTTGGCGCGAGGCAACCAGGCGGCTCACTCCTGTAGGAAATATAAAAATAACAAGGTCAAAGGAGAACTCCACCCCGGTTTTATCATTAAAGTAGAAGTGAGAATTTAAACCCGGTCGCTGGCGCTTGGCGCTTGATCCTGCCTAAGGAAATATGCTGTGAGGGCGCGCAGTGGCGCGATGGTGGGCTGTGGCAGTGGCCACCCCACCCGTCCGAGCTCGACTCCCAGCGGGAGCGAGTTTCGGGTGCCTCACCGCGCGGCACTGTTCACGTGAACAGTGGCCAGCGTAAAACACTGTTTACGTGAACAGTGTTCTGGAGCCAATTTTCACCGCGGTTCTACACTGGTATTGTGGTGTGCCCACCACCGCAGGGTTTCCCGGAAGATCTAGGCTCGCGGAGGCTCAAAGTCTTAGTATAGTTTGGTTAGGTCTAGCTTGCGCACGGGTGGCGTGTGTGTGGTGTTGTGTGTGTGGAGTGTGTAGTGCGTGAGTTCAGATACTACAAGATGTACTAAGACCAGGAAATCTCAAAAAAAAAAAAAAGGAAATATGCTGTAATGCAAGGGGAGACGTTTTCCTGTAAAACTAAGGCACCGGATTTTTCTTGTGCAGAGCTTAGACCCTGATTGTAATCCTGTGTTTTTGAATTATAATAAAGCTCACGGTTTACCTAAAAAAGTTTATGCCGTGATCCAAGTAAAAAAAAATCTCATCCCGTGATTCAGGTGGTTCCTAGATTCCAGAATCAAACGCGACGTTAATCAGACCGCCGGTGAGCGACGATGGCTGCTCCCCTCCTAGTCTCAAGGGGAGCCTCTTCTTCCTCACAGGAAAGCATTCCCCAAAAATAGCAAGCTATGAAGCAACAAGGGACGGGAGACTACTCCCATTTTCCTCTTTTTTCCGTTTCCCGTCCGCCGTATCATGCGCAGGCTCGTGGATCGGTGGCGGTGGCTCATTCTTCTCCGGCGAAATTGGTTTCCGGCCGCCAAGAATCGGAGGTCTCTCTCTTCCCCCGTACAATCTAGTTCCTTTCCTGCTGTGTCCAAGAACCGCAAATCCGACCTAATTTTTGGATAGTCCGCCAAAGAAAGTTTATTTTTCCCACGGTTCTTGCTAACATTTCCGTGGCTTAATCCGTATGCAGAGGCATCCAGATCCAGCATCAACAGGAACCAATCCTCAGTGCGAGTATCATCATCTTGCCAACATTTTGTGCAAATCACCTCGACAATCTTTGGTCCCAAGACCAGCACTTTGGAGAGGAGAATCGAGCGAGTTCGATCCCCATTGGGGAGCAATGGCCGGTTGGGCGACGAATTAGGGGTCGATTAAGCAAGCAAAACATATAGGATGAGGTGGCCGAGGAGCAGATTGAAATGGCTCCTCAGCGCGTGCCTCATCTCTCTCCTGCTCCTCACGTCCACAGACTGCGACGGGCTGCAGCTCGTCGCCGCCATTCGGAAGAACTTCTTTTGGCCGCCAGCGCCTCCCCGCCCGTCTCTTTCAAGCCGAATAGGTGATGAATTGGTAAGAGTTGAAATTATATTTTTCTTGCATTGGTATATTTGCTCCTTCAAATGGAGTGGAATTATGGCATCTGGTCATGCACTCCTTCAAATGGAGTGGAATTTGTGTCGCGGGAGAATTAGTGCAGAATTGTTCTTCCAAGATTTACTCATATTTATGATTCTATGACGATACCTGACTACTTACCATTGTATAAGCAATGCCTTTCATCTATGCTCATGAAACCAAGTGAAAATGACAAGAACAACTGATCAGTAGCATTATGACTATCATGTTTTCATCCTGGCACTATTTTTTTCTTATTTTACTGTTCTCATTAACAAAGTGAAAATGACAACAACTGATCCGTTGCATTTTGACCATGACGCATTTCACCTTCTTGTCTAATTGTTAATTATTTTAGAGTAGTTAGTTCTATCCTCTATTTTCAGACGTAGGCATGTAGCCTTGCCAATTTCTACATATTAGCTATATATTCTTCCTTATAAATGGGAAAAAACCTTTCGTCTCAAGAACCATTAAATGTTGGCTGTATGATTCATGTTGTAAGTTAAAGTACAATATCTACTAGCTCTAGGTCTCAGACGTGGCCTGGCTCAGGTCCTGATGACGTTACGGCGGTCTGTCGTAACGAGTGTATTTTGGCTGGTTAAGTAATATATTTTCCATTCGCAAAAAAAAAGAAGTACAATATCCAACTAACTAGTATTTCTCATACATTGCATCACACACAGGTGGAACAATTATGGCTCGACTGTGGTCTCGATGGGATAATCCTTCAAGAAGTACAAAATCAGTCCTATTACACCCTTCTATCCAACATCATCAGTAATCCCTACAGAACAAACAATAAGATCAAGGAAGGAATGATCACTTCTTTGTCGCAAGAAGTTGCCAATATTTTTCAGGACTGCTTGAGAAAGCATAACTTGAATCTGCCACATGGAGTCTCTGGGCATAGCCAGGTGGAGGATGATGGGGCAGGAAGCTTATTGCCCAATTCCGATAAATTCAAACTGCCTTTTGCATCAAAAATAAGATATCTACTCGAAGGAACTTCAACATCACATTTTTCAATCCCATCGTCAACAAAAGAAGCAATCAGGAGTGCTTTGTCCTCTGATGCAGAGTCTCGTCCACTAGTCATTAGTATAAAAAAGTCTTCGAAGACAGAGGGAAAAAAGAAGAGCAAGGACGACGACTCCGATTCATCCACTCTTGTCTTGGGTTTAGCAGTGGCTGGTGTACTTGTGGCTATTGGTGTGTACTTTTGTGCTTGTCGTGGAGATGATTCAGCATCACCATATGATCTAGGGAGGGATGATAAACCACTCCTTGGTTTGACTGACCTAACAGGTGGTGCAGCTCACTTTTGTTCAGTTTTTGTCCAATATGTTGCACAGTATATTTACTTATATTTATGCCTTTGCGTGCATCAGGTTCTTCCCGTAAGTCCTCGGCTACGCCAATCGATGTCAGTAGGTTGGGAGCATTGTCACGCAGCTCATCCGAGATCCCGCAGTCAGAATTTGCAGTACCAATCAAAAAGTTGCATACTACACAGCCATCCGCGAAGTTGAAGTCAGTAAGAGCAATGTCGATGAAGGCAGAACTAATGGAGCGGCACAGCAGGATGAGCTCGCACGAGATAACAACCGTCGCCGGACGTCCATCAATCGCTAACTCAATAGCCGAGAAGGCTGATGTTTCTTCTGCTGCTAGTAGCACAGTTACTCCTGCAGGTCCACCACCGCCACCTCCTCCACCTCTTCCTGGAAAGGCTCCTCCACCTCCTCCCCCAGCTCTCCCCGGCAAGGCTCCTCCACCTCCTCCTCCTGCACCAGGTGCCCGTGTACCTGCAGCACCACCACCACCAGGAGCAGCAGCAGCACCACCACCTCCTCCGAAGCCGGCCGGGCCTCCTCCTCCAGGGCCACCACCACCTCCTGCTCCAAGAGCTGGAGAAGGACCTGGACCTCCACCTCCACCAATGAAAAAAGGTGGACCACCTGGAGCTGGACCTCCGCCACCAGCAATGCCCGGTGGTCCAAAAGGGCGTGGACCACCGCCGCTTAAGAAGCCAGGAGCGGCAGCTCCTGTTGCAGACTCTTCGAAAACAAAGCTGAAGCCCTTCTTCTGGGACAAAGTTGCTGCAAGTCCAGATCAAGCGATGGTGTGGGATCAAATTAAAGCAGGATCCTTCCAGTAAGAAAGCCAGTCCCTACAGCTACGTTATACTTATTTGTTATTGTTTCTGCTTATCCTGCTGATGTTGTTTTATACTCCACTCAACTGCGTACTTCCTATTACAATTAACTCTTCAACCGTATTAATCATTTGTAGGTTTAATGAGGAGATGATCGAAACTCTTTTTGGTTGCAACGCTGTTGTCAAGAATAGTACCGATGGCAAAAAGGAGCCAGCAAAGGAAGCTACTCAATTTGTTAGGATCCTAGAAGCTAAAAAGGCACAAAATTTGGCAATATCGCTGAAGGCGCTCAGTGTTTCAGCTGCAGATGTACGTACTGCAGTCACAGAAGGTAAAACCGAGACGCTGTGTTCTAGCCTCAAAGTTCCCCTACACAAGCACGTTGAAGTAGCCAGTTTGTTTTCTGTTTTCCTGTCTGAAGTCGATCACCTATTTGATACATGAACAGTTCTCCATGTCGAGGAAGTGAAAAATAGATAGATCTTTGATTTGAATTAATAAGCACTAGAACAATAAACTCCTGAATTTTGTCCTGTGGTAAGCTGGGACCAATAATTGGGCTTGTTTGTTCCTTTTGGTAATTGCCTGCAGGACATGAACTCCCCTCTGATTTGATACAAACATTGATACGGTGGATCCCAACTAGTGACGAGGAGCTACGGCTTAGGCTGTACAATGGAGAGATGAGTCAACTTGGTCAGGCCGAGCAATTCTTGAAGACCATCATTGAAATCCCATACATTTTCCAGCGCTTGGAGGTGTTACTTTTCATGGCCAGTTTGCCGGAAGAAGCTGCAGGTGTGAAGCAGTCATTTGAAGTCCTGGAGGTAAAATTTAAAGATTTAGCATATACCTCATTGTACTGATCAATGCATTAATTAAGATTTACTGGTCGATCAGGTAGCCTGCCAAGAGCTTAGGCACAGCCGTCTTTTCAAGAAGCTCCTAGAGGCTGTACTTAAAACCGGCAACCGAATGAATGACGGTACCTTTCGAGGGGGAGCACAAGCGTTCAAACTGGACACCCTGCTAAAGCTGGCCGATGTGAAGGGGGTTGATGGCAAGACGACGCTGCTGCATTTTGTTGTCCAGGAGATCACCCGCTCGGAGGGCGTCCGTGCGGTGCGGGCGGCTAAGGATCAGAACAGCAGCATGTCCAGCAGCAGCAGCATCACCAGCGTGAGCAGCACCGATGATCTCACCGAGGATGTCAGCGATGACACGGAGCACTACAAGCAGCTGGGCCTCGCGGTGGTGTCCAACCTAGGGGAAGACCTCCAGAACGTCCGGAAGGCAGCGCTACTGGACGCGGACGCACTGACCATCATGGTGGCGAGCCTCGGTCACAGGCTGGTGAAGGCGAACGAGTTCTTGAACACGAGCATGAAGAGCTTGGAGGAGGAAAGCGGGTTCCAGCGCAAGTTGGTCCAGTTCATAGAGCAGTCCCAGGTTAAGGTGACCCACCTGCTGGAGGAGGAGAAGAAGCTCCGCGCGCTCGTGCGCACCACCGTGGATTACTTCCACGGCAGCACCGGGAAAGATGAGGGCCTGCGCCTGTTCGTCATCGTGCGTGACTTCCTGGCGATACTGGACAGGGTGTGCAGGGAGGTGAAAGAGGCGGCCGCCAAAGCAGCCGCCAATAAACAAAAAGAGGCCGCGGCCGCCAAAGCAGCGGCAGCGGCGGCGACAGCGCCACCCACAAGGGGCAGGCAACCGTCCCAGACGTCGATGTCTTTCCGCGACCCTCGGCAGCATTTGAAACCGGCGATCCAAGGACGGAGGGGGAAGGCACATAGCAGCTCCAGCTCGTCAGATTCTGATGACTGACATTTTTAGTGCAAGATTCAACATGAATCTTGCACTAAAACATGTCTAGATACATGGTTGGTAAGTAGGTAGTGCGACTTATATTTTGAAACGGAGGGAGTACTATGTTTGTATGTATCATTCTGTATTTGATGTCGCAGCATAGGTAGGCTAGCCAAGGAATATGCATGGTAGGTCAGCTCAATTGACTGCTTGTATTCTCTACTTTTTACCTAGTCTTCCAACTAATCCACCTAGGTGTATATTTCTATGCGTGGTGATTTGCCCTCTTGTTCCTTATATATGAGCCATATATTGAATCTTAGATTAATGCACGATCAGATGTACAGGTACGAAAGCTAATCCAAGTGCCTGGAGCCGAGTTAGCTTGCTCCTTCAGTGTTGGTCTGTGTTTTGTCAGTACTTTGTCTGTCATCGGTATTTCTTCATAATCCCTTGATAGTTACTGATGGGGGTTTAGTACGCCGTCAATGGTGAGGAAACACTGCTGACACGGGCTCCTCCCCACCGGTGAGTAATGTGGCAAATATCTGATGTGCAACATTTTTTACGTCCGTCACCATATTGTAAGTATGGGTTTCGGTACGTATGGATGTACTTGTGCAATTAGATCGATTATGCAGTGAAACACTGATTATGGGATCATAGTCCGTTGAAGACCCTTTAGTAGATCCAATCTAAGTTATTTTCTTCTTTTCAAAACATACCTATTCTTCCCCCGATGAACTGTGAGTAGTCTCCGATCGAGCCTACGGGTCCTATGATCTAGTGACATGATTTTTTTTAGAGAAAAGGCATATAACGCCCTGCTCTAAATTAATAAAGCAACAAGGTTCACCATAATCCTACAATCGTTGTGGCATGCAGCTTCGCCGAATTTGTTTAAAGAGAGAAGATAGGGGGACCGGCGGCCTCCCCAAAACAGAACGGTAAGCAACAAGATAGCAATGCCGGCTAGCTAGCTAGTTCCTTATAGTCATTGGCCATCCAACTTATCATTGATCGGTCCCGCTCCCTGGATATATATCTTGATAGGTTTCGGGGTTTTTCTTTCGTGAAAACGCAAAAAGCATTGCATTTCGATGCATTGATCATAGAAAGAAGGTTTATGTACAAGACTAAAAGAAGGCCACCCCACACCATCCAACTCAATCGAGCAACCTAAACTAGGAGAGCAGGTGTCGGAGGCCATGGACCCCACGCTCCTAAGAATGAGCATCGGTCTTGATGGTTTCCGTACCAAAGCGCCAACCAAGGGACGCGAGTTGTCGAAGACGATCGCATTCCGTTGCTTCCAAATCCACCATGATGTGAGCATGATCACTCGTGAGGTGCCCTTACGCAACGAGCGGGGAGTGGAGTTGAGGGCGAACGACCACCAATTCACGAAGTCGTGCCCCACAAGCGGTAGATCTATTGTAAGCGCCAGGTATCCCGTTAACCGCCACACCTAAGATATCTCCACCAGGCCTGACCTTCTAAGTTCTAACCGCATGATCACATGAGTGAGACCGACAAAACGTGATAACTTTCATGGATAAACCGTACTACAAAAAGCAAGCTATACTTTTTATCCAATGATCACAACTCACACGTGATTAAACGTGAGTAAATCGAAATACGAGCTATAGCGTGTGGCACATATATATACCGAGTAGACACATCATAGTTTTCCTTTGCCATCTCATCTAAAAGAGGTCCATGTGTGATGTGATAACCCCTTATCTAGGTAGGTGGTTTCCTTATCTTTCCATTAACGACATGGGACTACCTCGCTGAAGCTCGACGACGAGGAGATGCATGTTGTAACGGCCACTTCAACTTGCCGATCGGGTGCGAAAGAAAGTGGTAGTTTGTATACTTTCTTGATCCGTGTTGACGCAGCAGGTCCTTGATTAGTTTTCGTTAGAGTGGACGCTAGCTCCTGTCCCATGCAATATGCATGCATGGATTGTCTCGTCATGCATTCGTCCAAGCACGCCAACCGGAGCTAAAGACCGGCGAGCGAGCTTTATCCGCCTAACCTGCAGCTTGTGTCGTCGATTGCAAGAGTAACGCGTCACTCAAACGTGCACGGCATGCTTTGATCGATCGATTGGCCGAGTAACGCGCAAGAGTAAAGGGATCGATGCTGGATCTATATGGAATTTGGACGAGTTTAATTCCCTTTACAGTATCTCTGCTGGCTATATCAGCCGATGATGCACGTATACCGCGCTGCTTCGGATGTGAAGAAGCCAGCTAGCTCGAAACTTGAAAGTATGGTATATATGGATTCCCGGCCCCCGGCTGGCCCTCCTTGACTTTTTCCGTAGAGACACGCGTACAGTTCATGTATTTGACAAACATATGTGCACTACCGAAAACCCACATCAATCCCAAAAAATACCGCCAAAATCATTTCTTTATGCTCTAGCTACTACCCGAAACTTGGCCACATTGAGGGCCCCTTGATTCAAAGGAATATCGATCATAGGATTTTGTACGATTGAATTTTATACAAAAAATTTCTATAGAAGTTGTTTGATTCAAAAGGATCTTATCCCATAGGAATTATTCCTATTGGAATCTTATAGTGCAAATCCTATATATAGAAAAAAAGCATTAGCTCATATCTCATGGAAAATTCCTTCACTACAATAAAACAAACTTACTCTTTCCATCGGATTCAAGTGGACATGAAATTTCAGTTTTATAAATTTCCTATTCCTATACATTTCCTATCCTATGAATCAAAGGAGTCCTCTCAATGCTACCCGTCTAGTGTATTTTCTTGGGACGCGGTAAACATACGAATTTGTAGTGCGAGAATAGAACACTATGCGCGCATATATGTTATTTGCCAAGTGTTTTGGGCAATCAACTCGGCAAACATGAAACACTTGTCAAACAAAAAATAAAATAATAACTAAATCTTTTAAGAAATTCATTTTTAGGGTATGTGGCCATATTTTACGTATATGAGCTCAGAATAAGTGCCCATTTTTTCAAATTTTTAGGTGCAAAACTGGTTTTTGCTAAGCAATTGTAAAAGTTATGGTGCAAAATATGGTGCTGCCCTCTGACGCCCCAACACGCCGACGAGAACCATCTGAAACCACATACCACACTCCAGGGCCGCCGCCCTAGCGTACTCTTCCCGCTCCCCCACCTCGTTCAGAGATGAGGCCTGCCGCCACCCTGAAAATGGCCAGCAACATCGGCGGGTTTTGGGGCATTGCGAGCCGGTTGCTGGAGGCGGCGCTAGAGTTCGTCCCTAAGGGCACGTACAGCGCAAGGCGCTAACACCGACGCTAGGCTCGGAATCCCGGCCGTTACGACTCAATCCCAGTCTAATCGGGGAAAAAGGTTAGCGTCAACGCATGATTTTGCGTCGGGCGCTTGAGTTTAGCGCCAGCACAAATCTGCTTCCTATAGCCTATCTTTAGCGCCCGAGATTAGCGTCCAGCGTTGGGGAGAAGGCGCTTCGCTACCTTTTTGATTTAGCGATGTTTATTTTCTTTTCTGCAAGCGCCTGTCCAGGCATCTCGCGTTGTACATGTCCTAACATCGAGGAGTGATACGGGGTTGTTTGTAACTAATTTATGTTTCCCCATGGCCAAAAAGTGCCTTTTGCCACTGGATATTTTTTAAGTCTATTGGAGAGAGAGAGAGCTAATTACTGGCTGTCGTTTTTCACACAACTTGGCAGGGCGCGCGGGCCGGGGGCTATATATATATCGGGCGAGGACGGGTGTTTCTCATCGATCCCCCATCTCCAAGTCCAACCACCAAGATACAAGTGCTGAACGCTCCCACCCGCGCGCGCGTCGCTCTCTACCTGCCTGCGTGGGTACTTGGTGACTGGTGAGTGAGCCACACGCCCTCTAGCTTGAGATGCCTTTTTTCTTCTAGTCCCTTTCTTTTCTTGTTGGTTGTTGCCTGCCTGCCAGCTGAATTTCTTCCTGCTGCAACTACAAATTTGGCTCTGTCTTAGCTTAGCTAGGGGGAGTCGAAATGCGATAGATCAAGTTCAATTAGGCAGTGAACTTTCTTTCTTAGAACAAGCATTGGATTTTTGTTCTTGGGAAAGCATCGGCAGCTCGGAGCTGGCGAGCTGTTTTCCATTCTCAGCGGTATTTGTTTCTATGTGGAGATGGATTTTGTTTGCAGTTGAAATGATAAAAGGATGACAGTTATATCACTTACAGTAATAGGGATAGTGTTATTGGCTCTGGCCCCTGCATCATATATGCACGCTAAGGGATCCAACATATATAACACACTAGCCTATATATTACACACTCGCCAAGCCTACTCCAAACACTTGACTCGAGACCCATATCCATTGCCAGCCCCAACACCATTGTCTTCAATATTTGTATTTTAGATGGATATACGAGTTGTGCGAGCGTTTTATGTAGCAACAGGAATTTTTTGGCTTATGATAGCTTGATAGACTACTGAAAGTAGATTAGATGTTGCCGTAAAAGAAAGTAGATTAGACGCTGAAATTCTGTTTTTTTGTTCTAGAAGGGATCCAGGGGATGGAAAGGATATGTGACGATATTGGGTTGTGCTGAAACTGATGCTGATATTATGAGTGGGATACTAATCGCACATATGTGTATGCTTAAGTTACTTGTAATCTGTCAACAAATAATACCATGTTATTATTTTATTTCTGACTTTGATACTCATATCTCCTTCAACGTTACTTATATGTTCTATCCTAATGTTGTTGTCAAGGAAGGAAAACACTACTACACTATGTGGAGAACATCACGTGAAGAGGCTATTGACACTAAATATACGGCAATGAAGCCCATCGGGAGAGGAGCTTACGGAATAGTTTGTTCATCTCTAAATCGTGAGACCAACGAAAATGTTGCAATAAAGAAGATACAAAATGTCTTTGACAACCGCGTGGTAGCGCTAAGAACATTACGAGAGATGAAACTCCTACGCCACTTGCGTCACGATAATATTATTTGTTTGAAGGATATAATGATGCCATTACACAGAAAAAGCTTTAAGGATGTCTACTTGGTCTCTGAACTGATGGACTCAGATCTAGATAAGATAATCACGTCGTCTCAACCACTTTCTAGTGACCACTGCCAATATTTACTTTTTCAGGTAAGTAACTAGTCTATTGTTCATGCTCACTCTTATCGCTTGTTCACATCATCTTTCCTTTGTTCATCGTTCTTCCCTAATTTACTTCACTCACTACTTGTAAAAAATGTAGAAGTCATTTACCCTTTCCTAGCGAATCCCATAAAAAAATAAGCTCTTCGTTCACACACATGAATTAAAGAAAATCTGGTAGTATAAATGGGGCCTTTTATAAGCCCCATGTATGCCTACTTGGTCTCTCAACTGAATATACAATTCATTCATGCATGCCTAGTTATTATGATTGACGGTGTCTTGCTTTATCCAATTACGCTGTTTGTTCAGGAACGATACATCTATAGCAATGTAATGTTCTCTTTTATAGATAGGCTCTAGTTTGCAATAAGGTCGTGGTTTACACAGCTATCATGTACTCCCTCCGTTTTTTAATATAAGATGTTTTACCATTTGTCCACATACACATGTATACAAATGTATGTACACATTTTAATATAAGACGTTCCTGAACACCTCGATAGATGTTTGGTCTGTTGGCTGCATATTTGCTGAGCTACTTGGCCGTAAGCCAATTTTCCCGGGAAATGGGAGCCTAAATCAAGCCGAGCTTATAGTTAATGTTCTCGGCACAATGACTGAGGCTGACCTTGAGTTCATAGACAGTCCAAGAACTCGCAACTATATTATATCCCTTCCATATACCTCGGGTACTCCCCTCCTTACAATGTACCCGCAAGCTCATCCCCTTGCAATTGATTTGTTGGAAAAGATGCTTGTGTTTAATCCTTCGAAAAGGATTAGCGTCACGAAGGCTCTAGAACACCCCTATATGTCTGCATTGTATGATCCAAGCGCGGACCCTCCTTCCCAAGTGCCCTCCGATCTTGATATAGATAAAAACCTCAGCACAAAGATGATCAGGGATATGATGTGGCAGGAGATGCTCCAGTTCCACCCTAAAGTTGTCGCGGAAATGAACATGTGAAGCTTATTTTGATTATCTTACACATCAAGTTATAACTGTGCATAGCGTAGTGACCTCATATGTAAATATGAGAATATGGTAATGTATTTTATTACCTATTTGGTGGCCACTTCTTGTAGTATATACAGTGTATTGTATGAGTGTGCATCGAAATTTAGTTGTTAAGGCTTGTAGTTTGCATTTTCAGCGTTCCCCCACGTATAAATGTTGGACTTGATTGCTTCAAACCATTTTATTCAGGGTGTGCCTTTATAGTGTGTTGTCTAAATTAACTAAGTGTTGTTGTAAGGCTGAGTTCGTCTTTTGTACCCTACATACTGCTTCCTCCGTCCCAAAAATATAAGGCACGCTATTTTGTGCTGGTCTTTGATGCTCAAGTTTGATTGCTAATAAATACTAATATACTTAATGAGAATGTGTAAATGATACCGTTGGATTAGTCTTGCAAAATTGTTTCATTTCATATATAATTATATTAATTTTGCGGACGCATTATAAGTAAAAAAATCATGGTCAAACCAGCGAAATTTAATGACGCCTTACATATTTTGGGATGGAGGGAGTAGCAATAAGCATGGTTTTGATATCAAATCGACAATTTTCATTTGATAATCCAAAATCGGAGAATCATTAAAATTCTTTGGATTACTTAGTTTCTTATTTAGTGCTACCAGATTTATGTCTAATCAAGTATAGTATTGTGCAAGCTAAATGGGAAACATTGGTCAATGGAAATAGAACATGCTGCATAGATCGCCAAGCCTCCATCCAAGTGAATAGAATAAGTACTTGAGCATGGTTGTTCACGCTATTGCCGGAGCTGCCTGCCTCCCATCCATGCCGCCGTCGTTTGAAGCTACGCCCAGCATCTCCAAGGCCAACGTCGTCTTCCCTCGACAGGAAGCACCCCTTATGTTTTGTCCTGAGCGAGGAGATCATTGCAGCACCGCCGTTGTGAACATCCTAGCCTAACCGCACCACATCATCGCCAAGTCATTGTCCATATCCTCAAAGCCACCCACAATTTTCCACAGTTGCAGGGAAAATGGCTCGGTGGGAGATTCTCATGGTTTTTTAAAAAATATACATTTCTCGAATCGGACCAAAATTAGTATTTTATTTTTTCGAAAACTAGTGTTTTTTTTTTTTTTGAGAATACTAGTGTTTCTTTTGTGAACCTCCTAATTTTCGTTTCGTGAGAGGCGCCAAAGCCCAGTGAGAAGAGAAGGAGGCCTTGCTGTGTTTGGGCCAAAGACTGGCCTTTTCCTCTAACCGCTGCTGCTTGCCTCGTCTCCCACCTCGCGTCGCAACTTCCTTCCGCTCCCCACCACTTCCATTTCTCCTCCCTCCCTCCCCCGGCCTGCCTGCGCGTGAGCGAGCGAGCGCGATGGGGGGTAGCTCCAACACGACCACCACCACCACCAGCGGCGGCGGCGGCACCGGCGGCAAGGACAAGGATAAGGGCAAGGACGCCCCGGCGGCCTTCATGGAGGGCGACAGGGTGCTTGCCTACCACGGGCCCCTCCTCTACGAGGCCAAGGTTCCCTTCCCCACTCTCTCTCCCCCCCTGGATACAGCTCCGTTCGGTTCTAGGGTTCGCGTGGCGGCGTCCGCCATGTCGATTTGTACTTGTTTAGCCTTTTTTTTTCCCAGTCGCGGCTAGGGTTTGGGGCGTCAGTGGAAGAGGGGCTTTAGGTGGTCCGAAATTCCGAATCCAATGAAATTAACACTAAATTGGTTGACGCAACATTACTCTTAGTTTGCGCCACCCAGATTTCCCCAGATTTCTAGGCATTGCAACTCTTCTCCGCGCTGCTATCAGCTGGCGCGTAAACATCTATGCACAATATCATTTTCTTCTCGGCCTACGAGTTACTACTAGATAGATGTCACATATAGACGGGAGTCTGAAGCATAAACAGTGCGTCAGTGTCAGTAATATAAGTTTTTTGTGCATATTAAGAACACAAGGATACTTGTCTTCTTGGAATTAATTGGAGAATTCTAGGATTTGTGGATGCATGAAGCAACCCAAGCAAAATCAAAACGTATCCTCTTTAATTTCTCTCTTTAGTTGCAGTAAACCCTTCTTCCTGCTAAGTAGTGCTTCTTCCCCCAAATTTCGCAACTTCTGGCCTGCTGGATTCGTATGCTATGAATGCGAATGTCTGGCTGGATTTTGTGGGGATAAGTGTGTGCATTATATGCCTGTTCACCGTATATACTTATTGCTGCTCTTTTGCATACTGAATATGTTGCTAATAGAGAAACTTTGTTATGTATTTTGGATTTGTCAAGGTTCAAAAAACTGAGAACCGGGAGGATGAGTGGCGATACTTCGTCCATTATCTTGTAAGTCTCCAAATCCCCACACTCTTGAACATCAAAATCACCTGAAAGCTGTATTTCCTCATTGTTTTCAAACTGTTGGTCACTATTAAGCATGGGATGTCGAAAAATTGATATATTCAGTATTCGTATAATTATCCAATGTAGGTTTTTTTTTCCTTCTGTCATGACGTTGTCTCTTCCATTTTTGTAGGGCTGGAATAAGAAGTAAGTGCATACCACACTGGCTGTTAGATAAGTCTTCCATATGCACTTGGCGTTAGCTACTATGCTCTTGTTCTTTCTATTGATGCATTAGTTGAAGTGGTGTTCCTCAGATCTGTAGTTCTTTGGTAGCAACTTACTGAACACGATGTTTTGGCATCAGCATTACATACAGCAGGCCATTCTATCCTGAATAGTTCATCCCTCTACAATGGAGATGCTCTAAACTTAAGAAAAGCCAGAAGCATTATTACTGCGCTTGTTTTCAGCTTATGAAATAAAATCTGGCGCTGCAGCTTGGAAAACTGTAATGATTTAGTGTGACTGTCCGTCTTTGGGATTAGGGAATACTGAGCGCCGACCTAGTTCTTATGAGGGTTGTGAAAGTATGCATGTCATTTCACTTCTCAGCACTGACTAAATCAGATACCTTTTTGTTTAACCAGATATATTTTTCCTCAAGTACCGTGCTTCTCTATTTTGTATGTTATCATTTCAAAAGCCTTAAGATTCAGAATTAATTTTGAGCTGTATTTTCTACCTGTGTTGTATTAATTATGTTAAGTATGGTCAGTTCTGGACTTGGAGTAATAATGCGAAACAAAGTGAGGATATATTAGAACAATGTTGTTCGGCGAATATATCCATGTGTTACTTTATTTGCTCATTATCACAGTCAAGGCCCTGGATTGTTAAACTTGTGTTTCATAAGGATGGCTAAAAGAAGTGACTTGATAGGCCATACTTTGATAGCATTTTTTCTCCACATTTATGGTTGCACAGCTATATTTTGTTTCTAATGTTCTTACATTTTCATGAATCCCTGTTGAGTGCTTGTTCCTGTTATATTACTTAAATTTGCCATACTGCAGTTAGTTGATTGTCTCCCTGCTTTCTATTCTGCAACATACACTTTATTTTCAACGTATTCAATTTCAACGGTTGTAGCTGGGATGAATGGGTCCCAAGTGATCGTTTATTGAAGTACACTGAGGAGAATGTACGCAAACAGCAAGATCTTCTGAAGAACCAAACAGTTGACAAAACTGTCAAGACTGGACGGGCAGCACAAAATAACCCAAAAGGCTCTAATGGTTAGTGACATGTTGTATTAGGAGCATCATCTTGCACTACATTTGTAATGGCAGGATAGCTGTAACTGAACTTCATGATTAATGATTGTCTAACATTGACTGGTGAAACTCAAATTGCATCCCGGGTGTCTTCTTCGTAAATTATAATCCTTTGTTGGAGTGATCTTGTGATAGGTGCTCAAACAGCTTCTGGTGATAGATAAGTATGGGATTACTTATACATGCGTCAATTTAGTAATGAATATAGTGCACAATGGTCTAGCAGGCGCTAGTTGCTAGTCATGGTGGCTTATTAGCGCCTAGGCACGCTAGGTGACCCCTTTTTCAGAATATTGATGGGGCATATAGAAAATTCATATCTTTGTCTATATTTACATAATTATGATGATATTTTTCCTTAAAATTTCTCCTAACTGGGTTGTGTTCAGCAGATGCAAAAATCAATAAAGAGGACACTAAGGGTGTTGGTAAGTCTTCTATTCGTTCTAACAAAATTTCTTGTACCATCTGTTTTTCTTGTCCTATTCTGTTGGCTAATGAAGTTGTCTGTTCTCCTATTCGCTCTGCTACTTATTTGTATATAATATTCTAATATCTTTGCTATGGTGAAATTCCAGTCAAGGGGAAGAAACGCAAGAATCAGCTTGGCACTGAGGTGGCTATCATTCCCAAACTTGTTACATTTTGAAGTATTTGATTGTATTTCCCATTATGTTCAGTCTGTGCGCATTATCCATATTCAGTAGGATACCATAATCATGCATTTTCAGATACTAATATTAAACTAATATCATTTTCCATGTTCTTGCTTAATGCTAACTATTATTGATTATTTATGCTATATTATTTGAAAATTAGCACCATTGGCAGGCTTATATTATTTTGTCATTCTTTTGTAAATTGCATAATGAAATATTATGTATGTTAATTTTATTGAAGAGCGAGAATTCTTATTTGCCAGTGCAGAGCACTTACATCTCTAGTGTCTGGGTGACTGGATAAGAAAAACTCTAGGTTAATAATTATCTGAGGTTTGAACCAGGTTGTTTTTTTTCTTTCCAAACGTCAATATATCCTTGACTGAGGATTATAATTACAATTTGTGAATGATTACTGTCTAATATTTGATGTGCCGTTCTCTTCCTGCACTGGCTGTCCTGCAGTAGTTGGGCCACCAAATCAAAATTTAGACTGCTAGTTACCAGCAACATTAATCAGCATCTAAATGTGTAAAACAAGGAGTACTGAGAGATTCTGCATGCTTGTTCAAGTTATTCCATTTACATGGCATATACAAAAAATAAATACAGAAAACTCTACCTTGGCTGATTCAGGAAAAGGAAAGAAGGTCATCAGAGAGTCTCCTAATGTCACAATTTCCACTAACACTAAAGAAGCAATTGGTTGATGATTGGGAGTTTGTTACGCAGCTGGGTAAGGTATTCAATTCTTTGACCGCTCTGTCTAAATTGCACTCCATCTTGTTTTGTTACATTATAGACTTGTGAGCTGAATCTCATTACTTGGTTCAGTTATCTCCAGGAATTTCTCTGATGTAACTTGATGACCTCACCTGAGCATTTTCCTTGTCCTGCAGCTTGTAAAGTTACCTCGATCTCCCACTGTCGATGATATTCTAAAGAAGTATTTGGAGCATCGGATAAAGAAGGATAACAAGTCAGTAATCTATGTTATGAATTCTGGTTTATTTACCTTTTTTGTCGCAAATGAATTTGTGACTTTGTGTAATAGTTTACTGGATTATGAGGTCCCTGAACATGCCATCTTTTCATTGTGCAACGACATAACTGCATAATGCTAAAGCATCAGTGCCGTATTAATTGATGATTCAGTTTCTATTAGGAAAACATTTTCATAGAGTTCGGATATGATATTTGGTTGAATTAGTTTTGAATGGATAAAAGCAAGCATATTTCTAGTTTCTACATAACATACAGACTACCTTGGGGGCTACCCCTGAATTTCAACAAGACAAACGGACGTGTTTTTTTGCTCTGCATGCACATGCTTGGATGGTAACCGTCATATCAGTCTTTCCTGAAACTCACGTCCCATTTGGGCAGATTTCATGTGTACTTGTAGTATGGGCTTGTAGTTGAGAACTTGAGATGATGTGCTTTGTATCCCTGGTTGTGATTGTTATTTCCGTGCAGCATTTAAATGTTCCAATTGTTTTACTTGTATTACCATGACAGAAAGGAAAACATCAATTCGCCTTTTAATTTCGCTGGATCAAATCTGCTAATTTACTATCAGTTTGGTTCTTTATGCTCAGTACCAAGCATTGTTTTCTTCACAACTCTGTTTAAGCTTTATCACCTTTTGTAGGATAAGTGACTCTTATGCTGAGACTACTAGAGGATTACGCTGTTACTTTGACAAAGCATTGCCTGCAATGCTTTTATATAAGAAAGAGCAAAAGCAGTATAAGGAAGAAATTAAAGGTGATGTTTCACCCTCGTCCGTGTATGGAGCTGAGCATCTACTGCGGCTGTTTGGTATGCCCAATTATCCATTACATGAAGCTGTCTTGTGTTTTCGATTTATCCTTCCCTACAATTCCTCAATTTGATATGCGTTAGAAGACCTCTAGAGCAATTATGTTTGATGTTATCTTATTATTAGTTTTCTTCTCTTGATCTGATGTACTCTCAGACAGTTGTAGCAGCATTTACTACCCTTGTCATAATTTTTTGAACTGCTAAGATGCTCAGCAGCATTGAAGTCTTAAACTTCCTATAGAAGAATAAAAGCTTTCTTCACAATTTCAATCTTCCTAGTTCTCTGGAACTTGCAGCCCAGTCGCAGCTTCTCTGTCTGCAAGGCAGCCGAAAACGCAATCCAGTATCAAATAAACAAAAAAGATCTGTATGGGACCAGCCGTCATTTTTCCTTGGAAACAAACGGTGTTTAACCGTGTTTCTTGTCTTCCAAAAGGGACCGAAAAACAGCAGCCATACTGCCGGCTCCTCTAGCTTTCTACCTTTATGAGGAACCTGGTTAAGTGTTAACCACCCACATTACATATAGTTGCTGAATTGATCTGGGATAGTTGCCAATACCTCCAAAAGCACAATGCCTATGTTTTTCTTAGTTCAGTAACAATCCCAACTTGGTTATGTCAATATAGTCTTTCTGTTACCTGGATAAGCTGACTGCCACTTTGTCACGTCATTGTTACCAGTCTCTGAAATGGTTACTTTTGCCACTTTACAGTGAAATTGCCAGAGCTACTGGCATCTGTCAATATGGAAGAAGATGCATTGGGCAAACTGCAACAGAAATTGCTGGACATTCTCAAGTATGCAAGTCTTTCTTGATAATATTTTGTACTTTCCCATGGTAGAAGTGTCTGAATTCGTTTGCTGAACACATCGATGAAATTTGCCAGGTTTCTGCAGAAGAACCAGGTCGCGTTCTTCCTGTCTGTGTACGACGGTGATTCGAAAGTTGCTGATGGTGTAAAAGGCAAATAGAAGCAAACGATGGTATCTGTATGTTGTATGACCGTCTTCTGCTGGATTTGTAGTGCATAGTTTTACACTTCGCCATCTCTTTCCCCTCTCCCCGTCACTGTTTGAGAGAGGAGAAAGGCGATTTTTGGACGCCCTTCGTCGACCCGCCGCGTGCTCGCCGCCGCGTCGCGGGATTCCTCTCCTCCGCCGGCCGCTTCGGCGGCGGGAGGGTGGGGGATCCCCGGTGCCGGCTTGTACAGATGGTAGGGTAGGGTGGAGTTCCTGCCGGCGGCGCCCTGGAGGAGGTGGTGTTGGTGGTGGGTGGTTTGGTGTCGGCGTGTTCTTCTCCGGCGGCGGTGCTCCACGGGGCTCGGCGTCAACGCGCGCGACTTGCTGGAGCTCGAGGCCCGGCGTGGTGCTCGAGCCCCTCTGTTTCCCGTCAGATCCGTGGTGGCGGCGGATCTGGTGGCCGGAACCCAGGGCTGGACGAGTTCTTCAGCTTCTTCCTGCGGCGGATCCGAAGGCGGCTGAGGCAAAGCGGCGTTGCTGGGCCGGAGGGGCGTCTGCCCTGGTCGTTCATCGACAGAAGTTCCGTCGCGGCGCGGCGGACAGGCTAGGCGGCGTCTTTCAAGGGATTAAATGCTCCCAGGCAGTGGTAAGTTGGCGGCTGCTGGTCTTCGTCTTCGTCGCCGGTGTTGTTGCTGATCTCGGAGCTAGCTCTGGCTCCTCTACGTATTGTTCTTCCCTTCATGTATTTGTACTATGTACTGTGTACGTGGTTCTTTGGTGAATATACGTGGAAAATGCAAATAAAAAGTCTAGCTGTTGCTTTTCGTATGGATGTCATGGAAATGTGTGAACGTTAGCCGTCGCACTGCCCTCTAATTTAAATGTAGCTGACCTGCAAACGGAATCTTGTATGTGTGTAAATTAATGTACTAGTAGAATGACGATGCTTTTTTTTTAGTCCCGAATCTTCACTAAACTTACCCAGGGCCGGTCCTGAGATTTTTGGTGCCCGGGGCGAAACTAAAACTTGGTGCCCCTAATGTAGACATGTGTAAAAGATATGTAATCATGAATGTAATAATCATGAATATATGTGTAAAAGATATTTCTCAGTAAAATTTAAATGCGTCCAAAACAGTACACATATCAAATAAATTATACAAATTACCTTAACATTTTCTTCTAACATTTCTCGATGCAAACTCACTTATGATGGGCTCGATGTCAATGGCATCCAATAATTTCTTCTCGATACATAATGTTGTCAACCCGTTTAACCTTTCTTGACTCATTGTAGACCGCAAGTAGTTCTTCAATAATTTCACACAATACTGGAAATTAAGTTAAATTGATCTTTAGTTTTCTGCTATGGAGAGATTACAGAAACAGGAAGCACAGAAGTCTGAACTCTGAAGATTTACCTTGGCGGCGGCGCGCCGGCGAGTGGCGACGGGCGGGCGGGCCGCGGGCGGCCGGGGGCGGCAACGGCGAGCCGGCGACGGGCGAGTGGGGCGAGTGACGATCGGTCCGCTGGGTCGCTGGACGCTCCGACGCTGGGATGAGTCGATGTCGATGAGATCGCAACGGGGAGGAGCCGAGGCGACACGGACGAAGAACAGACGCAAACCGATCGTTCCAGCGATCGTTCGTATGCCTGTGTGCAGACTTGGGCCACATTCTTCTATTCATTCACCTCCATGGGCCTTAATTTCTATAGTGTTGCTGGCCCATTTTATTTTTTTCTGGTAAATATATTATATATATGTACTAAAACATATCCTGGATGGTACCCCTGGATTTCGGGTGCCCGGGGCGGCCGCCCACCCTGCCACCCTCCAGGGCCGGCCCTGAACTTACCAGGGGCCTGGTGAACTGACCTCTTGATTTTTTACGTTCTGTGAATTACTCTGCTTCGAACAGCATCTGATTACAAGTAGAGTTAAAAGTAAACTAGAAAAGTGGAACCATTACACTATATATAAAAGACAGAAGAATCGCTGCCCTCTCCAGCTATCCACGTCGCGGGTGATCCCTGGCCGTCCAATCCGCGCGACGGACGGCCTGGATTCGCCCACGTCGCCCCCAATCCCGCGAACTACTGTTCATGCCAAATTTTAGCCAATCACGCGTCGACACGTCACCCGGTCATCCGCCGGTCGCCCGGCGCGCAGCCGGTCGCCCACTCGGTCACCGCGTCCTTTTCTAAAAAGCCCCCTATTTTCCGATATTTGCATACTTTCAACGCTTTTCCTCTGCGGGAGGACTGTAACACAATTTCCCACAAAGCCAAGGGCTTATTTGCAAAACGGCCAGCGAGCTCTCCTCTCACCCTTCTCTCTCCCCGCGCGACGGCAAAGCCGCCGGCGCCGCCGACGCGCCGCGCCGCCGGTTCGCGCCTCCCCGCCCGGATCCACGACCACCGGATGCTCCGCCGAGGTGGCCTCTCCATCCTCGCCAGTTCCCGCGTCCTGGGATGGTCGATCCTCGCCGGAATCATCGCCGGCGTCAGCCTGCTCTTTCCGCGGCATTTCCACGCCGCCGTCGACGCTCCGGCAGCCCAGATGGGGCGGCGCCGCCGATTTCTGGCACCCCGCGTCGCGGCGCGTCGGCCGCGCCCAGCCGCGCGTCCCAGCTCGCGCGGATGCCCCGCCGGCGAGCGCAGCGCCGCCGCGGCCGCGGCAAGAGATCCCGCCGCTGGTGACGTCAGCATGACGTCACCGCGGGCCCGGCCTATCAGCCTCTCCTCCGTTTTTCCCCAGCCAAAAAAAAAACAGATGGTCAATTCTGAAATATTAATATCTTTAAATATACCCAACAGAAAAATATGAAAAAAATATCAAAGTGACCAGAAGAAAAAAACCTAATTACTTATGGAAAAATGCAGCACATTTGAAAGTTTCAAAAACCATGCAAATTTAAACAAATTTTATCCCATTTCTTCTAACTACTTCAAAAATATCTATGGCCACAAAAAAAAACTACTTCCAACAGAAAAATATGAAAAAAAATATCAAAGTGACCAGAAGAAAAAAACCTAATTACTTATGGAAAAATGCAGCACATTTGAAAGTATCAAAAACCATGCAAATTTAAACAAATTTTATCCCATTTCTTCTAACTACTTCAAAAATATCTATAGCCACAAAAAAAAACTACTTATGGCACACTTCAACACCATTTTAAAGTTTCAATTTGGTGTAAATTTAGACAACATCAACAAAAGGTTAGCTACGGGAAATTAGTATCTTTAAATATAGTAATCCGAAGAGTATGACAAAACCTACATCCTTTCAAAATTTGCACACCACCAAATTTTGTTTTTTTAATACACGGGCGCGACTTCTACCGACACGGATGTATTTCAAGTTTAAATGCTGATGATTTATATCACATAATCGAATTTCAAATTCGCATACAAATGTTTACATATTTTTAAAAATCTACTCATTTTTTATTAAACAGAAAATTAACTCAAATCTGAAAAACATTCCAACCTAAACAAATAGACGGACAATTTTCAAATGCAAGCTCCTTTGAATTTCACGCATTTTCGAACCTACATCCTTTCAAAATTTGCACACCACCAAATTTAGTTTTTTTTTAATGCACGGGCGCGAAATGTAATGCACATCCTCTTTACAACAATTTCCATAACATGAAAATATTTCTATAAATAGCCTCCCAAATATTAATGCTTATAATTTGTGCCATATAAACGACTTTCAAAATTACATGTCTTCTAAATCTACTCATTTTGAAAACACAAAAGCAATTCAAATCTGAAACCTGCCCAATTTAAACAGTTTTCGAAATCTACACAATTTCAAGACGCAAACTCCTTTGAATTTAACTAATTTTCAAACATACATAATTTTTAAATGTTCACACTACGAAATTTAAATTTTATTTACTACACAGGCGCGGCGGAGCCCGCGCACAGTCCCTAGTTGTGTTTACATCGCGAATTTTTCTGAAGTTAAAACTCCTCCAATCTTATACATAGGGAGTAATTAACAAGTAATCCATTAGGTAGGTGCACATCTTCACCAAAATTATGAAAACGAAACATAAGATAGAACACTTGTGACATGTGCGGGCGACACAAGAAAGTGAGCGTAACCCTCATGACAGCGACGTACGAGCAGACGTCCAGCGGCCTACACGACCGCCGGGAAGGGGCAGAGCCGCGGCGAGGCGCGGAGCAGCAGCGGGTGCTTGCGCGCGCACACCAGACCGTCGGCCTCCTCCATGTCTATCACCGCCGCCGGCTTCTCCTCTCCTGCTCCGGGGACGACGGCCCAGTCGAAGCACTGCACGAGCGCGGCCACGACGGCGGGCACGGACTGCAGCGCGAGCCCCATGCCGGGGCACCCGCGCCGGCCGCTCCCGAACGGCAGGTACTGGAAGTGCTGCCCGCGCGGGTCCAGCCCCTCGTTGCCGCCGCCGGGCAAGAACCGCTCAGGCCGGAACTCCAGCGGGGACTCCCAGTACGCCGGGTCGCGGCCGATGGCCCACACGTTGATGAACACCGCCGTGCCCGCCGGCACCGTGTACCCGCCGCCCACCTCCATCTCCTCCGTCGACTGCCGGTGCGCGATCGGCGCCGCTGGACGAAGCCGGAGCGTCTCCTTGTATGCCGCCTGCAGGTAGGGGAGGCTCGCGACGTCGCCCTCGCCGGCGATCCTCTCGCGGCCCACGACGGAGTCGATCTCGTCGCGCAACTTGCGGAGACACTCAGGGTGGTTCATCAGCTCCGCCAGCATCCACTCGATCATCGCCGCCGATGTGTCGGAGCCCGCCGTCACCACGTCCTGCATCCACATGTATACGTTACGTACGTACATACCCGATAAGAAGTTACTTCACTCATCCACGAGAAGACGACGATAAGTTGAAAGCTTTGATCTTACGATGACGAAGGCTTTGATCTTGGACCTGGTGAGCTTCACCTCGGCCTCCGTCTCGTCCTCCATCTTGTCCAGCAGGATGTCAAGCAAGTCCTTGCTGCTCTCCGGCGTCGTCGTCTTCTCCGACGGCCGATCGTCGCCTCCGCCACGCATCCTCCTGGCCTCGCGAGCCTCCTCCTTGTGCCTGATCATTTCCTCGAGCAGAGCGTCGAAGCGGCGGTGGACGTCGGCGGCGCGGCGGCCGAGGCCCTGGAGGTCCCAGCCACGGCACACGGCGATGTAGTCCTCGACGTTGAACATGCCGACGAGCTCCGCCACCGCCTTCACCAGCACCTGCGCCTCCTCCGTGACGCTCCCGGGCACCGTGCTCGCCATCATCCTGATGATGGACGTGTTCGACAGCCGGATCAGCGCGCCGGTCAGGTCCACCTTCTCCTCTGACAACAGAATGCTCTGCAGCAAGGACACGAGGCCGGCGCGGCGGATGGGGCGGAGCTGCTCGACGGTGCGGGGCCCGAGGAGCTCGGACATGCACAGCCGCTTCATGAACCGCCAGTGCGGGCTGTAGGGCGCGAATGCGAAGCCGTCGGAGCCGTACGCGAACTGCCGCGCCACGGCGGTGAGCGGCCGCTCCGAGATCTTCCCCTCGTGGCTCCGGATGAGCTCGCACGCGACGTCCGCCGAGCTGGCCACGACGCAGTGGGTGGAGCCCAGCCGGATGTGCATGAGCGGGCCGAGCCGCGCCGCCAGGTCACGGAAGGTGCGGTGCACCGGCGGGCGGACCAGGTGGAGGTGGCCGATCACCGGCAGAGTCCACGGGCTCGGCGGCAGCCGCTTCCGCTTCCGGCCATTTCCTATGCTCGCGGCCGCGACGAGAAGGACCACGGTAGCGAGCGCGGCGGCGAGGATGGAGGTCATTGCTGTTGGTGGGTCCTTCACCAGCTGCTGAAGCAGCACCGGCTGCTCCATTGCGGACGATGCCATTGACACCACACCTACTACTACCTCTGGAATTACACACACTCACTGTTGAATGTTGATTATATATAGAGAAGGCAAATGCAAGTTGCTAAAGCTCTATCGATTCTTGGTAGGTAAGCAGAGATAAGCCATGATGAGCATGTTGTTTTGTTGTGCTCTGAATTCTAATCCCGTTGTATCATATATGGAGTCCTATCGGAATAAGGCATGTCTACAACTCTGTTTCGTGTCCACCAAGAAAGAGAGTTGTCTGCCCCCCATATATAGTTGGGTTAATTATCAGGCTGCCCTGAGATGTCGCCGTGTACTCAGTTTTGCCCTTAGTTGCGAATGGTGCTCAGTTTTGCCCCTAGTCTGTGCACAAGCACTCGTTCCGTGACTCTTGCCGTCTCCGTCAGGTCAATATAGTTGACTCGGCCCTTACATGTGGGACCAGGCGGCAGGCGGAGACGTGAGACCGTTCAAAAAAAAGACCAGACCGTTGCTGGCCGTGCTTTGTGGGACCCAGTAGAGGGCCGTTGTGGCTGTGGGGATAAATGCGGCGGAGCGCGCCCCCGGAGCTCGCAGTGGTGAGCAGGAATTAGCCAAGCGGGAGACGGGGTTGGAGGCGGCCACGCGCAGAGGTGGGCGTCGACCCCTGTTGGTAGCTAGGAGCCGGGCGCGGGCGACCAAGAGGGCGGTGTCGACGGGGAGCGCCGCCGACGGTGGGAAGATTGCTGTGGAGGGCGCGGCCGTCTGCTACAACTACAGGGGCCGTGCGCGTAGGCGCTGAGATCCACTCCGGCTCCCGGCGGTCGCGAATCAAGCTGAATGTCTTCTTCTAGCTCCCGCGCCACCTCGTGGATCGAGATTCCGGCGCGTATGGAGATGTCGATCTTCCTCTGTCCGCGGTGCCAGGCGGATGTTGTTCGGAGGATTTCGCGCACAACGAAGAGCACTAATCGTCCATTCTATGTGTGCAACGAGAAAGGGGTAAGAATCGAGGCAATTTCACTATTTTAGTGGTCGGGATCCTTGAGCAATACGGTTGATCTGTTTGGCGCTATTGCAGATAAAATGTTTCTTTCTTTGGGTCGATGTTCTGGCCCAGACGCTGATGAATGAACTGCTAGACGAGCACGAAGAATAGTTGTCCATCCTGCCACAGACGGCAGTGGCCGCAACGCGAGCTCCGGAAGAAGAGACGGAGGGCGGAGCACGCATTGATGCTGTTGAGCTAAGGAGGTTGAACCAGAAGATTAGGAAGCTCGAAGATCAAGCACAAATGCCCCTTTGCAGTTACATTTGGGCATTTGTAGGTATTGTAATCGCACTGGGTGAAAATTTGAAATTGTATGGAAAGGTATGAATTTGGGACCCATTTGTAAGCTTGAAATTGTATGAAAAGTTTGAAATTCAGAAACTTCTTTGAATTCGTGGTAAATTTATTTTGCAGGCTCACATGAAATTTATCTTTCTCCTTATGCTTAGCAAACATGGTAGCGAGCTCTGGATCATTACTAACTTTCACCCATTTATTTCCATCATCGTGGTATTTGAATTCCACTTCATCATGCAAACCCCAAGGATATGGGCCGCAAATCACGTCCCCAAACTGTATGAAATTCCAATTGCAGTCCATTGGCAACCGATAATCGAAACCTCCACCGAATTTCTTCTTATTCATTGTATCCACGATGTACCGGTCCCTTCTAATGTTGAGCAAAAAAACAAACCGCAACTCCATCCTAATCCAACAAAAACACAGACGCTATCATCACACTAACTAATGGCGTCGCAATGTCGAATCGAATGCTGAAATGCACAATCAAAAGCTCAATCGGAAGGCTTACCCCTGGGGAACCCAGTCGTGGATGCGGCTTGTCTCCGGCCCGACGCCTGCCTCGCCAACAACTCCGAGGTCGCCGCTACTCGCCATTTTGCCCTGTGGTCCATGGCGAAGGAGCCCCACCTATCAGCGCTCCGGTCGGGCGCACGGAAGGAGCCACCGCCGCTGGTCGAGCAGGTGGCGGGCGCACTGGCGAAAAGAGCGCCCCACCCGTGGCGTCTGATTGCGTGGATCACACGTTCGCTGGGAGGCCCCAAGAGGAAGGTATGAAGCAGTGTAGCAGCAGTTTCCCTCAGTATGAAACCAAGGTTTAATTGAACCAGTAGGAGAAAGAAATCACTTCTGAAGGTTGTGGTGGCGGAATATGGCACGGCGCAATACCAGGGAATCCGGCGCCAACGTGGAATCTGCACACAACACAATCAAACTAATTTGCCCCAACGAAACAGTGAGGTTGTCAATCTCACCGGCTTGCTGAAAACAAAGATTAAACGTATGGTGTGGAAAACAGTAGTAAATTGCAGAGAATGAAAAGGAACAGTGTTTGCAGTTGGTTGTATTATCAGTGTAAAAGAATGGACCGGGGTCCACAGTTCACTAGTGGTGTCTCTCCATAACAGATAACTAACATGCTGGGTGAACAAATTACAGCTGGGCAATTGACAAAATATTGAGCACATAACAATGCATATATATGACATGATGATTACTATGATATTCATGTGGGCATTACGACAAAATACATAGACCGTTATCCAACAAAGTCTATGACTAATAATCCACCGCCAGGTTGTCATACCGAGTTCCCCGTTGGTATTAAGTTGCAAGCAACGGATAATTGCATTAAGTAATGTGCGTAAAGTAAACAAATGCATTAGACCTAACGGCGTACCCTTAAGCTAAGCATCGGTTATTTTATCCCTAGTGGCAACAACACATCCACAATCTTAGAAGTTATTGTCACTCTCCCAGATTACCGGAGGCATGAACCCACTATCTAGCATAAATACTCACTCTTGGAGTTACAAGCATCTACTTGGCCAAAGCATCTACTAGTAACGGAAAGCATGCAAGATCATAAATAACATATAAGATAGATTGATAATCAACTTGACATAGTATTCAATATTCATCGGATCCCAGCAAACACAACATGTAGCATTACAATAAGATGATCTTGATCATGATAGGCAGCTCACAAGATCTAAACATGATAGCATAAAGTGGAGAGACAACCATCTAGCTACTGCCATGGACCCGTAGTCCAAGGATGAACTACTCACGCATCACTCCGGAGGCAGGCATGGTGATGTAGAGCCCTCCGGTGATGATTCCCCTCTCCGGCAGGGTGCCGGGAAGAGCTTCTGAACCCTCCCGAGCTAGGGTTGACGGCGGCGGCGTCTCTGGAACTTTTCGTGGATAATGGCTCGGGTATCTAGGGTTTTCGCGTCGGGAGGAATAAATAGGCGAAAGGGCGGCGGCTGCGGAGCCACGAGGGCCCCACACCACCCCACGCGCGCAGGGGGGCCCGCGGGCCCCATGGTGTGGGCGCCACGTGGCTCCCCTCCGTGTCTCCTCTGGACTCCGTCTTCGTGTTGGAAAAATAGGAGGTTCTGTCCAAGTTTCGTCCAATTCCGAGAATATTTCCAGACTAGCTTTTCTGGAATACAAAAACAGCAGAAAACAGGAACTGGCACTGTGGCATCTTGTTAATAGGTTAGTCCCAGAAAATGCATAAAAATGCTATGAAGTGTATATAAAACATGTAACAATTGGTATAATATCAACATGGAACATCAGAAATTATAGATACGTTTGAGACGTATCAAGCATCCCCAAGCTTAGTTCTACTCGTCCTCGAGTAGGTAAAACGATAAAAACAAAATAATTTCTGAGGTGACATGCTACAATCATAATCTTGATCAAATAATACTGTAAAGCACATGTTATGAATGAAGTGATCCAGGTCAATGGTCTATAGTTTGCTAGCAAGTAGATAATGAGCAAACAACTGAATCATATAAGCAAAAACTTTTCATGAATAGTACTTTCGAGACAAGCATCAAGGAGTTTTGCATAAGAGTTAACTCATAAAGCAATAGATTCTAAGCAAAAGGTGTTTAACCAACACAAAGGAAGATTTAAGTTTCAGCAATTGCTTTCAACTTTCAACATATATATCTCATGGATATTTGTCAACACAAAGCATATAATAAGTGCAATATATGAGCATATAAAAATTGTTGCACCAAAGTTGACACTAGTGTTTGCTTCTAAGATAGAAAGAAGTAGGTAAACTGACTCAACATAAAAGTAAAAGAAAGGCCCTTCGCAGAGGGAAGCAGGGATTAAATCATGTGCTAGAGCTTTTAAGTTTTGAAAAACATATAGAGATTGCATAAAATATTTGACACTCCTCCCAACCTTTGCTAACACAAGCCATGGCTAACCGAATCCTCGGGTGCCTACCATCAATCACATACCATGGAGGAGTGTCTAGTTTTGAGAGGTGTTTGTTAATTGTCAACGAATGGTAGCGGATGAAAACAGTATTCTCCCTATCAAACAGACTTTTAAGAGCGGCTCCCATGAAGGACGTTATTTCTACCAGCAAGGCAGATCATCCCTCTTCTCTTTTGTTTACACATGCAGGTATTTCACTGTTTGTCATTGCTTACTGATAAATCAGGGCAAAAATGTGAAGAGAATTAAGCGGTTAAAGTTGTAATTAATTGGGACTGGGCACCCCGTTGCCAGCTCTTTTTGCAAAATTAATGGATAAGCGGATGTATATGCCACTAGTCCAGGTGTAAAGTCTGTTTGACAAGTCGAATAAAGAATAACCCACTACTTCCTCATGAGCTAGTAAACATTGACACAAAAAGGAATAATAACAATTTTGAATAATTTAAAGGTAGCACATGAAAAATTTACTTGGAATGGCAAGAAAATACCACATATAGGTAGTTATGGTGGACACAGATGGCATGGATTTGGCTCAAGGTTTTGGATGCACGAGAAGCATTCCCTCTCAGTACAGAGTTTAGGCTAGCAAGGTTATTTGAAGCAAACACAGGATATCAACCGACACAGCAAGGCTTATATGAAAACATATTGCAAGCATTATAAGACTCTACACTGTCTTCCTTGTTAACCAAACCCTTTTACTAGAAAATATCTAGACCTTAGAGATACCAAACATGCAAACCAAATTTCAACGAGCTTTACGGTAGTTCTTCATTAATAGGTTTTAACTACATGATACAAAAGCTTAATCATGAACTACTTAATAACTCAAAACAATTGACAAGTATCAAATTATCCAATACAACGATCTACAAGAATATGTAAGCTTTTTCCATTATACCATCTACCACATGCAACATTTTCTGTTCCAACCAAACACCAATCAATTTATTTCAACATAAACTCTCCAAACAATTATAAGTGAAGCAAGAGAGTACTTTCTTTAAAAGAACTAACAGCTCTGAATAAGAGATGCATGAAAAACAGGAGCTAAAAGCATAGCAATAGCTAGACAAGAATACTCAACAAGTATAAGTGAAGAATAGGAGTATTCATATGAAAAAGCGGAGCGTGTCTCTCTCCCAATCAAGAATGCTGGGGTCCAATCAAGTTGACCATACGAAAAATAAAATACTGAAAATAAAAGCACACAGACGCTCCAAGTAAAGCACATATGATGTGAAAGAATTAAAATATAGTTTCACTAGAGATGACCTGATAAGTTGCTGATGAAGAAGGGGATGCCTTGGGCATCCCCAAGCTTAGACGCTTGAGTCTTCTTGAAATTTGCTGGGGTGATCCATGGGAGCATCCCCAAGCTTAAGCTCTTCACTCTTCTTGATCACATTATATCATCCTTCTCTCTTGACCCTTGAAAACTTCCGCCACACCAAACTCAAAGTAATTCTCATTAGAGGGTTAGTGCACAATCAAAAACTCACATGTTCTATAAGGACACAAACATGACCGTTACTTTTAACATTAGCTACTGCCACTGATGTTATGTGAAGCTCTTCACCCTAAAAAAGAATTCCACTCAACACTAGTAAAAGAGAGAATGCGAAAAATAAAAGACAGAATCTGTCTAAACAGAACAGTCCGCAAAGACGAATTTTTTCGAGGCACTTACGTTGCTCAGATCGAAAAACTTTAAACTAACGAAAGATGCGTACATATCTGAGGATCACGCACAAAAAATTCAGATTTAAATAATTTTTTGTGATTTTACAGAATTAAAACGGTGAACAGCAGAAATCTGTTCCTGCGCAGAAATCCAAATCTAGCATCATCTTCCTATTAGAGGCAATACTTGGCACAACAATGCGATAAAATAAAGATACAAAGGAATTGTTACAGAAGTAAACAACTCCTTGACTCAAAAAAAGAAAAATTGCAGAAATAAAATAATGGGTTGTCTCCCATAAGCGTTTTCTTTAACGCCTTTCAGCTAGGCGCAGAAAGTAAGAATCAAGTGTTTCCAAGCGATGAAGCATCAACAGAAAGGTTGGAAGTTTTCTCAACAATGCATTGTATCTTATCTATATAAGTTTCAGAAACTCCTTTTTCATTACTTTTAGGCACACTATCCTCATCAAATAAATTTTCAGGAACAATCCAATCAAAATTCTTTTCTAGTGCCTCATGCATGCCTACAAACTTAAAAGGTATTGGTATCTTAACTTCCCCCTCATAATTAGTTTCTTTAGTGTATTTAAGCCTCTCTTTTTCCAATTTCTCAAGTGTATTAGTAACATCAATATAATAGCCAAGCATCTTATATCGAATAAAAACTTTTCTAGCTTCCTTAGCAACATCACCAAATTCTTTAAGCAAGGTTTCTAGAACAAAATATTTCTTTTCACCATCTTCCATATCATGAAGTTTAAGGAACATATGCTGCATTATAGGATTCAGATTGACAAACCTAGCTTCCAACATGTGAACTAGAGAAGCTGTAGCAATTTCATAATTTGGAGCAAGTTCTACCAAGGGTCTATCTTCAAAATCTTTAAGCCTACTAATGTGACCCAAGAATTCCTCAATGTTATCTCTTCCAATGATAGACCCACTACCCACAGATATGTCTTTTAAAGTATACTTAGGAGAAGCATGATGAAATAACAGAAACTAAACAGAAAATAAACTAAATGCAAGTAACTAATTTTTGTGTTTTTGATAAATAAAGCAAACAAGACTAAATAAAAATAAACTAAGCAAGACAATAACAAAGTAAAGAGATTGGAAGCGTGAAACTCCCCTTGCAGAAATCCTTTGCTCCCCGACACCAGAAAAAGAGCTGTTGCAGGGAGTTAGAGGAGCTCTCAGAAATATTTCTTCTCCCCGGCAACGGCGCCGGAAAAAGAGCTTGATTGCGTGGATCACACGTTCGCTGGGAGACCCCAAGAGGAAGGTATGAAGCTGTGTAGCAGCAGTTTCCCTCAGTATGAAACCAAGGTTTAATCGAACCAGTAGGAGAAAGAAATCACTTCTGAAGGTCGTTGGTGGCGGAATATGGCACGGCGCAATACCAGGGAATCTGGCGCCAACGTGGAATCTGCACACAACACAATCAAACTACTTTGCCCCAACGAAACAGTGAGGTTGTCAATCTCACCGGCTTGCTGAAAACAAAGGATTAAACGTATGGTGTGGAAAACAGTAGTAAATTGCAAGAATGAAAAGGAACAGTGTTTGCAGTTGGTTGTATTATCAGTGTAAAAGAATGGACCGGGGTCCACAGTTCACTAGTGGTGTCTCTCCATAACAGATAACTAACATGCTGGGTGAACAAATTACAGCTGGGAATTGACAAAATATTAGCGCATAACAATGCATATATATGACATGATGATTACTATGATATTCATGTGGGCATTATGACAAAATACATAGACCGTTATCCAACAAAGTCTATGACTAATAATCCACCGCCAGGTTGTCATACCGAGTTCCCCGTTGGTATTAAGTTGCAAGCAACGAATAATTGCATTAAGTAATGTGCGTAAAGTAAACAAATGCATTAGACCTAACGACTTACCCTTAAGCTAAGCATCGGTTATTTTATCCCTAGTGGCAACAGCACATCCACAATCTTAGAAGTTATTGTCACTCTCTCAGATTACCGGAGGCATGAACCCACTATCTAGCATAAATACTCACTCTTGGAGTTACAAGCATCTACTAGTAACGGAAAGCATGCAAGATCATAAATAACATATAAGATAGATTGATAATCAACTTGACATAGTATTCAATATTCATCGGATCCCAGCAAACACAACATGTAGCATTACAATAAGATGATCTTGATCATGATAGGCTGCTCACAAGATTAAACATGATAGCATAGAGTAGAGAGACAACCATCTAGCTACTGCCATGGACCCGTAGTCCAAGGATGAACTACTCACGCATCACTCCGGAGGCAGGCATGGTGATGTAGAGCCCTCCGGTGATGATTCCCCTCTCCGGTAGGGTGCCGGGAAGAGCTTCTGAACCCTCCCGAGCTAGGGTTGACGGCAGCGGCGTCTCTGGAACTTTTCATGGATAATGGCTCAGGTATCTAGGGTTTTCGCGTCGGGAGGAATAAATAGGCGAAAGGGCGGCGGCTGCGGAGCCACGAGGGCCCCACACCACCCCACGACGCGGCAGGGGGGCCGTGTGGCCCCATGGTGTGGGCGCCACGTGGCTCCCCTCCGTGTCTCCTCTGGACTCCGTCTTCGTGTTGGAAAAATAGGAGGTTTTGTCCAAGTTTCGTTCCATTCCGAGAATATTTCCAGACTAGCTTTTCTGGAATACAAAAACAGCAGAAAAATGAACTGACACTGTGGCATCTTGTTAATAGGTTAGTCACAGAAAATGCATTAAAATGCTATGAAGTGTATATAAAACATGTAACAATTGGTATAATATCAACATGGAACATCAGAAATTATAGATACGTTTGAGACGTATCAGCATCACAGGACGGTGGCGGTGGAGCAGATGGCGGTGGAGTAGGTGGCGGTGGAGCAGGTGGCTACGCTGGACGGCTGCGGCAGCGCAGGTGGTGGCGGCGCAGGTGGTCACATGCCGTTCGGGAGCAGGATCGACGCACGGACAGATTGGGATAGGGCTCGGGTGTGCGGTCCCACCTGTCTGGTTTGGCGTCGTTGCGCGGTCCCACCTGTAAGCTCCGGACCCACTTCAACTAACACCACCAGATGGAATGCAGTTCAGAATGGCCGTTTGGCCTCGCCATAGCAACTGCGCACGAAGTAAGGACAAAACTGAGCACGCTTCGCAGCTAGGGGCAAAACTGAGTAGACCGAGACCTCTGAGGGCAATTCGATAATTAACCCTATATAGTTAGAGGTTGTCATAGAATAGATCGTGAGAGAGAGAGAGTTCCACCAGATTGATAGCACGTAGAGGGTTTGTCCTCTCGTGTATGTAATACTCCTCCTGATTATAGTTATAAGCGTTCCGTGGTTTTTTTCCTTAAGGGTTTTCCACGTAAAAATATGTGTTCTTGTTCTCGTTTGTTCTATTTTCACTGCGCTATTTTATAACAAGTGGTATCAGAGCAAACAAATGAGATAAAGCACCTGGTAGATGGCTGGAGTGGACATAGCAAAAAGAAGATCAAAAAATTGATTAGTCTTCACGTGTACATGCAGCCACGTGAGATAGCAGCTTCAGATTCACTGGATCAACAGCCGCATGTTGCGGCATCATGCAGCTTCACTAGAGATCGGATTGATCCGTCGAGGCGGCGGCGCAAAAGTGCCGCGGATCGGATCGATCAGTCAAAAGCGGCGGCAGGCGAAAGTGCAGTCGCCGATCCGTCTGTACGCAATTTGGATTGCTCACGTCAAAGTTTTCGAGCTCGGTACTATTTCCGATCCATCGATGTATGCTGTCCTCTAGTCGGCATGATTCCGTGCGAGGAGTTGTGCATGGATTACTGCTAGTACCAGATCGGTTGAAGCACTTCAAGTCCCGAGGAGAGAAGAGTGATGCTGCGTTGCTGCTACTTGACGTGGAGAAATCAATTTCTTTGATCTTGAATTGCTACATCCACCCAATCCCAATTACCAGGTGCTATTTAATTCAGTTATTTGCTCCGCATGTTTCTATCTGATTTGTTTCGTCAAGTCACGATGCGGATTATTCTACAATAGATGGACAAAAGTGAAAATTTTGTTTTCAGCTCAAGCATTGACCCAGGCTTTATCCCGGTCCCAATACCGGTTCTATCGGCACCACCTATATTCGATGATTTGTCGCTGAGATGGTCATCGTTTTTTGATAGTTTTCCGTTCAAGGTGGAGTTTTGTTGAGTTGTACTGCAGTTTGGGCTCAACGTTAAGGCGGTTTTATTCGCGGCGTTCTACGACGACTCGCTCGTTCATTGGGTTATCAAATTTCAAGGCTGAAAATTCAAGTAAGTTTTATGATTGTTCATATTCAGTGGACTTTACAGGGAGATTTTATGGATGCAAATTCAAGATGTTATATTGCTGTAATAATATGAAGAACACACAATTCAGTTATCAAGAAAAAAAATGTTATGGAGGAGGTGATTATTAAGCCTGTTGGTAGCCAGCATATACTCTTTTTCTCTCCCGAGATTTTTGCTGTTATGCATGTGAAGATTTTATTCAGTTCGTGATGAGGATCAGTTAAGGTGCAAGGAGATTTGTTTTCTGCTAGATACTACAACATTTAGTACTGTTAAGATTTCAGTACAATTCGGTTGTCGTTGCTCTTTCATGAGGGGTCTATTGCAGAGTTGATGCTCCGTTGCATGTTGAGAAGGTTCCTTCATCCGACAGTTGTTCTACATGAAAAGTTCTTGGCCATGTCATGGATTTTCGTTAACCATTACAAGACGGCAGTTTTTTGTGTACGAGATGCTATCCGTACCATATGCTCTTGCATGAGTATTGTTTGCCGAGGTTTGTGATTTCAATTTTGTAGCACGTTCAGGTTCCATGATATGATTTCTTCACAATGTTATGTGCACCAAGATGTTGCACTATGAGCTATGCGCTCGTTCAGGCACCACAGGAGATATGATGACTTATGACATTTGATGATTGGGCAGTTTTCAGTTTTCGAGGTCAGTGGCATAGACTCAGACTTTTATTGGGTTTTATGGGAGACCCTACTTTTGTTCGTCTGCTTTGTTGACATCTGTGTTGTTTTCGGTATGACCTATCGTTGATTTGCTCAATATGACTTCATGAGAAGTTTATTAGTCCTTTGGACGTTTGAAGACACAAGGTTTACTTGTGCTGACTTTAATTGAGGAGTTAATGCTATCTATGACTGTTATAAGGATTCGTCTCAAGGTGGAGTGTTGTTTTGTTGTGCTCCGAATCCTAATCCCGTTGTACCATAGATGGAGTCCTACCTGAATAAGGCATGTCTATAACTCTGTTTCGTGTCCGCCAAGAAAGAGAGTTGTTTACCCCCCATATATAGTTAGAGGTAGTCATAGAATAGATCGTGAGAGAGAGTTCCACCAGTTTGATAGCACGTAGAGGGTTTATCCTCTCGTGTATGTAATACTCCACCTGATTATAGTTATACGCCTTCGTGCGTTCCGTGGTTTTTTCCCGTAAGGGTTTTCCACGTAAAAATCTGTATTCTTATTCTCGTTTGATCTATTTTCGCTGCGCTATTTTATAACAGAGCAAGCTTCCTTGGCATCTTGCGTATGGGTAATATCCATTGAGAACTTGAGATACGTATACATGTCCGAGAACATGATGAGCAAGCTAGCTCTGGATTACACTTAATACTTCCTCGGTTAATTATATGTGTATTTCAATGAAGCTGCCACTAGCATGTGCAGTGGGTGCTGACTGCTGAGACGCGCAAATCATATACTGAGAGATTGTACACGTCGCGCAAAGAGGAAAATAAGGCAAGCCGAAGATGGATGACATTAACACATGTCTCTCAGCTCAGAGCAACCTAGCTTGTAATGCTTAAACCTTTTAAGTAATAAAACCCTTTATCTATAAAGAAAACTCGTTGCCTGGTTACGTGCCTTCATGTAAAGCTAATCTCTTGATTATATGTCCAAATTACCTGATCCTAGGTCTTTCTTAGCCCTTGTATCAATATCCATATTGTTATTTCTGTGATGAATATAATTCGCAGTATTGATGAATCTTATTTTTAGGTACATCATTGACGAATCTAAGATGGATATGAAAACAGAAGCTATATAGCGCTAAACATGCTCGTTAGGCATACAGCACAACCGGGGATGGCTGCCGGTTGTGATTTTTTTTTGACAATCAATACCATATATATTATAAAAACAAATAGTACATGGTAGAGATACATGAGCTGACTACAACGATTATAAAATAAAGACTAAAAGAGACGAGCAAATCTTCGAGATCTTCAAACCCTTTCTTATTCCATGACACATTCTTGTACTCCCTCCGTTCGGAAAAAGATGTCACAAAAATGAACTATAGATAGACCATTTTTGTGACATCCTTTTCCGAACGGAGGGAGTACTTTTCTGAAGTCAGCCATAGAACGATGAAAAAATACCAAACCACATACCTGTGAATACCAACGAAGATTCTCCTATAATTTTAATTTTGAGAAAGGTTAGTTTTTCAATCAATTGCATGCAGACATAGAAAACCCTATATCGGGTACAAAACTGAATTGATAAATCCACATGGAGGAAGAGGAAACTAATGACATTACTACACTAAAGCCTGATTTTTTAAGATGAAAAATGTTTTGTAACTCAAACTGTGTACCCAATTGAAAATCTGTTTCACCATTTGTATCGATGAGAGCTTTAAGACAAGGCCCCACGTGGCTATATCGACGACAGTATATAGCATATAAGTTGTCAACCTTTTCACAATATAAAATTACCACGTGATAACTTCTGCACCGGCACGTCCACTTCAACAATCTTCGGATGAAAGCTTTGAAGAAAAAAATGTCAAACTATATCTTTTTTTGACCGAAAATCGTCAAAATATATCAACATAGTGTTTAGTTCCAGAGATCTAGTTGAGACCAAACTGAGGATGAAAATGGATCATAAATTGGGTACATTGCACTCGTCTAAAGTGCAATATTTATCCACGTAAAAAACGAAGTAGAGTTATCCTTGCAAATTTAGTAGATGAACTCAGAGTGAGTCGCCATACGCAGCCTCTAAATTTTGTGGTCCTTTTCCTTTTTTGGTTGCAAGGTCTTAGTTTAAATTTGAGGCATTTAAACATCGATAAACATCTGTTGTAGATACATAGTACTAGTTTTAATAGTAAGGGGCAAATTTTTGTAGCATTTTACAAAACTTTTGTGACTAAAAATGTCGATAAAGCGTCATTTTATCCTAGTTGCAATGTCGCTGTTCAATATTGCACCAACTCCCTCTACTCGTTACACGTATATTGTAGAAGATGGTACCACATGACAGACTTATTTTCCAAGGTGTACATATGGACATATGGAAATATTGCAATGTCGATAAAACTTTTGAGAAGTTTTGATATTTATCCGAAATTTTGCTCCGTTGCAGGGTGTACATATGGAAATATGGTGATTGAGCACTGTAACAGGAAAAGGATGGAGGGAATAGAATAGACTCCCGCCTGCATATTAGACAAAGGGAAACAAAAACATCTAAGATTAGAAGGAGTGCACTACAGGAATGGCGAACTGTGCCGACGGCCAGAACCTGTGCCGACGGCTATTTATCGGGGCCGTCGGCACATGGGCGTACCAGGACCAGCCTTCGACAAGGCCGTCGGAACAGAAACGGCCGTCGGCACAGACATTCTATCCCGACGGCCACCGTCGGGACACAGGCAGCCGTCGGCACAGAAAATCAGGTGACGTCGACGGCAATCTGTGACGACGGCAAAGCCGTCGGCACTGGCCGCTACCATTTTTATTCAATTGTATGTATATTGATACACCGAATAGCTATATGTATATATACAGATTTGCCGAAAATAGTCATAATGTTTTTTACCCTAATCTTCTTTTTTTATGTATCTATTTATTACTCTCAATTAAGTTTAATATGTTTTATTCATATTCTATGTACATAGCTACGCCGAATAGCGGTTTCCACCCACATAAAATAACGTCGCGAATAATTGTCTATACCGGAGCGTCGGAACCCCACCAAAATCTAGGTTGATACATACCATATGTGTACAAGTGTTTTTGGTGATTCAAATGTCCAAGAATCTACCCCGGTGTGTGACCGGCTTCACCGGCTTCACTTTCTCTCTACCAAGTGTGTGGACTTAGAGGTGAAAACTCCCACTTCAGATGAAACGGGGGCAATCTTGTAAAAACTTGTGATAAAAGTTGGTTTCCCATGTGCCTATGTCCCAACCAAATACAATCAAGCAAAAAAGTCCACTGGACTACCCCTTTAGACGCCGTTCACGGGGGTAGACGTAAACATTAGGGTTTTTCCAGCGGATCTAGGGTTTCGCCGAAGCGGGGCCCCGGAGCGTCGGAACCCATCCCAAATCTAGGTTGTTCCATACCATATGTATACAAGTGTGTTTTGTGTTTTAAATATCCAACAAGGCCGTGTGTTGCCTTTCGATAACAGGGTCGACACCTCGGTGCCGCATGCATGGGCTAGCATGTATCATAACATACCTTTTGGCTAACCTTACACAAGCAACCAAAAAAATTCACTTTGCTACCCCCTTTCGACTACTTTTCACATTGATATTAAACAAACCCTGCAAATTACATTGACAACATAAATTACACAGAGAAGAAAATATCGGTAGTAGCGAGAACACAACATAAATTGAAGATACATGGTACTCTGCAAATTAGAAAAAGAAAATTCATCTACCATCGACGCAGCCTCCCGCATCACTCCTGCCTTTCGATGACGCAACACCCTTGCCCTTCGATGACGCAGCACCCTTGTCCTTCGACGACACAGCACCCTTGCCCTTCGACGACGACGCCGCCGCCGCTGCTGCAGCTTTCTTGCTCTCTTCACTCGGCATGAAGATATCATCTTCATCCTCGCTCTCCTCGAGCCATAAAATAGAAAATCTTATAGCGCTGGCCAAATTTGTAAAGCAAAGGTTGGGACCTAGATATGGCATCTACCAACCTTCTATTTGCTATTCTAACTAAGTTATCCTATTCTAGCACATCCTATTCTAACTATTCTAACTATATTATCCAGTGATGGTAACCTTGCGCAAGCACTACCTAAATTAACCATGCCCCTTTCAGAACCACGTCGGATCGAAGTTGCCTACCTTCTCCAGTGGCCACTCTGACCGGCAAATCGGCAAATCATCGCGTGGTCGTGAGACGGCAAATCGGTCTTCGATCCAAACAGCGGCAAGACGTCTCTGATGATCTGCAACCGTCGGAACAAGTCTTGGGAATGTTGCTAATCATCAGAGATCCTTGCCGCTGCTTGGATCCGACCGAGGGGAGGGTTCACCTTCAGCCTCCGCTCTAGGAACTCCTGCCTCTCAGAAATCTTGCTCTTGATACCCATGTACTGCCAATGATGGATGTGAAGTGTACTCCTGCCTCTCTTATAGACCCGCCTCTCTGAGTGACTCCCTCCTGCTAGCCAATCAGGAACAAGTACGCGGATCGTGTGTTTCCTTCGAGAGCTTGGGAGCCGTTGGATCAAGCGAATGACTCCCTTCGGCTAGCCAATCAGGAACAAGTACGCGGATCGTGTGTTTCCTTCGAGAGCTTGGGAGCCGTTGGATCAAGCAGTTGCAGTTTGTGTGTTTCCTTCGCCGGAGTGCGGGCCAATCAAGAACAAGTACGCGGATCTTGTGTTTCCTTCGAGAGCTTGGGAGCCGTTGGATCAAGCAGTTGCAGTTTGTGTATTTCCTTCACCGGAGTGCGTGTCAATCAGGAACAAGTACGCGGATCGTGTGTTTCCTTCGAGAGCTTGGGAGCCGTTGGATCAAGCAGTTGCAGTTTGTGTGTTTCCTTCGCCGGAGTGCGGGCCAATCAGGAACAAGTACGCGGATCGTGTGTTTCGTTCGAGAGCTTGGGAGCCGTTGGATCAAGCGAATGACTCCCTTCGGCTAGCCAATCAGGAACAAGTACGCGGATCGTGTGTTTCCTTCGAGAGCTTGGGAGCCGTTGGATCAAGCAGTTGCAGTTTGTGTGTTTCCTTCGCCGGAGTGCGGTAGTAAAATAATTGATACTAATAAATAAATAAGTATAAATATAAAATAAGATAATAATTAGGCATTTGGCCGCCGGAGCCCACATTCGATTTCTCGATGTCGCAGTTCTTGTGCCATACCATATGTATAGAAGTGTGTTGTGTGTTGTAAATGTGCAATATCCTACTCCTAGGTGTGACCGGCTTCACCGACTTCACTTTCTAGTGAGTTTCTGCACTTAGAGGTGAAAACTCCCCTTTCAGTCAAACCGGATGGAATCCTGTGTTGATTTAGGGTAGACTTTGGTTTCTCACCTTCCCATGGCCTAACCTAACACAACCAAGCAAAAAAATTCACTGGCCTACCCCCTTTCGACGAGCGTCTATGGGGGTAGACGAAAACGTTAGGGTTTTTCTAGCGGATTCAGGGTTTCGCAAAAGCGGGGCCCCGGAGCGTTGGAACCCCACCCAAACCTAGGTTGTGCCATACCATATGTATACAAGTATGTTGTGTGTTGTAAATGTGCAATACCCTACTCCTAGGTGTGACCGGCTTCACCGACTTCACTTTCTCTCTAGTGAGTTTCTGCACTTAGAGGTGAAAACTCCCCATTCGTTGCGAACCGGATGGAATCTTGTGTTGATTTAGGATAGACTTTGGTTTCTCACCTTCTCATGGCCTAACCTAATACAACCAAGCCAAAAAGTTCACTGGCCTACCCCCTTTCGACGCACGTCTATGGGGGTAGACGAAAATGTTAGGGTTTTCCAGCGGATTCATGGTTTCGCCGAAGCGGGGCCCCGGAGCGTCGGAACCCCACCCAAACCTAGGTTCCGCCATACCATATGTATACAAGTGTGTTGTGTGTTGTAAATGTGCAATATCCTACTCCGGGGTGTGACCGGCTTCACCGACTTCACTTTCTCTCTAGTGAGTTTCTGCACTTAGAGGTGAAACTCCCCTTTCGGGCGAACCGGATGGAATTTGTGTTGATTTAGGGTAGACTTTGGTTTCTCACCTTCCCATGGCCTAACCTAACACAACCAAGCAAAAAAGTCCACTGGCCTACCCCTTTCGACGCACGTCTATGGGGGTAGATGAAAAACGTTAGGGTTTTTCCAACGGATTCAGGGTTTCGCCGAAGCGGGCCCCGGAGCGTCAGAACCCCACCCAAACCAAGTTTGTGCCATACCATATGTATACAAGTGTGTTGTGTGTTTTAAATGTCCGGTATCCTACTCCGGGGTGTGACCGGCTTCACTTTCTCTCTAGTGAGTTCCTGCACTTAGAGGTGAAAACTGCCCTTTCGGGAGAACCGGAAGGAATCTTGTGTTGATTTGGGGTTGACTTTGGTTTCTCACCTTCCTATGGTCTAGCCTAACACAACCAAGCAAAAAAGTCCACTGGCCTACCCCCTTTCGACGCACGTCTATGGGGTAGACGAAAACGTTAGGGTTTTTCCATCGGATTCAGGGTTTCGCCGAAGCGGGGCCCCGGAGCGTCGGAACCCCACCCAAACCTAGGATGTGCTATACCATATGCATACAAGTGTGTTGTGTGTTGTAAATGTCCGGTATCCTACTCCGGGGCTTCACCGGCTTCACTTTCTCTCTAGTGAGTTCCTGCACTTAGAGGTGAAAACTCCTTTTCGGGCGAACCGGAAGGAATCTTGTGTTGATTTGGGGTAGACTTTGGTTTCTCACCTTCTTATGGCCTAACCTAACACAACCAAGCAAAAAAGTCCACTGGCCTACCTCCTTTCGACGCACGTCTATGGGGGTAGACGAAAACGTTAGGGTTTTTCCAGCGGATTCAGGTTTCGCCGAAGCGGGGCCCCGGAGCGTCGGAACCCCACCCAAACCTAGGTTGTGCCATACCATATGTATACAAGTGTGTTGTGTGTTGTAAATGTGCAATATCCTACTCCGGGGTGTGACCGGCTTCACCGACTTCACTTTCTCTCTAGTGAGTTCCTGCACTTAGAGGTGAAAACTCCCCTTTCGCGCGAACCGGAAGGAATTTTGTGTTGATTTGGGGTATACTTTGGTTACTCACCATCCCATGGCCTAACCTAACACAACCAAGCAAAAAAGTCCACTGGCCTACCCCCTTTCGACGCACGTCTATGGGGGTAGACGAAAATGTTAGGGTTTTTCCAGCGGATTCAGGGTTTCGCCGAAGCGGGGCCCCGGAGCGTCGGAACCCCACCCAAACCTAGGTTGTGCCATACCATATGTATACAAGTGTGTTGTGTGTTGTAAATGTGCAATATCCTACTCCGGGGTGTGACCGGCTTCACCGACTTCACTTTCTCTCTAGTGAGTTTCTGCACTTAGAGGTGAAAACTCCCCTTTCGGGCGAACCGGATGGAATCTTGTGTTGATTTAGGGTAGACTTTGGTTTCTCACCTTCCCATGGCCTAACCTAACACAACCAAGCAAAAAAGTCCACTGGCCTACCCCCTTTTGACACACGTCTATGGGGTAGACGAAAACGTTAGGGTTTTTCCAGCGGATTCAGGGTTTCGCCGAAGCGGGGCCCCGGAGCGTCGGAACCCCACCCAAACCTAGGTTGTGCCATACCATATGTATACAAGTGTGTTGTGTGTTGTAAATGTCCGGCATCCTACTCGGGGTGTGACCGGCATCGCCGGCTACACTTTCTCTCTAGTGAGTTCCTGCACTTAGAGCTGAAAACTCCCCTTTCGGGCGAACCGGAAGGAATCTTGTGTTGATTCGGGGTAGACTTTGGTTTCTCACCTTCCTATGGCCTAACCTAACACAACCAAGCAAAAAAGTCCACTGGCCTATGATACGTCTCAAACGTATCTATAATTTTTGATGTTCCATGCTTGTTTTATACCAATTGCTACATGTTTTGAATCTACTTTATATCACTTTTATAAAAAATTGGGACTAACCTATTAACAAGATGCCGAAGTGCCAGTTCCTATTTTCTGTTGTTTTTGTATTCCAGAAAAGCTAGTATGGAAATATTCTCGGAATTAGACGAAACTACACGGGGGTCCCTATTTTTCCAGAACTCACGTGAAGGACCGAAGGAGCAACAGAGGAGGGCCACCAGGGCCCACACGCACCTAGGGCGCCGGGCCCCCTCTGCCGCGCCCTAGGCTGGTCTCCAGCCGCCGCCCTTTCGCCTACTTATTCCCCCCGACACGAAAACCCTAAGGGCCTGAGCAAATATCCACGAAAAGTTCCAGAGACGCCGCCGCCGTCAACCCTAGCACGGGAGGGTTCAGAACCTCTTCCCGGCACCCTGTCGGAGAGGGGAATCATCACCGGAGGCTTCTACATCGCCATGCCTGCCTCCGGAGTGTTGCGTGAGTAGTTCATCCTAGGACTATGGGTCCATAGCAGTAGCTAGATGGTTGTCTCTCCACTTTGTGCCATCATGTTTAGATCTTGTGAGATGCCCTACATGATCAAGATCATATTATTGTAATGCTACATGTTGTGTTTGCTGGGATCCGATGAATATTAAATACTATGTCAAGTTGATTATCAATCTATCTTATATGTTATTTAAGATCTTGCATGCTTTCCGTTACTCATAGATGCTTTGGCCAAGTAGATGCTTGTAACTCCAAGAGGGAGTATTTATGCTAGATAGTGGGTTCATGCCTCCATTTTATCTGGGACAGTGACAGAAAGTTCTAAGGTTGTGGATGTGCTGTTGCCACTAGGGATAACCTAACGATGCTATGTCCACGGGCATATGTGTTTGTTTACATTACGCGCTTTACTTAATGCGATTATCCGTTGCTTGCAACTTAATACCAACGGGGGACTCAGATGCTATGTCCACGGGTCTATTCTTTTACACTGATTAAACAACCACAAACTGCAAACTGTTCCTTTTTCATTCTCTGCAATTTAATACTCATTTTCCACACCATACGTTTAATCCTTTGTTTTCAGCAAGCCGTGAGATTGACAACCTCACTGTTTCGTTGGGGCAAAGTAGTTTGATTGTGTTGTGTGCAGATTCCACGTTGGTGATCGAGTAGGCGCCACCACAACCTTCTGAAGAGTTGCTGCTCCTACTGGTTCGATAACCTTGGTTTCTTTCTGAGGGAAAACTTGCTGCTGACTACATCATACCTTCCTCTTGGGGTCTCCCAACGAACGTGTGATTCACGCATCAAGCTCTTTTTCTGGCGCCGTTGCCGGGGAGACAGCAGTCTTCTGCAAGGGGAGTTTCACGCTTCCAATCTCTTTACTTTGTTTTTGTCTTGCTTAGTTTATTTTATTTTATCTTGTTTGCTTTCAATTATCAAAAACACAAAAAAATTAGTTACTTGCATCTAGTTTACTTTCAAGTTATTTTCTGTCTGTTTTTATTTCTGCTAAAATGAGTACTCCTGAGAACACTAAGTTGTGTGATTTCACTAGCACGAACAACAATGATTTCATATGCACACCTATTGCTCCACCTGCTGCTTCAGCAGAATTTTATGAAATTAAACCTGCACTTTTAAATCTTGTTATGAAAGAGCAATTTTCTGGTGTTAGTACTGATGATGCTGCTGTTCACCTTAATAACTTTGTTGAACTTTGTGAAATGCAAAAGCTCAAGGAAGTAGATGGTGATATTATTAAACTGAAACTTTTTCCTTTCTCCTTGAGAGGACGTGCTAAAGAATGGTTGCTATCTTTGCCTAGAAATAGTATTGATTCATGGACTAAATGCAAAGATGCTTTTATTGGAAAATATTATCCTCCTGCTAAGATTATTTCTTTGAGAAGTAGCATAATGAATTTTAAGCAATTTGATAATGAACATGTTGCTCAAGCATGGGAGAGAATGAAATCATTGGTTAAAAATTGTCCCACTCATGGACTGACTACTTGGATGATCATCCAAACCTTCTATGCAGGATTAAATTTTTCTTCAGGAATTTATTGGATTCGGCCGCTGGAGGTACCTTTATGTCCATCACTTTGGGTGCTGCAACAAAGCTTCTTGATGATATGATGATTAATTATTCTGAGTGGCACACCGAGAGAGCTCCAACAGGTAAGAAGGTAAATTCTGTTGAGGAAACCTCTCCTTGAGTGCCAAAATTGATACTATTATGTCTATGCTTGCAAATGGTCAAACACATGTTGATCCAAATAATGTTCCTTTAGCTTCTTTGGTTGCTCAAGAAGAGCATGTTGATGTGAACTTCATTAAAAATAATAATTTCAACAACAATGCTTATAGGAATAATTTTGGTAATAGCAATTATAGGCCCTATCCTTCTAATAGTGGCAATGGTTATGGAAATTCCTATAGTAACTCCTACAACAATAATAAGAGTGTACCCTCGATCTTGAAGTTATGCTTAAGGATTTTATTAGTACACAAACTGCTTTCAATAAAACTGTTGAGGAGAAATTTGGGAAAATTGATGTGCTTTCCTCTAAAGTTGATAGTCTTGCTCTTGATGTTGACTTGTTGAAACTAAAGAACATGCCTCATGATGTTAAAGAGAGCAAAACTCTCAATGCTATACAAGTTAAAATTGATAACAATGTGAGGATGTTAGCTGAATTGCATGCTAGATGGGAAAGAGAGGATGAAATTGCTAGAAAGAATAATATTGCTAGAGTTTATACTATTACTACTTCTGAAAATGCTTCAAACTCAAGTGTTAACAAACCTCCTACCATTAATGGCAAGATATTGGTGTTGGTAATGTTTCCACTTCTATTGCAAAATGTCCTAAATTGCCTGATAACTCTGAAACTGTCCTTGATAAAGATGCTGAAATTTCTAGCAATAAGGAAGATAATAACTCCATTACTTTTGATAATAATGACTTTGATTTTGATGGTTGCAATATTTCTGAAGTAATTAAGTTCTTGCAAAAGCTAGCTAGAAGTCCTAATGCTAGTGCTATAAACATGGCTTTTACTAAACATATTACTAATGCTCTCATGCAAGTTAGGGAAGAAAATTAAAACATGAAGCTTCTATCCCTAGGAAGTTAGAAGATGGTTGGGAGCCCATCATTAAATGAAATTGAATGACTTTGATTGCAATGCTTTGTGTGACCTTGGTGCTAGTATTTCTGTTATGCCTAAAAGATTATATGATATGCTTGATTTAGCACCTTTGGAAAATTGTTACTTGGATGTTCACCTTGTGATTCTACTATTAAAAAACCTTTGGGAAGAATTGATGATGTTCTTATCATGGTTAACAACAATTATGTCCCCGTTGATTTTATTGTCTTGGATATTGATGCAATCCATCATGCCCTATTGTGCTGGGAAGACCTTTTCTTAGACTGTAGGTGCTATTATTGATATGAAAGAAGGGAATATAAAATATCAATTTCCTCTCAAGAAAGGTATGGAACACTTTCCTAGGAAGAAGATTAAGCCACCTTATGATTCTATTGTTCGAACAAATTACAATGTTGATGCTTCTTCACTTGGTAATACTTGATGCATGCTTTGTGCCTAGCTAAAAGGCGTTAAAGAAAAGCGCTTATGGGAGGCAACCCATTTTTTTTTCTGCAATTTTTCTTTTATTGAGTCAAGGAGTGTTTACTTCTGTAGCAACTCCTTTGTATCTTTATTTTCTCGCATTGTTGTGCCAAGAGTAGCCTCTAATGTTAAGATGATGCTTAATTTTGATTGCTGCGCAGAAACAGATTTTTGCTGTTCACTGTACGAAATTCCTAAAATCACCAGATTGTTAATTAAATCTGAAATTTTTGTGCGTAATCTTTATGAATGTCTGAAACTTTCATTAGTTCAGAGTTTTCGATCTGAGCGTCGTAAGTGCCTCGAAAAAATTCGTCTTTGCGGACTGTTCTGTTTTAGACAGATTATGCCTTTTTATTTTGCATTCTCTCTTTTACTAGTGTTGAGTGAAATTCTTTTTTGGGTGGAAGAGCTTCACATAACATCAGTGGCTGTAGCTAATGTTTAAAGTAACAAATCATATTGCGTCTTATAGAACATGTGAATTTTTGATTATGCACTAACCCTCTAATGAGATCTACTTTGAGTTTGGTGTGACGGAAGTTTTCAAGGGTCAAGAGAGAAGGATGATATAATAGGATCAAGAAGAGTGAAGAGCTTAAGCTTGGGGAGGCTCCCATGGATCTCCCCAGCATATTTCAAGAAGACTCAAGCGTCTAAGCTTGGGGATGCCCAAGGCATCCCCTTCTTCATCGTCAAAATTATCAGGTCATCTCTAGTGAAACTATATTTTAATTCTTTCACATCATATGTGCTTTTCTTGGAGCGTCTGTGTGCTTTTATTTTCAGTATTGCACTTTTATTTTCAATAAAGCTTGACTGGACCCTAGCATTCTTGATTGGGAGAGAGACACGCTCCGCTTTTTCATGAGAATACTCCTATTCTTCACTTATATTTGTTGAGTATTCATATCTAGCGCTGTTCAGCTTTTAGCTCTTGTTTTCATGTATCTCTTGTCAGAGCTATTAGCTTTCTTTTGTAGAAAGTACTCTCTTGCTTCACTTATATTTGTTTGGAGAGTTGATGAAATAAATTGATTGGTGTTTGGTTGGTTCAGAAAATGTTGCATGTGGTAATTGGTATAAGGAAAAACTTGCTTAATCTTGTAGATCACTAAAATGGATAACTTGATGCTTGTCAATTGTTTTGAGTTAACAAGTAGATCATGATTAAATTGTGCATCACATGAGTTAAGCCTATTAGTGAAGAACTACCGTAAAGCTTGTTGAAAATTTGGTTTGCATCGGTGGTATCTCTAAGGTCTAGATATTTTCTAATAACAGGGTTTGGTTAACAAGGAAGACGGTATGAAGTCTTATAACGTTTGCAATATGTTTGTCATATAAAACTTGGTGTACGGGTTGATATTCTTGTTTGCTTACATAACCTTGCTAGCCTAAACTCTGTACTGAGAGGGAATGCTTCTCGTGCATCCAAATCCTTGAGCCAAAATCCATGCCATTTGTGTCCACCATAACTACCTATATGTGGTATTTCCTTGCCACTCCAAGTAAATTTTTCATGTGCTACCTTTAAATTATTCAAAATGTTATTATTCCCTTTTTGTGTCAATGTTTACTAGCTCATGAGGAATTAGTGTGGTTATTCTTTATTCTATTTGTCGATGGACTTTTACACCTGGACTAGTGGCATATACATCCGCTTATCCAATAACTTGCAAAAAGAGCTGGCAACGGGGTGCCCAGTCCCAATTAATTACAACTTTAACCAATTAATTCTCTTCACACTTTTGCCCTGATTCATCAGTAAGCAATGACAAACAGTGAAATACCTGAATGTGTGTAAACCAAAGAGAAAGAGGGATGATCTGCCTTGCTGGTAGAAATAACGTCCTTCATGGGAGCCGCTCTTAAAAGTCCGTTCGACAGGTAGAATACTGTTCTCACCCGCTACCATTCGTTGACAATTAACAAACACCTCTCAAAAATAGATACTCCTCCATGGTATGTGATTGATGGAAGGCACCCGAGGATTCGGTTAGCCATGGCTTGTGTTAGCAAGGTTGGGAGGAGTATCAAATATTTTATGCAATCTCTATATGCTTTCAAAAACCTAAAAGCTCTAGCACATGATTTAATCCCTGCTTCCCTCTGCGAAGGGCCTTTCTTTTACTTTTATGTTGAGTCAGTTTTCCTATTCTTTCTGTCTTCCACAAGCAAACACTAGTGTCAACTTTGTTACAACATGCGTTATATGCAATGTATTGGACTTGTTATACTACTTTGTGTTGACAATATCCATGAGATAAATATGTTGAAAGTTGAAGCAAATGCTGAAACTAAATTCTTCCTTTGTGTTGATTAAATACCTTTTATTAGAAACTATTGCTTTATGAGTTAACACTTATGCAAAACTGTTTGATGCTTGTCTCGAAAGTACTATTCATGAAAACGTTTAGCTTGTGTGATTCATTGTTTACTCATTATCTATTTGGTAGCAAATTATAGACCATTGACTTGGATCACTTCATTCATTTACATGTGCCTTGCAATATTATATGATCAAGATTATGATGTAGCATGTCACCTCAAAAATTATTTTGTTTTTATCGTTTACCTACTCGAGGACGAGTAGGAACTAAGCTTGGGGATGCTGATACGTCTCAAACGTATCTATAATTTTTGATGTTCCATGCTTGTTTTATACCAATTGCTACATGTTTTGCATCTACTTTATATCACTTTTATACATTTTTTGGGACTAACCTATTAACAAGATGCCGAAGTGCCAGTTCCTGTTTTCTGCTGTTTTTGTATTCCAGAAAAGCTAGTCTGGAAATATTCTCGGAATTGGACGAAACTACACGGGGGTCCCTATTTTTCCAGAACACCTGACGGAGCGAAGGAGCAACAGAGGAGGGCCACCAGGGCCACACGCACCTAGGGCGCGGGCCCCCCTCTGCCGCGCCCTAGGGTGGTGTGGGCCCCTCGGGGGTCCCAGCCGCCGCCCTTTCGCCTACTTATTCCCCCCGACGCGAAAACCCTAAGTACCTGAGCAAATATCCACGAAAAGTTCCAGAGACGCCGCCGTCGTCAACCCTAGCTCGGGAGGGTTCAGAACCTCTTCCCGGCACCCTGCCGGAGAGGGGAATCGTCACCGGAGGCTTCTACATCGCCATGCCTGCCTCCGGAGTGATGCGTGAGTAGTTCATCCTTGGACTACGGGTCCATAGCAGTAGCTAGATGGTTGTCTCTCCACTTTGTGCCATCATGTTTAGATCTTGTGAGCTGCCCTACATGATCAAGATCATATTATTGTAATGCTACATGTTGTGTTTGCTGGGATCCGATGAATATTGAATATATGTCAAGTTGATTATCAATCTATCTTATATGTTATTTAAGATCTTGCATGCTTTCCGTTACTCGTAGATGCTTTGGCCAAGTAGATGCTTGTAACTCCAAGAGAGAGTATTTATGCTAGATAGTGGGTTCATGTCTCCGTTTAACCTGGGACAGTGACAGAAAGTTCTAAGGTTGTGGATGTGCTGTTGCCACTAGGGATAACCTAACGATGCTATGTCCACGGGCATATGTGTTTGTTTACATTACGCACTTTACTTAATGCAATTATCCGTTGCTTGCAACTTAATACCAACGGGGGACTCGGATGACAACCCGGCGGTGGATTATTAGTCATAGATGCTGTTGGATAACGGTCTATGTATTATGTCGTAATGCCCAATTAAATATCATAGTAGTCAACATGTCATGTATATGCATTGTCATGCGCTCACTATTGTCAATTGCCCAGCTGTAATTTGTTCACCCAACATGTTAGTTATCTTTTATGGAGAGACACCACTAGTGAACTGTGGACCCCGGTCCATTCTTTTACACTGATTAAACAACCACAAACTGCAAACTGTTCCTTTTTCATTCTCTGCAATTTAATACTCATTTTCCACACCATACGTTTAATCCTTTGTTTTCAGCAAGCCGTGAGATTGACAACCTCACTGTTTCGTTGGGGCAAAGTAGTTTGATTGTGTTGTGTGCAGATTCCACGTTGGTGATCGAGTACGGCGCCAACAACCTTCTGAAGAGTTGCTGCTCCTACTGGTTCGATAACCTTGGTTTCTTTCTGAGGGAAAACTTGCTGCTGAACTGCATCATACCTTCCTCTTGGGGTCTCCCAACGAGCGTGTGATTCACGCCATCAGCCTACCCCCTTTCGACGCACGTCTATGGGGGTAGACGAAAACGTTACGGTTTTTCCAGCGGATTCAGGGTTTCGCCGAAGCGGGGCCCCGGAGCATCGGAAGCCCACCCAAACCTAGGTTGTGTCATACCATATGTATACAAGTGTGTTGTCTGTTGTAAATGTGCAATATCCTACTCCGGGGTGTGACCGGCTTCACTTTCTCTCTAGTGAGTTCCTGCACTTAGAGGTGAAAACTACCCTTTCGGGCGAACCAGAAGGAATCTTGTGTTGATTTGGGGTAGACTTTGGTTACTCACCTTCCCATGGCCTAACCTAACATAACCAAGCAAAAAAGTCCACTGGCCTACCCCTTTCGACGCACGTCTATGGGGGTAGACGAAAACGTTAGGGTTTTTCCAGCGGATTCAGGGTTTCGCCGAAGCGAGCCCCGGAGCGTCGGAACCCCACCCAAACCTAGGTTGTGCCATACCATATGTATACAATTCTATTGTGTGTTGTAAATGTACAATATCCTACTCTGGGGTGTGACCGGCTTCACCGATTTCACTTTCTCTCTAGTGAGTTCCTGCACTTAGAGGTGAAAACTCCCTTTCGGGCGAACCGGAAGGAATCTTGTGTTGATTTGGGGTAGACTTTGGTTACTCACCTTCCCATGGCCTAACCTAACACAACCAAGTAAAAAAGTCCACTGGCCTACCCCTTTCGACGCACGTCTATGGGGGTAGACGCACGTCTGAACCCCACCCAAACATAGGTTGTGCCATATCATATGTATACAAGTGTGTTGTGCGTTGTAAATGTGCAATATCCTACTCCTAGGTGTGACCGGCTTCACCGACTTCACTTTCTCTCTTGTGAGTTTCTCCACTTAGAGGTGAAAACTCCCTTTCGGGCGAACCGGATGGAATCTTGTGTTGATTTAGGGTAGACTTTGGTTTCTCACCTTCCCATGGCCTAACCTAACACAACCAAGCAAAAAAGTCCACTGGCCTACCCCTTTCGACGCACGTCTATGGGGGTTGATATGCGGGCCCACCAGACTAGGGTTTGGCTGGAAAAGGATAGTCGGAGCGCCGGAATAATTTGTGTGTGGCCCTACCATATAATACAATAAATTCTAATAAAAATGTATAAAGTTATAATGGAATAAATTATAATGTTTTTTTTAAATATTAATAAAATAGCTAAAAATGAAAAACACTAAGCCGTCGGCATAGGTCCTAAAACTTGCTAACCCACCCGCGCGCATCTCCCTCCCTCATCTCGCCCAAAATTGAAAACAACCCCACCCCACACCCCGCGCCGCCGGCCCCGTCCTCTCCGGCCGCCCCTGCGTCCCCGTCCTCTCCGTCCGCCGTCCGCCCCTCGCCCCCGGCCGCGGATCCGTCTCCTCCACGCCCGGCCGCCCCTCGCCATCCTCTCCTCCTCGCCCGGCCGCCCCTGCGCCCCTGGCCGCCCCTCCCTCTCCTCCCGGCCGCCGCCCCGCCCTCGCCATCCTCTCCTCCGGCCCCCTCCACCACCGCTTCAGCTCTCCGGCCCCCTCCACCACCACCGCAGCCCCTCCCTCCTCTTCGGCCACCACCCCCGCCCTCGCCATCCTCTCCTCGGCCCCCTCCACCACCACTGCAGCTCTCCGGCCCCCTCCACCACCACCGCAGCTCCTCCGGCTACTCCACGGTTAGTGCTAGCTAGTTGTAGTTAAGAAGTGTTAGTTTAGGTTAGTTCTAGTGATAGTCTAGTGTTAATTAGTGTAGGTTAGTGCTACTGTTAGTTAATTAGTGTTAGTTTTAGGTTAGTTCTAGTGATAGTTTAATGTTAATTAGTGTAGGTTAGTGCTACTGTTAGTTAATTAGTGTTAGTTTTAGGTTAGTTCTAGCGATAGTTTAGTGTTAATTATTGTAGGTTAGTGCTACTATTAGTTATAGTTTTAGGTTAGTTCTAGTGTCACCTCTGTCACAATAAGCATTTCTTTAGTATTTATTTTTCGACATGATTCTTCATTGCATTATGTCTTTATGCTTAGTGTCTACATTTTATTATGTCTTGATGCTTACTTGTTTTCTCTTTCTCAATGCAGTTGATTGAACAATATGAGCCAGGGCAAGGAAAGCGCAGCTACCTTGCTTAGTACGCTGAAGGCACAGAAGTCTAACCTTACACGGAGTGGACGACCTACCACCTCGCGTTACGCCGCGGACGAGGGTGCACGAGTAGGACGAGGTGGAGGACGAGGTGGAGGACGAGGTGGACGGCAAGGTGGAGAACAAGGGAGGTGGAGGGCGAGGTGGAGGACGAGGTGGAGGAGACATGGAGCACCCACCCTCCGCTTCTAGCGACGTGGATTCCGAGTTGCCCTCCGCTTCTAGCGATGTGGCTTCCCAGAACCAGCTGGAGCTGGAGCTGGAGGTGGAGGTGGAGGACGAGGTGGAGGCGGCGCCGAAGCGGAAGAAGAGTCGTGGCGAAGCAGGAGTCCCCGAGGAAAAATACTGGCCTAAGACCGAGGAGGCGAAAACCCTCATTGAGCCTCATGGCGTTGAGTAAGTGTACTAGTTTTGTAATTTTGAACATGAAATTTCATTTTGGTCATAACAATTTGGTATATGTACTAATGTTTACTTATTGTGCAGTTCATGGACATGGACAGGCCCTAAGATTCCACGCACTCCTGGGAGCTTGCTTGGAGCTCTGATTAGGAAATATTGGCCAGGCTTGTACACTACAGGGCCCGACGACGAGCTGAAGTTAGCCACGAAATGGGCGGACTATGAGGCTGCGCCGTCCCCACCGTTCGAGATAGCTGCTCACGTTGTGATCACCACTTTTGGGTAAGACATATTTTTTGAATTCGTTCATAGTTAATGACCCCACCGTGATAACTCATGACTCACAATTTTTTTATGCATGGGTTGAAGCGGTTTTATCGTGTGCTGGACCAGCAAGCTGCGGATAGCACTTTGCATGCTCATTGTGTGAGGTTGACACGGAAGCAATTCTACAACCAAAAGTTTACATCCGCCAATGACTTTACGTATGAGAAGACGGGCAAGAGGGCCAGAAGGCGGATAATGCCAAGAATGCAACGGAGATGACAAAGGAGGAGTATATTTCGGTAAGTAAATTGTCAATGGAATTCTATATTGCTGCTAAGTTGCCATTGCATTTAGCTCTTCTTGAATTGCATTTTCAGGTTATGCCCGACTGGGCCGACGGCAATGAAGACGCATGGGATGCGTTGGTTAGGAGGTGGGTCAGGGAAGACGTAGATTTCGGCGTCGTGAGCCAGTGGAACAAGGCAAACCGAGGCTCGAGGGAACACACAGTGCGGGAAACCGCAACCACTTCCTCTTTAAGGATAAGATGGTATATATACATGGAACGATGTGCATTTATTTTTACCGCATGTTTCTACTTGGTATGAATAACATTTCTTTTCGTGATGTAGGACGCCGATACTGGGACGGTAAGCTCCCACATCGGTGCGTGGAAGAAGATGAGGCAAAAGAAACCCGATCCATCGAAGCCTCAGCCACAGGTTCCTGAGTACTACGGCAGAACCGAGGAGGCCGTGGACAGCTACTGCACGACGTTCCAGGGTTTTCACCCGGAGGTGGATGACCCTTGAGCGAGGAGGTCGACGAGAGGTCGGTATATATATACATGGAACAATGTGCATTTATTTTCACCGCATGTTTCTACTTGGTATGAATAACAATTCTTTTCGCGATGCAGGGTGGTGGTCCTCTCGGGGCACGGAAGGCCGCATGGCCGTAATCGCACTCTTATAAGGTGGTTAGGCCTGCCATGACCTTCACACAGGCAAAAGCTACTCTCCCTGACAACAGCCCACTGATCCCGCCTCGTCCACAGCCTCGTCGATCCACTCCCATCGATGTAAGTTTTTTTGCATCCTCTTTCCGACATTCGTTCTTGCATGGCTAAGTTGACGAGATTCATTCTTTTCGAAATTGTAGCCCGATTTTGAGGAAGCCTACGATGCCGCTCATGCGGAGTATGAGGTGGCCTTTGCCAAGTGGGAGGAGATGAATAAGCCTTGGACCGAGTATCAAAAGTTGTTCCGAGCTGTAAGTTTTAACCTTTACTTTTGTCAAATATGACAAGTCCCACTTCCCTAGTTTGAACCTTTATTTTTGCAACACCTGACATCTAAACTATCTTGCAGTCGATGCTGAACTTTTCACCACTAGAGTGCGGGTAGCCCCTCCTATGGACGAGCCTCCGGAGCCGGGTACGACTCCACGGATGCCATCGAGGGACGTGTTCGCTCTCTCCTACTACAAAAGTACCCCGGTAAGTTTGATCCCAAACCACTGGTTACTGTTTTCCTTTGCCTCGCAGTTGCTAACTCTTGCTCAAACATGTAGGAAACGGGATGCTCGTCGGAGAACCCACACATTGATCCTTGTGCTTTCTCCTAGTTCCTCGACGGGTTCGCCTGTCATCAAACCATTACATACCGGTGGTCCTTCTCCTGGTGCTTCAGCTTCTCCTGGTGCTTCGCCAACTTTCGGTGCTTCTGCTGCGCCGATCCGACGCTCACCTATTATCAGCCGGGGAGATATGGGGTTCACCCCGTCGCCGTCGCCGCAATAGATGTAGGGCTTTGGGCATCTAGACATCTAGCTATGTATGTATCTACTTGATGATGGTCCTATGTGTGTATCTACTTGATGATATAGCATTTTGCTTGATGATATATGGAGCCATTGTGTGATCTTGTTTGTTGTGAATTTGTCGTGATTTTTTATTATTTTTTCTGCTATTTTGCTGCAAAAAAGAGCTGCTGGATAAAAAAATTCTGGGCAAACCTGTGCCGATGGCATTGCCGTCGAACACAGACCCCTTAATGTGACCAAATGGCCACACCTGTGCCGACGGCATTGCCGTCGGCACAGGCCCCTCCCTGGAGCGCCCAGCTGCCTCCACGTGGCACGCTGTGCCGTCGGCACATGCCCCTCCACCTCGCCGGCCAATGTGGCCTCACCCGCCGCTGTGCCGACAAACTAGGTGCCGACGGTGCATTTCTAGCCGTCGGCAAAAGCTGTGCGACGGTGTATAGTTGTGCCGACGGCTAGGTGGCATGTGCCTACAAGGCCCTATGCCGACCATCCTGTGCCGACGGTGGCCGTCGGTATAGGTGTGTGCCGACGGCATTGCTACCTTTGCCGACGGGCTGTGGCCGTCGACACAGGTGGCCATTCCTGTAGTGGTGCTATCTGGCCCATGGTACCTATCATCAATCGTCAAAAACATAATACGTAATGATCACGCGCCCGTCGATACAGGTGGTCATTCCTGTAGTGGTGCTGTCTGGCCCATGGTACCTACCGTCCAATCGTCAAAAACGTAATACGTAATGATCACGCGGTGCACACGGATCGATGTCCCCCGTGGAGCTCTTTTAACTCACTAGTTCACAACGATCAGTAGTACGTTCCTCTCTTTTATTGCTTGGGGAATCCATATCAGTAGTAGGTGTGAACTGTGAATCGTTTAACTTTATAGGACGTGCTCGAAACGGCTAGTACTGAAATACTTTGTTGTTTATAGCATCAAATAGGAATTCTGTTGTACTAATTCTGTCGGATACACTGCACAGAACCGATGTATATATTGTTTGATATGTATATACTAGTACTATATTTTTAAACGGAAATATACTCCTGTATTTACGAAATTCAAAGTACACTTTCCCAAAAATATCAAAGACGATACTAGAAAAGATATAGTAGCTGCAAACATGGAGACAATAATTGCTCACCACAAATAAAAGAAAATATATAACTAGAGTAGTGGACATACGTGTAGGGGAGGTAACAATTTATTCCATCAAAGCTAGTTTATGATGTCTGCAAGCGATTAGTCTACTTCAGTCGACTCAGACAAGAACTTGGTAACGGGTCATTCTCCAAGTGGGTCATCTCTGTCCTCGAAAATGATATGCACCAACTCTAATTAATGGGTGTGCACAGCTTCAGATATGTACATATCAGCTCGTTGAGCTCCTACCAAAACTTTGCGATTGACAGAGAAGTTAAAGAAATTTGATTCTACTTATGCGGTGTCACACATATGCTTCTGAATAGTTTTAGCGCGACACTAGTGTATAATAAAGTCAACCACACCAACCCTTGAGACGTGCTCACTACAGATTAACCATGACTAATTAATAGCATGTGAGTAGTTGGAGCTGGAATCAAGCTTGTCCGACACTGAAAGAAATCAATTGGTGTTCAGTCATCTTCCAATAGATACTTATCTACTCCCTCCGTTCCAAATTAATTGACATGTATTTGTCTAGTAACGAATATATCTAGACACTATGCAAGTATAGGTACATCCGTATTTAGACAAAGTCAAGTCAATTAATTTGGAACGGAGGGAGTAACTAGTTAGCTTGCTTGGTATGATGTCACTTTTAATTGTCATCCTAGCTAATTGATCATGTTCAGGGAATGTATTTGTTTCCCGTTCCATTTTATGTGAGTAGTATTTGCACTGTAATTAATTAACCTTGCTGAAATGTTGTGTTAACAAAATGTCCTTTTTTTTGCCTCGAAGATTTTCTAGAAGTAATGTATCGTGGTATATGTTATTAATCTTTTGGCATTCAAATCAGCCGATACGGAGTCTGAAATTAAGCAATCAATATCTTGTATCAAGGGATTTTCTCAATTTAGCAAATGGCCATTGTTTTTTCGAAAACTGTGGGGCAAAAGCTTTGCCCCTTATATTAATTAAGAGAGAGTTGGAACAACAATTTTAGACAACCGAAAAATACAACCGGATTACTCTCCGGCAAAATTTCTCCTAAACGTTTGGCGCCCGCAAGCACCCAAATCTTTGCTTCATTCTTGATCTTGGAGAGGATAGCTTGTGAAGAAGAATGCTTGTTTTGGAAAACCCTTGCATTTCTCTCATTCCAGATCTCCCACGTGGTTAGTAGAACAAGCGAAGCCAACGCCTTCCGGTTAGCCACCCCAACGCCGGACATTTGTTTCCACCAATCCTCGAACGAGAGAGATGGCCAACCCGATTGATCAAAAGGGAGTCCGAGCCACTCCTTCAAGAGGGCCCAAACTCTAGTGGTGAAGCGGCAATGAAGTAGAAGGTGGTCGGCCGTCTCGGGCGTGGTCTTGCAAAGAGGACAAACACCACAATTTTGCCAACCTCTACGAGCAAGGCGATCCGCCGTCCATAGACGGTTTCGAAGGGCAAGCCACGCAAAAAGCTTGGTCTTCGGAGGTGCCCAAGCCTTCCAAACAAGGTTTCTCATATTGGAGGAGGTAGCGCCATAGAATTGTGCTTGGTAAGCCGACTTGGCGGAATATTCGCCACTTGAAGTGAGGTTCCACACAATGGTGTCTTCCATGGATGCGTCGATGGTGAAGCTTTGTAACTTCGCCCAAAGGTCAATGAATTCAAACAAGTGTTGCATGGTGAAGTCCTCATCCATCCTTATCTTTCCCACCCAAGCATCATTGAGCAAAGCTTGTTGGATGGTCCAATTCTTCCGAGCGGAGGCATGGTAAATGAGAGGAGCAATCGCAATAGGCTTTTCCCCATTTAGCCAAGGAGCCTCCCAAAAATGCGTCTTCGCCCCATCCCCAACCGTAATGGTTGTCGAAGCATAGAAGAGATCCATATCCTCCGCCGTGCAAGGGGTTCCCATCCCGGCCCAAATTTTATTGGGGTCTTTCCAAAGTAGCCACGGCCATCGGAGCCTCAATGCCCTCGCAAACTTGTCGGTGTGAAGTATCCCTAGCCCACCAAGGTCGGTGGGCGACACACGGCCTCCCAATTCACCTTGCACTTTCCACCGGAAACCTTGTCGGTGCCCGCCCAAAAGAAGGCGCGGTAGATCATGTTGAGCTTGATAATGAGACTCGGTGGGACAACGAGAGGTGTCAAGTGGTAGATAGCTTGAGAAGCAAGAACCGACTTCACAATAGTGCCACGGCCGGCCATGGTGAAGAATCTCCCATACCAAGCGGGCACCTTGCCCGCACACTTGTCCACAAGGTGTTGAAAGTCGACCAAACGCAATTGCCAAATAGAGAGTGGCAAGCCTAAGTATCTCATTGGGAAAGTAGCGCGCACCACCGGGAGCCCTTGAAGAATGTTGTCAAGGTTGATACCACCACACCGGATAGGTACCACGGAGCTCTTGTGGATGTTGGTGCAAAGACCCGTCACTATCCCGAAGCCATGAAGAATGCTCTTGAGATTTTGAATATCCGCTTTGAAGGGAGCCACAAAGATTGCCGCATCATCCGCATAAAGTGAGGTGCGCAAGACGGTGCCCCTCCCACGGATCTTGTGAAGCATCCCAAGCGAAGTAGCCTTCTCAAGAAGTTGTTGGAGAGGGTCAATGGCAATGACAAAAAGAAGCGGAGAGAGCGGGTCGCCTTGCCGGAGCCCCCGGCCGTGGCGGATAGGTAGGCCGGCCACCCCCATTGAGGAGGATGCGCGATGAAGAGGTGGACAAAAGCGCGGCAATACAATTCCGGAATCTACTTGGGAAGCCTCTTCGTTGGAGAAGATCAAGGATGAAGTCCCACCGAACCGAATCAAAAGCTTTCCGGATATCCAACTTGAAGAGTAACGAAGGGGTCTTGTTCTTGTGAAGCCTTTTAGCCAAGTTCTTGACATAAAGAAAGTTGTCATGAATACTCCTTTTCTTGATGAAGGCGCTTTGAGCATTGGAGACAAGATCGTTCATGAGAGGCCCAAGGCGAAGAGCAAGAACCTTGGCGAGAATCTTAGCAATGGCATGAATTAGGCTAATAGGCCTATAGTCGGTAATCTCCTCCGCCCCTTCCTTCTTGGGTAAAAGAACCACATTTGCGGAGTTGAGCCAATGCAAGTTGGCGGTATGAAGGTTTCCAAAGGAACCAAAGACCCTCATCACGTCATGCTTAATAATCTCCCAACATCGCTTGAAGAAGGCACCGGTGAAACCATCCGGACCGGGGGCCTTGTCGCTAGGCATAGCATGGATGGCACTCTTGACTTCCTCCTCCGTAAATGGCTCGGCCAACTCTTCAAGGTCCAGAGCTTCGAAGTGTAACTCGTCCCAATTGAAGTCATGGGATCTCCCCTCCCCTCTACCAAGAGCCGAAGAAAAGTGCTCATGGATGATCTCCTCTTTGTGCTCGTGCTCCGTAACCCACCCATTGTTATGCTTTAGCCGATGCATATGATTTTTTCGTCGCCTCCAATTCACCTTTAGGTGGAAGAACTTTGTATTGGCGTCACCCTCTTTGACATTGTTGATCCGGGAGCATTGCTTTTTCCGAGCCCTCTCAAGGATGGATAAACTAAGCACCTTGCGGTTGAGGCGAGAGTAAAGCGTATGTTCTTCAAGGGAAAGTTGCCGGTTCTCTTGCGCCAAGTCGAATTGGAGGATGACAAGTAGAGCCGCATGAAGAAGAACCTTTGGCTTGGGGAACAAGGACCGGCACCACTTGGATAGGCAAACTCCTAGCCTCTTCATTTTATGGAACAAGATGTGGTAGGGCTCGGTGTGCGAGATGGGAGCGTTCCAAGAAGCCTTCACAATGTCATCGAGCCCCGGCAACCTAAGCCAAAAATTCTCGAAGCGAAAAGTTCTTGGCTTGTATGGTCCACTATCATCGGCAAGGAGTAGAGGGCAATGGTCGGAGAGCGAAGACACATACACATATCGGTGAAAAATGGAAAAATACCGGAATGCAGATGTTCGAAAGCTCATGGAGCACGAACACACGCACAAGGTTTTTTACTGAACGCAGGACCTCGACTATATACCGAACACTGGTGCATGGGATTTTTCCTGAGTTTTCTTTCTCGTGACTATTGGAAAGTGCACCCAAAAATTTCATCTGAAAAGACTATTACCTTGGCAACTAGTAAAACTAGTTGTATGAGTGTGTTTCAGTCAGATATATATGTATTTCTTTGTCCTAAATTTCTATGGAATCCTGCGATCCATGCTTCATCCGGACAACCTTTCTATGGAATATTCGTTTACCGCTCTAAACTGGAATCCTCCAAAATTCGACCTTTATTTTCTGTCCGTGCTAAGTAGGCACTAACTAGATTACACGTCACGTATACTAACACAAAACTGAACTGATATAAGCACAGGAAAAGGTTGGTGTATGACAGCTAAAGATAGCTGGTAGTTAGACCATCTCTTTCGCTGCCCTTTTGCCATATCAGTATTATCGAAAACTTATTATTATTATTATTTGAATTAGCGATATTGCCTTTTTATCCTTGGGGTTGGTAGAGACGAATCTTGCAGTTGCTTGCACAGATATAGCCACACATAAATTGAGTGTCATGATGACACCGGCATGGCATCAGCCTCTGTTCCATTAGTAGGTATGGCACACGACCAATTTTGACATAGAATATGAAAAACAATTACATAAATTGATGGAAATGTAAAAGATAAATTTCAATTAAGCATGATATTCATTTGTCAGTGATTCTTTTATGGTACCCTAAACTACCGTAATTATTCTAATTTGGTGGATAAGATTGTTTGGTACTAATGCAGGTTCAGCCTTTTGTGTGCAAGATGCTAATTTAAATGATCAGGTTTTGGATAGATGAATTTTCAGTTGGGGGTCTAAGTTTTACAAACCAGCCAAATTATATCGCTTAATTTGTATTTCAGTTAGACCGGCCACCCAGTTATCTCCCTCTGATTTGTGGCAAACAAAATGTATAATGAAACATCGGGTTTTGCTTGTCTAATGTTGATTGAACACTCGTGACATGTTAAGGCGCCGACACTTTCGACGGTTGTAATATCTTCAGCTGTCTCACCGCACGTCAGGGGCGCCTAGTCATATGCGGCCTGGTTACGCCATCTTAAGGAGGACCTGGGTACTCTTATGTATAGGGTGCATTCAGAGCATCGCGACTTTCTAAAATCCTTCAGCTCTAGTTTACACTTGTAATTTGTTTCTCTCTTTCCTCTGTCAAAATGGCTTAGTGTACAGTCTTTGTAAATATTTATTTTATTTTATTGTATGGAACAGTACAAGCCTCTCCTGTTGTAAGAGCATCTCTAGCATATCCCAATATGCCCCCGGCCCGGAAAATTCCGGCCGATATTTTGTTCGAGTCATTTTTATGGCCCGAACAGACACCGCATATCGGCTTGGCCTGGAAACTTTTATCCAGTGACCCAGAAATGCGCCCCCACCGCCGCTATATGAATAGTACCAGGGGGCCGTTTAGGGATCACATTCGGGATCCCTCCTCTAGGATTTCTCCCTCGTCGCCGCTAGTGTTAGCTAGCTCCGATGAGAAATTTCTCGAGCCTCCACCGCAAAATGGACCACGGCTTCGGCGGCTTCGGCTCTGCACCTCCAGCGGGCTTTGGCGCCGCTCCTCCAGCTGGTTTCAGCGCTGCGCCTCCCGCGGCCGCTGACGGCCTGGACGACGTGCCGACGCTGGACTCAGACTCCTCCAGCGACAACTCCGACTACTCTGACTCCTCCTGCAACGATCCCGCGTACTTCTCGAACGACGACGAAGCAGAGCTCTTCAAGATCACTGGCGATGCCGAGCTCCTCCAACGCATCCAGGTGAAGTCGATCCGCTCCAATGTTCGCACGGTGTGGCGGAAGGAGGCGGCCCGGAAGTAGACTGACTGGTGGAACTGCGAGAGGATCCGACATGAGCTTAAGTTGAGCCGTGAGCTCACAGCTAAACAGCGGGAGTGGGAGATGGAGTACCACCGCCAGTGTGTCCTCCTGCAGAACCGTCGTCGGGAATCCGGCTCCGGCGAGCAGCATGGCGGCGACTGGGGCGTAGATTTAGGTTTAGTTCATGTTGTTTCATACGTAGGTGCTGATATGTATGTTTTCCGACGAACTATGCTTTCCGACGAACTATGAATCAATTGCAAACTTTAGCTAGTTTTAAACAATCGGTTGCAATTTGCAGTATCTGTTCTGTCCAACCAATTTTCAAAGCACTCACTTCGAGGGAACCGAATACGAGTTTTCCGGTTTCATCTTATTGGGGATCTGCTAGAGATGCTATGAGTAGTACAAAGAGATTGTTTGGTACTACTCCAATTCAGATGCATGGGGAGTACTACCACTAAAAGTGGCAATTACTACTACGATTTAAGGTAAATTGGCAGGCTACATGGGCAATAATTAACGGTACTACAATAAAGGCCGTTGGACTTTTAAAAAAATCATAGTAAATTTGGAGGCTTAGAATTTTTTCTTAGGATTGCTTTGTACTACTCTCCCCGTCCTGAAATGCATGATGTATAAATTCAGTCACAAATCAATGTTTCATAAGTTGACCAAATACATATAAATAATTATAAAGATGTACAATACAAATCAATATCTATAGATAGATCATAATATATTTTGTATTCTATTTATTTAATAATGTAATTGTTGATATGCCCTTCTATGAAATCTGGTTAAATTAGCAAGCTTTCAAATTTGATCAAATTTATATGCCAATTTTGGGGCAAAGGGTGTACATTTCATAGGAAATCTAGCAAACTTCTTGAAAGAGTATTTTGTTTTCTTCTGATTCAATCTACATGATATTGCAATCTTGTGTTTATAATCATGTGAAGCAAAGAGGCTTTAAGATGGTTATTTTGCTAGATATCTACTAAACAATCTGCTGCCAGGAAGATTTATCTCGATACATGAGCATGATTGCAAGCTATCGGGGAGACATTCTCGACGGGAAAGTTTTTTTTTCCTTTTCGTTATTAGTCAGGAAAACTTCAAATCCAAACCCCAGAAGCCCAAAACCTCCAACGCGACCGAGCGCCCAAACCCTCCACCTCGCCACTTCGCCAGCCGCCTGCGGATCAATGGAGGAGGCCGGCACGGCGGCGGGACCAGCACTCAAGGAGCGAGAATACCATGGAAACGGCGACCTCATCAGCCGCCTCCCCGACGACATCCTCTGCGCCATCATCTCCCTCCTCCCAACCAAGGCCGGCGGCCGCACGCGGGCGCTCTTCCGCCGATGGTGCCACCTCTTCTTCTCCGCGCCCCTCAACACGAGGTCCGCACCTGCCACCCAGGATTCTTCCCCGCCGGCGTCCTCCCCTCCGCCGTCTCCAAGATAGTCTCCGAGCATCCTGGCCCCGCCCGCAGGTTCTGCTTCCCCGGCCTCAGCGCCGGCGGCGGCGACCTCAGCTCCGAGCTAGAGCGCTGGTTCCGCTCCGAAATCCTTGCCGGCCTCAAGGAGCTCGAAATCCGATACACGCACCCCGCCTCGACGGCAGCTGCTGCCATCCCTGCTCGGCTCCGCGTCCACCCTCCTCGTTGTCACCATCATCTACATCGATTTCCCTGACAAGATCGCACCTTCCATGAGTTTCCCTCTCCTCAAGCAGCTATCTTTGCTCGAACTCTCAATCTCAGGGGACGTCTTCCGCGGCCTGCTCTCTGCCTGCCGTGCCTTGGAGAGCCTATTCGTGTCGGAACTTCGAGCCACGGGCTGCCTCCGTGTTTGCTCCTCCACGCTTCGGAGCATGATATCGGCGTAAGGGGTAACGAGGATGAAGAACGGAGCGGCTCATCGAGGACACTCCTCGCCTTGAAAGGATATTATTACTTGGTACTCATGGACGAGGGACCTGTCGGACTATCGGGATCAATATAATGAGGGCGCCTAAGCTGGAGGTATTTGGCCCTTTCACGCCGGGCTCCTCCAAACTCCAGGTCTTCCAGGTGCCAACAGCCAGCATTCCTACATACGGATCATCATCAGCATCATATGTTCAATGCATGCTCATTGTTTTCTTCTTTTTCAGGGATTGAGATCGGTCAGCTTGGAAAACTCGATGCGTGCCATGAAGGTTCTATCCGTCGGTTCTTGTAATTCTCAGTTGAATGCAGTTCTCAGTGTCCTCACCTGGTTTCCATGTTTGGAAAAGCTCTATGTCGTTGTGAGTGTTCATCTTAGCTTACTTAAAAAAATGTCTGAATCGATTGCCATGTTATCTAGTCCGGTAAGCAACAGCTTTAACGATATGCATCTTATTTCCTTCTTTGCAGATCTGCTGTCTCTATGAGATGGATAAGACGATTGATCCTCTTTTTAATAATCCACTACATCCAATTGAATGCCTTCAGACCCATCTAAAACACGTGGTGTTGCAAGGTTACTCAGGCAATCCAAAAGAGGTTGACTTTGCCAGGCTCTTCGTTTTGAATGCAAAAGTACTTAACAAAATTGAAGTCCACGCATTTGGCAGCTACGACATCGAACCGATAGCTGAGCTACGCAGGCTGCTAGTACAACTTGGAAAAAAGAGCTTCTATGGATGTTCAATTTGAATCCGCGAGTAATATTTGGCCTGATTACCGTCTCACCAAGCATATGCATGATTTGTCAATGGGCGACCCCTTCAGACAGGGTTGATGCCTGAACATTTGCACCATCTTATGTAGACGGGGTTGATGCCTGAACATTGCATTGTGAGAACTCTTCCGTGAACTAGTGGTAGCCGTGCATATGCGTATAAGGGCCAGGTCTCGGGTTCGAGTCGTCACTTCTATCTTAATGACAAAACCGAGATGGAGTCCCCCCTTAATGACAAAAGGGTCTTGTTGTTTTTTATTGCCCATACATTTGGTCTATTCTAGTCTAAAGTTCCTCTATAATTCCAGTAGCTTATGAAATTTCCTTGTGGAAGAAACTTCTGAATGCAAAAAGAGTTTTGCTGCATATAAATTTTTTAATGCCGAGGGATGCAAAAATATCACTACCAAAGTTGTAACTGGGCCAGTAACCCCACCCGTTGAAACTCCTCCTAAGCTATACATACAAGTATGAGAAGTTCAGTTGCGGATTAGATTATTTGCATACACGTGGCTCAGGATAGGAATGCTCCGGGTCGGCCCGCTGGGTTGCCGACCTGGCCCAAAAAGTTGAGCCCAATGGGTGATACGTCTCAAACGTATCTATAATTTCTGATGTTCCATGTTGATATTATACAATTTTTACATGTTTTATATACACTTTATAGCATTTTTATGCATTTTCTGGGACTAACCTATTAACAAGATGTCGCAGTGCCAGTTCATGTTTTCTGCTGTTTTTGTATTCCAGAAAAGCTAGTCTGGAAATATTCTCGGAATTGGATGAAACTTGGACAGAACCTCCTATTTTTTCAACACGAACACGGAGTCCAAAAGAGAGACGGAGGGGAGCCACGTGGCAGCCACACCATCGGGTCGCGCGGCCCTCCCTGCCGCGTCGTGGGGTGGTGTGGGGCCCACGTGGCTCTGCATCCGCCGCCCTTTCGCCTATTTATTCCTCCCGACGCGAAAACCCTAAATACCCGAGCCATTATCCACGAAAAGTTCCAGAGACGCCGCCGCCGTCAACCCTAACTCGGGATGGTTCAGAAGCTCTTCCCGGCACCTGCCGGAGAAGCGAATCATCACCGGAGGGCTCTACATCACCATGCCTGCCTCCGGAGTGATGTGCGAGTAGTTCATCCTTGGACTACAGGTCCATGGCAGTAGCTAGATGGTTGTCTCTCCACTTTATGCTATCATGTTTAGATCTTGTGAGCTGCCTATCATGATCAAGATCATCTTATTGTAATACTACATGTTGTGTTTGCTAGGATTCGATAAATATTGAATACTATGTCAAGTTGAATCTTATATGTTATTTATGATATTGCATGCTTTCCGTTACTAGTAGATGGTTTGGCCAAGTAGATGCTTGTAACTCCAAGAGTGAGTATTTATGCTAGATAGTGGGTTCATGCCTCCGGTAATCTGGGAGAGTGACAATAACTTCTAAGATTGTGGATGTGATGTTGCCACTAGGGATAAAATAACCGATACTTAGCTTAAGGGTGCGCCGTTAGGTCTAATGCATTTTTTTATATTACGCACATTACTTAATACGATTATCCGTTGCTTGCAACTTAATACTAATGGGGAACTCGGATGACAACCTGGCGGTAGATTAGTCATAGACGCTGTTGGATAACGGTCTATGTATTTTGTCGTATTGCCCACATGAATATCATAGTAATAATCATGTCATATATATGCATTGTCATGCGCTCAATATTTTGTTAATTGCCCAGCTGTAATTTGTTCACCCAGCATGTTAGTTATCTTTTATGGAGAGACACCACTAGTGAACTGTGGACCCCGGTCCATTCTTTTACACTGATAATACAACCAACTGCAAACATTGTTCTTTTTCATTCTCTGCAATTTACTACTGTTTTCCACACCATACGTTTAATCCTTTGTTTTGAGCAAGCCGGTGAGATTGACAAACTCACTGTTTCGTTGGGGCAAAGTAGTTTGATTGTGTTGTGTGCAGGTTCCACGTCAGCGCGCCACTGACAACCTTCGGAAGTGATTTCTTGCTCCTACTGGTTCGATTAAATCTTGGTTTCATACTGAGAGAAACTGCTGCTACACTGCTTCATACCTTCCTCTTGGAGTCTCCCAACGAACGTGTGATCCACGCAATCAATGGGTCACTTGGGCCGGCCTCGAATGAGATTTGGGTCAGCAGAGCCGGCACCGAGTGACCCGTTGGGTCAGCCCCTCGTTATCACGTAACAGCCATGATATGTACTACGAAAGCAAGTGGGACGGGCACGCCACTAATCCCGTGATAAGAAACCCAATTAACCCGCTAACAAATCCCATATGTCCTGTGATGACCCAGAAGTATAGAGGATCGCAACAGTCTTCGAGGAAAGTAAAACTCAAATTTATTGATTCGACACAAGGGGGCAAAGAATATTTATAAGCCGTAGCAGCTGAATTGTCAGTTTAACCACACCTGAAAATAATCTTGCTCGGCACAATTTATCAGTAGCAACTGTAATATGATAGCAGCAGTAACAAGGTAACAGCAACAGTAATGTGAAAAAAGCGGTAATAGCAATTGCAATAAACAACATAATTAAAACACTGTAGGCATAGGGATGTATAAACGTGCGTTGCATGGATGAGATAATTCATGAAATAATTGTAACGCATGGCAATATGCAGATAAACAATAATAAAGTATCCAGGTGCTAATATAAACATAGGCATGTATTCCATATTTAGTCGTACGTGCTTGCAATAAGAATCTTGCATGACATCTTTTGTCCAACCACACCATTTCGGCGGGACCAATCATGGGACCTAAATGGTAATTAATCTACTCCTTTTAATAGAGTACCGGAGAAAAGTATTAACACTCTGTGAATACATGAAACCCTCATGTCACAGTCATCCCCTCCGGTTATCCAAATGTTGTCACTATGGGGCCTCGGGTTCCGGAAAATAATAGGTGCATACAACCTGTAGATATGATCTAAAACAATAATTATACTCATGACAACATAACATGTTCAGATCTGAAATCATGACACTCAAGACCTAAGTGTCAAGCATTAAGCACACCAAGTTGCAACAACGATAAATAGCACACATACAAATACTAGGCATCATGCCCTAATGATCTGACATCTTATTACATGAACAATCTTATCCAATCCCTAAAATCCCCTCAGCCTACAACGGGGAATTACTCACATATGGATGGGGGAAACATGGATGGTCGATGGAGAGGCGGCGGTGATGGCGATGTTCTCCCCTACAATCCCCGTCCCGGCAGGGTGCCGGAACAGGAATTTCTGCTCCTTGAAATAGGTTTCGCGGAGGCGGCGGCGCTCTGGAACTCTTCTAGAAAATACGATCTGATATTCGTTATTATTAGGTCGGGGGCCAAAGGCGTCGCCGACCCAGCCACGGAGTGGACAGGTGGGCCCCAGGCGTGATCCAACCTGGACCGCGGTCAGGTGGCATCTGGGGGCTGTGGGACCCTCCTGCAGCCCCCCTTCTGGCTCCGTGGGTCTTTTGACAAATAAGAATTTCTGGAATTTTTTCAAAAAAAATCGAAAACTTTGATTTCTGCACAAAAATAAGACATCAAGGCAATTCTACTGAAAACAGCGTTAGACCGCATTAATTCTATTCAAACCATACAAATTAGAGGAAAAATAAAAGCAAAAGTGTTTGAAAAAGTAGATACGTTTTAGACATATCATCCCGTACGGTTCGAGTGGGACGAGCTCACCTAGCCCATGAAAAGTTCACGTATCCCGCTAGTCCTCACGTAGTATCTCTACCTCAAGCGGCATAGCCGCAACTGTTGTTGTGCTTCCACTACCGGAGGCCTCCATCGCCGCAGCCTCTCAACCAGAGCCCTCCGCCACCTCTCAACCGGAGCCCTCCGCCGCCGCCGTCTTCTCCCAACCGGAGGAATCCGCCGACGACGATCGCCGCTGACGCCTCTCCCAACCAGATCGAACCATCCGCCGCCGCCGCCTTCTCCCAACCGGAGGAATCCGCCGACGACGCGCACCGCCGCCGCCTCTCCCAACCAGATACCTCTGCCGCTGCCTTTTCCCAACCGGAGGAATCCATCGACGACGCGAGCTTGGGGGCGCTCCCGATGGAGCAGCGCCATCCTCGCCGGCGCACCAGGACCCCACACGCACCTAGGGCACGGGGCCCCCCTCTACCGCGCCCTAGGGTGGTGTGGGCCCCTCGGGGTCTCTAGCCGCCGCCCTTTCGCCTACTTATTCCCCCCAACGCGAAACCCCTAAGGGCCTGAGCAAATATCCACGAAAAGTTCCAGAGACGCCGCCGTCGTCAACCCTAGCTCGGGAGGGTTCAGAACCTCTTCCCGGCACCCTGCCGGAGAGGGGAATCGTCACCGGAGGCTTCTACATCGCCATGCCTGCCTCCGGAGTGATGCGTGAGTAGTTCATCCTTGGACTACGGGTCCATAGCAGTAGCTAGATGGTTGTCTCTCCACTTTGTGCCATCATGTTTAGATCTTGTGAGCTGCCCTACATGATCAAGATCATATTATTATAATGCTACATGTTGTGTTTGCTGGGATCCGATGAATATTGAATACTATGTCAAGTTGATTATCAATCTATCTTATATGTTATTTAAGATCTTGCATGCTTTCCGTTACTCGCAGATGCTTTGGCCAAGTAGATGCTTGTAACTCCAAGAGGGAGTATTTATGCTAGATAGTGGGTTCATGCCTCTATTTTATCTGGGACAGTGACAGAAAGTTCTAAGGTTGTGGATGTGCTGTAGCCACTAGGGATAACCTAACGATGCTATGTCCACAGGCATATGTGTTTGTTTACATTACGCGTTTTACTTAATGCGATTATCCATTGCTTGCAACTTAATACCAACGGGGGACTCGGATGACAACCCGGCGGTGGATTATTAGTCATAGATGATGTTGGATAACGGTCTATGTATCTTGTCGTAATGCCCAATTAAATATCATAGTAGTCATCATGTCATGTATATGCATTGTCATGCGCTCACTATTTGTCAATTGCCCAGCTGTAATTTGTTCACCCAACATGTTAGTTATCTTTTATAGAGAGACACCACTAGTGAACTGTGGACCCCGGTCCATTCTTTTACACTGATTAAACGACCACAAACTGCAAACTGTTCCTTTTTCATCCTCTGCAATTTAATACTCATTTTCCACGCCATACGTTTAATCCTTTGTTTTCAGCAAGCCGGTGAGATAGACAACCTCACTGTTCCGTTGGGGCAAAGTAGTTTGATTGTGTTGTGTGCAGATTTCGCGTTGGTGATCGAGTAACGGCGTCACCAACAACCTTCTGAAGAGTTCCTGCTCCTACAGGTTCGATAACCTTGGTTTCTTTCTGAGGGAAAACTTGCTGCTGAACTGCATCATACCTTCCTCTTGGGGTCTCCAACGAGCGTGTGATTCACGCCATCAGCCTACCCCCTTTCGACGCACGTCTATGGGGGTAGACGAAAACGTTAGGGTTTTTCCAGCGGATTCAGGGTTTCGCCGAAGCGGGGCCACGGAGCGTCGGAACCCCACCCAAACCTAGGTTGTGCCATACCATATGTATACAAGTGTGTTGTGTGTTGTAAATGTGCAATATCCTACTCCGGGGTGTGACCGGCTTCACCGACTTCACTTTCTCTCTAGTGAGTTCCTGCACTTAGAGGTGAAAACTCCCCTTTCGGGCGAACCGGAAGGAATCTTGTGTTGATTTGGGGTAGACTTTGGTTACTCACCTTCCCATGGCCTAACCTAACACAACCAAGCAAAAAAGTCTACTGGCCTACCCCCTTTCGACGCACGTCTATGGGGGTAGACGAAAACGTTAGGGTTTTTCCAGCGGATTCAGGGTTTCGCCAAAGCGGGGCCCCGGAGCGTCGGAACCCCACCCAAACCTAGGTTGTGCCATACCATATGTATACAATTCTGTCGTGTGTTGTAAATGTGGCTTCCCAGAACCAGCTGGAGCTGGAGCTGGAGGTGGAGGTGGAGGACGAGGTGGAGGCGGCGCCGAAGCGGAAGAAGAGTTGTGGCGAAGCAGGAGTCCCCGAGGAAAAATACTGGCCTAAGACCGAGGAGGCGAAAACCCTCATTGAGCCTCGTGGCGTTGAGTAAGTGTACTAGTTTTGTAATTTTGAACATGAAATTTCATTTTGGTCATAACAATTTGGCATATGTACTAATGTTTACTTATTGTGCAGTTCATGGACATGCAGAGGCCCTAAGATTCCACGCACTCCTGGGAGCTTGCTTGGAGCTCTGATTAGGAAATATTGGCCAGGCTTGTACACTACAGGGCCCGACGACGAGCTGAAGTTAGCCACGAAATGGGCGGACTATGAGGCTGCGCCGTCCCCACCGTTCGAGACAGCTGCTCACGTTGTGATCACCACTTTTTGGGTAAGACATATTTTTTGAATTCCGTTCATAGTTAATGACCCCACCGTGATAACTCATGACTCACAATTTTTTTATGCATGGTTGAAGCGGTTTTATCGTGTGCTGGACCAGCAAGCTGCGGATAGCACTTTGCATGCTCATTGTGTGAGGTTGACACGGAAGCAATTCTACAACCAAAAGTTTACATCCGCCAATGACTTTACGTATGAGAAGACGGGCAAGAGGGCCAAGAAGGCGGATAATGCCAAGAATGCAACGGAGATGACAAAGGAGGAGTATATTTCGGTAAGTAAATTGTCAATAAAATTCTATATTGCTGCTAAGTTGCCATTGCATTTAGCTCTTCTTGAATTGCATTTTCAGGTTATGCCCGACTGGGCCGACGGCAATGAAGATGCATGGGATGCGTTGGTTAGGAGGTGGGTCGGGGAAGACGCGGATTTCGGCGTCGTGAGCCAGTGGAACAAGGCAAACCGAGGCTCCGAGGGAACACACAGTGCGGGAAACCGCAACCACTTCCTCTTTAAGGATAAGATGGTATATATACATGGAACGACGTGCATTTATTTTTACCGCATGTTTCTACTTGGTATGAATAACATTTCTTTTCGTGATGCAGGACGCCGATACTGGGACGGTAAGCTCCCACATCGGTGCATGGAAGAAGATGAGGCAAAAGAAGCCCGATCCATCGAAGCCTCAGCCACAGGTTCCTGAGTACTACGGCAGAACCGAGGAGGCCGTGGATAGCTACTGCACGACGTTCTAGGGTTTTCACCCGGAGGTGGATGACCCCTTGAGCGAGGAGGTCGACGAGAGGTCAGTATATATATATATACATGGAACAACGTGTATTTATTTTCACCGCATGTTTCTACTTGGTATGAATAACAATTCTTTTCGCGATACAGGGTGGTGGTCCTCTCGGGGCACGGAAGGCCGCATGGCCGTAATCGCACTCTTAATAAGGTGGTTAGGCCAGCCATGACCTTCACGCAGGCAAAAGCTACTCTCCCTGACAACAGCCCACTGATCCCGCCTCGTCCACAGACTCGTCGATCCACTCTAAACTATCTTGCAGTCCACTCTATACACCGTCGGCACAGACCCCTTAATGTGACCAAATGGCCACACATGTGCCGACGGCATTGCCGTCGGCACAGGCCCCTCCCTGGAGCGCCAGCAGCCTCCACGTGGCAACGCTGTGCCGACGGCCCCTCCACCTCGCCCGGCCAATGTGGGCCCCACCCACCGCTGTGCCGACAAACTAGGTGACGACGGTGCGTTTCTGGCCGTCGGCAAAAGCTGTGCCGACGGTGTATAGCTGTGCCGACGGCTAGGTGGCATGTGACTACAAGGCCCTATGCCGACCATCCTGTGCCGACGGTGGCCGTCGGCATAGGTGTGTGCCGACCGCATTGCTACCTTTGCCGATGGGCTGTGCCGTCGGCACAGGTGGCCATTCCTGTAGTGGTGCTATCTGGCCCATGGTACCTACCATCCAAACGTCAAAAACATAATACGTAATGATCACATGCCCGTCGGCACAGGTGCTCATTCCTGTAGTGGTGCTATCTGGCCCATGGTACCTACCATCCAATCGTCAAAAACGTAATACGTAATGATCACGCGGTGCACACGGATCGATGTCCCCCGTGGAGCTCTTTTAACTCACTAGTTCACAACGATCAGTAGTGCGTTCCTCTCTTTCTTTTATTGCTTGGGGAATCCATATCAGTAGTAGGTGTGAACTGTGAATCGTTTAACTTTATAGGACGTGCTCGAAACCGGCTAGTACTGAAATAATTTGTTGTTTATAGCATCAAATAGGAATTCTGTTGTACTAATTCTGTCGGATACACTGCACAGAACCGATGTATATATTGTTTGATATGTATATACTAGTACTATATTTTTAAACGGAAATATACTCCTGTATTTACGAAATTCAAAGTACACTTTCCCAAAAATATCAAAGACGATACTAGAAAAGATATAGTAGCTTCAAACATGGAGACAATAATTGCTCACCACAAATAAAAGAAAATATATAACTAGAGTGGTGGACATACGTGTAGGGGAGGTAACAATTTATTCCATCAAAGCTAGTTTATGATGTCTGCAAGCGATTAGTCTACTTCAGTCGACTCAGACAAGAACTTGGTAACGGGTCATTCTCCAAGTGGGTCATCTCTGTCCTCGAAAATGATATGCACCAACTCTAATTAATGGATGTGCACAGCTTCAGATATGTACATATCAGCTCGTTGAGCTCCTACCAAAACTTTGCGATTGACAGAGAAGTTAAAGAAATTTGATTCCACTTATGCGGTGTCACACATATGCTTCTAAATAGTTTTAGCGCGACACTAGTGTATAATAAAGTCAACCACACCAACCCTTGAGACGTGCTCACTACAGATTAACCATGACTAATTAATAGCATGTGAGTAGTTGGAGCTGGAATCAAGCTTGTCCGACACTGAAAGAAATCAATTGGTGTTCAGTCATCTTCCAATAGATACTTATCTACTCCCTCCGTTCCAAATTAATTGACATGCATTTGTCTAGTAACGAATATATCTAGACACTATGCAAGTATAGGTACATCCGTATTTAGACAAAGTCAAGTCAATTAATTTGGAACGGAGTGAGTAGCTAGTTAGCTTGCTTGGTATGATGTCACTTTTTAATTGTCATCCTAGCTAATTGATCATGTTCAGGGAATGTATTTGTTTCCCGTTCCATTTTATGTGAGTAGTATTTGCACTGTAATTAATTAACCTTGCTGAAATGTTGTGTTAACAAAATGTCCTTTTTTTCGCCTCGAAGATTTTCTAGAAGTAATGTATCGCGGTATATGTTATTAATCTTTTGGCATTCAAATCAGCCGATACGGAGTCTGAAATTAAGCAATCAATATCTTGTATCAAGGGATTTTCTCAATTTAGCAAATGGCCATTGTCGACAAGGGAATGAAAGCACATACACATATCGGTGAAAAATGGAAAAATACCGGAATGCAGATGTTCGAAAGCTCATGGAGCACGAACACACGCACAAGGTTTTTTACTGAACGCAGGACCTCGACTATATACCGAACACTGGTGCATGGGAATTTTCCTGAGTTTTCTTTCTCGTGACTATTGGAAAGTGCACCCAAAAATTTCATCTGAAAAGACTATTACCTTGGCAACTAGTAAAACTAGTTGTATGAGTGTGTTTCAGTCAGATATATATGTATTTCTTTGTCCTAAATTTCTATGGAATCCTGCGATCCATGCTTCATCCGGACAACCTTTCTATGGAATATTCGTTTACCGCTCTAAACTGGAATCCTCCAAAATTCGACCTTTATTTTCTGTCCGTGCTAAGTAGGCACTAACTAGATTACACGCCACGTATACTAACACAAAACTGAACTGATATAAGCACAGGAAAAGGTTGGTGTAAGACAGCTAAAGATAGCTGGTAGTTAGACCATCTCTTTCGCTGCCCTTTTGCCATATCAGTATTATCGAAAACTTATTATTATTATTATTTGAATTAGCGATATTGCCTTTTTATCCTTGGGGTTGGTAGAGACGAATCTTGCAGTTGCTTGCACAGATATAGCCACACATAAATTGAGTGTCATGATGACACCAGCATGGCATCAGCCTCTGTTCCATTAATAGGTATGGCACACGACCAATTTTGACATAGAATATTAAAAACAATTACATAAATTGATGGAAATGTAAAAGATAAATTTCAATTAAGCATGATATTCATTTGTCAGTGATTCTTTTATGGTACCCTAAACTACCGTAATTATTCTAATTTGGTGGATAAGATTGTTTGGTACTAATGCAGGTTCAGCCTTTTGTGTGCAAGATGCTAATTTAAATGATCAGGTTTTGGATAGATGAATTTTCAGTTGGGGGTCTAAGTTTTACAAACCAGCCAAATTATATCGCTTAATTTGTATTTCAGTTAGACCGGCCACCCAGTTATCTCCCTCTGATTTGTGGCAAACAAAATGTATAATGAAACATCGGGTTTTGCTTGTCTAATGTTGATTGAACACTCGTGACATGTTAAGGCGCCGACACTTTCAACGGTTGTAATATCTTCAGCTGTCTCACCGCACGTCAGGGGCGCCTAGTCATATGTACAGGGTGCATTCTTGCAAGAGCATCTGGTTACGCCATCTTAAGGACCTGGGTACTCTTATGTATAGGGTGTATTCAGAGCATCGCGACTTTCTAAAATCCTTCAGCTCTAGTTTACACTTGTAATTTGTTTCTCTCTTTCCTCTGTCAAAATGGCTTAGTGTACAGTCTTTGTAAATATTTATTTTATTTTATTTTATGGAACAGTACAAGCCTCTCCTGTTGTAAGAGCATCTCTAGCAGATCCCAATATGCCCCCGGCCCGGAAAATTCCGGCCGATATTTTGTTCGAGTCATTTTTATGGCCCGAACAGACACCGCATATCAGCTTGGCCCAGAAACTTTTATCCAGTGACCCAGAAATGCGCCCCCACTGCCGCTATATGAATAGTACCAGGGGGCCATTTAGGGATCACATTCGGGATCCCTCCTCTAGGATTTCTCCCCGTCGCCGCTAGTGTTAGCTAGCTCCGATGAGAAATTTCTCGAGCCTCCACCGCAAAATGGACCACGGCTTCGGCGGCTTCGGCTCCGCACCTCCAGCGGGCTTTGGCGCCGCTCCTCCAGCAGGTTTCGGCGCTGCGCCTCCCGCGGCCGCTGACGGCCTGGACGACGTGCCGACGCTGGACTCAGACTCCTCCAGCGACAACTCCGACTACTCTGACTCCTCCTGCAACGATCCCGCGTACTTCTCGAACGACGACGAAGCAGAGCTCTCCAAGATCACTAGCGATGCCGAGCTCCTCCAGCGCATCCAGGTGAAGTCGATCCGCTCCAATGTTCGCACGGTGTGGCGGAAGGAGGCGGCCCGGAAGTTGACTGACTGGTGGAACTGCGAGAGGATCCGACATGAGCTTAAGTTGAGCCGTGAGCTCACAGCTAAACAGCGGGAGTGGGAGATGGAGTACCACCGCCAGTGTGTCCTCCTGCAGAACCGTCGTCGGGAATCCGGCTCCGGCGAGCAGCATGGCGACGACTGGGGCGTAGATTTAGGTTTAGTTCATGTTGTTTCATACGTAGGTGCTGATATGTATGTTTTCTGACGAACTATGCTTTCCGACGAACTATGAATCAAGTGCAAACTTTAGCTAGTTTTAAACAATCGGTTGCAATTTGCAGTATCTGTTCTGTCCAACCAATTTTCAAAGCACTCACTTCGAGGGAACCGAATACGAGTTTTCCGGTTTCATCTTATTGGGGATCTGCTAGAGATGCTATGAGTAGTACAAAGAGATTGTTTGGTACTACTCCAATTCAGATGCATGGGGAGTACTGCCACTAAAAGTGGCAATTACTACTACGATTTTAAGGTAAATTGGCAGGCTACATGGGCAATAATTAACGGTACTACAATAAAGGCCTTTGGACTTTAAAAAAAGCATAGTAAATTTGGAGGCTTAGAGTTTTTTTCTTAGGATTGCTTTGTACTACTCTCCCCGTCCTGAAATGCATGATGTATAAATTCAGCACAAATCAATGTTTCCTAAGTTGACCAAATACATATAAATAATTATAAAGATGTACAATACAAATCAATATCTATAGATAGATCATAATATATTTTGTATTCTATTTATTTAATAATGTAATTGTTGATATGCCCTTCTATAAAATCTGGTTAAATTAGCAAGCTTTCAAATTTGATTAAATTTATATGCCAATTTTGGGGCAAAGGGTGTACATTTCATAGGAAATCTAGCAAACTTCTTGAAAGAGTATTTTGTTTTCTTCTGATTCAATCTACATGATATTGCAATCTTGTGTTTATAATCATGTGAAGCAAAGAGGCTTTAAGATGGTTATTTTGCTAGATATCTACTAAACAATCTGCTGCCAGGAAGATTTATCTCGATACATGAGCATGATTGCAAGCTGTCGGGGAGACATTCTCGACGGGAATTTTTTTTTTCCTTTTCGTTATTAGTCAGGAAAACTTCAAATCCAAACCCCAGAAGCCCAAAACCTCCAACGCGACCGAGCGCCCAAACCCTCCACCTCGCCACTTTGCCAGCCGCTTGCGGATCAATGGAGGAGGCCGGCACGGCGGCGGGACCAGCACTCAAGGAGCGCGAATCCCATGGAAACGGCGACCTCATCAGCCGCCTCCCCGACGACATCCTCGGCGCCATCATCTCCCTCCTCCCAACCAAGGCCGGCGGCCGCACGCGGGCTCTCCCGCCGATGGCGCCACCTCTTCTTCTCCGCGCCCCTCAACACGAGGTCCGCACCTGCCACCCAGGATTCTTCCCCGCCGGCGTCCTCCCCTCCGCCGTCTCCAAGATAGTCTCCGAGCATCCTGGCCCCGCCCGCAGGTTCTGCTTCCCCGGCCTCAGCGCCGGCGGCGGCGACCTCAGCTCCGAGCTAGAGCGCTGGTTCCGCTCCGAAACCCTTGCCAGCCTCAAGGAGCTCGAAATCCGATACACGCACCCCGCCTCGACGACAGCTGCTGCCATCCCTGCTCGGCTCCGCGTCCACCCTCCTCGTTGTCACCATCAGCTACATCGATTTCCCTGACAAGATCGCACCTTCCATGAGTTTCCCTCTCCTCAAGCAGCTATCTTTGCTCGAACTCTCAATCTCAGGGGACGTCTTCCGCGGCCTGCTCTCTGCCTGCCGTGCCTTGGAGAGCCTATTCGTGTCAGAACTTCGCGCCACGGGCTGCCTCCGTGTTTGCTCCTCCACGCTTCGGAGCATGATATCGGCGTAAGGGGTAATGAGGATGGAAGAACGGAGCTGCTCATCGAGGACACTCCTCGCCTTGAAAGGATATTATTACTTGGTACTCATGGACGAGGGACCTGTCGGACTATCGGGATCAATATAATGAGGGCGCCTAAGCTGGAGGTATTTGGCCCTTTCACGCCGGGCTCCTCCAAACTCCAGGTCTTCCAGGTACCAACAGCCAGCATTCCTACATACGGATCATCATCAGCATCATATGTTCAATGCATGCTCATTGTTTTCTTCTTTTTCAGGGATTGAGACCGGTCAGCTTGGAAAACTCGATGCGTGCCGTGAAGGTTCTATCCGTCGGTTCTTGTAATTCTCAGTTGAATGCAGTTCTTAGTGTCCTCACCTGGTTCCCATGTTTGGAAAAGCTCTATGTCGTTGTGAGTGTTCATCTTAGCTTACTTAAAAAAATGTCTGAATCGATTGCCATGTTATCTAGTCCGGTAAGCAACAGCTTTAACGATATGCATCTTATTTCCTTCTTTGCAGATCTGCTGTCTCTATGAGATGGATAAGATGATTGATCCTCTTTTTAATGACCCACTACATCCAATTGAATGCCTTCAGACCCATCTAAAACACGTGGTGTTGCAAGGTTACTCAGGCAATCCAAAAGAGGTTGATTTTGCCAGGCTCTTCGTTTTGAATGCAAAAGTACTTAACAAAATTGAAGTCCACGCATTTGGCTGCTACGACATCGAACCGATAGCTGAGCTACGCAGGCTGCTAGTACAACTTGGAAAAAAGAGCTTCTATGGATGTTCAATTTGAATCCGCGAGTAATATTTGGCCTGATTACCGTCTCACCAAGCATATGCATGATTTGTCAATGGGCGACCCCTTCAGACAGGGTTGATGCCTGAACATTGCACCATCTTATGTAGACAGGGTTGATGCCTGAACATTGCATTGTGAGAACTCTTCCGTGACTAGTGGTAGCCGTGCATATGCGTATAAGGGCCAGATCTCAGGTTCGAGTCCTCACTTCTAACTTAATGACAAAACCGAGATGGAGTCCCCCTTAATGACAAAAGGGTCTTGTTGTTTTTTATTGCCCATACGTTTGCTCTATTCTAGTCTAAAGTTCCTCTATAATTCCAGTAGCTTATGAAATTTCCTTGTGGAAGAAACTTCTGAATGCAAAAAGAGTTTTGCTGCATATAAATTTTTTAATGCCGAGGGATGCAAAAAAAATCACTACCAAAGTTGTAACTGGGCCAGTAACCCCACCCGTTGAAACTCCTCCTAAGCTATACATACAAGTATGAGAAGTTCAGTTGCGGATTAGATTATTTGCATACACGTGGCTCAGGATAGGAATGGGCCGGGTAGGCCCGCTGGGTTGCCGACCTGGCCCAAAAAGTTGAGGCCAATGGGTGATACATCTCAAACGTATATATAATTTATGATGTTCATGTTGATATTATATCAATTGTTACATGTTTTATATACACTTCATAACATTTTTATGCATTTTCTGTGACTAACCTATTAACAAGATGTCACAGTGCCAGTTCCTGTTTTCTGCTGTTTTTGTATTCCAGAAAAGCTAGTCTGGAAATATTCTCGGAATTGGATGAAACTTGGACAGAACCTCCTATTTTTTCAACACGAACACGGAGTCCAAAAGAGAGACGGAGGGGAGCCACATGGCAGCCACACCATGGGGTCGCGCGGCCCCCCTGCCGCGTCGTGGGGTGGTGTGGGGCCCACGTGGCTCTGCAACCGCCGCCCTTTCGCCTATTTATTCCTCCCGACGCGAAAACCCTAAATACCCGAGCCATTATCCACGAAAAGTTCCAGAGACGTCGCCGCCGTCAACCCTAACTCGGGAGGGTTCAGAAGCTCTTCCCGGCACCCTGCCGGAGAGGGGAATCATCACCGGAGGGCTCTACATCACCATGCCTGCCTCCGGAATGATGCGTGAGTAGTTCATCCTTGGACTACGGGTCCATGGCAGTAGCTAGATGGTTGTCTCTCCACTTTATGCTATCATGGTTAGATCTTGTGAGCTGCCTATCATGATCAAGATCATCTTATTGTAATACTACATGTTGTGTTTGCTAGGATTCGATAAATATTGAATACTATGTCAAGTTGATTATCAATTTATCTTATATGTTATTTATGATATTGCATGATTTCCGTTACTAGTAGATGGTTTGGCCAAGTAGATGCTTGTAACTCCAAGAGTGAGTATTTATGCTAGATAGTGGGTTCATGCCTCCGGTAATCTGGGAGAGTGACAATAACTTCTAAGATTGTGGATGTGATGTTGCCACTAGGGATAAAATAACCGATACTTAGCTTAAGGGTGCGCCGTTAGGTCTAATGCATTTTTTTATATTACGCACATTACTTAATACGATTATCCGTTGCTTGCAACTTAATACTAATGGGGAACTCGGATGACAACCTGGCGGTAGATTAGTCATAGACGCTGTTGGATAACGGTCTATGTATTTTGTCGTATTGCCCACATGAATATCATAGTAATAATCATGTCATATATATGCATTGTCATGCGCTCAATATTTTGTTAATTGCCCAGCTGTAATTTGTTCACCCAGCATGTTAGTTATCTTTTATGGAGAGACACCACTAGTGAACTGTGGACCCCGGTCCATTCTTTTACACTGATAATACAACCAACTGCAAACATTGTTCTTTTTCATTCTCTGCAATTTACTACTGTTTTCCACACCATACGTTTAATCCTTTGTTTTGAGCAAGCCGGTGAGATTGACAAACTCACTGTTTCGTTGGGGCAAAGTAGTTTGATTGTGTTGTGTGCAGGTTCCACGTCAGCGCGCCACTGACAACCTTCGGAAGTGATTTCTTGCTCCTACTGGTTCGATTAAATCTTGGTTTCATACTGAGAGAAACTGCTGCTACACTGCTTCATACCTTCCTCTTGGAGTCTCCCAACGAACGTGTGATCCACGCAATCAATGGGTCACTTGGGCCGGCCTCGAATGAGATTTGGGTCAGCAGAGCCGGCACCGAGTGACCCGTTGGGTCAGCCCCCTCGTTATCACGTAACAGCCATGATATGTACTACGAAAGCAAGTGGGACGGGCACGCCACTAATCCCGTGATAAGAAACCCAATTAACCCGCTAACATATCCCATATGTCCTGTGATGACCCACAAGTATAGAGGATCGCAACAGTCTTCGAGGGAAGTAAAACTTAAATTTATTGATTCGACACAAGGGGGGCCAAAAAATATTTATAAGCCGTAGCAGCTGAATTGTCAGTTTAACCACACCTGAAAATAATCTTGCTCGACACAATTTATCAGTAGCAACTGTAATATGATAGCAGCAGTAACAAGGTAACAGCAACAGTAATGTGAAAAAAGCGGTAATAGCAATTGCAATAAACAACATGATTAAAACACTGTAGGCATAGGGATGTATAAACGTGCGTTGGATGGATGAGATAATTCATGAAATAATTGTAACGCATGGCAATATGCAGATAAACAATAATAAAGTATCCAGGTGCTAATATAAACATATGCATGTATTCCATATTTAGTCGTACGTGCTTGCAATAAGAATCTTGCATGACATCGTTTGTCCAACCACACCATTTCGGCGGGACCAATCATGGGACCTAAATGGTAATTAAGCTACTCCTTTTAATAGAGTACCGGAGAAAAGTATTAACACTTTGTGAATACATGAAACCCTCAAGTCACAGTCATCCCCTCCGGTTATCTCAAATGTTGTCACTATGGGGCCTCGGGTTCCGGAAAATAATAGGTGCATACAACTTGTAGATATGATCTAAAACAATAATTATACTCATGACAACATAACATGTTCAGATCTGAAATCATGGCACTCGAGACCTAAGTGTCAAGCATTAAACACACCAAGTTGCAACAACGATAAATAGCACACATACAAATACTAGGCATCATGCCCTAATGATCTGACATCTTATTACATGAACAATCTCATCCAATCCCTAACATCCCCTCAGCCTACAACGGGGAATTATTCACACATGGATGGGGGAAACATGGATGGTCGATGGAGAGGCGGCGGTGATGGCGATGTTCTCCCCTACAATCCCCGTCCCGGCAGGGTGCCGGAACAGGAATTTCTGCTCCTCGAAATAGGTTTCGCGGAGGCGGCGGCGCTCTGGAACTCTTCTGGAAAATACGATCTGATATTCGTTATTATTAGGTCGGGGGAAATAAATAGGCCAAAGGGCGTCGCCGACCCAGCCACGGAGTGGACAGGTGGGCCCCAAGCGTGATCCAACCTGGACCGCGGTCAGGTGGCGTCTGGGGGCTGTGGGGCCCTCCTGCAGCCCCCCTTCTGGCTCCGTGGGTCTTTTACCAAATAAGAATTTCTGGATTTTTTTCAAAAAAAATCGAAAACTTTGATTTCTGCACAAAAATAAGACATCAAGGCAATTCTACTGAAAACAGCGTTAGACCGCATTAATTCTATTCAAACCATACAAATTAGAGGAAAAATAAAAGAAAAAGTGTTTGAAAAATTAGATACGTTTTAGATGTATCATCCCGTACGGTTCGAGTGGGACGAGCTCACCTAGCCCATGAAAAGTTCACGTATCCCGCTAGTCCTCACGTAGTATCTCTACCTCAAGCGGCATAGCCGCAACTGTTGTTGTGCTTCCACTACCGGAGGCCTCCATCGCCGCCGCCTCTCAACCAGAGCCCTCCGCCGCCTCTCAACCAGAGCCCTCCGCCGCCGCCGTCTTCTCCCAACCGGAGGAATCCGCCAACGACGCTCGCCGCTGACGCCTCTCCCAACCAGATCGAGCCATCCGCCGCCGCCTTCTCCCAACCGGAGGAATCCGCCGACGACGCGCACCGCCGCCGCCTCTCCCAACCAGATACCTCCGCCGCTGCCTTTTCCCAACCGGAGGAATCCATCGACGACGCGAGCTTGGGGGCGCTCCCGATGGAGCAGCGCCATCCTCGCCGGCGTACCGTGCGCTCGCCTTATCTGCTCGCGGTCGCTTCCGCTGGTGCCACGCTGTCCTCGCCAGCCGGCCGGCAGCGAGCTCGACATAGCTACTAGCGGCCGCTCCCGCTGGAGCCGGGCCATCCTCGGCAGATCACGCCCTTCCCGTGCTCGCTGGTTTTTCTAGGATCTGGCGGTCATTTCATTTCATTTAGAAAGTGAAATGACAAGGTTAGAGATATGAATTGACATAACATACAATAGGTATTTGGTAGAATTTCAAATGTGACATATCCAATTCCATGACAGCCAAACAAATTGGGTATGGAATCAAAATAAATCCATGATTCCGGCTAAAAATGATGGCTGCCAAACGAGGCGAAAATATCAGCCCGGACTAGGTTGGGCTAGTTGGAAACCCACGGACAACGAGAGCAGCGCATAGCTTTCATCGGTGACGTCAGCTTCTTCCTCCTCCGCTACCAACACGACGCAACGAGGCGAGCACGAACGGAAAGGAAATGTTGGCCTCTCCTCCCCGCGAACGGATGGCGGGGCGAGATCTGCGGCGTCTGTTCCCAGAACGCCATTTAGAGAAAGGAGAGAGAAACAGACGGGGAGCAGAATTTCCGGGCACAAATACCATATCCGTCTGTCCGTCCCCAGCTGGAAGGTCCAAAGGAAGGAGGAAGAGGCTGGATTGGGAACCCAATTTCCAATCTCCCTCCTCCTCTTCCTCCTCCTCCTCCTCAACCCAGTTTCCAATCTCGCTTCCGTTTAGCAACAAACCAATCGGCGGAGGGCCAAGAACGATATATCCCTGGATTTGATCCATTGGTGGCGGGAGGGCAACCCCATTTCAGATGCGCGCGTTCCATGTGGCGTGCAACAACCGTTGATTGCGTGCGCGTCGTCGAGGAAGATCGAGCGGGGAGGAGGCCAGGTCGAAAGGAGATAGCGCCGTCGCTCCTTCCTCTTCTTCTTTGATGGGCATCCCATTCCAGCTCCAAGCCCAACAGGTGTAACATTTTTTCTGAACCCCTAGCATTTTCTGAAGAATACAAGTATAACATTTCTTTTCTTAATCCCTGGAGTAGAACTATAACATTTTGTCATTTTTCTCTTTTGAAGGGATTACAGCAAGGGAGAGCCATACTATCAGAGACCAAAATAATGATAAAAGTACGTGTAAATTGTGTATTTAGATGTGCAAATGAGGTGCTTAACCCATTCACCGGGCAGTGTTCTAACTCTTAATAAGTCTGTAATTTATATAGAAGGAATCTTCTCCGCCTGAAAATGCTGGGGGCAATCTCACCAAAAACACATCCAATCCGTTGAAGCCAACTATTCCTGCAGCTGCCAAGGGTGAGTAAAACTCTTTCAACAGGCTTCTGAACAATATTTATTTATTAATCTCTCAACAATATTTTCTGAATTTAATGTACAATGAAATTGAACTTGAAATTTGTTGCATGGTAGAGTACACTCAAGTACATGTATAATTTTCGGTGAAAATCTTCATGTTAATTTGGTGAGCAAACCGGAAATTGATTCTATGATCCTACTGCAAAAGGCAGTTGCATCGCAAATGTTGCCCCTTTTTATACTAGTTTTATATGCAACAAATCTTGAGATGGATAGCATTCCTTGTTGGTGTTTCTTTTCATACAATGTAATTGCTAGAAATGCTGGAATCAATTTTGTCTTGAACAACCACTCATAAACTTTATCTGATCCAAAAAGAGTAGACATATACAAGTCGATACTTTACTTATCTGACATGGCATGGATGACATCATTTTCTCTAGTTGTTCGATTTGAACTAGTTAGCGTCATAAACATCCTGTGAATTGAGGAGGAGCAAAGTCCCTGTCCCTGCTTGCCTTGCAGATTGTTCTGGAGATTTCTATTGGCATTTCTTCTATAGGCTTTCCTTGTTGCCGTTGTGCTTTCAAATAAACCCAGCAAATGCTTTATGCTTTGTTTGACGAAAAATGATTTACTAATAAAGATTCTTACTGTTCTCCAATAACCTGAATGCAGTGAATGCTATGGTTGGAAATAGGACATGGTTTGGAGGGCTTTTCAATGGCTCAGGTAAAAGGCGTCAAGTGAATGCAGAGAAGAACTTTGAAATGACACCAATTCAGGTAAAATGGTATTTGGATTACCGTGCGTGATGCGCACCAAATTTGAACCCTGTTCTCCCGAATTTCTTTCTATGTTCAAACATGATATGTATTTTCTGTAGTTCAAGTATTGGTTGCATCTCAAGTAACATGTGATGTATCTGTATATTTAAATGTGCATGGATTTGGACCATCTCTTCTTTTAGGACACGATCTGTTGATGACAATCCTACATGTCTCCAAAATGCTTTCCCTCACTGTTCTTGTAGCTAAACTCCGTATCTTGTAACTACTCAGGAAGAACGGATGCAAAAGTTAAAGGAAAGACTAAACATACCTTATGACGAAACTCGACCAGATCACCTGGTATGAAATCCCATATATAAACTTACTCTCATCTGGTTCGTTATTTTTCCCTTTGTACTTTGTTGCCTTCCAATTGACGATTTCATGTCCACTGTATATGTTCTGGAATGTGGTTACAGGAATCGCTTAAAACTCTTTGGAAAGTTTCCTTTCCCGATACAAAGCTCACTGGCTTAGTTTCAGAGCAATGGAAAGATATGGGCTGGCAGGGCTCAAATCCAGCGACTGACTTCAGGTACTTGTAATTCAAGCTGTATGATTCTGTTTCTATTTATTTATTTGGTCATTAGACATCTGCGTATCTGTCCCTCTGAAATGTGCATTGTTCCAAACTTCCAAAATAGTCCGCAAAATAGCTGCGAACCTTACCGGAACCAGATTTTTTTTTTGTCACGATTAAAGGAGTCCAGCTAGAATTTCGGAAGATGATCAATGTTCAAGGCTAATTGGTAAGCTGCAGCCCAAATGTGTGAGCAACTGAAGAAAATATGGTCCATATCCTAATAACGGCTACAAACAGACATTTCCTGAACCTTTTCAACCTCTACGTATCAAAGTCTCCTTGTTAAAATACACCTCCTAGAGACCATCCGAAGGAGAAAAAAAACTCTGACCCTGGGAGGAATCTTAGTTTTCCGAAAGAACATATTTCTATTCGACAGAGATTGCACTTTCATGCACATGTGCATAGAGCGCCCTGATAACATCGCGTTGGTAGCTAACCTCCACCTCACAATATGGAGTCTTTTTTTTTTGTTTGGGTGGCTTATCACGTGTACCACGCGATTCACAATATGGAGTCAGTTTAGACAGTTTTGATGCACAAAGACTGTAACTGAACCTACAATTAAAGAGTTTGTCCCCACAAAATAAGGCAAAAAGAGATCCTGTTCCAGCCAGTAGGAGTAATCTCAGATACTGATATGCTCTTGCTAAAGGTAAGATTGTACAGCCTCGGGAAAATATTCGCTAGTTTCCAAACCCAGCCAATCATCCTTCCGAAACCTGACATTCCTGCCGTTGGCCAGCCTTTTGTGGCAACATCCATAAATAAAATCCTTAGCTGGCATCAGACCAGCCAGAAATGCGAATTTCTAGTTTAATTGTAACTTAAGTAAGGGTCGGTGGCGCAAATATTTATGCTTCAGCAATGCATGCCATAACCAGACTCAAACTGTATGATTAGTTTGTATATACTTTTGAGAAATATGTTTAGTCTTAGCTCCCTCCTTTTTGCGCTTCTATCCTTTAGCTCTCTAATTAGTGGTTGCTTCATTTGTGAAGGCAAAGAGCTAACAAATGGTCTGATTTTGATTTTCAGGGGCAGTGGATTTGTCTCGCTGGAGAATCTTTTGTTTTTCGCAAGAAGATACCCGGTAATGCCAGTAATCAAGCATAATGAAGTTTTTGTAAAATCCCTATGTGCGAGAAAAAGTGCCATTGCACTCTTCTTACCTGCTTCAACATGCAGGCTTCTTTCCAGAGGTTGTTACTGAAAACACAAGGTTTGCGAGCCACCTGGGAATACCCCTTTGCTGTCGCAGGTGTCAACATCTCACACATGTTGATTCAACTGTTGGAGCTTAATTCAGGTAAACACTACACACATCTTTCCATACAGAGGGCAGATAAGGCTTACATGTATATATTGTATGAAAATCTAACTTGATAACTATAGAGACTGTAGGCGCTGCATCAGTAGAGCAGCTGCATTAAATCTACTAATCCAAGTACATCTACCATGTGCTTCACCCATACAAGTCAAACCACTAGATCAGCATAGAACCCCAGAATAATCTGGTGCTGGCCCTCACTAGGGATATTTTTTCCTTTTGAAATATGAGGAATCTGTTGATTTGATGATGACCCTTTAATCATAATAAGCATTCCATACACACTCATACAGCTGGTGCTAACTGCTAACTGACGGCCAACAACAGTCTCATTATGCTGTTATTAGAGTGGCCCTGCTATGCTATTATTTCCTGTATGTATACAGCCCGGTAGGCCGTCACCAAAAATCATTGAGCTGATGCCCAATAATATTTGTATGATCTGGTAAAGAAAGTCTTGCTTGATTGTTCATGTGCTGTTTGAATGCAAATAGTTGGATGCAACTGCCGGATTATCGTTGGTTCCATAATTGGCAGTAGCTCTACTGGTTTTTTCTTTATTCATGTAACATAAAGAATTCCTCAATGCCACAGCCTATTATTGATGTGCCTCTCTCTTTTTTCCATCTGTGGCTGCTTAGCGCGACCGAAATCTTTGCTGGGGATTAACTTCGTCAAAATGCTGTCTGGTGAGCTTAAACCTTCCATGATTTTTTTCGGTTTTGGAATTGCATCGTAACTTGGAAAAGCACTAACACCTTGTGTGTTTGCTGCTCCACTGTGTAGAGCACGAAGAGGCGTTCGACATCCTCTACTGCATAGCTTTCGAGATGATGGATGCCCAATGGCTAGCGATGCGCGCTTCCTACATGCAGTTCAATGTAAAATAATATCTTCTGTTTTCTCATAAGTAGTATGTTATGCCATATTAACCTGTATACCTGAACGAACGGATGCAGGATGTGCTGGAAGCAACGAGGGCGCAGCTGGAGAGGGAGCTATCTCTGGAGGATCTCAACCGGATCCAGGACCTACCAGCTTACAACGTTTTGTTTAAATAGGTCGAAACTAGCCGAACCTGGGAAAAGGTTCAGCTCCTTCTCTCGTGTATATAAACCGTGAAACAGGCAGTTTTGCTACAGAAGTCTGCATGTTTTCACCATCACAGCCTCACATGAAGTGTTATTATCTCTGAATAGAGCCTCACATGATGCACGACGTTCATCGTGCCCATGGCATATGCAAACCGTACCATGTCGCTGATGGAACATTTGTTGTTCTATGTTTCTCAATCCGGAAGTTACCTGATTCTAATGGCAGACAGAACCTGAATCCGCGGTTCCAGTGACCTCGTGGGAATGTTTGTGCACGTGAAGAAGGGCACTCAAATCACCTGAGGCCTCAGGTGAAATCATGCAAGAACGAAAGCATGGAGAAATTTGATCAACCTCTCATTTGTGCAAGAACAAACTGGAGATCCAATCATTCGGGCTCGTATGTAAATACAATGATTGCAAGCTCTATTTTCATAAAACCTTGGGAGAGAAAAGGAAAACAAAAAAGAATGAGTAGCTATCTCTTTTCTTTTATTTCTGGAGGAAAAAAAAACACGGGGATCTTTGGCCTGTTCGTGCAGACAAGGAGCCGGATACGCTGGGCATCGCGCAGTACCTGCAACAGGGAGGAAGAGAAGAGAACAGAGGAGCAACTGTGCGAGCCTGCAAGCAACCAAAAACCACGCCGAGCCAAACCAGGGCACAAAACTAACAGGAAGAAACTGCAGAGAAAAGAGCATTCGGAGAATGATCAAATGATGTGATGAGATGGCACTGTGACTGTAACTGTAACTGTGTCTGTATGTGGGAAAGGCAAGCAGCAGTCTAGTCTTTGCTGCAATGGACATGGCGCCAGAAGATGCAATCAGTCACTGCTCTCATATTCCCCTATCTTTGACTCATCCCCTTCTAATGCAGACATAGAAGATGCATGAATCATTCGCAAACACATGAATCATTATTCCATTTCAAATTGTCAATTCACCTCGCAACAGCATTTGCAGGTCAGGCCAAGCGCTAAACAGAGTAGTTCAGGTTCAGATTCAGTGCTCAGTATAGTCAGTCCTTTTCACTGTGAACAATGGATGACTGTAATGGCAACAGGAAAGTAGAACCGATGAGCGATCAACCAAACATGGAAACCACAGTGCCTGCGCTGTAGGGTGCCCTGCATCCTGGATGAAGTACAGAGATAGCTTCTGTTGATCGGTTTGGAACTTGAGAAGCACTGAACATGGACCCAGAAGTATTGCTTCATCTATCTATGTATGATGAGTTGATACAGAAGAATGGCAGGCAGAGAGTGAGTGAGGACTGGGTGCAGATATGGAGGAGCAATTACCATCGATTGATCAGCCCAAAAACTGAAAGCAAAAATGGGTTCAGAGTAGAGAGGCATGGTGGATACAAAAATGGAGGAGTAATTACCATTTGATTGATCAACCCGAAAACTGAAAGCAAAAATGAATCAAGTCTTTATAATTAACAAGAATAATAAAGTAAACAAAAAAAGAGAGAGGAGGAATATCATCATCATGGATCCTAGTATTTCACTTTACTACTAACAACAATGGCACCTCTAGCCGTACCGTCCACCGCGCTCCGGCAGGGTCTTCTTCTTCTTCGTCTCCGTCATCGTCGATTTCAAACAAGAAAACAAAAAACAACTTTGCTCATCGTCGTTACAGACAAATCCCAGTCGTCAGAACCGCGCGTTCTCGAAGCCGTGCAGATCGCTGACCCGGTTCATCGACTTGCGCATGATGGCCACCTTCGCTAGCTGCTCCGCGGCGCGCCACGCCGACGTCGGGGTCAGAGGCTCCCCGGTTCCGCCCGACGATGCACGAGGCGTGCCAGACGGTGTAGCTGACCGGGAAGTCGGCGTCGTCGGCGCCTGCTGGCTGCGCCGCCACCGCATGTCGCTGAGCTCGGTGTCCAGGCTGCCCAGCAGGTCCTGCTGCTGCTGCGTCGGCGGGGACTGCAGCACCAGCCTCCGCGCCGAGGACAGCAGGTGGGTGGCCGTCGAGAAGTCGCTCAGCTCCGCCAGCCGCCGGGACTCGGCCACGGCCCGGGTGGCCACGAACAGGTCGTGGAGGAGCTGCGATGAGCTTCCACCGTCGAGGGGCGGCAGAAGCATAGGCTGCTCGACGCCACGGACGGTCTCCTGCGACGCCGGGTCGCGGTAGCTGCACCTGACGGACAGCGAGTGCGGGTGGTGGTTGTGCTGCGCGCTCAGCGGCGCCCGCAACTCCACCAGCAGCTCCCGCTCCTCCTCCGCGTACATCTCGCCCAGCCGGACGCTTAGGATGGAGCCGCCGTTGCCGCCGGCGCCGCCCGCGAGGGCGACGGCCTGCTGCCCGGCGCCGCAGGAGTACACCGCCGTGATCTCCCCTGGCAAGAAGGCGAGGTCCAGGTGCACCTCCTGCATGACGACGCTGACCAGTCCGCCGAGGCATTTCGCGAAGGCGTGTTCGGCGGGAGCGCTCGAAGCGAATGCACCTCCTTGTTGCTCCTCCTTGGGCGCGAGCGGCGACCGCGCCCGTGCAGGCGTTTCGTCGGCTGGTCCGGCGATGGGAATCTCGACGTGGGTGAAGCGTGTGGCCGCAGGAGCTGCCTGTGGGCGGCGCAGGGAGTGGTGATCGCCGCCATGTTTCCTCGAGTCTTGCTGTTGCTGCTGCTGCGTGTCTGACAAGAGCATGACGGTGGCGACAGGATTGCGGTCGCGGCGGTCCTCGAGCACCTTGGTGGCCTTGCGCAGCGCGTCGCCGGCGCAGGCGTTCTGTGCCTGCTCCTGCCCCTGCGCGGCGGCGCATACCACCAGCCGATCCACAATCTGCCGCGCCGACCGCTGCCCCTGCCTCGACATCCGCCGCAGCGGCATCAGCCTCTTGGGGCGCCGGAGAAGGCGACGATGGAGAGCCGGTCGGCGGGGCCGAGCGACGCGACGACGAGCCGCATCCCGCGCTTCAGCATCTGCAGCTTCTCCCCCATCATGCCCTGGCTCACGTCCAGCACGGTCACCAGGTCGATGGGGGCGCGCCGCGACCGACGACCGCAGCCCGGGCGCCTTCACCTTGACGACCACCACGTACTTGCCGTGCCTCCGTCCGGACGACACCAGCGCGACCTCCGGTGCCACGCTGACCGCCAGCCCGGACTTCGGGCGCGGCGGGTGCGGGAAGAAGCCCCTGAACTCGCCCTCCCTGCCCGCCGCGTCATCCTCGTCGTCCTCGTCGGCCTCCGGGATCGGGTTGAACCCGCTGCCATTGGCGGCGGACTTCGGCGCCAGGAGGGGCTCGTCGTCGTCGTACACCTTGGGTACGCCGGCGGCGGGCGTCGGCGGCGTCTTGCGGCCGCCGGAGTCGTCGGAGGTCCGGCGCTTGCGGTGTGGGGAGGAGCTGTCGACGTCGAGGTGAGGCGCAGGGAGGCGAGGAACGGGGCCTGGCGCCACGGCGCGGAGCAGACCGGGCAGGAGAGCGCGCCGGGGGAGGCGGCCCGCGCGTGAGCGGCGATGCAGGGGAAGTGGAATGGGTGGGAGCACTCCGCCGTGAACACCGCCGCGCCGCCGCCGTTCTTGACGCTGCGCGCGCACACGCCGCACGAGCCTGCAAGCAGAAACCACCAACCAATCAATCACTCACTCCAACACATTACGAAGAAGATGAAATCTTTGCACGGAAGAAGGAAAACCAAAAGCAACATTGGAATTTGGAACGAGGGAAAAAAGATGGTCTTTTTGGGGGCAGTAGGATAGGATTGGGACGGGGTTGAATCATTGGACGAGCGCTCAAATCAAATCAAAAAAATCAGGATTAAAGCTGGACTGATCCGATCTTGTCTGATCCGACGCAACTTTTCCCATCTAGGCTCCACCGCCACTGGGCTTTTCTTTCACTTCACATAAAGGGAAGCAGCCTTATTTTATCTTCTCTTCCCACGATTGCAACCTGCTGCCATCTTCTAGTACTCCAGACGAATGATTGATTCTCTTTTGGCCTCCATTGTTCTTCTCCAACACACCTTGCAGAGAGCCAAATTTGGAGTGTGTCGAGAGAAGATCTCATCACGGAATGATGGAAAGGAAGAAAAAAGGTGGCGAAGAGAACGAAACGTGGGGATTGGAAAGCTGCTGCGTATAATAATTGGATAATCACGGGGAGAATCGAATCTCAAGAGAGATGGGCGATGGTGGAAGGGATTAGGACAAAAAACAGAGTAGTGGCAATGATTGTTCTCCATCCCTCCACTCCGCTGGGTAACAAGAGACAAGCGACAGAGTAATCATCATCCTACTACCACATTTTTACTTCCTCCATTGCAGCACTGGGGAAGGAAGAACTAGAAAAATGGTTCTTGGAGGATAAAGGAGGAGAGTGTACGTACCTTGGTGGGGAGGATGGAGGCCTTGAAGAGCGCGAATCTGGAGGGGGATCTGGGCGAGGACGGCGCCGAGAGCGCCTGCAGCAGCGGCATCCGCTTTCTGGCCGACACCGGCGCCGACGCCGGCTGCGGCTGCGTCACGGGCGCCACGGCCACCGGCTCCGGCGTCGGCTTCGTGCGGCACCGCAGCGCCGGCGTCGACGGTTGCTGCCGCCGCCCATGCCGGAGAAGAAGCCGAGCTTGCCCGGCGTCCGCGGGGTCGCCGGCGCCGCGTCGCGCGCCGTTGGGCGGCGCTTGGCAGAGCCGTCGCCGTCCTCCCGGCGCACCGACGTGCACAGCGCCCTCCGCCACCCGGTCCCCATCTCCTCCTCCAACAACCGGTGCTGCCGCTCGCTCGCTGGCTCGTCCGAAGTCGTCTCTGCTTGAGGGAGAGAAAAGAATGGCGCTGGCTCCTAGTACTTATATCTTCGTCCACTCCCGGCTCGTCCTGCCACCATGAATCCGGCACATGGGACGACGGGGACGGCGCTCGCTACTCGCTCCGCTCTGCTCTGCTTCTCGCTTCGTTGCGTTGCGCTGGTTTGGCAGGATGTTTATAATAGGGAGAGGCGGGTACGCAGGCTAGTCGACGGATCCGCCATGATATAATTTAGTGCTACTCGTCATGTGATAGGGGGAGGGAGGGCAATTATTAGGGAAGCCTCTGCTTCTGAGTTGAGCTGAGCTGATGAGATCACTTGCCTCCCTCCGGGCCCCCCTTCTGTCCCAATCTATATCTACTCAATTCATTATTGTTCCAAGTTTCTTCCTCCTACATTTTTTTTTAGATTCTCCTTCTTCCTCCTACATCGACCATGTTCTAGTGCATTGTGCGATTTGTGTCGTAAAATTTATAAGGAGATGTACTTGGGAGAGTCGTTTTGGCTCCCGAGCTAATATGTTCCTGGTTGATAAAAGTATATTTAAAAAATAGTAAAAATTCTGAAAACAAACATATTCAAGTGTTCTACATACGTACAAAGTTGCAAGCTGAAATGACATTTGTGTTGCTCTGTGCGAAAAAAACTCGGTGCTCTAAAAACTACATTTTAAAATTCTATTATTTTCACTGATTTGTTTTTTCACAGAGCATACGATATGTCATTTCGTCACGAAAATTTGCACGCGGTAGGAAACTTGTTTATGTTTCTCTCCAAAAAATTCAGAATTTTTGGGAAATTTTTACTATTTTTAAAATTTTGTTTAATCAATCATGAGCGTATGAGCTCGGGTTCCAAAGTGAATTTTCCAATATACCGTGCGCGTTTCAGCACAAAGTTTTGTGTCGAACATGTATGGAAACATATGCGCATACATGGCACTAAAGACACACTCAAATATGGTCTACTCCCTCCGGTCGGGTTTATAGGGCCTGCACGTGTTTCTAGATCGTCAATTTAGCCAATATAACTTGAGTTGTTTAACCCAAAAATTATATTGTTAGAAAATATAACATTTAAAGTTTTAAATGGTATTGTTTAACCCAAAAATTATATCGTTAGAAAATATGACATTTAAAGTTTTAAATGGTATATTTTATGTAGTATATAACTCATATTATGTTGGTCAAATTGACGATGTAGGGCACATCCAAGCTTACAAACCAACCGGAGGGAGTATCCAACATTAAAAACCGAAGTTGTGGGGTTTCAAAATTAATTTAATCTCAATGTAGATGCATTAGTTAATTATGATATTGTCATGTCCAAAGGAGTATTCGTCTATGTGTTAGCACAAAAGCATTGAGGGTCGCTTTGGATAGTAGTAATTTGAACGCATAGAAATAGAAAAAAAACCACTAAAAATGCCACGTAAATTCTACAAAATAAAATATAAGAATTCTAGTTTGTGCACAATAATGGAGCAACGGAAATTTCACAGGCTTCATCAAGGGAGAAAGAGTAGAAAATGATAGAATACAAGTGCATTGGACTTCTTACAAACAAAATTGTTGACATTGGAACCCATGTTACATTTCTATGCAATGAAGCACATAGGAAATTGGCGACTCCAATCATATGAGCTAAAGAGATTCCATTACAAATATTCTTATGGATTGATATTCTTCAAAATTCGTGTAAATTTTCCTGAAATATCATATAACTCGTTCCCCCTCATTTATCGTACTAGATAATTCCCCGCGCGTTGCTACGGGAATTGTTTGCAATATATTAGAATTATATCCTTGAATGGGAGAGAAATACTTGTATTAATAATATGAGATCTCAAAAAATTATGATTGGTTTTATTTTATCATTATATTATTAAAATACTATATTGAAATGTGTAGCAAAGGAACTTGTAAATTAATTATGTATTCTTCTTTTCTCTGTGGTCAGGTAAAAGGAAATGAAGCACACACAAAAAACACGTTAATTTGGGAATCCTATTTGAAGATATGAAAATCGATATGTTTGGTGCTTACATTTTATAGCAGACAAACAGTTGACATACATTCCTCAAATAAGGTAAAAGCTCCAAGAATTTGGCTGCTCATATTTTTCCGAATTTCATGTAAGATCGTTTGGTTGTTTCTAAGCTAAACCAAGTCATAGCTGAGTATAAATATCACATCGATTGAGAAATACTTGTGCGGGCCATCTGAAATTCAAGGGAAAATAGTAACTAAATTATGCATTCATTCATACACAATAGCAATGCAAAATTTCATGTAAAACTGCACGGCTGAAACAACAATCCTTAGGGAGGGACTATGTGTGTGTTCTTTATTGAAAAAAGACTCTGTGTATTATCATGGTGATTGTAGTACTGAAACATAGCATTTGCCTTTGTTCGAAAAAGATAGGAGCGATCTTTCATAAAAAGTACAGGAAAACTGTATAGGGCATATTCAGAATCTGAAATGTTTGCTCTCTCATAATTGCGAACAGAATTATATATAGAACTGAATGCATATGAAATCAAAATGCTATTTTTTTGTAACATCAATATGTTAACCAACTTGTAAATGGTTAGGAATCTTACCTCACTTGCATTATTCTTTTTTTTTGTGGGGACCTCACTCGCATTATTCTGATGTAGTATGATTTATAATCCTCCCCAAACCCTGCTAATTCATGATACCTAAGTACCTAACACACTTATCACAGAATGAATACATTATCGTATTCTGGAGAGCTATACAATACTGAAATCATCAAGGCATCGTTAGATGGAATTTCTAGGACTAAAATAAAACAAACTTTCAGCACATCGCAGATCAAGAATGAACCAAATTCAACATATTATAGTCTCAGAATACACTTGTTCTACCGTCTATAGAGCAGACTTTCCAAGGTCTCTAGGTACAATGGGCAAATAAGAGCTGCAACACATCATGATATAGAGAAGGAAAGGAAGAAGACAAAAAGTTGAACCGAATATATGGAAGAGAAAATAAAAAAAATAAAACAAAGGTTCTTCCCCAAATGTGGAACCCGATGTTACCAGTTGCAACCTATCTCCATGGACTGCAGCCTCATTTCTGCAAACAAAAAAACAACGGTGAAAAAACTATATATTAGAAGACAGAAGCTAGATCTAACAAAAAAAATGTATCCAAGATTCGTTGGAGTGAGCAGAAAGGGGAATCACATAGTACCCTGTGTCTGATTGAAGCTAATGCCGATCTGCTCCAAGCATGAACTTTGAAGCTGCGAAGAAAATGCTTCGTGTGAGTAAAAAATCCATGTTATATTCTCCCAACAAAACAATGAATCCATACTTATTATTAAAAGAGCAAACATGGCAGGATACTTTAAATTTTATCCGTTCAATTTCTGATCAACGATACAGATTGTCCCCATGTCGAGCAACAAACACATTTGACCGGTCCAACAGTTATTTTGATCCGTACAGGCAAAAGGAAAAAAGAAACACGTCCTACCGGGGCACGTTACAGGAAAAAAAAGACCAACACCGAAACCTGATCGATCAGGTTTACAGATAGAAAAACAGCCCAATAAATCTATTTGTCATCGTCCGTATCCTGACGCATGTCCACCAGTTTGCCAAATCGCCTCTTCCTCCTCCCAGGCTGCTCCCACCGCATGGACACCTGCCGGTGGCGTGACCGGCCGACCTTGCTTCCCGCATGGCCTGTCCTGGCTGGCTCCCGCTGCGGCTTCTTCGATCGATTGTTTTTACAAATATGACCCCCTGCCCAAATTAATTGTCAAAAGTAACCCCTTTGAAATTTTTTGTCAAAAATAGTCCTGACGGAAGGTGAAAAAGCGACACGTGGACTTCCCGCCAGCTCTAACGGCGGAAAGCCACCTTCCGCCATCCCAGCTGGCGGAAAGTCGTCCGAGGCGCCACGTGTCGTCAGCTGAGTTTGCAGAAACACGACGGCAAGTGTCTTTCCGCCGGTCCATTTGGCGGGAAGTGGCTTTCCGCCTTTTGGTTTGGCGGAAGGTCGACGTGTCATTCCGGCAGGGCTATTTTTGACAATAAATTTCAGAGGGATACTTTTGACGATTACATTGAACAGGGGCTATATTTGTAAAAAAAACTCTTATCCCTGTTAGCCCGCTGCTCGTGCTCCACCATCACGTGACCCTGATCCAAACCAGCTAGCTTCATGTACGATCAATCAGATCCAAACTAACTAACTAGCTTCGTGTATGTATGCGTAGAAACTAATCCACGTTCAACTTCTCGATCGATCAATCCCATTCTAGCTAGCTTTGCTACACGAGTTTGTCCGACAGATAAAAAATGTAATTTGTCGATTTGAGTATGCACAATAGTTTAAATATCACGGAAATACGAATATAAGTGGTTGTTTATAAAAAATCAATATATAAACAGAGTCTCGGTATCATGAGAGCATTTCAGACTTTTTCACCACTAACAGCTGACAGCCGACAACCAGTTTGCCAAACGGTTTCACTTCTCCAGGATAGCGGCTTTTAGCCGACAAAGTTTGGCAAACTGGCCTGTTTATTTTTTTTCCTATTCCGGACCGGGCGTGTCCGATTCAGGTGTCACAATGGTTTGAAAAAGATTATAACCATTTGATGATTTTGAAGGTTTTATAAGAAAATATCAATTTTTTGAAAATAGTTTCTATTGAATATTTTAAAATTTGTATCATTCAAAAAAAATATAATCATGCAGGTCATCCAGTGGTCTATGGATGTTAAATTTTGTGGAGTATTTAACTGGATATTCTTTTTCGACACTCCTAATTGTTACTCCCTCCGTTTTTTAATATAAAATATTTTAGATGTTACACATGTTGTCTACATGCATACTAAAATGAGTGAAAATATAAAGTAAAATGTGTTTATATACATTTGTATGCATATGAATGTGGACAAAAGCTAAAACATCTTATATTAAAAAACGGAGGGAGTAAAACGTAAATAGTGGATATTGTTTTCTTGGTTCCTATATTTAAAGTATTTTACGATATAGATTTTTTTTGTCTTCCGTACATTGCACGGACATGTTTGCTATTACAACAGAAGGGAATATAAAACCACGAGGAAGTTGAGACACTTCAGTTCAACATGGAGGAGTTGAGAAGGCATGGAAACAGATCAAAACTCAAGGCTTCGGTGGAAGGTGGATTGGGCATCCACTAATGGCAGGACGTTAATTAAGTGAGATGATACTGTGATCATATGGTTGAACGCATGAAAAATGGCATGCATGACTTGGTGATGTGGCCATGCAACTCACGGAGGGTGAAGTGGACCAATTAGATGAACGCTGATGCGTATAGCCTGCATGTTGAGAGAAATATCCTTAGTGGGTTGCTCATATTTAGATACTATAGATACCATCCGGAGATAAGGGTCGCGAATGTAAAAAAACATGTTAGAGGCGATGTACGAGCCTACTCAGCCCGGGGAGAATATCTAGTGATACAAATTCTCAAATGCTCCATTTTAAAACATGTTTAAATGGTTCAAAAAATCTAGAAAAAATATGAATTTTTTGAAACGTCTTAAAAGTGTTTTTTTTACAGAGAGCATGGGAGCATGTCAGATTTGGTATCTCTAACCCCGTCGATTTTGGCATCATCTATCATGATTGCATTTATCATGGGAATAACAGAGGTTGCCTCCTCCTACGTGTAGCTAGCTAGTAGGTAGGGTTCCATCTACTATATCCATCAAGTTCTCGTGGTGCATTGCATTGAACATGTTTTCCAGGACCGTTTAACCGTCGTGTCCAACGAATTGAAGTTGCCGTTATTGTGTTGTGCGAGTACAAAATCACTGACCACTTAAAGAGAAGATATCTCTCTTTTTTCTTCCTCACATTTCTCATGCACCCACATCAGCCCTTTGCTCCCGGAAGCACGAGATCATGCTTGAAATAAGGACGATGAGCAAACCAGATATGGTGATTAATTTGGTGCTACTCTCACCCGATCTAAAACCCCAAATCTGTGGATCGTAGCAACAAAACGTAAGATCTACACACGAATCAGTCAGTTCACGGCATCGGCCGGTCGTACAGCGGCTCCACTCGAACTAGAGAGCACGTCCCGTGCAACATGGCCGCCGGCGACGTACTGATTAGCAGCTGGGCCACCATGGCCAACCAGTGGCAGCCAGCCGCTGGCTTGACCGATCGATCTCGTTTAATTTCCCATCTGATCTTTCAGTTGGAGGTGTTTGGATTCTTGCTGGGGATTTGGATCCGTCGATCCGTCCACCATACATACATACGTGAATGATTGGGCGCCACCACCACCACCATGATGCATATGCGTGGACGGCAACCGCTAGTGGAACTAACTGCTGCACCCCCAACTTAATCTCGGGGTTGTGTTTCTTTTTTAATGGGTCGGTACGTACGTTACGTTTGGATCCATCGCCGGCTGCTCGTCGTGGCGCTGTTGCCCCGAGCTCACTAATCATTCGGGGAATCAACTGCTTACCATAGGTCCATAAGTGTGTTTTCGAGGTTTAAAGCGGTCGTATCCGCTATCCGATTAGATAGAATAAAGATTTACGTATAAAATTTTGAGTTAGGGAAAAATCCCTACACAGCCAAATAAAACAAAAATCTAGTCTCCAGGGTCCTGCGTGTGGGCGAAAGTCCGCAACGTCATCTCTTCCCGCACCAAAACCGCCACCTCCGTAAATGAGATCTCCATACCGTGGAAGCTCCTCCGGTTCCTCTCCTTCCATAACCACCGCATCGAGCGGAAGAAGGCCCTGCTAGCTGCTCTCGTAGACTCAGGTGCAAACCTCGCCATGAAAGAAACCTGCGTCGATCAGCAATACAACCCCCCTAGTAGCTGCGATGTGCACCAGCTCGTGCACGCGAACCCCTCCTTGCAGCATCGGCAAGGAGGAGTGCCCAAGCATCAGAAACATCAGCAACTAGGTCACCCCTGGCGGCATCTGCCGCACCATCCTAGCCCCTAACGTCTTCTTCTTCTTGGGCTTCTTCACGAAGAGGACGAGGTCGTCAATGGCCGCCGCCGCCTGGTCCGTGAGGGGTCCATCATACAGGGCCAAGTATTCCTGCCACTGACGCTCCGAAGTGCTTGCCTCCTCAGGCCGCGAGCCGAGACGGCGCGCCACGGCATCCTTGGCCAGCTGCTCGATGTTGGCGCCTCCCGGGTGTAGCTTTGCTAGCCTACCGCTCCTCCACACAGACGGAGCCTCCACCTCCATCTCGGGGGCCAATGTCGTGGCCGGCGTGCCCAAAACGGTGGTCTCGAGCGGCACCGTGATCCGAGCGAGGAAGCCCGACAAGGGGCACAGAGGTGCACCCACCTCCACGTCCTGTTGTCCAGGGCCAATCTGCACTGGCGAGACGGTGTCCATCTCAAACTGCTGCCCAGCCTCCTTCTCCCCAGCATGTTCCCCCTGATCGGACAACAGGGCGGAGCCCGCACCAGGAACGGCATTGCCCTCCTCTTCGCGCTCCATCTCCTCTGCGTCCATCAACACCACCTCCCTAGCCAGCTCAGCGAGGCAAGGCACCTGCTGCATCACCGCATCAGCAACCTCAACATCCTCATCTGTGCTGACATGCCCCCCATCGCACATCGGGTCTCCAACCTCTCCCAGAACAACCAGCAACATCTGGCCGGCCCGCTCGTTCTCCTCCGAGAGAGCGCCATCCACACCCTCCCTGTAGCATCGCAGGCTCACACGTCCCGCTCCGAGCTCACCATGATGAAGATATCGTCCTCTTTTGGCCTGTCCACGAGGTCCTTCGGCGCCATGACCACGTCGCGGAAGGAGCGGAGCGGCGAGACAACGGCCGAGCTGAAACGCTTCTTGGAGGTGGGCAGTGGGGAGGCTGGTGGCTCGCTGCAACTGCCGGCAAGGTGGCCAGGCTTGTGGCACTTCCAGCAGACCTTGGGGTCACGGCAATCAATGGCGAAGTGGCGGTGGCTGAGACACCGAAAACATCTCCCCCGCATCTTCTGAAGAAGGAGCTGGCGCCGCGCTAGGCTGGCCCTAGCCCGCTCCCCGTCGCCCGTAGGCCGTCCATCTCGAGCTCCACCCGCGTCCCGTCGCCACTAATGCGGTGGACGGACGAGCTCCCATCCATCTTGTCCACGCGGCGCGGCAGGCGTCGTCTTGAAATCTCTGTCCTTTCTCCCTGCAGTGCTGCTCCGAGGTCATGAAGGCGAGGCAGAGGTCGTTGGTGCTGAACCTCCACCAACCGAAGAGAATGGCCGAGGTTGACCGCGGGGTGGGGGGACTGGCGGAGGTGGAGGCGGTCGTCGGCCTCCACATACGACAGCCGCGCCCTCATCAATGGCCGACGCAGATCTTGTCCTCTTGGCATTAGATGAGCTTGCCATGGAGACAGCAGATCCTCCGCCACGCCGCTGCGGAGGGACGTAGCGGTCAGCCGATCTGATCGCCGGAGACAGCTCCCATCCTCCATAACTTCCATCTCCCGTGAATCCGGCACCGCATCCAGATCTGAATCCTGCGAATCTGGCACGAAATCGACGCTCTCGATCTCATCCTCCACATCAGCCCAAGAGAAGCGAGTGGTGGAGTCCAGAAGGATAGTGGAGGCGAGCCTTGCGATGGTCTTGGACTGGGTGGGGGTGGCTATGGTGGCCGTCGTGGCCGTCGCCCCGGGAGGGGTCTCAGGAGCAAGCATGTGGCTAGCCTAAGCTATTGCATCTGCATTAAGTGTGTTTTTCTCTCTTAAAAATAATACTCCATTTGATACATCTGATTTATCGACGATTAATATGAATCGGAGAGGGCAGAGGATTTTTTTTAAAACTCAAGTACTGATATTAGAGATACATAATCATAACTATTTCTAGATTTGAGGGTCTCCTATGCGAACAAGTATCCTCACGGGGTCGACATCAGGCGACGATGTGTTTTCGATACTTCATGGATAGCTTGGTCGGTCTTACATCATCGGGCGAAACTAATATACCTAAGAGGATAAATTTAGCAAGGGAAGCATTTCTACATATCATGAAGAGCTAAAAAACAATACAGAAACACAATCAATTGTTACATTGATTAAATTGTGCCCAATAGCAAATTTTCATTGATTGATAGAGGGCTACTATTTCTATACAGAATTAGACTATATGGGTGCACAGTTTAGTAACATATATATCCACGCATCTTCTGGCAAGCGCAAGGCTACGCCTCGATTTTTCCTTTGATATTCTTATATAATAGTTGAATGGGCCGACGTGGAATTGATATTGCGTGGATTGGCTCCTACGTTGGCCACTGGGATTGACATAGATGCTGACCACGTCTGTGCGTGGACTAGTGTAGACGCCACATTGAAAGAGGCAGCTCTAGTGAGTTGGCTTGTAGGCACGACAGAGCGTGTGCCCTGGGGCAGTCGATAAAATTGACAACGTCGTCCATGGCACCCGATCTGATGAGCCGAGGCAAAATAAATATAATAATTTGTACTAAAAACATCGCATGTTTATAACGCGTTGTTCTGTAAATTTACAGGCATATCTAATATGTTCCTAAAACTGAATCTATTTTATTTAATAAAAGTTAGATTACGTCAATTTTAATACATTGCACCATAGAGATTTAACCGAAATACTATGAGATGTTAGAAAAAAATACATAATGGATCACATATCTTCTCATATATATTTGTGTCATTCGCAAAATTATGGTGTGTGTATAAACTTTTGTATATCCTTAACTATGTTGGTAGAGATCTTGAAGGTGTATGCTAAATAATATCTTGATAATAAAGGTTTATTCTTTGTGCGTAGGTACATTCGGACAGAAAGTTCTAGAGTTTACATGATACCTAAGGGGATCTTGTTAGTTGTCACTGAATCATAGCAATGATATCTCCAGATGTCTTTGGGTCAAATATGTCTTACGTATAAATAAGAGTTGAATTTCTTCAACTTTTGCCACGCTGTTTTGCATTTGTGACACTTATAACCCCATTTGTTACAACAAAATAAAAAATACTACACCGTATTTAAGGTTTTGAACATGGATTTACAACTGTTTTGGCATTCTACATGGTTCGTTAGAATATACCGATATATTAGGTCCGCGTAAAAAAAAAGTATAAATCAGAGGGCATCTTCGACGGTAATCTCTCAGGAATTCAATTTGGCTCCCGGGAGCACATGCTCCCGGTATGTCCAAAAAAAATTAAAAAATTGAAAACTTATCAAAAAAATCCGAAACAAATCATGCATGTACCTGACGATGTCACGCATGACCGTGTCAAATTTCGCTCCGAGACGACATCGTATGCGCCCTGTGCAAAAATGACAAAATTCTGACAGAAAATTCAAAATTTTGGATCTCATTTTCTGTCAGAAATTTGTCATTTTTGCACAGGGCGCATACGATGTCGTCTCGGTGCGAAATTTGACACGATCGTGCGCGACATCGTCAGGTACGTGCATGATTTTTTCGGATTTTTTTGATAAGTTTTCAATTTTTGATTTTTTTTGGACATACCGGGAGCATGTGCTTCCGGGAGCCAAAACGCGTTTCTTGGTAATCTCTAGCCTTCTCTTCACCCTGTTATTCCTGTCTTTCTTTACTGCACATTTCTCCCTGGATAAAATCAGCCGCGACAAGGAAAGTTGGGAGCAGTAGTCCAGTTGTTTCATTTGGAGTGTGGAGTTGAAATAAATGGTGGGAAGGTGGGCAGTAAAGAATGAGAGGAACCAGCCGGGTTGGTTGCGTAGCGTGAGAAATGAATGGGGGGAGGGCTTTTGGTCGGTCCCCGTTCCCCTCTCTTGTGAACAGTACAGAGAGGCGAATCGGAGTTTCTCCTCGGTGCTCGTCGGCGATCCGCGGGCTCCTTCGCCCTCCGTCGGCCGTTTCGACGACGGATGGGTGGGGGAACCCCGGATCTGTACATAGGGTAGGTAGGTTTCCAGCCGGCGGTAACCTGGAGGCGGAGGTGCTGTCGGTGTGGAGGTGTGTGGTGCTGGTCTTCCTCCTCTGCGTCGCCGTGCTTGGGTGCGGCGGGGTAGGACCGGCGTCTTTTGGTGCTCGGGGCTCCTCGTCGAGCTTCCGTCCCTTGCGTGTGGCCGGCGAGGCGGCGTCGTCGGTTGCAAGCTTTGGGGTCCCTGTCCTCCGGCCCCGTCGTCGTCGTGCCGTCGTTTCCTCCTGCGGCGGTGAGGGGTGTGTGGGGTTGTGTGCTTTGGAGGAGAGGAGGTGCTGGTCTGCTGTCCTCAAGTCTCCGACCGGCCGTGGTGGCGAGGGGAGAAGGGGGCCGGTGTGCTGGTGCTCGGGTGCGGTTGCTGCTGCTGGTTTGAGGGAAGTTTTGGAGAGAGATCTGGCCACTTCGTCGGAGGTGGTGCGCCGCTGGGCTCAGGTCTGGAGCAGAGGTGGTTCGGGTTTCGTCCCGGCCGATGTGCTTTATCTGCTTGTAGATCCAGCTTCGTGGAGCTGGTGGCGACTGCGGCTCGTCAACGCCTCTGGGCTAGGAGCTCCGTCTGCTCCGTGGTGCGAATGGGTGCTTGCTGCTTGCTTCTTCGACGGTGGCTTCGTCGGAAGGCTGGTGGGAGCTCTGTTCGTGAGGTTGAAGATGAACTCCGAGGACTTCTGCGTGTTTTCGGCTTCTTTGGGGGTTCGTCCTGTAAAAGTGGCGGAGCAGCGCTGTATTTCCGTATCCTTTGTGTCTCTGTATGCTTGTATCTGTACCTGTATTTTCCTTATCGTTTGAATACAAGTATTAAAAATCAAAAAAAAAAAGAAATGAATGGGGGCAGCGCTGGGCCTAGACGTCGGGATTCGCCGTCTCCTCGGCCGCCGCGCGCTCTCCTCCGCCTATCTCTAGGGATGCAGCAGCTGCGGGCATCTCCAATTAGCTTCGTGCAGCAAAAAATAAATAATTCTGCAGGCTTCTTTTACTGCAGTGGAGAGACAGTGTCGTCCACACCATCTACACTGCTCGTGGGAAGGTCAAACCAAAGACATTTCTGCCGTGTGTCTGCGTAGATGATGAGTAGTCAAACACGTTACACAGTAGTGGGGTCATGGTGGTATCACGGCAGATGTTATATGATGGCTAAAGAGCGATGCCGATAGGCGCTGGAGGATCCGGGAGAGGGCTAGCGCGCTAAGGAGCACACACAGATGAACTCACAAGCACAAGAACACACACGATCTACCCAGGTTCGGGGCCCTCGTGAGGAGGTAAAATCCCTACTCCTGCCCGTCCCTCTCTGTATATCTCGGTGCCACACGTACAAAGCTGCTCCTCGAGCTGTATGATCCCAGCAATGGGGATTAACATAAGGTAGAAGATGAATCTGTGGGAGAAAATGTCTCTCAGGGCATCGTCCCTCACGCAAGAGGGGGTGAAGCCCTACTTATAGGCTAAACCGAGTTACGAAGTACTCCTCGCGGTGCACTGTAGCCACGCCAAAGGTATGTCATGATGGTACTCCTGTCAGAGACAGGACGCGACACGCCCATCTCCTGCACACCTAGAATGTACCCTCTGCTAGAGACAGGACAGGGCACGCCCATGCTTGTCTCGTAGCCTGCATGCCTGTCTCGTAGTCTGCTCTCTGTCCTTGGTCAGCAGAGGGGAGACCAGTCACCTCGCTCCTCCTACACGCTCCCATGTCAGGCGCTTCCGTGCCAGACGCTCCCATGCCAGACGGGATGTGACAACAGCGCTGACCTCCGTCCGACATAGGGTGCCTCATCTCGGTAACCCGGCAGGGATATGCCGGATTCCCTTTCCTGAATAACCTTCCCTGCACATAAGAGAACACACAAGATACCGACATACATATGTCGGTCATGATATCTCGGATCCCAAGTCTCGGTCAACATATGCCGGTTTGCACCAGCATGATACCTCGGTCCCATCTAACCCGGATTACCTCGGTTTGCCTATATCGGTTTGCACCAACATCACACCCTGGTTACTTCGGAGCTCCAGATATGTCGGCTTTTACTGTAAACTGACCCACACCTGAGACCTTGCTTATACTATACCATGACTCTACCCAGGATAGCCCCTGACAAGAAAGCTAGTGCGCACTCCCTACTCAACCCGACGTACGGCCACTCTCGCCGACGCCTTCGCTCGCCCGATCGGCGCCGGCGCCGGCATGCTCCGACGACGACATCCACACGCTTCCCTCTCTCTATGGCGATCCACCGACGACGCAGCCGGCATGCGGAATACATCACTTGCCTTGAGATTTACGAGTGCACTGACAGTGTGTAGAAAAACAACAGTTGACCTGGAGTACTATGTGAAGAGCGAACTTCCTCTCCCTCCATGGCGCACCCTGGCTAATTCACACGACACGCATAACTGTCTAGGCCACCACGGGCGGGAACATACACGTCGGTCCAATCCATCCGCCTTTTCTGCCACCGCGGTTCCTCTCGATTATTTTCTCATTTGGCGATCCATCCACCTGCTCCGGTGCCTTCCTGCTTTACTACTACAAGTTTGGCATCGTCTGCACAACCAAGCACCTTTTCTCATCTCCTTCTTCTATCCCACCATTCCCGAGGTGCAAAGCGCCATGCACCTTTCTCTCATCAACACCTACGCACGTACTGCTAATTCCAACCCTTGTCTCCATCTGCACCACCACACCCCATTCGCTTTTCCTCCATCCCTCGCTTTTCCACCAGATTTTTATCCACCAACTAGACATCTCCAAGCCAGTGGTTCACCGGTGTCTTTAAATGTCAAATTTTAGTCACCCAGATGCATTTTTCATGGTTGAAGGTGGTGCACAGGCTCAATATTTGGCGCAAATACAAACAATTATTTTTCCTACCCTGATGCATGGTGCACCAGGGTGAGCACATGTAGCTCTGCCCCTGTCTCCAAACCGGCTACTTCTGTTTTTCATCCGTTTGGGGATTGGCGGACACTCCGGAGATGCGCAAGGTCCTCGGAGAGGCGAATATGCACCCCCCCCCCCCCCCCCCCCCCGCGCGTGCGCGCGTTGTATGCTTCTTCTTCGAGGTCTGACTCTTCGGCGTACGCCGCCTCGACCACCTCCTCGCCTGAGGCGGGAGCCCACACGAAGCCGGTGGCGGCGCCACGCGGGGCTCAAGGTAAGGCGCTGTGAGAAGCTCCCACGGTGAAAATGATGGAGCCATAAATTTCATACAGATGTGATAACATTTGGAAGTGAGCATATGGTCAATTTGTATATACGACCGGATTGGGCCAAATGAACATTATAGCACTTGGAGGTGACCATAAGGTTAATCTGTACATCAACTACCCCTAATTTTGAGCGTAGTCTCGTAAACTTTTTCAACATTGGAGGAGTCGTGGCCCCATCTCGTCCCTGCTAGGTCCGGCCCTACGCGGTGACGATCGAGGGCGCTCCGGCATGCCTGCTCAATTTTGCCGAGCTGGTGATGTGGGATCTCTCTCCAGCCATTGCGACGGACGTCGGAGGAAGAAGTGTGAGACGGAGAGTGTGATGAATGTCGAGAGGAGCGGTGGGACATGAGAGTGTGAGATAGGGTTTGCTCCGGCTCGCCATTACTAAAGAGCCCTAGGCGCCTCGTCGCGTTAATGACGGTACATGGCGCCTGGATCGCTGACCCATGGACCAGGTAGGCCAAGAGGTGGACATAGACGGCGTCAGCCACATGTCTGCGTGGACCTATCCGGGCCACATGTCCCTTTGCAGTGTCCCAACTGAGCATTTCCCGGTCTGTTTGGGGGACCCGTTGGAGATGCTCTTAGTGCGAGGGTGGAACTCACCTGAGCTGAGCACCACCTTACAAGGATCAATCATCAACACAACAATGATCAACATGGGGCGATCGAGAACGAAGAAGAATCATGCGTCCACCAACGTACGTACACACATGCTAATTAGGCTGCCTCAAATCACCATACCACTAGCTAGCAACTGTAATGTGTACCATCGTTAATATTCTACTACCACCTACTTGTACCCTAGCTAATTTGGCCTACTTGCACGTTGTTTACTTGCCCAATCGGATCGTGGAAACTTAATTAGTGATGATGATCATCGATGGGATTCAGAGATTCTCCACCAAAGTCAACAATCGTCTGCATCGGGGAGATTAATTACTACTCGATCGGAGGTGCGTCTCACCACCTGCCTTCCTCCTCCTCGATCGGTCCCCAAATCTGCACCGCAGTGGTTTCGTATCGTCTGTTTTGCAGGGAGATCGACGCGCATCAACTTGCTAGATACGTATCACTTTTTATTTTGGCTTTGATTCGCTTTAACTGAATCTTTTGTAAATCAAATGTTATCGAGCTCTATTCACAACTCAAATGAGTAGTAGTATGTAATACTCATTTAGTAAGATCCGCTTTTGTCTAATTTGTTTCCATGGGACATTCAGAAAAATATCCAAATGTTTTGATGAATTGTGTAGCGCGTTCTCATTGACCAGATGGAAAACATTTCTCATTAGCCAGATGGAAAACATAAATGATAATAGATATATGATCCAATAGAAAAAATACAAAAAAGAACGGGGAAAAGAACAATGGAAAAATTGATAACGAATACTGGTTAGACAACTGCTATGTGTATGCATTTGTTCAAGCCTGCTTTCGTCTTTATTTTGATTGGATCTTAAGAACTAGCTAGATCCGACTATTTTGATGAATTTTGTATCGTGTTCTCATTAACCGGATAAAAAACAAAAAAGATAACTGGTATATGAACCAACTGAATCAATACTAAAAAACCGGGGAAAAGAACAACATGAATTTTTTGTGAGAATTTAAGATACAAAATAGAGAAACTACACTACTCAAGCATAGCTACTAATAGAAAACAACTTATAGACTTCTCCATATGGTAGCGCTCAATTAGAACAACTAGTTACCAATATAATGGTTGTTTGAAGTGTAACTCCAAATCTATGTCATTGTAGTGCAGATTTGGATCAGCTAAACATTTTAAATTTTAATGTCACTATGCACGATGTTTCTTATGTATCAAGCAATGATACTTGTGCAACGTATAATTATTTACTCCATATAAATTCATAAGAATTGCTAATTAGAGTGCCGTCTTGAGCTTGTGTCAATGTCCAAAACCACGTAAATATGTGATCAGATTGAGCACGTAGCTTCCTCCGTAGGTTCAGCTATGAGTTCACCCTTTTTTTATTGCTAACTTTCTTGCTAGCACATTTGTGTTACCAAACTTGCATGACAGTTTATCCATCACTAAGACTAGTCATAATGGGGAGTAATTTAGACTAGTAACATGCATATGTTACTACTCTAAGTTACTACCTCTATAGTGGGGAGTAACATGTGTGTAGTGTCATATTTAATAGGTTATACACTCATCTTGCCTTGAAATGTGTGATGTTATGGTAACATAGCTAGTTACCACAACCATCTCTCTCCTCATTAATTACCCACCACATCAGATTTTTTGTCTATGTGGCACTGATGTTACTCCTATGTTACTCCCCATTGTGACTTGTCTAAGCAGAGTAGTAGCACCTTTTTCGTTACCACACTGCTCGATCTGCCTAACCATTTCTATATTCGATGTGTGCCCAATCTGCAGATCCTGTAAAAGTCAACTAGGCGGGTGCGATGCAATTAAAAGCCAGTACTGATAAGAAATTAATCATTGCATTGTTTAATTAACTCCACTAATGAAAATGGATGCCCATAGACATTCTTTAGATTTCCATGCATGTATGTAATGATCATGGAGTATGCTAGAGGATAACAAAGCACAGTATAGTAATTTCATATGGCGGCGGTCAGAATGGATGTCGATTGAAAACTTTTTACTAACTGTTCGAAAGGTGAAGTTAGGTATTAATTCAGTAACTAGTTAAAAAGCAGGGCGACACGGGAAGATGGGCTGGGTTGGGTTAGGCATAGATGCCGGCCGATGATAGATGGATCAGGGTGTTCAAGTCCAGTCCAGTCACCTCCACTCCTGTCAATTAATCCGCGACTTTAAGCAGCTTCCGATTGATATCGTCATCAACCTGCAGTCTATTCGATCGATCAATCAGTCGGAATCAACGTCACACAACATCATCATCTCTTCTTCCAGCCCATTGCTACTGCTTTGTCAGTGCAATTCAGCTCAATACGATACATAACGTGAATCTTCTCAGATCATCCTGGCCGTTTTTAGATCATCATTAACGTGCATCTTGATGCATTGCAGCAGCCGCACCCGCACCTAGTAGACGTTTTTGTCAAAAAAGGAAAACCACTAAAAATACTCCAGTTTCACTAGGCTTCCCGTCTGAATAACCACTCGTTTTAACTTGGTCGATTTAGCAAACCTTCTGAGAGAACAAGGACCAACTTGCACTTGTTTTTTATTTTTCAAAAAGATGCCCACGCCGACTTGATTGTATTGCACGAGTCCCTCGTCGAAAGGAGAGACGCAACTTGACTACAGCACGTACGCGTACATAGTCTCAGCTGGCCTAATCAACTTTGACAAGTTACTCGCCAAAGTCAAAATTATATTTCTTAAACTTGGAGTTCCAATGTAGCAGACATTAATTTGACTCTTGGTTTAACTCGCGGCTGTGAATGGGCTGTGAACGCAACTTAATCTGACGACCAGTACGTTCATAATCGTCACACATGACAGGACCCTATATTACACACATGAGGCGATCTTAATTGTCATATCTCTCAAAATATGTCCAAGTAGATTTGGTCAAACACCCCTTGATCACACTGTCGCATCTTTTGTATATCATGTCGCTTATGGTTAACTGCGTGGATTCCCTCACATGCCAAAAACGATCTTTCACTTATGAATTTTTCATCCATTTTCTTCCAAAAAAGGCCTAGCGCCTCCAATATGGACCGAGAAATAGTCAAACTACCTTGGACGTGTTTGGCTGCCCGTATCACCTCCAACCAGTCCCGGTTGGTGCAAGATTTTGTTGTTTGTTTACCCGCACGGGAGCTTCGCCCGGCCTAGCGTGAAGTCCAACTCCCTGACATGACCCTCTAATACACAGACGAAAAACAATCTTAACCAACATATCTCTCAAAATATGTCCCAATAGATTTGGTCAAACATCTCTTGATCGCACAGTCACATCTTTTATCATGTCGCTTCTACATGGAACCGCTCACATGCCAAAAATGGTTTTAACAAAAAAAGATAGCAACATTCATCGACTTCAGCCTGTAACTTTCAGTCTTTCAACAAAACTTTTTTTTTTTAGATAAAGAGTGTATATTAATATCGTGGAGATACAATTACACCCAGCCTCTGCAACAACGCAATAACCAAAGCTACTACGGATGCACACAGCCGAAAGACAATAAGAAGAAGAAATAAAAAAGAAAAGTCCCGCTACAGAGTTACAGTACTTGCAGCAGCCGCACAACCACCACCAAAACAACACCTGATGTCCAATTCTTCAAAAGCAACGCCTTCAAGAAGAACAGTGCCAGACACAACCAATTAAGGCCAGACCTTGGACTTTCACCTTGAAGATAGTCCTCGCTCTCAAAACAATGTCTTCAGCAAGACCACTGTCAGGCACAACCAATTAAGGCCAGACCTTGGATTTTCACCCTGAAAGGTAGGACTTCGGACTTCACGTATGTTGTCGCCCCCACTTACATGTTGCTGCTCCAAGTCATGAAACACCAAGCCAATTCGTCATCGCCACCAGGAATCGAACCACCGTTACTAGTCTTCAAATCTAGGCCTCCATGTCCTTCTCCGCAGTCTGACTTCACCGGGAAACAGAAAGGCATGTCCCCAATGGCAACCGACTGCAGAGCTTCGCGACGCTTCCTCTGAAACCAAACGGTCAGAAAAAACATGGCTGCGCGCGACCGAATCCCACCCGATCCGACAATCTCCAGGCTTGATTGCCCAATGGAGTTCGCCGATGGAGCCTTCCGGAACTCGACAATCCGGCCAGATCGAAGAAACAGGTGTCAGGCAGATCTTCTTCTTGGCGCAAGAGGAACCATAGGACCGCCGCCTTTATTGTGCAGAGCAGCAGGCCCCCACGCCGCCGTCCGCCGGCCGACCTCCTCCGGCGGAAGAGGAGGCCCGACAACGAAGAACCACGCGCGCGCGCCGTCCCGCTGGTAACAGCAAGGCCGAACACGAGCACCGCGCCGCCTCCCCACGCACCTCCGGGCGACCGACGGCCACACCGATGATGGGTCTAGGCGGAAGCCTAGGACCTACAGCCGCCGCTCCACTACACGCACAGGACGTCCATGGTAGACGCCATGCCCGGGAGAAAGCCGCCGCCGCCGCAGACCGGGGTCGCCGCCCCGGATCCCGCTCGCAGAAGATCAACGGCGCCGTCCCCGAACGCCACCGGTGCTCCGCCGCAGCGATGCCCCCAGCACCATAGGCGCTGGGCCCGCCGCCACCGTGGCCCTCGCCGGCGGCAGCGGCGGCAAGGGAGGTCTCCGAGTGAAGTTCTTTGGGCGACGAGGGTCTCGCCCCGGTGCCGCCTCGGGGGACAGCACGGGAGCGGAGGGGAGAGGCGTGGGAGGGGACGGGCGGCGGAGGAGAGAGGCCGGCGGCCGGACTGGTGGCGGCTAGGGTTGGGGAGCGGTGGGTTCGTGGGTTCAGGAGGCCAGAGACCTTTCAACAAAACTTATGAACTTTTAAGTCATTCTTACCAAACATTTTTTGCAACAAAACATATGTAAAACTCATCTACATGGCGGTTTGAACTGAAATCATACAATTTTTGAATAGCTTTCAATACATGAAAAAACGAGAACTTTCTGCTGAAATTGTAAAACTTTCAACGTATTTCCTATCTGGAGGAAGAAATAGTCAGATCACCTTGTAATACACGGAGAGTCCCTACACGAGTTTATTCGCAGAAAGAGATAATCCCTACACTATGAAGCAAACCACATTTTTTTTTGAATGTTAGCAGTTTTTACTGCTAAGTTCAATGATTTGAAGAATAAGTGTAACAAGAGTTGGGTGAAAAAACAAGAGCAAGCTGCTCCGGTCACCCACAAATGGAAAAAAATACACAAGGCGAAATCAGATCGGATCGAAAGGGATAGACGCTCCAGGCTCCAGCTACGTTCCAGAGCAAAGCTTCATCACGTATCCGTGCCACCAGTGCGTCGACAGAGAGCTCACGGTGCTAAAAAATCCTCCTGTTGCGCTCAAGCCACAATTCCCAGGCCGCAAGCAAGATGAGGGATTGTGTTCCTTTGCGCTTTGTGGCAGGGGTGTCTAGTCTGCGGCGTTGCAGCCAATCGGAGATGGAGGACACTGAGTCCAGGAGGAGGGTGAGATGGCCGGAACATTTGTGTGGGCCGACAGCGCAGCCCAGACCCGCCGTGACCACGGGCATTCAGCAATCAGATGCAATGGCCCTTCGAGACCGCGGTGACACATCTGACAGAAAAAATCGTTCTCCCATCCTCTTCGCTGCAGAGCATCCGCAGTCAGTATACGCTCCAGCGCCGCCGTCCACATGAAAAATTTGCATTTCCCTGGCGCCCAACACTGCCAGATCGTAGATGGGAAATCAGAGCTGATGGCCGTAGCAAACTGCACGAGATACGGAGATTTTGCTGTGTATTTACCGGATTCCTCAAGACGCCAACGGATGGAATCCACCGTGTCCGCGTCCAATTTCACTGTGTCAAGCAGGCGGCCTAGATTGAGAAGCTCTTGGAGCATGTCGGAGGTCAAGCCTTGGCGGAGATCAAGCATCCACCGATCAGCGGTAAGCGCCTCCTTGACAGTTCTATTCTTGCGAATTGCAATGGCATACAAGGAAGGCGCAATTTTGCGAGGAGCCAAACCCTGTAGCCACTGGTCGCACCAGAAATTAGCACGCGACCCATCCCCTAGAGTAATTTCCGTGGCGGCCGCAAACAGGCTTCTATCATCCTTGTCGCATCGCAACGACGATCCAACCCACGGCCGGCCAGGAGTGTTCCACGACGCCCAAAGCCAACGCAGTCTGAGAGCACGTCCAAACTTGGTGAGATCATGGACTCCCAGGCCTCCCATCGATTTGGGCCGACACACCAACGACCACTTGACGCGGCAATGTCCACCATTGCAGGATCCTTCACCTCTCCAAAGCCAAGCGCGGCAACGCTTCTCGATCTTCTCAAGCACGGCAGCCGGGATCTTGTGTGTCCTCATCATGTAGATCATCACGCTTTCCAGCAGCACTAAGCGCCCTTCTCTGGAGATTAGGGCCCCCTTCCAAGCAGCAAGGAGTGCATCAATTTTGTCAAGGAGCGCCTGGTAAGAGGCATCCCCAAGTATTTGCAAGGAAAGTTCTTAACTGGGACATTAAGCGGCCGAAGCACTTCTTCCAGTTTGAGGCCTTCACATCTTATCGGCATAGCAGAACTTTTGGAGAGGTTTGTTGTGATCCCGGTGACATCTTCGAAGGCCCCAAGAATGAGCTTGATCATCTTCGCATCCCTCGCTGTGGGGTTTATGAACAAGGCGACGTCGTCGGCGTAGACGGATGCCCGAATGACTGTGCGTCCCCTTGGCAGCTTAGATAGCATGCCCTCAGTCGTGGCTCGATCAAGTATCCGTTGGAGGGGATCCATGGCCAAAATAAAGAGGAAAGGGGATAGTGGATCCCCCTGCCTGAGGCCTCTACGGTGGTGGACGAAATCTGAAGCAAAACCATTGATGAGAATTTGCGAGGAGGATGAGGCCAGAAACATCGCGGTCCATTCAGTCCATCGTGCTCCAAAACCTCTCGCACGCAACATGTTGAGGAGATATGTCCAGGAAACCGAATCAAAAGCTTTGGCAAGATCAAGCTTAAGGAGCACAGCCGGTATTCTAGTTTTATGGAAAAAACGTGAACTGTTTTGCACGTAGATATAGTTCTCTTGAATACACCTATGCTTCACAAAGGCACTCTGACAAGGATCAACAAGGCGTTCCAACTTAGGAGCCAGCCTAGATGCCAAGACTTTTGAGAAGATCTTAATGACGTTGTGAATCAAAGAAATAGGCCTATAGTCACGGAGCAGACGCATCTTGGGTTTTAGGTAGAATAACCACCAAGGTTGTATTTATCCGCTTGAGACCCCTCCGATCCATGTTGAAAAGCTGGGTAATGGCAGCATGTAAATCGGTTTTCACATTACCCCAGCAGCAGCGAAAAAAGCCTCCTGAGAAGCCATCGGGTCCGGGAGACTTGTCGGTTTTCACATTTTTTTTTCCAAGTATATGAAGCAAAGCACATGAGACCAAGTAAGGACCAAGTGACATGACAAATGGGCCGGCTGCATAATGGAACTGACTGAGGGACCGGTACGTGGAACCCGGAAGATTTTGATTAGTTGATTGGATTTAGAGGGGCCGGCCCAGTGGGCGGTGACGGACGGGTTTGAATGAATGCGAGATACGTTCATAATCGTCACACATGACAGGACCCCATATTACACACATGAGACGATCTTAATTGTCATATCGCTCAAAATATGCCCAAGTAGATTTGGTCAAACACCCCTTGATCACACTGTCGCATCTTTTGTATATTATGTTGCTTATGATTAACTGTGTGGATTCCCTCACATGCCAAAAAAAGATCTTTCGCTTATAATTTTTTCATTTATTTTCTACCAAAAAAGGCAACTTTCGTTGACTTTAAAAAATATTACGTAGCTTTCAACAAAACTTATGAACTTGTAACCCTTTCAAAACAAACATTTTAGCAATTTTCATTGGTTTCAACAGAAAATATATGTAACTTTCAACTAAGTTGTATAAGTTTGAACTATAATTCTAGACAAAAAACTTTCGGATGGCCTTTTTAACCAAAAAGGAGAAGTTTTACTTGAATCTGTACAAAACTATCAATGGGATTTCCAATATGGACCAAGAAATAGTCGACTACCTTGAACGTGTTTGGTTGCCCGTATCACCTCCAAACATTCCCGGTTGGTGCAAGATTTTGCTGTTTGTTTACCCGCACGCGAGCTTTGGCTGGCACACCGCGAAGTCCAACTCCCTGACTTGACCCCCTAATACACAGACGAAAAACAATCTTAATAGACATATCTCTCGAAATATGTCCCAATAGATTTGGTCAAACATCTCTTGATCACACTGTCACATGTCTTATCATGTCGCTTCTGCTTGGAACCGCTCACGTGCCAAAAATGTTTTTTTTGTTTATAAAAACCCATTTTTTACCAAAAAAAAATGACATCAACTTTCACCGACTTCAACCTGTAACTTTCAGTCTTTCAACAAAACTTATGAACTTTTAAGCCTTTTATACCAAACATTTTTCCATTAGTTTCATTAATTTTTTTTTTTTGAAAAGGAAGGCAAAAGCTTTGCCTTATCTATTTATTAAGAAGAAGGTGCCCGGTTTATTTGTGGGAGAAACCGGGCGAAAACCATACACAACAGACACCGACCACAGCGAAGAGCCCACACAACTGATAACACATGCCCACTACTCGCTAAGAAAGACACCCTGGGACTGCACAATCAACCCGACAAACAAACATAACTCACACCGACCCCTCTCACTCCTATCTCGCAAAGAAACCCCCACGAAACCAAGGGTGAAGACAAAGCACCACCAAAATCCGGAGACGAGCCAACTGGAGATGGTGGTTGAAGAGTTTCATTAAAATCATATTGTAAAAGTCATCTACAGTTGTGCAAGTTTAAACTAAAATCATACAACTTTCGGACAGCTTTCAACACCAAAGAAGAAGCCAATTTTCACCTGAGTTTGTACAATTTTCAACAGATTTCCTATCTGGAGGAAGAAATATAGAGATCACATTGTATACAGGGAGAGTCCCTACACGAGTTTTCATACAAGAGAGAATCCCTACACTATGAAGCAAAGCACATGAGACCAAGTGACAAGACAAATGGGCCGGCTGCATAATGGAACTGACTGAGGGACCGGTACGTGGAACCCGGAAGATTTGATTAGTTGATTGGATTTAGAGGGGCCGGCCCACTGTGCGGTGACGGATGGGTTTGAATGCGAGATGCGTGGCCGGCCGGTTGGAACGACCGTTACTACAGTTTTTTTTTGCGGGAAAGAAAAGATGATATTACAACAAGCTCCTTACAGATAGATCCAGAACAAAGAGGAAAAATACAAACAAGTCCAGCTGAATCCCGATGTCAATGGCAACGAACAGGTCGTGCCGCCAGCGCGCCGCCGCTGCTCCTCCACTGCAACCTTGGACTGAAAGGAGACCCTCTACGGACGGGAAGTCGACGAACCTCAGCTCCGGAGAGCCTTCACCCTGCACCGCCATCGCCATCGCCTTGCGCAACATCACCAAATATTCAATAGCTTCCAACGCCCGGATCCGCCGCTTCTCGGACTCCGGTGAGGGAAGGGCACGCACGGCAGCTCCTACGAGCTGCGAGCGTGAGCAAGACATCAGATCTGCGGCGGAGCTCCGAAAAGCACCACCGCCAAAAGAGGACGACCGCCGCCACCAAACACCTCACCGACCGCGGCGCCATCTCCTCAACGCCACCGACCGCGGCGCCATCTCCTCAACGCCGCCGGCAGGGTACCTACTCGAGCCTACACTATGTACACGGCGAGATCCGGGATTCCCCCACCCTCCCGCCATCGGAGCAGCCGACGAAGAGAGGGGGAACCAGCGAATCGGCGCCGGCGAGGTGGTTCAAGCGGGAAGATTCAGAAATCGCCTCTCCGACACTGTAGCGGGGGAGAGAGACGGGTCCAAACTCCGTCACTTGTGTGGCCGTGATCGTTACTACAGTCTCATACGAATCAATGTCTGTCTGCATATATATAGGTCCATGTCGATCCATCCATACACGATCGATACAGGTACTACAGAAGCACACACTGTTGCAACCGTTGGATTGGGCTAGCTGGGCTGATATCTAGAATTAATACGATCACGTACACCTACGCCTCCACCTCGCATGCTTGTGGCCACGTAGGTATTTCTTGCGAGTGTACCGTGTAGGTATGGTTATGGACGAAAATATGCCTGAATAGTGCACTCGATCGATCTGAATCTGGAGTCATATGGGCCTCTGTATGTTAATATAACATGCTCGTACAGTGTGGCGTAGTTGCAACAGGAGAATCAGATCGATGATCATCTCATCTCATCATCGATCGTGGATACGATTTTCGGTTGGCCGACTCGGTCGTGACGACATTATACATAGGGACGGATCCAGTTTCAAATATTTTCGGTTCCCAAATATTTGCTGAAACTATTCATTTCAAAGACAACAGTTAGAATAATCACATGACTCACATCCCAGTTCCCAAATGCTAGACAGAATAGCTGAAGCTCCAGTGGTCCAGCTCCAGATGAGAAAACTGAAAAATCAGCAATGAGAACTTGCAAGGTACAGTTGTCACCTGCTGCTCCATCTTCAGATGGACCATCATCATCATCCTGTGGGGCGAGGAAGATCAGGGACTGGCGCTGGAGGCCGCGGCTGAGGCTGCTGCTGTGGTCCAGGTGCAGGCGAGTCCGGCTGACGAAGGCCCGGTGCTGCAGCTCGCAGTGCGAGTCTGTGGCTGCTACCTCTTTGGAGGATGATGGTGTCGGGGAGGACGCTGCTATTGGTGACCCGTTGGGCGTCTTCATCGCTGGCATCACGGCTCAGCTGCAGGAGCCTTTGTTGGAGTCCCAGGTTGGAGACGCGGTGGGCGACGACGACACGCCGGCGCGCAGGAGCACGCGGATCGCACGCAGGCCAGGAGGTGTGGGGGAGACCATTGAGAACATCGCTCGCGCGGCGGTTGCTCGCCGCCTTGGCTCGCTGCCTCCTGAGTCGACCTTCTCCGTTCGCCTGAAGCAGGCGTATCTGGCCCTGTTCAGCGGCCCTCTCTCTGACGAGGCGATTGAAGCAATTGAAGACATGGTGCTGGCTGTGAAGAACAAGAAGAAGATGGCCATCCCGGTGGCCGACGCTGGTGGCGCGCGACTGATGTCGCCCATTGCTGTTTAGATGTTGCCGTTAGCCATCTGGGCTTGTTCTCAGCTTCAGCTGCTGCGAAATCCATCTGTTAGGTCTGTGGTGTGTCCAGTTTCGCTGTCTGTGGTGTGTCCAGTTCCCCTGTTCGTGGCTGCGCCTGCGTGCCAGCTTTTTGCAAGCTCTCAACTCCTCAGTTGCTCGTGGTGCGGCAGTCTGTTGCCTCTCCCCTGGCGAGTTCTAGTGTGGTGCGGCAGTTTGTTGCCCAGGCACCAAGTCAGTAGCAGTCCAGGTCTCGCATTTTGTCTTGCTTGTTTCAGCTGTCCTGTGAGCTCTTGGCTGCTGAAGTGTTGTGCACAATCAGTTTAATCGATGGAGTTTGCAGATAAGCTGCGTCTGTTTTCCGGTAATGTCAGGGGTTTGAACAGTTCCACTCGTTGTGACGCGGTGCACGACCTGGTACGCGACTCCAGGCCTCTGTTGTCTGTCTGCAGGAGTCCAAGCTCCAGTTTGTGGATCGCCAAGCAATTATCAACGTGCTGGGGCTGGCTTTTGCTGATGAGTTCATTTTTCTTCCAGCGGATGGTACCAGAGGTGGGATCATCCTGGCAGTGGACTCCAACCTCTTCTGCCTCTCCAATGCAAGCCAGACGGCCAACACGATCTCGGCGACGATCACTTGCAGGGAAACGGGCTTCTCCAGGACGGCGACGGGAGTGTATGGGCCTCAAGGCGAGGCGGAGAAGAACGCCTCCTTGGCTGCTGCTCGGCCTGCCAGATGGCTAGTCTTTGGGGATTTTAACCTGATTTATCAGGCTGCTGATAAAAACAACAATAATCTGAACCGTAGGCTAATGGGGCGTTTCAAGGCGGCTCTTGATGCCATGCGGCTACGTGAGCTGAACCTTGCTGGTAGGAGGTTCACCTGGTCCAACAACACTACCATGACGCGTATTGACAGATTCTTTTGCACAGATGACTGGGATGTCTCCTTCCCTTCGGCAATCCTCCAGGCATTACCGTCCTCGCTCTCGGATCATGCCCCATTACTGATGGTTGGTGCGGCTGACATTCCGAAATTCACAACCTTCCGTTTTGAATCCTTTTGGCTGCGGATGGAAGGATTTCACGAGGTGGTGCAGGAAGCTTGGGACAAAGAGGTGATCACGGGAGACCCATTGCGTCGCTTTCATGTCAAGCTTGCGCGTACGGCAAAGGCTCTCAAGGCTTGGAACCGCAAGTTGTTCAAGAACCTCAGGCTGCAGCTGGCCATCGCGAGGGAGGTCATCGGGAGATTGGACGTTGCCCAAGAGGACCGGGCACTGTCGGATGCGGAGAAACGGCTGCGGGTCAGCCTACGGGCAAAAATTCTGGGCATTTCGACCATAAACAAAATCAAGATCCGTCAGAGGGCCAGGATGGCAACGATCAAGTTAGGTGATGCAAACTCAAGGCTGTTTCATTTGCGGGCTAATGGGAGACGCCGGAAAAACATCATCATACGCTCTCATCACCGGCCGGCCTTGCAGTTACACACGCGGAGAAGGAGGAGGTGCTCAGCTCTCATTTCATCGCCTTCCTCGGCACAGCTCAACCTCGGCAAGCTGGACTGAACTGGGAGCAGCTCGGTTACGTGCCAAAGGACCTCTCCAACCTTGATGCACCATTCAGCCTTGACGAAACCAGAGCTGCTGTTTTTGCTTTGCCCGCGGAGAAGGCGCCCGGGCCGGATGGGTTCATTGGACTCTTTTACCGGTCTTGTTGGGGCATCATCTGCGAGGACCTCTACGCGGCCATTGTGGCGCTGGCTGAACATGGCGGAGCAGGTTTTGGCCTCCTCAACAATGCAAATATTGTGCTCATTCCAAAGAAGGTGGAGGCCGGTGCGGTTGCGGACTACCGACCGATCAGTTTGATCCATAGCTTCTCCAAGATTTTCTCTAAGATGCTCGCTTCCAGACTTGCGCCGCTGCTGCCCGAGATCATCTCCCCGAGTCAATCGGCTTTCATCAAGTGGAGGTGCATACACGACAATTTCCTCCATGTGCAAGGGTTGATAAAAGAGATGCACAAAGAGAAAACACCGGGCTTCTTCCTGAAGCTGGACATCACAAAAGCATTCGACACTGTGAGCTGGCCTTACCTCCTTGACCTCCTAGAGCGGCTGGGTTTTGGCCCTAGATGGAGGCGATGGATCTGCTTGCTGCTCTCAACGGCTTCCTCCAAGGTCCTTCTTAACGGCCAGCCTGGATCGTCGATCCCGCATGCTCGAGGGCTAAAGCAGGGGGACCCTCTCTCCCCTATGCTTTTCATCATTGCCATTGACCCGTTGCACCATTTGTTCCAGCGTGCGGCTGAGGAGGGAGTTCTCTCACCGATCCGTGCACGTCCCATTCGCTTTGCGGTTTCCCTCTACGCGGATGATGCTGGGATCTTTGTTGGCCCTCAGGAGCAGAACATGCGTGTGGTTTGCAAAATTCTATAGGTGTTTGGAGATGCTACCGGGCTGCGCACCAACTTCCACAAATCGGAGGCGTACCCCATTGGATGTACCGATGAGCAGATTGCAGCTGGGCTGGCAATTTTTCCAGCAAAGCAAGGATCCTTCCCTTGCACATATCTCGGACTACCGCTGCACCATTCCAGACTCAAAGTTGTTCATTTTCAGCCTCTACTTGATAAGATTGGTGCCCGGTTGGCTGGCTGGTTGGGTAAGCACTTCACCCGGGCTGGACGTGTGCTTTTGTGCCGGGCTGTTCTGTCTTCCATGATCGTTTACCATCTGGCTATGCTCAAGCTGCCAAAGTGGATAGTTAAAAGGATTGAGAAGATTCAGAGGGGTTTTTTATGGATCAAGCAGAGTGCAGCTCCGGGGGGCACGGCCGCAATCTCTAGTAAACTGGAGCGTTGTCTGCAGGCCGAAGCAGCTAGGTAGCCTCGGCATTTTTGACATTGAGAAATTCGGCAGGGCTATGCGGCTTCGGTGGCCCTGGTACGCTTGGACGGATCCGTCGAGGCCATGGATCGGTGCCCCTCTTCCATGTGACAAGGCGGATTGGGAGCTGTTTCAGGCTTCCACGGATATTGCTATTGGCGACGGCGCCAAGTGCCTCTTCTGGCATGATCGTTGGCTCCCAGGTGGCGCCCTCAAAAGTCAATTCCCTAATTTGTTCTCCATCGCCACGAGAAAGTCGAGAACAGTGCAACGCGAGCTCACTAATAGGGGTTGGATGTGCTCTCTTTTCCACATGTCTACAGCGGTTCATCTAGCTCAGTTTGTCAAGCTATGGGGGATGCTTCGTGAGATCAACCTGCAGCCATGGCCTGATGCCATTTCTTGGAGATGGACGGCGTCTGGTGTCTACTCCACTGCCTCCGATTACAGGTGCCAATTTGTTGGTGCATCCCCTCCATTCCGTGCTGCCAAGATTTGGAAGGCACAGGCTGAACCTAAATGCAAGTTTTTTAGTTGGCTTGCTCTTCACGGAAAGATCCTCACCGCAGACAACCTCGCCATTAGAGGGTGGCCGCATGACCCTATATGCAAGTTGTGTCACATTCACCAGGAGACTGTGCATCATCTCTTGCTTGAGTGCAGCTTCACGACGATGGTCAGGGAAAAGGTCTTTGCATGGAAAGGATTCATAGGAGCTCCACCACCGGTGTTGGGGCGATCCATCAATGGATGGTGGGACAATACGATTTTGGGGATTCCAAAGCACCTCAGAAGAGACGCGAGCGGAGCTATAATCTACTCCATGTGGGGAATTTGGAAGGAACGGAACCGGCGGGTTTTTAGAAACACGGCTTCCTCGTCGGATGCGGTGGCACATCTTGTTTGGGAGGAGATTCAGCAGCGGGTACGCCCACTCACAAGACCCGGGAGACTAGTGTGTTGTTCTTTTGTTTTTGAGCGGGAAGCCGCTTGTACATTAAAAACCCTACACTGTAATTAACACTCTATTCTACCTAATCGAACAGCAGAACGACTGCTTTTAAACCTCAAAAAAAAAAAAATACTGCCGGCCCACTGGCACATAGAGTTAGCTAGTGCGGTGTACAGTCCACACTTGCAAGTTGCTGGGCCGGCAGTATGGATGGATCCCAACAACAGTTCACATGGAGCGGCTGGGAGCTCTAAATTAGTTATGGCCTGCTGGGGCCTACAACGTCCTGGCTGATCCATCACCTGTTGAAAGTCCGGATGGCACCCACCGGGTTTGGGGTCAGGTTTGGCACCCCATACCCGCACCGGCCCCTCCTCCCCGCCCCCGCCACTTGCCTTCATACCCGCCGCCGGGTCCTATTCTCCACCATACCCGCCACCTGCAGGGTTTGGGGGACCTGACGGGTACCGTGAAGATGCACATCGCGGAAGGGCGGCGACGACGCGATGCGACGAGGACAGAGGACTTGCGGCGGCGCTCCGCTGCAGAAGAGAGGCCGAGAGGAGGACACGGTGGCAGCGGCGGCGTAGGAGAGAGGGTGGACGGCGACAGCGGCGCAGGAGAGAGAGTGCGTGGCGGTGGCGGCACAGGAGAGAGGGTGGACGGCGCCAGCAGTGCAAGACGGCAGGAGGCGGTGCGGTGGCGGCAGCCGATGAGATCGTGCTTATTTTTTAGACGAAGATTGGAGACAGAGAAGAGTGCGTGCGTGGTGTGTGCGTGGGTGCGTGCGTGGTGTGTGCTGTGTGCGTGGGTGCGTGGTGTGTGGTCTGTGGTGTGTCATTGTGTGCTGCATGCCTGGGGAGTGGATTAGGTGAGGGGTGTGAGGCAATGACATGTGGGGTACACATGTTTTTGTCGGGTCTGCGGGTTGCCAGGTGCGGGTTTGACACCCCCATACCCGCCTCCGCTAGACCCGGTGGGTTTAGATTTTCCCCATTAAGCCCGCGGGTTTTTTCTTCACCAAACCCTCCCCATTTAACGCGGGTACCCATCAGTTAGCGGGTATTGGCCCATTGCCATCCGGAGTTGGAAGTTACGATGGGAACTTTGACCACCTTAAAAAACAAAAAGAAAGTTTCTTTCACTACTGCTCCCATTCCCATACTAATTACGAATTGACCCTAAACACGATCTAGACACATCCGTCTTAGCATCAATTAATATGGGGCAGAGGGAGTACCTTTTATGATCGAATCCTACATAAGAATATACAAGGTAGAACCAACCGAACACATCATATATAATTATTTTTATGTCTCTAATATGAGTAGTCGAAGACATATATTGCTGATCAAAATTTTGATATTTTGACTTTAAGTGTATGCAAAACTGATTAATAAGCGGAGAAATCTATACATAATTCCTTTGTTCCATATGATACGTAAAAGTATATATTATGGGGCGTAGGGAGTACTTGGTAAGTGATTGAAGGAAAATCTGGGGATGAAAAGTGAACTTTTTCAGGAGATCAACTGAAGTTAATAAATACTCTGTCGAGTGGAGATTTCTCTCTCCTAGACTGTAGTGATCTTGCTTTAGAAAAAACATATTTACGATTTTCACAAAAGTTGGAAACATATTCCGGATGTTATTAGTGGTGTATCCTACACGTGTAAAATATTAATTTCAAACATATTGTACATTGAGCTACACAAAAATGACAAGAGTACGGATCTGAGTATGCATATTATTAAATGTTGAAATTTTATCAGATTTTGTGTAGCACATAATATAAAATAATTTTGCATTGCGATTTTCCGTACTTGTAGGATATAGCATTGGATATGTCCAGAAATTTTTCAAACCTGTAAATATGATTTCTGGATATTTTAAAATGAAGATTTCACAGGAGCAAGGCAAAGATAATTTCCGATAAATACAAAATGTTTTGTTAAGATAAAATAGACTACCAAAACGTTTTACAGTGTGAGACAGAGGATGACGTGCTGAAGTACGCAATTCGAAGTTAATCTCAACCCGTATGACTAATACTCTAGTAAGTACTTTTTTCATTGCTGAGAAATACACAGTACTAAGTTGTGAGCCATTCGATTTTTTTTTTTTTGAGATCTTTATCCGTTCGATTCTGTTTAACAAATTTGGAGCCATTCGATTGCGCGGCGGAGGGTTCCAACCGGCCGCCGGCGCCACCGCCGTAACCCAGGCTTTTCCAATTTCGGCGCCGCCACCTCTCTCGAGCGCCACCTCTCCTTAACTCTAAGCCCTCGGCCACCGCCCACCACCACCTCCCTGACGACGCCTCCGAAGGCTGTCGAAAAAGATTGCGCCCCGCAGCGAACGAGGAGAGGACGAGATGCAGAGGGCCACGGCGGCGAGCTTACCAATCGATGTAGCTAGCTGGCGGTCCTGGCGGCGCGAAGACCAGGACGGGGCTCCATTTCAGTGGGAGCTGGGTACATCATTGGGAGCTGTCGTGCTCAGTTTCAGGCGATTCCTTCCGTGAGATGCTGTGGTCAGGTCAGGCTCATGCCTCAGTTGCCATTTTGCTAATCATGTACTCCGTAGTCCGTATGGTCTAGCCACTATGGTCGGCGCTCCATAGTTAGTCCTTGTTTGCTGTAGTTCATCACCTTTTTGTGGCTGGCATCTATACTGTTTTTATAGTAGCTGCATATGTTTCTTAAATTAAGGGAAAAGAATCGAATTACAGTTGCTTCCAAGTTTATTATACTTGGTGAAATTTTACTAATCCTCTTTCATTCCATTTGCAACATGTCTCAACTCATTGGTAAGAGGAAATGTCAATAGACTGATGAACGAACATTCACGATGCCACATATCAGCAAAGGTGAGGCTTCACTTGAGTGAGGTTCACTGACATGGCAAAGGAATGAGGTGGCCTCCACATGGTAGCCGCATCACTGAACTGGCTCTTTTTGAGCACCAGCTGTCCTGGTTTGAATTTTACAACCACAATTGCTTGACATTTCACAGAATGTGATGCAAGTTACAGCTGTGGTATGAATATATGGTTCAAACTGCAATTTACTAGGATATTTGTACCGGCTAAACAAAAATGCTATAAGTATATTTGTCTTCATAAAATCACTTACTACTCCTTTGTTAAAGGAGACCAGCAGGGAGAAATCTTGTGGAAATAAATAAATGAGAAACTCGGGCACCCACCATGCGGAGTAAGGGGGCTCGGACATGGGCGGTGGACAGAGCGCGCAGCCAACCGACAACCGTGTGCCACTAACCAACTGTCGACTCATAGTTCTCACTTTACTCTATTTTGCATATGATGATGAGTCCTAGTCCCACTTTACTCCTTTTTGCATATGAGGATTTTTCTAATCCATTAACTTCACATATATTTTTTCGGAAACAATGAGTACAAAACAGACGCACACCACTGCACGCACACACACACACACACACACACACGCCTACTGGATACCGAAGTTGTGGAGCTTCAAGATACTATAGGCGCCTCACTATTAACCGTAACATCTCGTCACACTAAAAGAATAATCTGATTCAATGAGACACCCAGAGTATCAGACCCGTGGTTTGATCCCCGGTGGGCTTGGGACAATCACTCTCCTAACCGTGCAACCAATAGTTTATTCTCTAACTTACAAATATATGAAAGATAAATAAGTTGATAATTATATTTTAGAATCTGTGGCAATGCCCAAACTTTACTCAAGGTTATAGTAGCCTCATATAATAAGTTGGTTAACTAAGGGGATGACAGACAACATACAGCCCAGATTTATCATTACATTTCTATCCCTATGATCTTTAAACCCAAGAAGAAAAATCTCTCGTTTCAAGAAAAGAGCAAAGAATCTCATGATGGATGTGGTGTGCAGGAGGCAAAGAATTTGCAGCTTTTTTGTAGAGAGAGAAAAAGCAAAGTTAAAAGCAAAACAAACACAGGAAATGCTGCCAATGGGTATGTATATGCATGGGCTGTTTTCCATGCTAGCTAGCCAAGCTATCCATTCCTTGGTACACGAGCCTTATGTTCATGTACAACTTCCAGTTTCCTAGTGTGCAATCTAGCTTGCTTGTTTAGTGTATCTAGGCTTGTGCCAGTGCAGCGATTAATCAAGGTAACTATAGAAATCCTTCTATATACTACGATTAGTTAATTACTTCTCCAAGTTTATGTAAGTGTTTGTTTAACTAGGCATCATGTTGTAACTTTCAACTTCTTGCATCGATCTTATACATGTTAGGAAAAGAAAGAAACTAGATCCGGAGATTGCTGCATACAGACCCGTGGGTTAGAGGTGCAAACAGGAGCTGCTTGCATTTGAAGGATTTAATCGATTCGTCATGGAGGTAATCCATCACCCACCACGATCTTCAGTGATTAATGCTGCATATTTGTGACTTAATTGGTTTCCTTAGCCATTGAGCTCAACTGGGATATTCAGTAGTGGTACAGTCAAGAATATATAGGCCATTCTTTGTGACAACTATTTTCTTTTATATGTTGCATTGATCGCCTAGCTACTAGCATTTGACGTTTGAAAAAACTAAAGCAGATAAAAAGTGGGGTCTTTGGCACTTAATTATCCACACACTCGACCAGTGACAATGTTTTTGTATATACACATACATTTTGATCCTATTTTATTCGTGTTAGTAAGTTATGTCTAAATAATTTTTTGGGTAACGCCTTTTGTTAGGATTTGCCTTATAGTTTGAAATGAAAGATCAAAGAAACAAAGCTCAAAAATATAAACCTCATTTTATGTTATTACCCTTAAACTCTGCAGAGGATCGACATCGAGGGAAAAAACATCGATGCTGCAGCAGGAGAGGTAATTGGTGTGTTGGAAGATACAAGCAAAGGAAATGTGGTCTATTTCGAGGGTTGGCATGGATTTGGGGCATCAGCGACTCTCAAAGTAGTAGCCCAACGTCTCAAAGCATCAAAATCAAAGTTCGACAAGGTTATCCATGTGGATTGCTTGGTGTGGAAAAGCATGAGGGCCCTGCAAAAGGCTATTGCAGAGGAGCTGGAGCTTCGGCAGTCGGTGATGGCCATCTTCGATAGGCATGACGAAGAAGATGATTTCAACGGGGTAGAACAAGGCTCTAGACGGGTGATAAAGATATCAGAATGAAAATATTTAATAAGCTTCTTAACAGTACATTTGTGGTGATTTTTCACAATGGGAGCAACAAATACATTGATTTGTATGAGTGTGGCATTCCAGTAATATCACTTTTGAGTAGCAAGGTGTTGTGGACCTGGCACGGGAGATTTCGGCTAGGTCTCGAACTAGAATATGGGGAACAAGAAAAAATTGGACTATCTGATGTTTATTTCTATACTTCTCGTGGATATAGACCTGAAGAATTGCGAGATCTAGTGTGTGAAGAGGCTGAAGAGATTGCCAAGTGCACGGGGATTGCTGAGCCTGACCATGTGAACCACAAGGTAGTCAAGCAATGTGTCCTGTATGCATGGTTACTCAGAAGAGTAATCTCTCCTACTGGTGTGGACTTGGACACCCATGAACCCAATTATTGGATCTGCGATGGGATTATACAGGGCCAAGGAAATACAGTAGCATGGGAGATTGGCGATTCTCTACAGAGAAACATGCGTTGGATTGGTTTGGGACAACTATCAATCAGGAGACTGTTCGAGATTTGAGGAAAGGAATGTTTATCTTAATTTGAATGATAAGAAGATGATCAGACAGGCAAACATGAATCTACCGCAGATCAGTTGGCATCATTACTGCTTAATGATCTTGCTGCTGAGGCAAACTGCTGGGATTTCACAACCCACCAAGAAGTGCTAAAGGATATTACTCGTGTGCTGCCTCCTGAGGTGACATCCTGCTTTATTTTTGCACATGAACCACCAAGAAAGACCACATCAATATTGCCAGCTGGCATGTTCCAACATTCACAAAGCAGCAAGCTACGTGTGTTACATCTGTCTCAGTGCACCTTCAGTTTTGCATCTCCTCCCTTCCTCTGTTGCAACCAACTAAGATTCCTCCTGCTGGACCGTTGCATAAATAGCACTGATAAGGAGCATCCGAGTCAGACCGAAGATGTATCATGTTTCCAGAAGCTATGGGTGCTGGATCTGAGGTATACAGACTGGTACCTGCTCGGAAAAGATGAAGAGTTTAATGGCTGACCTCAGGGAGTTGAATGTAGAGGGAGTGAAGCTTGGGAGCATCAGTGATTTGTGTGGCGGTAGACCTAGCCTTGTCATCCTCCGAGTAATAGCCAGCCTAGTCCCTATGGAGGACAAAGACACAAATAATCAAGCACCATTCCCCATTCTGTCCAATGCAGAGAGCCTCAAGAGATCTAGCTTCCTCAATGATGTCTTGCCTTCGTCACTTGAGTCTTTTAGCTTCATCAGCAAAGCTGCAAGTTCTGCCAAGATATCTAGAATCTCCTTACGGGGCTGTTCAGAGTTGAAGAGTATACTACTCAAAGGAAATTTGGGGAGCCTCGAGGAGTTGGACCTCACGGGCACGGCAGTGAAAACCCTTGACCTCCGAGATGTAGAAGCTCCAAACCTCAAGCGCCTCATCCTGTTGGGCTGTGAGGTGCTCTGTGAAATATTGTGGCCACCAAGATACAACATGAGACAGGATTTCGAGGTGCTACACATCAGCACCATCCGACCTGCATCACCTAGCCAAGCTAATTCGAATGAGAAGACCAAGGAGGTTTATTCTGCTACAAGATCATCATCTAATCTTTCTGTTGCTGCTACCCAGCCAGACATCAGTCGAGCTGCACAGATTGACTTTAATAGGTACATCTCTGTAAGGGACCCAAGGCTCCTTAGGTCACTTGAGGATCACATCGAGTATGAGGATGATGTATATATGGAAATTGATTCACCTCCTGCAAGTAGTACTATTGTTGGTAACAGTCAGGTTGCTCAAGGAATCGGTCAGCCTGATCGTTATTTTTACGCAAGAGATGCCTTCTTACGAGGCCAACTACAGGCTGCAGCTGCCGGTAATGAAGGCGCGATAAGCTGGATGCAGGGTTGCCCACCTAGTCCTACTCCCAGGGCTCAAGACTGGTATGTTCACATACAAGTTGAAGAGGAGACGGAGAGCGGATTACTGGAGCAACAACAGAGCAATATTGAAGAAGGAACTAGTTTGAGTGCTGCCTTACCCCCTATGTCCACATGTCACAAGGCTCGCATGCTACACATACATCATAGCTCGGCCATCACTTTCACCCATGCCCGCAAGATACACAATGGAATCGGCTTGAATGGTGCCGAGTTGAGGGGTGCTCCAAGCTATGCTCCGTGTTTCATATAACCCAAGAAAGTCTTCAGAATTGGGATGGCATATATTTACGGTTGACCACATTCTGGGCGTCCCGGCTCCCGGAGGCACGGTACATCTGGTGTGGGAGTGCATTGTTTGAACTTGCAGAACACTCCTTTCAAGTCCTAGCAATCTTACACCTTGACTATTGCCCCAAGCTCATACATGTGCTCCCCTTATCTGAGTATATGACCTCTCTGCCTTGCCTGGAGACCCTTGAGATCGTGTGCTGTGGTGATCTGAAGGAGGTCTTCCCTTTGGACCCTAAGCGCCAGGAGCAACATAAAATAAAGGAATTTCCTAAGCTGAGACATATCCATCTATATGAGCTCCCCACGCTGCAGCGCATCTGTGGGAGTAGGATGTCCGCGCCCAACCTGGAGACTATCAAGATCAGGGGCTGCTGGAACCTCAGGCGCCTGCCGGCAGTCAGCAGCGATATCACCAAGCGACCCAGGGTGGACTGTGAGAAAGACTGGTGGGATAACCTGGTGTGGGAAGGGGTGGAGACGAACCACCACCCTTCGCTCTACGACCCGAGCCACTCCCGATACTACAAGAAGTCGCACCTGCCGAGAGGCACCGTGCTCAGGTGAGATGATCCATCTCTCCTTTTGTTAATAACTCAGTGTGCTCTTAAATTTACCATCCTATATGTACTACTCTAGTTGTAGTACTGTGTGTATGTACAGTGAATCAATCATCTTGACGATCTGTTATGCTGCACCGTAGGTAATTGATCCGTTCCATGAGTCGACCTCTACACAAGCATCGCTCCGGTGGTGCTACCTCCACAGTTGTTGTTGCCTTCTCTGCACTGTATGGTTGTGTGTTGCTTTCCCTACGTCATGCTGCTTGATTGGTCTCTGTGTGCGCTCCGTATCTTCATTCCATGTATCGACGCTTACAGTTTTGCTCTGCAAGTGCATCACCATTGTGTCCAGTTTGGTTTGGATTGGTTTTGTTTTGTTTTGTTTTGTTTGGTCAAAGTAAGAATAAATCATCTGGTTGGATAGACGATGCATGGTACAAGCTTTGAGTAAGACGGAAAGAAATAAGACATGGTATTCACTTTGTGCAGCATTAGCACCCTGCCTGTTCAGGCTGCTGCTGTGCCCACCCTGTGTGTTGTGGTATGCGGTCTGTGGTCTGTCAGCTACATAATTTATTGTTGTAATGTTAAAACTGTTACTCCAAGTTCTATATAAATGGTGGTGGTGATTTGTGCGTCATATATAAATGCAGTGCACATATACCTTGCATCTTGGTGTTCTGTTCTACACTGATCATCAGCCTGGGCACCATGAGATAAATAACAGAGGACATTAAGCTTGGGCAGCATGTTTTGTTCTCTTAGCTTTTCTGGACAGGATCTTTTGCTGGTCAGTTGTGCACATTTTGTAGAAAACGTGGTCTGTAATTTTGCAGGAAGCAAGATGTTAGTCATTAGTTCAGCCAAAATCTGAAACATTTATGGACAGCATTTCAAATGCCACTTTATCTTTCGTTAAGTGCTCCGGTTTTGCTGAAGTTTGAACAATATGCATATTCGTATGCTTGTTTTTCTCTACTTTTCTTTCCAGATTTTCCGTGGGAGCATTTTATCTGCTACATGGAAATATACCAAATCAAATGAGCCAGCACACCAAGAAAAATGATGGGTCAAAGTAATTTCCGGGTACCATAAATGGGTCTATAATAAAATATGGGAGTGTCTTTTCGATAACAGTTGTCATGCACATAATTGACCATGCCTATCCTGCGCCGTCAAATGAGACTACATGTAGCATTGCAGTTCCAAATGTGGAATGTAGGTTAATATCCTACACCAATTGTATGTATTTTATACCACGAGTTAATATCCTAGTCCGCCCAGACTCACAGACCCCTTCGTCACCGGCACTGGTCTCGTCTGAATTGGGCGCCATCCAGCTGCTCGCGTACGCTCAAGGCCAGGACTACGAGTACGGCGACTCCCGGCGCGCGGCCACCTGCATCCCACCGGCAGCGACTTTCCAGAGTGCGCCCACTTGATAGACCAGCTCGTACCGTCTCGTGGCGCATAATCATCACCATCACGGCGGCGGCGCACCGTCTCGTGACCTCGTACCGTCTTGATTAAAGCTTATAAATTTGATTTTGACTAAAAATATTAGACATATTATTTTGAAAATAAAAGGGTACTTTGGCCTTCAATGTTTTTTACCACACAAGTACGGTGGACAGTCACTGGTTTCTGCCATTATCTTGGGCAGAGATCAACGGGGCCAGCCACTCCAAAAGGCTATCGATCAGTCCTAGCGTGGGCTCGGCTCCCCGCAAAAAGGTAGTCCGCTCTGCCGCCACTGCTGCAGTCCCTTTCCCTTTCCCTTTCCTCTTCACTGTCCTTCTCCAGTTCGCAAGTTCGCACCCGCCCGACCTACAAAAGCCACCCTGACACGGCTAGCTCTCTCCCCGTCTTCACCTCACACCGCACGGCACGGCGACCAGTCCGTTTCTTGGCTGGCAAGCGAGCGAGCCCTCTTTGTCGGCGGTCACACCAAACTCCTTGGGCCGGATCAAAATAAATATAATAATTTATACTAACATCACATATTTATAACTCATTGTTTTGTCCATTTATAGTCATAGCTAATATGTTGTCCTAAATTGAATATGTTTTATTTAATAAAGTTATATTTGTATTTTGAATACATTGCACCGTAAGATTTAAGTGAAATACTATCAAATGTTAGAAAATAAATACAAGATGGATCACATTTCTCCTTGGATTAATTTGTATCATTTAAAAAGAAGGGTGTATATAAATTTTATATATCCTTATATATCTTCGTAGAGTCTTGAAACGGTATGCTAAATAATATCTTGATAAAGGTTTGTTCTTTGTTATAGGTATATTTCGACAAAATCTAGAGTTTATATGATATTTAAGGGGTACATTTTAGTTGTCACTATATCATACTACACCTGTTCTGATTTAATCTACATCTTAGAAAATTTCAGACAAATTAGGCTAGCATTTACTAGTATTACTACTGGCACCCCCACCATGAATCAAAATTATGGTCTGATAAGAAACAAAGCACCCATTGGGTAAATCAAGCTTAATTAGTGCAATTTATACATGGAAAAAAGTGAAACCGGTGCATGCATGCTGTGTGGACTCTCTCTTCTTCATCACCGAGGTGGGATCCATTTAGGATGTAGACTAATTCCGAACAAATTTTGGAGCCACGATGTATACTAAATCCAAACTGAGGGAGTAGCAATGATGTCAACATGTTTTCGGGTCAAATATAATTAAGAGTGATATTTCCACCTTTTACCCTTCTATTGTGAATTTGTGACGTTTTTTCCATCTAGTGTAACAATGTAAGGTTTTGAACGCGTCTTAGGTTATTTTGGCATTCGGCATGGTTCGTCAAAATATGAAAAAACCGAAGGGCATCATCACCGCATTTCTCCCTCGATAAAATAAGGCCAGACAAGGAAACTTCGCAGCATTACTGTTGTACTGATCGTAGAGGAGTGTGGAGTTGAAATAAATGGTGGGAAAGCGCGGGTGTTAGAGCATCTCCACCGAGGGCCTACAAGTGACCCTCCAAAGGCCCAATGGGGGTCCAGACGACAAAATCGCCCACCAGCGGCACCCCCCAAAGGGTCGCCCCGAGTGATTTGGTGTCCGGCACCCCCGAAAGGGCCTCCAAGTTTGGAGGCCCTCTCGGGGGTGCTGGACATGGGGCGGACATGGCCTCCGACAGGGGTGGCCCACCCGTCATAGAGATAGCCCGGCGTGACCTGAATCATTCGCTCCCCACACCCTCCTTTTTCCTCCCGCCGGCGATTCGCACCATCGACGCAACTCTCGTTGCCGCCTGCTTGATTCGCACCTTGGGGAGCTAGCCGCAGCGCTAACGTAGACCCGCCTGCCACCGCTCCCCGCCGGTCTGCGACCAGTCTAGCGCCGGCGTAGCTAGTTTCAGGCCGGGTACGCCTCTTCTTTCCTCCCGCCCCGCCCGCAACCTGTTCGACCATTCGTTCATAGGCTCATTTCGTTGATTGTTCATTCGTGGCTTTGTTCCATTGCTTTGTTTCGTCCAATAGGCTATGGACATCGACGACAAGATCATGTTTTTTGAAATGATGAGGGAGGATGCCGCCCTTGCGGCCGATGACAAGGAGAATGAGATGGTCATGGCCGCATTTCTAGATGTCGTGGTCGAGGCAGACGCGGCGCCGAAATTTGGAGGATCAGTGAAGGGGCGGAGGGCCAACAAGGAACGCAACAGAGTAACTGGGCACATGGTCATGTACCAAGACTACTTTGCCGAGAATCCGACGAACTTGCCTCATGAATTTCGCCGGCGCTTTAGGATGAGCAGGGAATTGTTCAGGACAATCGTGCATGGCGTTCGGGAATACGACGACTACTTTAAGCTGAAGAGAGACTGCACCGGCCTCGTTGGGTTTTCATCTCTTCAGAAATGCACGACGGCCATACGGTGCCTTGCTTACGGGCTTCCCGCCGATGCGTTGAATGACTATCTCCGCATGTCTGAGTCCACCGCCGTCGAAGCCACCTACAGATTCTGTAAGGCAGTTGTGAAGGTGTTCGGAGACGAATATCTGAGGACACCAAATGAGGCAGACACGGCTCGTCTCTTGGCACAAGGTCAAGCAAGAGGATTTCCAGGGATGCTTGGAAGCATCGATTGCATGCATTGGAAGTGGAAGAACTGCCCGTTCGCTTGGCAGGAGATGTATAAGTCAGGATATCACGAAAAGTGTAGTGTCATACATGAGACCGTGGCAGATTATGATCTTTGGATCTGGCATGCATTTTTCGGCACGGCCGGTGCCGCCAATGACATCAATGTTCTCCAACGCTCCCCGGTGTTTAAGAAACTTTGTGATAGCCTAACTCCACCATGCAACTATGTGATCAATGGCCATGAGTACACCAAGGGATACTACCTTGCCGACGGCATCTATCCTACTTGGTCAACATTTGTGAAGACTATCCATAACCTGTCGGCGAGGCAGATTGCCATTTTACAAAGAAGCAAGACTCTGTCCGCAAAGATGTGGAGCGGGCATTTGGAGTGCTCCAGGCCAGGTTTGTCGTCGTCCGCTACCCTTGTCTTTCATGGTCGCTAGATCAAATGTGTGAGATCATGGAGGCTTGTGTTATCATGTGCCTTGCTTACGGCGGCCATACGGTGCCTTGCTTACGGACTTCCCGCCGATGCGTTGAATGACTATCTCCGTATGTCTGAGTCCACCGCCATCGAAGCCACCTACAGGTTTTGTAAGGCAGTTTTGAAAGTGTTTTGAGTGTAATATCTGAGATCGCCAAATGAGACAGACACGGCTCGTCTCTTGGCACAAGGTCAAGCAAGAGGATTTTCAGGGATGCTTGGAAGTATCGATTGCATGCATTGGAACTGGAAGAACTACCCGTTCTCTTGGCAAGGGATGTACAAGTCAGGGCATCACGGAAAGTGCAGTGTTATACTTGAGGCCGTGGCAGATTATGATCTTTGGATATGGCATGCATATTTTGGCACCGCCGGTGTCGCCAATGACATCAATGTGCTTCACCGCTCCAATGTGTTCAAGAAACTTTGTGACGGCCTAACTCCACCATGCAACTATGTGATCAATGACCATGAGTATGACAAGGGGTATTATCTTGCTGACGGCATCTATCCCACTTGGTCTACATTTGTGAAGACCATCCGCAACCCTCATGGCGAGGCAGATTGCCATTTTGCAAAGAAGAAAGAGTCTGTTCGCAAAGATGTGGAGCGGGCTTTTGGTGTGCCCCAGACCAGGTTTGCCGTTGTCTGCTACCCTTGTCTTTCATGGTCGCTAGATGAAATGTGTGAGATCATGAATGCTTGTGTTATCATGTACAACATGATCATTGAGGACGAGCGTGATACGAGGAGGCAACTGGTCGGCGAAGTGTTTGATTTCCAGGGACCTATGGCCAATCCACAGCCGAGCGTGCCGACGCAGTATGCAGAATTTCTTGCCATACATCGGGAAATTCGTGATGGAACAAAGCATATGCAGCTGCACAATGACCTCGTGCAGCACCTGCGGACTATCAAAGCGACTCAGCCGGCGGCTGTTTGATATGTCATGGTTTAAACTTGAATTCGTATTTAAACTTTGTATTTCAAATTTGAACTTGTGTTGTAATATTTATTACATTTTCTATCTTCAATTCGTATTGAAATGCTAAAACCACCGCCGATGTGTTGATGATTTGTTTTTTTTTTGAAATTGGCCTTTGGCGTGCTTGTTTGGGGTGCGCCGCTGTAGGCGACACCCCCCAATTGGCCGGACACATGTTCGGCACCCCCAATGGAGCCTCAATTGGAGGTGCCGGACACGAATTTGGAGACACCTGGTGAAGATGCTCTTAAAGAATGAGGGTAACCAGCCGGGTTTGTTGCGTGAGAAATGAATGGGGTTGGGGCAGCTAGCTAGCGCTTGGCCTAGACCACGGGATTCGCCGTCTCCTCGGCCGCCGCGCTCTCTCCCAGACCCACTTGTTTCTATCTTGTCTCCTCCTCCGCCTATCTCTCTCTAGGGATGCAGCTGCAGCGGCCGCGAGCTGAGCATTGGCATCTCCAATTAATTTCTTGCAACCAGTAGTTGATTAATTCGCAGGTGCAGGCTTCTTTTACTGCAGGGGATAGGCACGAAAATGCACTTCTAGCGGCGCCGGTGTCTACCGGTGTGCCCCTAGCCAATCACTAGAAGCCACGGTTGCTTGTATGGTTATACCTGGGTCTGTATTAGATTCTTTCCACTCATTTACAGCATCCTGTATTTCTCAGCTAGGCCACACCCACGTGAGTGTCTGTGGCAGACAATAACTGCTCTTATCCCCATCCCTCTGACGCGTTGCACTTTTGAGGGCTTGAAGCATTGAAGGCAATTGGCTCCTCGTCCATCCTTCACTATGGCGCGGTAGCAAATGCCTCAGTTCATTTGTTTCAACATATATTTTAATTAGCTTTTCTAAAAAATGATTCAGTTTATTTTAGAAAATCTCGAAATGTTTTTTAAGTAGCTAATTATAATAAAATGATCAAGGCATGTTTCAATTATAAGTTTAGAAACATTTTGGTTTCAAAGAGATATGAGATATATTTCATAAATTACTAAACACGATCCAATTATGTTTCAGAAATCAATTTTTTTGTCAGAGATACCAATATTATGTCAACAAATTGTGGCATATAGTATTGAAATTTTAGACATACTTATTACGACCCATATTTTGTTTATGGTACGAAATTGGTTTAGAAAAAATATGACAAATATTTCATTAGATTTTCATAAGTGTATGGTATATATGATATACAAGAACAATGTAATCCGATTATGTTTTGTGAGATGATTCCAATAAAAAATGATCAAGATATGTTTCACGTATGGGTTCAATAACACTTTGGTATCAAAGAGACGTGACATATATTTCATACATTTCTGGAAATTGGATGGTACTAAATACAATCCAATTACGTTTCAAAAATCAAAAAAGTTTATCGGAGATACCGGTATTATATCAACAAAATATGGCATTTCTCAACCAAGGGAATTTTTAGTTGGATTTTGACAAGGATTTCTCAATCTAGGCATTGCGAAAAAGTATCTGGAACATTAAATTAGACCAGGGATTCAGATGCAGTAGATTTGAACACTAAATAGAAGACTAAAATTTAGATCTAACTAAAATAGCCACCACCAAATTCATACTCCAGATCTACATCCATCCGATTGAAACAAAATATTGCCTATAATGAGAAAATGAATCTCAAACCTACCCTGCAGCTTCGTCTTCCTCCGATGGCTCAAGTCCTGGATTGACTACAACCGTGCCTAGACTGAAAGCAGCAAACCAGGACGCTATGCACCAGTGCTATTACAAGAAGAAGGGGCGGGGCGGCGTCGGCCAGCAGGGCGCGCGGGTAGCGAGGCGTGGCCAGCAGGGCCAGAGCTCGGACCTGGGAACACGGCGCCGTGAGGCGCGTGGGCAGCAGGGCTCGCGGCGGCGCGGCTCACTGGCGCGGCTGCCTTTTCTGGATCGCCGCCTCCGCCGCCGTTTTTTCCGGATCGAGATTGAGGGAGAGAGGGGAGTGAGAGTCACGTACGGGGAGGTAGGTAAGTATCCTACGTATCCACTGCAGCGTAATACACTCGGGAGGAAATACCGAAAAGGAAAGCGAAATACCCTTTTCCCCGGCGCGAATCGCGAGCACCCCAACGTGTGGTTAAGACCTGACCGGTAGTCCGCGGCGCTGTCAGAAAAATCGCTTAGGGGATAGACAGTGTAGTCCACACTACAGTAGTACGTCTACACTGCTCGTCGGAAGGTCAAACCAAAGGCATTTCTGAGCTGCGCCCGTCCGTCGGCGTCGGGTGGTAAACCGACGACGCACGCACGCACGCAGCCGGCATGCGTCATACACCACTTGCCTTCAGATATACTACTACGAGTGCACGTGAGTGTGGGTGACGGACGGTGAACGTACGTGCATGTGAAACGCCGGCCGGCCGGTCAACAACCAGGCCGGTCCTGAGATTTTAGGAGCCCGAGTCAAAACTAAAATTGTCGTAATAACAATAATGACTATACTTGTAAAACACATGTCGACAATATCTTGTAAATGCATTTATAAGCAGGAGCATATCAAATAATTTATACGTATTACCTTAAAATTTTCTTCTAACATTTCTCGATACAAAGTCACTTATAATAGGTCCGATGTCAATCAATGGCGGATCCAGAAATATTTTAAAGCCTGGGCAAAATGTACAAGTAGCATAAAAATACGCTAGTTTTTGTACAAGTACTATGAAAATACGGCTTGCCGGCCGGCCGGAAGCCCGGGCAGCTGCCCGGGCGGCCAGGACGCTGGGTCCGCCACTGATGTCAATGTCGTCCAATAATTGCTTCTCGATGCATAATTCGCCAAATCATTTAAGCTCTATTGTGTCATCGTGGACCTCAAATAGTTCTTCAATAACCTTTTTGTGATTTTATCAACTCGACAACACGCTTTGCTCTTTTCCTTTTAGCGACACCAGCTTCATATGTTCTGAACGACATGGCAACACACTGGAAAAAATACATCAAATGTTGAAAATAAATTATACGGGGAGAGAGTATTGAACTATTGATCAGAAAATAGTTGAAAATCAATTGTACCGGCTATGTGCACACAAGTGTAGACCCAAATCGGTGCGGGGTGTTCTCGCGATGGTGCCCGGAAGTTGAAATCAGCGACGACGGCGAGGAGACTAACTGGCAGTTACTTCCTGCGATCTGGATTAGATAAGTTCATAAAATACATATTTACTTGATCGTGAGAAAGATGAACATAAGCATATATCGCGTAGTCCGGGTCGCTGGGATGAGTACCCGCGATCTGTACCTGGGATAAGTACGGCGGTGAGGGAGAGCGCTAGACGGCGGCGGTCGGCGGCCGATGAATACTGGCGATCTTGACTGGCTCGCGATGGAACAGAAAGACCGGACGGGAGCTGATTGGATCGATCGGAACTCGGAAGCAGCGATCGCTAATTTCCCTATGTGCGACCGCTTGCCTCCTGGCCACGCACCACACAGCCCATTAGCCCAAAGTCTTTTTTTTGCTGGGCTAACAATACATAGACATATAGCATACCTGGGTGGGGGTCCCTAGATTTTGAGGGCCCAGGGCGGCCGCACACACTGCCCTGTCAACAACACCATGTGCACCGACCCTGTGTAAAAAACAACAGCTGACTTGTACTACTATGTGAACAACGAACTCCCCATCAAGCACCGGTGCCTGGCTGAGGCTGGCTGGTTCACACGACACGCATAGGGCGCGTTTGGTAGGGTGCATCCGATTCTCATCTCCCTGAGGACAGGTTGGACTACAGGGACTAGTCTGGCTGAGCCACCCTCTCAACCAGTTGTGCAGGGCGTTTGGTGTCCTGCATGAGCTATGGTTGCATCGGCTTGGGAAACCAGCACACAACGTTTGGTTACATGAAAACAGTGCTACTTGGCTCGGTAGATGCAAAGGAAGCGTGTTTGGTTGCGCGCCGTTGTCGCATTAGGGTTACCCAAGTTTAAATATGATGAGCTTACCAGTTTTTCCGCATCACAACATAAGATAATGCATTGGCATCTAGAATAGCAGTAGCTTAACGATCACCACAACAAGAACTATGATGACGAAGTCTTTGATCCTGCAAGGCTTGACATCGCTGTCCATCTGGGCTATCACCTGTTGGGCATGCATCATCTCGCCCACTGTCAAATTGCCTACACCGGCATGATCTTCCATGGCATTCTGCTGACTCAGGAAGTTGGAGTAGCTGTGTTGTGCTTCATCCAATGTTTCGAACCCTTCGTAGCTGTTGTTGGAGAAGCCGGCGACTTGATCTGGCAGGTTCTCCTGGAGTTGTACACTCCTGGACGCCTCCCTCTGTAGACGACATACCAGTTCATCTACGAACACAGGAGCAAGATCAGAGGTTAAAGAAGACACACAATATCATCATAAGTACACATCAATTCATAGCAGTAGAGTAGCATGCATGATCATTACAAAAGCAGGATCAGAAGTTCATCCTATCACTATGGTGTTAACCTACCACCACATCAAAAAGCGGGTGTTATCCTACCACCATCATCACTAGAGGGGTTAGTATATCCCACCTCATCAAAATATACATGCCATAAGAGTAGTTTGTAAGCCCTAGCTAAGTCAAAATATACATCATCATCATCGTTTTCTTCATGCTGCTGCCGGCACCACCACTCGCAAAGGTGGCTCAGAGCAACCATGAGTGCTTCCTCCGTTAAGCCGACGACGTCCATGATAGCCTTGTAGAGGTCAGGGTGCATGCCAGTTGGCTTGCTCTCTCTAATGGCTTGGGCGACCTCCTTCACAGCTTTGGTCATGCTGGCGAAGACCTGGATCTCGTCGTCGCCGAGGGCCCTCTTTTCCTCTTGCCTCCAGCTCCAGCTGCCGCTGGGATCTCAATTGCCATCCGCCGGCTTGTCTGGACCATCCAGGACGATGGTCTCGGACTCCTGCGTGTCGCTGAAGTCAGGCTGCGCCCCGAGAGGATCCCCTGAGCCCCATGCAAACTTGCCAGTGGCCAACCCATAGGAGAAGATGATCTGCATATGTGTGTAGTTCATAATGGGCTTGTTCTGGAACTCAGCGTCCTTGGGATGATCCTAACATAATAGGACAACGCAGTTAGAGGAGACTAAAGTGAATGATTCAGGTGTACAAGATAGTGATGATGTGCTAACCGTGATGTGCCCCTCGTAGTGGTCAGTCTCAAGGATGATGGTGAAAGTGTCCTCGCACCATTGAGCCCCGCTCAAGTCACGGAGTTTGCTCACCTGGAGCCACCGGAGCCTCCACTTCCTCAGTTGGTTGTACACCTGAGTAGAAGTGACCTCAGCTCCACAGTGAACAAACAAAGCTTTGGCCACGGTAGTCAGATGGACCTCTTTGAAGCCCTTGTCGGTCCTAACCCAGTCTTGATGAGAGCACACATCTGGTTTAGCACAAATGTGGACATGAATGGAAGCCATTTCATGGTCCCCTTGACCCCTGCCTTAGCCTTCGCCACCTTGGCTTTCACGGCCTCATCCAAGGAGGCAAGATAATCTTGCACAACCACGGTACTGGCCGGATCAACAGGAGGTACTGGCATGTTGATTGCGTGGATCACACGTTCGTTGGGAGACCCCAAGAGGAAGGTATGAAGCAGTGTAGCAGCAGTTTCGCTCAGTATGAAACCAAGGTTTAATGGACCAGTAGGAGTAAGAAATCACTTCTGAAGGTTGTTGGTGGCGGAATGTGGTACGACGCAATACCAGGGAATCCGGCGTCGATGTGGAATCTGCACACAACACAATCAAACTAATTTGGCTCAACGAAACAGTGAGGTTGTCAATCTCACCGGCTTGCTGAAAACAAAGGATTAAACGTATGGTGTGGAAAATAATAGTAAATTGCAGAGAATGAAAAGGAACAATGTTTGCAGTTGGTTGTATTATCAGTGTAAAAGAATGGACTGGGGTCCACAGTTCACTAGTGGTGTCTCTCCATAAAAGATGACTAAAATGCTGGGTGAACAAATTACAACTGGGCAATTGACAAAATATTGAGCGAATGACAATGCATATATATGACATGATGATTACTATGATATTCATGTGGGCATTACGACAAAATACATAGACCGTTATCCAACAGCGTCTATGACTAATAATCCACTGCCAGGTTGTCATACCGAGTTCCCCGTTGGTATTAAGTTGCAAGCAACGGATAATCGCATTAAGTAATGTGCGTAATGTAAACAAATGCATTAGACCTAACGGCGCACCCTTAAGCTAAGCATCGGTTATTTTATCCCTAGTGGCAACAGCACATCCACAATCTTAGAAGTTGTTGTCACTCTCGCAGATTACCGGAGGCATGAATCCACTATCTAGCATAAATACTCACTCTTGGAGTTACAAGCATCTACTTGGCCAAAACATCTACTAGTAACGGAAAGCATGCAAGATCATAAATAACATATAAGATAGATTGATAATCAACTTGACATAGTATTCAATATTCATCGGATCCCAGCAAACACAACATGTAGCATTACAATAAGATGATCTTGATCATGATAGGCAGCTCACAAGATCTAAACATGATAGAATAAAGTGGAGAGACAACCATCTAGCTACTGCCATGGATCCGTAGCCCAAGGATGAACTACTCACGCATCACTCCGGAGGCAGACATGGTGATTCCCCTCTCCGGCAGGGTGCCGAGAAGAGTTTCTGAACCCTCCCGAGCTAGGGTTGACGGCGGCGGCGTCTCTAGAACTTTTCGTGGATAATGGCTCGGGTATTTAAGGTTTTCGCGTCGGGATGAATAAATAGGCGAAAGGGCGGCGGCTGCAGAGCCACGTGGGCCCCACACCAGCCCACGGCGCGACAGGGGGGCCCGCACGGCCCCATGGTGTGGCTGCCACGTGGCTCTCCTCTGTCTCTCGTTTGGACTCCGTGTTCGTGTTGGAAAAATAGGAGGTTATGTCCAAGTTTCGTCCAATTCAGAGAATATTTCCAGACTAGCTTTTCTGAAATACAAAAACAGCAGAAAATAGGAACTGACACTGTGGCATCTTGTTAATAGGTTAGTCCAGAAAATGCATAGAAATGCTATGAAGTGTATATAAAACATGTAACAATTGGTATAATATCAAAATGGAACATCAGAAATTATAGATACGTTTGAGACGTATCACATGTCCAGCTGGGAGTCATCAACCCATGAAGAGATCTGAGAGTCCCCAATGAGGATCAGGGCCTGACTAAACTCTTCGGCAGAATCCTACATTAGTGACGCGGATAACAACAAAGGTATGAACAAAAGGAAGAAGAAGGATCAACAACAAAGGTAGAAGGACTGCATGACCTACACATCCATGACGCAAGCAAGAACAACAACGGCATGAACAAAATGAAGTGCTGATCTAACAGATTGTACACTACAAAACATCATCTGCATCACCAACTAGTACAACATCTTATGCATGGTCAAAGATCTAACAGATTGTGCACTCAAAAAGCACATACGCATGACCAACTTTTAGAACATCGTACACATGCTCACAGATCTACACATTCCTACACATGCTCCACGATCTACACATTCCTATGCATTGTCCATGATCTACACATTCCTACACATGCTCCAAGATCTACACATTCCTACACATGCTTGCAGATCTAGGTTAGGAACAAGGGTTCGGTACTTACAGCCATCGGAGCCGACGAGGACGAAGGAGGAGAGGTCGACGAAGAAAAGAAACTCCCACCGCCGTAGCCGCCGCTATCGCCGCCGCCTAGGCCGACCGGAGTTGGCTGCGCCGCTTACCTTCTCGCCGACGGGAGGTGAGAGCTCCGTATGGGGGAAATGGTGGCTGCAGATTGGGTGGTGAAGGGAGAGGGTCTAAATAGGGGTAGGGATTTCGGCGGGAGGTGACCGAATTTCTCCCGCACCCTTTTCGCTGTAGCGCGCGGGCTCCCGCCATCTCCATGGTCGCACGAGCTCGTGCAAGGGATGGGCAATTTTGCAGCCGCGGGGAGAGAACGAGGCAGGCTCCACGGGCGATCTGAGCGTGCCTCTCGGACCTGGTACGGCGCTGCTTTGATGAGCGTGCTGGCCTAGCCCCGAACCTCTCCCAGGCAACCAAACGGTGCGCCTTTGCAGCTGGCGAGTTTGGCCTGCCTCTCTACATGCCACCAAACGCGCCCATAACTGTCTAGTACCGCCTCGGGCGGGAACATACACGTCCAATCCATCCACCTTTTCTGCGACCGTGGTTTCTTCAGTTGGGACGCGTCGATCCACGATCGGCCCACCTGCTCCGGTGCCATCCTGCTGTACTTCGTCCATTCCCGAGGAGGAGTTACCAAAAGCGTTCCTCCACCACCTTTCCTTTCCCTCATCAACAGTCGCACGAGAACGTACCTACTGCTAATTCCAACCCTTGTCTCCATCTGCAAGACCACCACATATATACATCGTCACCATCCTACTCCGCTTTTCCTCAACTCCCTCCCTTCACTTTTTCGCCAGATTTTAATCAACCATGCAACTAGCCTAGTGCGCGGGTGGAACTCACCTGAGCTGAGCTCAACACCACGTTACAAAGATCAATCATCAAACCACAATGATCAACATGGGGCAAAAACGAAGAATCATGCATCCACCAACGTACGTACACATGCCAATTAGGCTGCCTCGGATCATCATCATACTAGCTAGCAACTGTATTGTGTACTATCGTTAATATTCTACTACCACCTGCTTGTACCCTAATTTGGCCTACTTGCACGTTGTTTACCTGCCCAATCGGATCGTGGAACGTGACGGGCGATCATACAACAGTAACCACCAAACTTAATTAGTAGTGATGATCATCGGTGGGATTCAGAGATTCTCCACCAAAGTCAACAATCGTCTGCATTGCATTGCATCGGGGAGATTAATTACTCTTCCTCTACCTCGATCGGTCCCCAAATCTGCACCGCAGTGGTTTCGTATCGTCTATTTTGTAGGGAGATCGACGCGCATCAACTTGCTAGATACGTATCACTTTTTATTTTGGCTTTGATTCGCTTTAACCGAATCTTTTGTAAATCAAATGTTATCGAGCTCTATTCAGAACTCAAATGAGTAGTACTATGTAATACTCATTTTGTAAGATCCGCTTTTGTCTAATTTGTTTCCATGGGATATTCAGAACTAGATCCAAATATTTTGATAAATTTTGTAGCGCGTTCTCATTGACCAGATGGAAAACATTTCTCATTAGCTAGATGGAAAACATAAATGATAATAGATATATGATCCAATAGAAAAAATACAAAAAAGAACGGGGAAAAGAACAATGGAAAAAATTGATAACGAATACTGGTTAGACAACTGCTATGTATATGCATTTGTTCAAGCCTGCTTTCATCTTTATTTTGATTGGATCTTAAGAACTAGCTAGATCCGACTATTTTGATGAATTTTGTATCGTGTTCTCATTAACCAGATAAAAAACAAAAAAGATAACTGGTATATGAACCAACTGAATAAATACTAAAAAACCGGGAAAAGAACAACATGAATTTTTTGTGAGAATTTAAGATACAAAATAGAGAAACTACACTGCTCATGCATAGCTACTAATAGAAAACAACTTATAGACTTCTCCATATGGTAACGCTCAATTAGCACAACTAGCTACCAATATAATGGTTGTTTGAAGTGTAACTCCAAATCTATGTCATTGTAGTGCAGATTTGGATCAGCTAAACATTTTAAATTTGAATGTCACTATGCACGATGTTTCTTATATATCAAACAATGATACTTGTGCAACGTATAATTATTTACTCCATATAATTTCACAATTGCTAATTAGAGTGCCGTCTTGAGGTTGTGTCAATGTCCAAAACCTCGTAAACATGTGATAAGATTGAGCACGTAGCTTCCTCCGTAGGTTCAGCTATGAGTTCACCCTTTTTTTATTGCTAACTTTCTTGCTAGCACATTTATGTTACCAAACTTGCATGACAATTTATCCATCTATAAGCATACAAGTCAACCACCCTAAACTACTGATAAGACAATTTATCATCTTTTTCGTTACCATGCTGCTCGATCTGCCTAACCATTTCAATATTCGATGTGTGCCGAATCTGCTTGATTCCGTAAAAGTCAACTAGGCGGGCAGGATGCAACTAATTAAGGCCAGTACTTATAAGACATTAATCATTGTACTGTTTAATTAACTCCACTAATGAAAATAGATGCCCATAGACAAGCTAGCGGATGACAAAGCGCAAAATCATATGGCGGCAGTCAGAATGGATGTCGATTGGAAACTGTTTTATAAGCTGTTCCAAAGGTGAAGTTCGGTACTAATTCAGTAACTAGTTAGTAAAAAGCAGGGCGACACGGGTAGATGGGCTGGGTTGCGTTAGGCATAGATGCCGGCCGATGATAGATGGATCAGCGTGTCCAAGTCCAGTCCAGTCACCTCCACTCCTGTCAATTAATCGGCGACTTTAAGCAACCTGCCCAGCTTCCGATCGATCGTCATCAACCTGCAGTCTAAATCCATCGATCAATCAGTCGGAATCAACACGGTCACACATCATCATCCACTACGAAACCGTCAAAACGCCGACGGCGGTCCGCCGTCGGCGTAGCCACGATCGCCGTCGGTGTAGTATTACGCCGACGGCCGCCGTCGGTGTAGTATTACGCCGACGGCCGCCGTCGGCGTAATGGCGTCGGCGTAGGACGCTGTCGGCGTATGTAAATAGCCGTCGGCGTATCCGCCGCCGTCGGCGAAGACGTAGTGGGACCCACAAAACGGCCGTCGAACGTCTCCGTCTGCTCCACCTATACGCCGACGGCAGTGCCGTCGGCCTATGCTGCCACGTGTGCTGCTCTGGTGCTTCTGGGAGGAGCCTGACGCCGACGGCAATGTGCCGTCGGCGTAGGGATGACCATATGGTCATCCAGCGTCGACGTGGCGCAATCCTGTGCGTCCACACAGCAGATACGCCGACGGCAATGCCGTCGGCGTATGTTAGACCATATTTTCAGTTTCTGAAACTTTCTGCTGCTGGTTTCTGGCGCATTTCAAATACAATTAAAATTGCACAAATTATAAAACATCACAGAAACATCAAATAAACATCACATACTAATCCAAATGATACAAACATGATTCAAATTCATCCAAACTCAAAAATGACATAAACATAGTTCGAATTCACACACGCTACACCCGAACACATCCTACACCTCCCGAGAGCCCGAGGTATCCATTTCAGACAGCGTGAGAATAGGCGACCGACCGCGTGGGCCAGTCGAACCACACAAGGAATCCGGCGAGGCACGGGACGGTGTGGTCTCACGCGACGAACTAGGCGAGGCACCACCAGTGCCATGCTCCACGAGCGCGCGCGTCGAAGTCGGCGAGGCGGAAGCACGACCAAAGGGTGCAGTCCTCAAGTATTCCGATCCCTACATGTTTTGAGTCCAAGTTAGCAACTTGGAAAGCACAGCATGGCGGTAACAACTTGTTTGGCAAATAACTTACCGGAGTCGCTGGCTTGTATGTGCGAGCGACCGACTCCCTCGTTGGGCCGACGGGCATGATCCCCGGCCTAGGTAGACGCGTAGGCAGCTGCGACCGCTCTCCAGTGGCATGAAACTTCTCGTCAGCCTACAAGATAGTTTAGATGTCAGGAGTTGTAGAAAAAGAAGGTTCAAACTGAGGAAATGGGACTTGTCATATTTTGCAAATATAAAAGTTGAAACTTACCGCATCCCTCAACTCTGCCCACTCCTCATACTCCTGGCTCTTCTGTACCCACAACTGATACTCTCTCTCATAGCTCGCGTAAGCGGCATCGAAGGCCGCCTCGAAATCAGCCTACAGTTTTAAAAGGGAACGCATCTCGTCAACTTAGCCACTTAGCTAGGAACGAATGTCGGAAAGAGAATGAAATTGAGAAAAACTTACATCGGGGCGAGCTCGGGAAGGCCGACGAGGCAGGACGGGAGGGTCGTCGATGGTGAGGGTAGCCTTGACACGCGAGAGGCCCAACTCAGGAGTACGCGTGAGTACCGCACTAAGCATGAGAGGACGGCCATGCTCCCAACCGTTCCCGGCAAGGACCACCGCTCTCTCGTCGATGTCATGCTCAAGAGGGTTGTCCACCTCCGGATTTATACCCTTGAACGTCTCGACGTATGCCTTTAGCCCCTCCTTGGCAGTGCCTCCATTCTCGATATTGCGAAAGAGGGAGTTAATATCATTATCGAGAGAAAATCATGATTAGACTAATATCAAAGGAGGTACATATGACCATTTTGCGTCAGAAAAAATATTCTTAACTAGTTTCTTACAAACAACCATGTGCTATATTTCTTACTAACACTTCACAAAATCAACCCATATGTCCTCAACTAGTGTGCTATCTAATACTTTGCCTGCTACCTACTTGCACACAAACTGCCACCTATCTAGCTTAATACTTTGGCTGTTCATGTACACATTTTCGCAAACACCTTGCGTGCGGTTTCGGTAGGGGAGGGAGGAGGCAGAGAGGGGAAGCACACCTTCGCGCAGGGGAGGGAGGGGACGTCGAGGGCGGTGCAGGGAGGGAGGGTAGGTGAAGCCGGCGCCAAGGTCGTCCGCAGCGTCGAGGACGGCCGGTCCGTGGGCACGGGCACGGCGAGGCGACCACGGGCACGGGCACGCCGAGGCGACCACGGGCACGGGCACGGCGAGGCGACCACGGGCACGGCGAGGCGACCACGGGCTGGGACGGCCGGCAGCGGCGGAGGAGGATTTGGGGATGGGACGGCGGCGGCACGATGTCGATTTGGGGATTTTGGGCGCGGGATGTCGATTTGGGTAAGTGAAGCCGCGTACGCGCGGTGGATGGGTAAGTGAAGCCACGCAGGCCTGCCGTCGGCGTATGTTTTTTTTTACACAAATAATAGCAACATTGTCAACAAATTTGTGAGATTTCGTGGAGTAATTCACCAGACACAACATGGAGTCATCCTAACGTCGTATTACTAGTATATTATGTGGTTTAATTTGTGAGATTTCGTCCGCATCAATGACATCATATCAGTATCTCTACTATATTTATCTCCTGTGTCAAACACACAGTACTCAACATAGGTGGGCACACACACAGTACTTGTGAGCCGTTGGATCAGCGGTGTGTTTCTTTCGAGCGCTCGTGAGCCCTTGGATCAGGCAGAAGCACACGGATCGTGTGTTTCCTTTCAGTGCTTGTTAGCCGTTGGACCAGTACTGGACCTATTTTAGAAATGCAATATCTCGAGATTTATAGCTCCAAATAAATCAAATAAATATGTTCTGGAAAGCTTATGAAATTTTTTAACCAACCCAAGTGGTTTCATTTCATTTAGATAAATAATAAAAATGTATTATTCAAAATACCACTGAAGGTTTAAATTCTAAACTTGTTTGTTTCTGATACTCTGGCATTCCAAATATTTCCAAACCAATTTTGTTAGCTTGGTACTGTGATCTATTTGCATCAGTGCTAATTGCAAAACTATTTGCATCTTGAGGACCCTTCAAAATAAAAGAGTCACGTTACCATGGAACATAAGAAAACTAAACTTGGGTACATAGACGAATGACAACAAACTTGGGTACATAGACGAATGACAACAAACTTGCACTAGTAGGAATGTGCTTATAGCCACCAGTCTACATCTTTATTTAATCCATAATACATCACGAATAATGTAACTAACTTTTGCCGGGTCCTAAGCCGCGAGGTGCTGAGCGGCCGGCGGCTTGCACCCAAAGATAAGGAACCATCACTGGGGCAATACTCACATGAGGAGGATCCCTATGAAATGTATACCACATATTGTCATGCACCGCTTGCGTATCCAACCTAACCAGGTAGCGACGGACGTGCTCATCCTCCTCTCTGATACGGCGACGCACCTCCACCTCGGGGGCCGGCGGCCTCTGCACCGAGGCTAGCCCACGCGACGGCCACCAAACAAGATCCGGGTCGACGACGTCACCCGGATTCCTCACCAAACTACGCGTCCCGGAAGATACCTCCTAGTGCCAGCCCGGCGGAGCCCAGTCCCGGACACTGCCAGTGTCCAACAAATGGCCGGTGGTCATCATCGATTCCCGCCGAGATCTGAAAAAATGAGTGGGGAATTTGATCAAACAACTAAGGTGCGTGCAACCTAGGTACGCAGGGGAGGGAGAGGGCAGCATCTTGGCATGGCGGACGGCACACGCGGTGGTGACGCCACGGGAGAGTGATGAGGGATCAGATATCAGTTTAGATGTGCTATGCCAATGGAGGCCATGACTACATATATATAGTGAGAAATGGGCTTCTGAGCTGTAGTATGCCCAATCAGGAAGAAGCACACGGATCGTGTGTTTCCTTCATGTGCTTCTGAGCCGTTGGATCAGCGGTGTGTTTCTTTCGAGCGCTGGTGAGCCGTTGGATCCGGAAGAAGCACACGGTAGAATATATGAGTGAGTAACCTGGGAAACAAAACACACGGTTTCCCCTAGCTACAGCCCTACAGTGATTCACGGTCGAATGCCGTTGCATTCACTGTAGGACGTAGCTAGGGAACCCGAATGTTTTGTGTTTGAGGGTCACTTCGATCCGGCAAGACATCTCTGATGATCTACAACCGTCCGGCAAGACGTCTCTGATGATCTAGAACCGTCCGGCAAGAAGTCTCTGATGTTCTACAACCGTCCGGCAAGACATCTCTGATGATCTGCAACCGTTTGGAACGGTCGCAGGTCATCAGAGACGTCTTGCCGCTGGTTGCCCAAAGATGCCTCTCCGAGTGACGCTGGAATGTTTTGTGTGAGTGAGTAACCTGTCTGAGGAGGTGGGCTATATATAGGGTCGCATGGCTTACGAAGTGGTCGTGATAGTGCTGATCCGACGGCTCAGAAGCGCTCGAAAGAAACACACCGCTGATCCAACGGCTCACAAGCGCTGGAAGGAAGCACACGATCCGTGTGCTTCTTCCTGATTGGGCATACTACTAGCCAATCAGGAACTAGTACGCGGATCGTGTGTTTCCTTCGAGAGCTTGGGAGCCGTTGGATCAAGCAGTGTGTTTCTTTCGAGCGCTTGTGAGCCATTGGATCAGGAAGAAGCACACGGATTGTGTGTTTCCTTCGAGAGCTTGGGAGCCATTGGATCAACCGGTGTGTTTCTTTCGAGCGATTCTGAGCCCTTGGATCAGGAAGAAGCACACGGATCGTGTGTTTCCTTCGTGCGCTTCTGAGCCGTTGTATACAAGTGTGTTGTGTGTTGTAAATGTGCAAGAATCTACTCCTAGATGTGACCGACATCACCGGCTTCACTTTCTCTCTAGTGAGTTTCTGCACTTAGAGGTGAAAACTCCCCTTTCGGGCAAACCGGATGGAATCGTGTGTCGATTTGGGGTAGACTTTGGTTTCTCATGTTCCTATGGCCTAACATAACACAACCAAGTAAAAAGTCCACTGGGCTACCCCCTTTCGACGCACGTCTATGAGGGTAGACGGAAACGTTAGGGTTTTTCCAGCGGATTCAGGGTTTCACCGAAGCGGGGCCCCGGAGCGTCGGAACCACACCCAAACCTAGCTTGTGACATACCATATGTATAAAAGTGTGTTGTGTGTTGTAAATGTGCAAGAATATACTCCTAGGTGTGACCGACATCACCGGCTTCACTTTCTCTCTAGATAGCCAGGAAAAGTTTTTATTTGTTTTACATGTATATGTTGTAGGGTTGGGTTCCGGAAAACTCAAACCGTTATTTTACGGGGTGGGATACTGAAATTGGGAGGGCAATTATAGGTCCAATATATATATAAATTACAACTACATTAAATATTATATAGAGAAATAAAGAAATGAATATTATATACGAAAATAAATAAAAAACTACTAAACGCCGACGGCAGCCGTCGGTGTTTTTATCGCGTGTACGCCGACGGTACGCCGATGGCCGTCGGCGTTTTGACGGTTTCCCGTAGTGATCATCTCTTCTCTCTTCCAACCGATTGCTACTGCTCTGTCAGTGCAATTCAGCTCAATACGTGCATACTAGGTAAATTTGGTGCGGCGCACGCCGCACCTATTGAGTTAAAAAAAATTAAAATTCGTTGAAATTTGTTATGTGTAGTATATTTAAATACCTAATGAATTAAGATGGTAAAAATATATTCTTACATTAATATTTAATTTGAGTCTATAGTGGTGGAAATACACATTTATTGAATTGAATTTTGTAATTGGAATAAATTAATTTTGATGGTATACAAATATAATTATCAAATTGGAGCGTTTAATTTAAGTATGTAATTAGAGGGAATGTATGATTTGAATATTTAAGTGAGGGGAGTGTTTTTTTTCCCTTGAAGTATTTATCAATTTAGTATGTTTAAATATTTTTTTCCATATAAACAGTTAGAATTATTTGTATTGAATAAAAAAGTTAGGTAGGTGTTAATGCTTTATTTATTTTGGTTTAGATGTACAATATATATTGCAAAGAGAATTGGTTTCTTTGATTTTTTTGTCTAATTTTCTAATTTAAAGTGCTAAAATTCGTTGGAAGATGTCGTTTGGATGAGCTTCAAAATTTCAGCAATTATAAATGAACAAAAATATGTAGGTTTATGTTTGTAGTTTGACATATCCAATTAAGCTATCTCTAAATTCGAAACATTTTGAAAATGGTATGATATGTTTGTATTTTGCTTTGAATATTATTTAAGTTACATATTTAGAGAAAATAAAGTATTTAATAGTTTGTTTTCCACTTCATATTTAGAGAGAGTTTAGTTATATTTTCTCTAAATTTGAACCACTTTGAAATGATAAATGTGTTTATATTTCATTGTAAATAGTTTATTACGGTACATAATTAGAGAAAATATAGTATTTAATATATTTTTTTTCATCTTTGAAACCAGCTCCATTTAATCAGAGGAACTGCATTTGGATGTTTTGTAAATATTTATCGATTTTAAAATGTCCAAAAAAGTTTTGTATTATGCTACGAATAGCTAGATTTTTTTTTTTGATCATTTTGACATATGTTTCATATTTTTCTAGTAGATAGATTTTGAACTATTGATTTTATAGTATTATTTATTTCCTGCAAATTATTTAAGTGGATTGGGCCTAATTTGGAAATGACCAAAAATGTTTGTATTATGTTGTGAATATATTTCCTGCAAATTATTTAAGTGGATTGGGCCTAGTTTTAAAATGACCAAAAATGTTTGTATTATGTTGTGAATAATTAAAATTTATTTTTTTTGATTATTTTGATATATGTTATATATTTTTGTAGTAGGTAGATTTTAAACCATTGATTTTGTAGTATTTTTTTTTCATTTTCTGCAAAATTGTTTAACTGTACTGGCCCACATGTCAGGGGTTAAGTTTTTTTTTCCGTGCAAAAAGGATAGGACACTGACTGGCCAGGGCCACTGCCACGTCGTGTTGACGCAAGCAGTGGATACGGCGGCGACGGCAAGCTCGCCGGCGGCGACCCAGCGCGAACCAAGGCACGAAGCTAGGAGCGTTTGAAGCGCGTGGATGCGGTCTACCCGAAAGTGTCGGCGCCGCCTCGTTTAGGTCGACGGAGAGTCGCCGACGGCGAGAAATCACGACGGTCGAAGCGAACACGGCCGCGACGATTGTGGCGCCTCCGCGGGCGTCCCAGGTCGCAAAAGTCAGCGAGGATGAGAAGGGCACGACGGCGGAGCACACCGTGGCCTTCGATTCGAGCGGGGAGGAGCAGGACGCCGGCGAAGCGCGTCGGCGGCGAAGGCGGCATCGGCGTCGCGTGTGAAGGAGAAAGAGAGAAGGGGGATCTGATGACGGTTTTACAGGAAAGTCATTGGTTTTTCCCGAAATAGTAAATAGGTCCCTGGCAGCGTTAAAAGATGGACTGCGGGACAATTTCTTCGCGTTGCGAGTTTGTTTATGCAAAACGGTATGAGGCGACGCGGATGCAGTCGCGAGGGCTGTTCGATCAGCAGTGGACGGTGCGGAGGGGCTCGTGTACTGGAGCGGGGCACAGTAACACGAGTTACTGTTCCTCGCAACAGTGAATCGCGGAGAGGACGTGGATCCGGTGAATCTTAATATAGTTACCAGGAGGAGGAACGGAAGCGGTCGGGCGCGAGGACGGATGCTCGAGAGAAGGCGGCGCTGGAGAACCGGCGACGACGCACGTCGACGGGTCGGCGCAGGGAGAGAGGAGCTCGAGTGGGGGGTGGGCGTTGGGGAATCAGCGGCGGTGTTAGGTGAAGGCTCAATACAGGGGCAGAGGTAAAGGGATAGCGCAGGAGGAAGAAGCATGTCCGGTTTGGCCTGCTCACACCGCTTTGGCCAAATTAAAGGACCACTGGGTGACAGGTGGGGCCAGTTAGTTCCTGTAGCGGAGAACAGTAACCGGGTTCCTGTAGATATATATTTTTCTAGTAGGTAGATTTTAAACCATTGATTTTGTAGTATTTTTTTTCATTTTCTGCAAAATTGTTTAACTGTACTGGCCCACATGTCAGGGGTTAAGTTTTTTTTTCCGTGCAAAAAGGATAGGACACTGACTGGCCAGGCCCACTGCCACGTCGTGTTGACGCAAGCAGTGGATACGGCGGCGACGGCAAGCTCGCCGACGGCGACCCAGCGCGAACCAAGGCACGAAGCTAGGAGCGTTTGAAGCGCGTGGATGCGGTCTACCCGAAAGTGTCGGCGCCGCCTCGTTTAGGTCAACGGAGAGTCGCCGGCGGCGAGAAATCGCGACGGTCGAAGCGAACACGGCCGCGACGATTGTGGCGCCTCCGCGGGCGTCCCAGGTCGCAAAAGTCAGCGAGGATGAGAAGGGCACGACGGCGGAGCACACTGTGGCCTTCGATTCGAGCGGGGAGGAGCAGGATGCCGGCGAAGCGCGTCGGCGGCGAAGGCGGCATCGGCGTCGCGTGTGAAGGAGAAAGAGAGAAGGGGGATCTGATGACGGTTTTACAGGAAAGTCATTGGTTTTTCCCGAAATAGTAAATAGGTCCCTGGCAGCGTTAAAAGATGGACTGCGGGACAATTTCTTCGCGTTGCGAGTTTGTTTCTGCAAAATGGTCTGAGGCGACGCGGATGCAGTCGCGAGGGCCGTTCGATCAGCAGTGGACGGTGCGGAGGGGCTCGTGTACTGGAGCGGGGCACAGTAACACGAGTTACTGTTCCTCGCAACAGTGAATCGCGGAGAGGACGTGGATCCGGTGAATCTTAATATAGTTACCAGGAGGAGGAACGGAAGCGGTCGGGCGCGAGGACGGATGCTCGAGAGAAGGCGGCGCTGGAGAACCGGCGACGACGCACGTCGACGGGTCGGCGCAGGGAGAGAGGAGCTCGAGTGGGGGGTGGGCGTTGGGGAATCAGCGGTGGTGTTAGGTGAAGGCTCAATACAGGGGCAGAGGTAAAGGGATAGCGCAGGAGGAAGAAGCAGGTCCGGTTTGGCCTGCTCACACCGCTTTGGCCAAATTAAAGGACCACTAGGTGACAGGTGGGGCCAGTTAGTTCCTGTAGCGGAGAACAGTAACCGGGTTCCTGTAGATATATATTTTTCTAGTAGGTAGATTTTAAACCATTGATTTTGTAGTATTTTTTTTCATTTTCTGCAAAATTGTTTAACTGTACTGGCCCACATGTCAGGGGTTAAGTTTTTTTTTCCGTGCAAAAAGGATAGGACACTGACTGGCCAGGCCCACTGCCACGTCGTGTTGACGCAAGCAGTGGATACGGCGGCGACGGCAAGCTCGCCGACGGCGACCCAGCGCGAACCAAGGCACGAAGCTAGGAGCGTTTGAAGCGCGTGGATGCGGTCTACCCGAAAGTGTCGGCGCCGCCTCGTTTAGGTCAACGGAGAGTCGCCGGCGGCGAGAAATCGCGACGGTCGAAGCGAACACGGCCGCGACGATTGTGGCGCCTCCGCGGGCGTCCCAGGTCGCAAAAGTCAGCGAGGATGAGAAGGGCACGACGGCGGAGCACACCGTGGCCTTCGATTCGAGCGGGGAGGAGCAGGACGCCGGCGAAGCGCGTCGGCGGCGAAGGCGGCATCGGCGTCGCGTGTGAAGGAGAAAGAGAGAAGGGGGATCTGATGACGGTTTTACAGGAAAGTCATTGGTTTTTCCCGAAATAGTAAATAGGTCCCTGGCAGCGTTTAAAGATGGACTGCGGGACAATTTCTTCGCGTTGCGAGTTTGTTTCTGCAAAATGGTCTGAGGCGACGCGGATGCAGTCGCGAGGCCGTTCGATCAGCAGTGGATGGTGCGGAGGGGCTCGTGTACTGGAGCGGGGCACAGTAACACGAGTTACTGTTCCTCGCAACAGTGAATCGCGGAGAGGACGTGGATCCGGTGAATCTTAATATAGTTACCAGGAGGAGGAACGGAAGCGGTCGGGCGCGAGGACGGATGCTCGAGGGAAGGCGGCGCTGGAGAACCGGCGACGACGCACGTCGACGGGTCGGCGCAGGGAGAGAGGAGCTCGAGTGGGGGGTGGGCGTTGGGGAATCAGCGGCGGTGTTAGGTGAAGGCTCAATACAGGGGCAGAGGTAAAGGGATAGCTCAGGAGGAAGAAGCAGGTCCGGTTTGGCCTGCTCACACCGCTTTGGCCAAATTAAAGGACCAGTGGGTGACAGGTGGGGCCAGTTAGTTCCTGTAGCGGAGAACAGTAACCGGGTTCCTGTAGCTATCTACAGGGAATCAATGTGGGAGCTCAAATCTTCTCAATCTTGTCTGAGGCGACGCGGATGCAGTCGCGAGGGCCGTTCGATCAGCAGTGGACGGTGCGGAGGGGCTCGTGTACTGGAGCGGGGCACAGTAACACGAGTTACTGTTCCTCGCAACAGTGAATCGCGGAGAGGACGTGGATCCGGTGAATCTTAATATAGTTACCAGGAGGAGGAACGGAAGCGGTCGGGCGCGAGGACGGATGCTCGAGGGAAGGCGGCGCTGGAGAACCGGCGACGACGCACGTCGACGGGTCGGCGCAGGGAGAGAGGAGCTCGAGTGGGGGGTGGGCGTTGGGGAATCAGCGGCGGTGTTAGGTGAAGGCTCAATACAGGGGCAGACGTAAAGGGATAGCGCAGGAGGAAGAAGCAGGTCCGGTTTGGCCTGCTCACACCGCTTTGGCCAAATTAAAGGACCAGTGGGTGATAGGTGGGGCCAGTTAGTTCCTGTAGCGGAGAACAGTAACCGGGTTCCTGTAGCTATCTACAGGGAATCAATGTGGGAGCTCAAATCTTCTCAATCTTAATATATAGTTAGGTAATATGCATACATAGGCGTCCCGTCTGAATTACCACTCGATCGTTTTAACTTGGTCCATTTAGCAAACCTTCTGAGAGAACAAGGACCAACTTGCACTTGCTTTTATTTTTCAAAAAGATGCGGACGTCGACCTGATTGTATCGCACGAGTTTCTCATCGAAAGGGGTGAAACAACTTGACTACAGTACGTACGCGTGGTCTCAGCTGGCCTAATCAACTTTGACAAGTTACTACCCAAAGTCACACAGAAGTACTCCCTCCGTTCTAAATTAGATGACTTTCATTTGTCTAAACATGGATGTATCTATACTTGTAACATGTCTAGATACATCCACATGTGGGCAAATGAAAGTCATCTAATTTAGAACGGAGGGAGTATATTTCTTAAACTCGGAGTTCCAATGTAGCGGACATTTGACTCTTGGTTCAACTTGCGGCTGTGAATGGATCATTGCAGTATTATTAACGCAACTTAATCTGACGACCAGTGCGTTCATAATCGTCACACATGACAGGACCCCCATATTACACACCATGAGACGATCTTAATTGTCATATATCTCAAAATATGTCCAAGTAGATTTGGTCAAACACCCCTTGATCACACTGTCGCATCTTTTGTATATCCTGTAGCTTATGGTTATCTGCGTGGATTCCCTCACATGCCAAAAAATATCGTTCGCTTATAAATTTTTCATTCATTTTCTGCCAAAATAGGCAACTTTCGTGGACTTAAAATAATATTCCGTAGCTTTAAACAAAACTTATTGAACTTGTAAACTTTTTAAACCAAACATTAGCAATTTTCATTGGTTTGACCAGAAAAGATATGTAACTTTCAACTAAGTTGTATAAATTTGAACTATAATTCTAAACAAAAAACTTTCGGATGGCCTTCTCAACCCAAAAAGGAGAAGTTTCGGCTGAATCTGTACAAACTATCAATGGGATTTCCAATATGGACCAATGGGATTTCCAATATGGACCGATAAATAGTCGACTACCTTGAACGTGTTTGGTTGCCTTTATCACCTCCAACCATTCCCGGTTGGTGCAAGATTTTGTTGTTTGTTTACTGGCACGCGAGCTTTGCCTGGCGCACCGCGAGTCCAACTCCCTGACATGACCCTGTAATACAAAGATGAAAAACAATCTTAATCGACATATCTCTCGACATATGCCCCAATAGATTTGGTAAAACATCTCTTGATCACACTGTCACATCATTTATCATGTCGCTTCTACATGGAACCGCTCACATGCAAAAAATATTTTTTTGTTTATATAAAAAACCCATTTTTTACCAAAAAAAAGAGACAGCAACCGTCATCGATTACAACCTCTAACTTTCTGTCTTTCAACAAAACTTATGAACTTTTAAGCCTTTTTTACCAAACAATTGTTTTTTTTAAAGTGCACAAGAAACATGTTTTCATTAGTTTCATTAAAAAATATGTATAACTCATCTACGATTGTGCAAGTCTGATCTAAAATCATACAATTTTTAATAGCTTTCAATACATGAAAAAACGAGAGATTTGAGCTGAAATCGTAAAACTTTCAACGGCCGGATTTACTATCTGGAGGAAGAATAGTCAGATTTCCTTGTGATACACGGAGAGTCCCCACACGAGTTTTCATACAAGAGAGAATCCCTACACTATGAAGCAAACCACATGAAACCAAGTGACATGACAAATGGGCCGGCTGCATAATAGAACTCACTCAAGGGACCAGCACGTACATGGAACCCGGAAGATTTGATTGGTTGATTATATTTAGAGGGGCCGGCCCACTGGGTAGTGACGGATGGGTTTGAATGCGAGATACGTGCGTGGCCGGTTGGAACGACCGTTACTACAGTTTCATACGAATCAATGTCTGATCAGTGTGTATGGATGCATGTGGCCACGTATGCATGTATACGTTATATGTATGTACACAAAATATCATGGATGCCATATGGCCATCCTGAATAGTGCACTCGATCGGCATCTTGAATTATATGGGTCTGTGTGTGTTAAGTGTTAACACATGCATGTACAGTGTGGCGTAGTTGCAACAGGAGAATCAGATCGATTTATCTTCATCTCATCGCATCCCACCTCATCTCATCACCGTGGATACGATCTTCGTTGAGATGATGGATGCGCATGATGGCGTCGTGACGACATTATACAGATGAGACGTTTGCGAAATACGTACAGTGTACATATACATGAGCAAATCATCACCATGGATATCATGTCAAATAAGCAATCATCCGCAGATGTCGTGTACCACGTATGTATACACTATGTGCGCCATCAATCATAGGACGCATCAACATACAAAGAACATAGTAGATTATATATGAACTTTTGTTGTGCGTAACACAAGTACGTGGACGCACGTTGATCAATGCATGCATGCAATTGAGAGGCACACATACTGCTGACCAGGGATAGTGCGGTGTACAGTTCATACTTGCAAGTTGGCGGGCCGCCCGGCAGCGGATGGATCCCAACTGCAGTCAGAAAACAAATGACCACATGGAGAGGCGGTTTTGAGAGAAGATTTCTAGTTCTCGAAGTGATCTGATATTTATTTTTTGCCAAAATCACTTTCTAATACTTTGATCAAGGTTAGGATTTGTGTTGGCGTTTCAGCTATTTGTTGATATATTTGGAATTATTAGAATTTAACAGGTAATAAAATTTTCATATCTTACAGGTTATTCATACGGAGGTACAGTGGATCCAGCTATGGGCTTTCATGCTTCCTTCGTATCAGCGGGAACATATAATTTTTTGGATGCACAAGACTTATGGCACAGGATTTTTCTCCCCGCATACTTCGCAGCATATTAGTCGACTCTCATAGTTTCTCTTAGCTTTGTTTTGCCCGGTTGAGACTTGTCTCAATCTTTTTTTATTGCTGAGATGTAAATCTTTAAAACTCGTGAACTTCGTAATTACTAAATGGTTGTGTGCATCACTCGATGCATAGGCTGGGTTTTCTTCCCATTTCAAAAAAAAACTCTTATATTCATCATGGTTGCATTTATCATGGCAACATGGTTACAAGTTACTTGCTCCTACGTGTAGCTTGCTCGTAGGTACGGTTCCACCCAGTTCTAGCACATTGCGTGATTTATGTCTTAAAAGCCGTACCGCGTGCATTGAACATATCTTCCAGGACCGTTTAAGTGTCGTGTCCAACCAATTGAAGTTGCCGTTACTGTGTTCTGCGGGTACAGAACCACGGACCAACTGAAGATATGATCTCTCTCACTGTTCTTCCTAGTAACAGTTATCGGGGACTCACGGCATCAGCCTTGTCCTTGGCTCCCGGAAGCACGAGATCATGCATTCATACTACGTGAATGATTGGGCGCCACACCACCATGATGCTGATGCACATGCATATGCGTGGACGGCAACCGCTAGTGGAACTAACTACAGCCCCCAAAAATTTTTTTTAACTGAACTGCATCCCCCAACTTAATCCCGGGGTTGTGTTTTTCTTTAATGGGTCGGTACGTACGTTTGGATCCATCCATCGCCGAATCCTCGTCGTGGCCCTGTTGCCGCTCGCTGGCTAATCATTGGGACCAACTGTTTACCACAGGGGGTTTTTTTCTTCCAAAAATAATACTCCCTCATATTACATCCATTCAGCAACAATTAATATGGATCGAAAGAAATAGATGATTTAGAAAACTCATGTGCCAATAACATTAGAGATACATAGTCATAACTCAAACTTTACAGGTTTCATGGTCTGTTGTGTGAACTCGTGTCCTCCTCCGTGGGTCGGCATTAGGCGACGATGGGTTTGCAGGATAATCATGCAACTAATATACCTAAGAGGATAAATTTAGCAAGGGAAGTGTTTCCAGATATCAGAAAGAACAATACACAAAAACAACAGAGAAACGCAATCGATTGTTACATTGATCAATCCGTGCCGTGGGGCAGTTGATAAAAGCGACGACGACTTCTGCGACACCTGATCTGGTGGGCCGAGGCAAAATAAATATAATAGTAATTTGTACTAAAATCAATACATATTTACAACTCATTATTTTGTAAATTTATAGTCGTAGCTAATATGTTGCCCTAAATTGAATCCGTTTTATTTATTAAAGGTTATGTTTTTTTTAAGTTATTGCACCTCAGAGATTTAAGCTAAATATTATCAAATGGTAGAAAATGAACACAAAAAGGATCACATTTATTCTCAGACTAATTTGTGTCATTCACAACACTATACTGTATAATTTTTTTTGTATATCCTTATCTATGTTGGTAGAGATCTTGAAACTGTATGCTAACTAATATCTTGGTAAAGGTTTGTTTCTTTGTGAATGTGTATATTCGGACAGAAAAATCTAGAGTTTATGTGACATTTAAGGGGCTCTTTTTAGTTTTCACCGATTTACAGCAATGATGTGAACGTGTTTTCAGATCAAAATATGCAAATAATTACTCTTTTTTACCTTACCTTTGTGCATTTGTGTCACTTACTACCCCCATTTAGCGTAAGAAAATAAAATATGCACCATATACGATGTTTTGAACAATAGTAATTTTTGGCACTCTCGCATTCTGCACGGTTCCTTAATAGACCCGGCATATACGTCGCGTCAAGTTTTATAAAAATCGGAGGGAATCATCGATGATAATATCTAGCCTTGTTTTCATTGTCTGTTTAATTACTCGTCTTCACGGTATACGAGGGGATCTTTGACGATAATTTTTTAACTTACAAATGGCGTTTTGAATTTTTCATAGACGGGCTATATGGCTCCAAGATGCCGTGCTCTATTCCCCTGTTTTTTTTACATCCCGCATTCCTCCCTGCATCAAACCAAGCCGGGACAAGGAAAGTTGGCAGCTGGGTACTGTACTACCAGTGGTAGCTGTTGCTTGAAATGAATGGTGGGAAAGCGGGCAGTAAAGAATGAATGAGCGGAAACGTTGCTGGTTGCGTTGCGTGAGAAATGGATGGATGCGGTTGAACAGCTAGCCTAGCGCCTGGCCTAGACCTACATCGGGATTCGCCGTCTCCCTCCTCGGCCGCCGCGCGCCCACTTGTTTTCTTCTCTAGGGATGCAGCAAATTACTACTCAAAAGATGTCTCAACTTTATCGAAAGTTGCATTTCATGTGTAGATATATGTAAATTTGGACAAAGTTGTGACATCTTTTTATGGACGGAAGGAGTACTTAATTCGCAGGTGCAGACTTCTTCTTCTTCTACCGCGTAGTCCACCCTACACTGCTCGTGGGTTGGCGCCTGTCCGTCGGCGCCGGGTGACGATGATACGTTACACAGTACACCCCAGTACTGCCCGAGCGGCTGGGCAAGGAGTACTGTAAAGGAGGAAGTCTAATCTAAATCTTTAAAGTCGTAGAGGTTGGGCTGTTTGAATCCTGAAATATAAATCTCTGTTTGAATGATTGAATCCCGAACTTCCGCTTCGGTCCTCCCCTTAGACACAAGGACGGCCGAGATTGTACGATAACCCTTCGCGCTAAACGTATAAATACGCTTAGTAACCGGCTTGAGCCGAGCCCAAAAGCCGGATGGGTGACGAGCCGAGCCCGAGAATATTGATCGGAGACGGAAAAATGAAAGGGAATAAGTAGACGCAAGGATTCGAACCTGCGTCTAACAGGCGCAGAGCCAGTGAACTACGGATCGGTTTCTGATATTATCTGAATAATAGCTTATATAAAGGATCATCTGTGTGCGCCGGGTGCTGGGTGCCTCGTGTGGTGTCCTAGCTACACAGAACCACCGTTCTCTGACTTTGCAATTGAGCACCAAATCACATAAAATTAATTTTAAAAAAATTAACAACATGAAATTAACATATAGATAAACCATTTTTTATGAAAAACTTGATAATTATAGCAAATGATTTATTTGACCTCATCAAAATAACTCATTATTTTTTCATAGGATAGTATTACCAAATTAGGCATCGCTAACAAGTATTTTTATACAAGTCCAAGATATCACTAATGTGCCGAAAAAAGGATATTCTGACACGTGTAATGAATCTTGCGACAACTGAGACTCCATTTCAATTTCTAACGTGCTTGTATGTCCTATCCTTACAATCTTACACAGTCAATAAGCAAATACAATTGAACGCACGCCGAGCAGACCATCAGGGTCTGTGATAGTATGCACCGGGGCCACTCGAAAAAAGTTGTAGGTGATCATAATATTCTTATGTAGTTCCAGCGCAAGAAAAAAATATTCATATGTAGTTATGGAGTGAAATTGAGGAGACACTATCCAATCTTTAAATTCACAGAATTGCTAGTTTGCTATTATTCCCACATTTTTATATTGAAAAAAGTAAGAAGGTACAAAAATATTGCCAAAATGCAACGAAACATCGCATTCATGCCTAATTTGATCTAGCTACCCTGGTGAAAAAATGTGTTCATCTCGCAAAGTTCAAAAAAATCATCGGTTCAAAAATGAGTGCCAAACATAGAAAAAATGGATCCATTTGTATTTGAATTTTTTGACCTGTTAGAAATGAATTATTATTTTTCTCTAATATAGTATAACCAAATTAGGCACATCCTTGCAGAATTTTTTTACAAGTCCAACATATTATCTAATTGTATATCTACCTCCTTTGGTACAAGTGGACCCACACGCAACACTCGTACCCGTCTTGACATTACACATGCGAGACATGTGAATCCACATGTAACACTCATAGCCATCTAATTATATATCTATCGTCTTTGGGACATGTCGACCATATGCAAAGATCCTAGCGATGTTGCATAATGTTGGACCCACATGATACTTAAGGTCTACCTTAAGGTGTCTATGGTCGGTGCATGTGGGTCCAATTGTATAGTAGGTCTTATAGATAAGTTCTACTACCTTTGTTACATGTCGACCCACATGGTACATCCCTACCTATCACATTTGGTATATGTGGGCTCACATGCAACACTTATAACCACCTAGTTATATATATACCACCTCTGGGACATTTGGACCAAGATGCAACATGCATATTGTGTGACCAAGATGATAGTTCTAAGTCAAGCTGTCTAGGGCTAGTGCATGCATGTGGGTCCAGATTTCTAGTAGATCATATAGGTATTTATCTATCATCTTTTGAATATGTGGACCAACATGCAACACCCCTAGCCATCTTGACCTGGCACATCTGGGTCATATGGACCCACACGCAACACTCATAGCTATCCAGTTGTATATCAATCACCTTGGGGCATGTGGACCCACACGTAACAATCCTAACTATTATATTTGCATGTTGTGGGACCCGCATGACACTTTTTTATCCAACTATCTAATGGTAGTGCACGTGGGTCCACTTGTCCCAAAGTTGGTAGATACATACCTATATGACCTACTAGACATATTGACCTACAACTATCATATGAGTCCCACAACATGCAAACATAGTAGTTAGGAGTGTTGCATGGGTCCACATGTCTTAAATGTGATATATATATATAAGTGTTGCATGTGGGTCCATACAACAAGGATTCGCTGCACGTATAGGACATGTGGACCCACATGCAATTCTCCTTACCATTTCGACCCTAACACATATAAGACATGTGGACCCACATGCAACACTCCTGTAGCCATATCTTACCACTTTTGAGACATGTGGACCCACATGGAACTCTCCTATCCATTTTGACCCCAACACATATAGGACATGTGGATCCACATGCAACTCTCTCATAACCATATCTTACCATATTTAGTACATGTGAACCCACATGTAACACTCATAGTCATATCTAACCACGTTTTGGACATGTAGACCCACATGCAACACTCGTAACTATGTTGTATGTTGTAGGACCCACATGATAGTTCTAGGTCAAGTTATCTAGTGTTGGTGCATGTGGTTTCAAGTGTCTAGTATGTCATATAGGTATGTATTTATCACCTTTGGGACATTTGGACCCAAAAGCAACACCCCAAACCATCTTGACCCCAGCACATCTAGGACATGTGGACCCATATGCAACACTCCCGTAGCCATATCTTACCACCTTTAGGACATGTGGACCCACATGCAACACTCCCGTAGCCATATCTTACCACTTTTGGTACATGTGGACCACATGCAACACTCATAGCCATATCTAACCACCTTTGGAAAATGTGGACCCAAATGCAACAGCTGTATGTTGTAGGACCAACATGTTACTTCTATCTCAAGTTGTCTAGTGTCGGTGCATGTGGTTCTAAATATCTAGTAGGTCATATAGGTATGTATCTACCACCTTTGTGACATTGGGATCCACATGCAACACCCCTAGCCATCTTGACCCCATCACATCTAGGACATGTGGACCCACATGTAACACTCATAGTCATATCTAACCACGTTTTGGACATGTAGACCCACATGCAACACTCGTAACTATGTTTTATGTTGTAGGACCTACATGATAGTTCTAGGTCAAGTTGTCTAGCCTCCGGCCACGGCTCGCCCCATGCCCGATGGAACCCTATTCCATCTCCCATCAAACATCACCGCCGACACCCATTCTCGATGATATAGCCCTACAAACTTTGCCGTCGGCAAAGGACACCAATGAAACGTGCCCGCCTCCAGCGCCAAGGATACCCTCTGCTCGCCGCCGACGAGAAACATGAACCATGTGGTCAAGAGGAACGTGCCACCACGACTGTACGGAGATCTTATCGATATTGGGGAAAAAAATGAGATATGTAGGAACGGGCCACCGCGATTGTACGTAACGCTCGATGTACGAACCGAGCTTTTCAGCTTGCTCTGAGCTTGACTCGTCCCGCTACAGCGATGGACAGAGTCGAGCTTCCTTTACTAGACCGAAACGACCTCGGGCCGAGCCTAGCTCGACTTGGTACGGCCCGAGAAGTTCCTTTTTCTTTTTGCAAATAATTTTTTTCCAGCCCAACAGGAGCTGGAGCGGACCATTTGGTTACATTCATACGAGCGAAGAGAGACTATATGTTCTTTTCGATACCATCCAGAGAACAGCTGGAGAGTCAGCGAGCATAGCAAGGAAAGAAGGCGACGCCGCGATGCTCTCGCCGCCAGCCACGCCTCGCCCCATGCCCCCTCGAGGAGATCACATACAAGATGCACATAATGCATTGTATTTTTTATGTTTATTAATGTGCTATAATCATCAAGTTTTTCATGAAAATGGGTTTATCAATATTTAATTTCATGTTGTTAATTTCTAAGAATTTATTTTGAATGATTCGGTACTCAATTTCTATGATTAATGAGTCAAAGAACAATGCAAATCGAGAGGGGATTTGGTGTACGTGGACACCAGTGATCCCGGTTTTGATTTTTTTAATGTACTTTTCAGTTAGAAAAATTCTATTTTTTTGATCATGAATATGTATATATGGTATATGTATTTGTGCAATTCGATTGAAAAGACTTTTTATTTCTTGCTACAGAAAATTATCAAATTTGTGTATCTATAAAGTTGTAAAAACAGCCCCTATTCTGTCACAAATTTGTCTTTTTTGTGTAGCCTAAAAGAAAACGTATTTCAAAACGAAATTTGGTGCGTATATAGATAATATGTATATGTACGCATTTACTTTTTTCCAGAATTTTTTAAAACATACAAATACGTTTCAATTTTGTTTAGAAAACGGATCACCGGTGCCCAAGTGCAAAAACACAACTTTCCACCGTCCCGGTCACTAAACTATGAAGGACACAAAATTTCTAATATTATTTAGCAAGATGATTGCTACATCACAGAGTCATGTGTAGCACAACGGCTTTGCTCTTTGTGTTGCATCCCAAAGACCTGGGTTCGAATCCCAGCGGCACCTGTTTTGCTCCCTTTTTCCGCTAGTTCAGGTCTGCTCGGCTTCAGCAAACGAGCGTGCGGCTGCTCGGCTTCAGCGCAAACGAGCGTGAGGCCGGCTCCGTGATTCTAGAGGTCCGCTCGGCTCGGCTCCAGCCAGTTCAGTATTATACGTTTAGGGGGGAGGACCGAAGCAGGCCTCTCTGAATCCCGATCTAAATTGAATCTTGGATGACGATCGATCGATCCACCGATGACGCACGCACGCACGCAGCCGGCATACACCACTTGCCTTGAGATGTACTAGTACGGAGGACTACGCTTTAGCGCAGTGGTGAGTCCCGGGATCGACTCCACTAGGAACGATTTTCCAGGTGTCTCACCCCTGCCGGTACTGTTCATTGAACACTGTACCCGGAGCTACACTGCTCGCAGAACATTGTCGCAACACTGTTCATTAGGAACAGTGCAATAAAAGAAGTCCACTTTGCCTCACGTCTATGTGCCAGAGGCGAGATCGATGTGTCCGTCGGTCACCGAAGCACTGGTCTTCGGCTAAGTCTCTCAGGACGTAGTTCTAGGTTATAACGTGTAGGTCTAGTTTAGACACATAGATGTGATGTGCGTGTGTGTGGTGTGCGTCATGTGTGTTCGAACTAGTACGAGTGCGTACGTGAGTCGGTGAGTTTGCATGTGAAAACCAGATGGACCGTGTGTAGAGTAAAAAAACAGCAGTTGACTCGTAGGAGCTACCAGAGCATTTCTCCAGTCTCCACCATTCCCTCATCAACAGCACGTACACGTACTGCTAATTCCAACCCTTGTCACCTTTCTAGTTTTATTTTTCGCCAGATTTTCATCAATCATCACCTCTTTTGAATACAACGAATGTATTAATACTAAACAGATATCAATTCAATGCACGCTCCGTCCTCGCTTCCAGCAAGGGAACATCCCACAAACATCATCCTCGCCTGATCAACGATTTTCACCCCAAAGTAAGTTCGAGTAAACTCCAGAACAACGCCTTCAATAGGTACACGACGATAGAGATCTCTCATTGTCATGCACAACCACTGAAAGCAAAGCTACGATTTTCACCCTGAAATTCGGGACTTGGTGCACCACCAAGAACAGAACCCCCATGCGTTGCCGCCAGCGCATGCCTTGACAGTTGCAAAACACCGATCATCCGGCTCACAGTCGTCATGCGCATAGTTTAGTGGAGCATCGTCTTCTTCCCCTCCGTTGGAATGCTTTCTCCTCCAAGCCTTGTCCATCTCTTAAAACACAAACATCACAAACCATAACTCCTTGGGAATCGTGTGGAGTTGCGCGCCGTACACAAAGAAGTCGATGAGGTGGACAGCTGATGGTCCCATGGATCTCGCATAGGTCCGCAGACCTCAGTTAAGGCATGGCATCCTCGGAGCCACGACAACGTGGATCAGGAAGATGAGGGGAGCAACGGCCATGACCACGACCACGTGTGGCATCCTGGAGGCCACACCCCCACGACCCCCACGGCTAGGTAGCAAGATCTCCATGGCACGCGCGATGATATGCAACCGCACCGATTTGATCTTCATGGCACATGGCGATGACAAGTCCCGCACGGTAAGATGTAGCCACGAGTCGCCAGAGCAGGCGTCGGAGGGGCGCGATCTAGTGATGGGAACAGATATGCAGCGGAGAGCACGCCACCACTCTCGCTGGATGGCCTCCTCTGACGGCGGCGGGGAGAAGGGAGGTTGTGAAGGTGGCCCGGCATCTGAGGGCGGCTAGGGTTCCCTATGTCGTGAAGGTCTTCTCGGCTCTTTCTTTTTTATCAATCAACTAGCCAAGTGGGCGGGGTGGAACTCACGTGAACATCAGAGTACATGATACAAGGATCAATCATCATCAGGCAAAACTAGTTGAATTGGCGCGGCGCACGCCGGGCCCTTGATGATAATAATTTGTTGAAGACAATTTTTTTATGAAATATTCAAATTTGAATGGTGGTCATATGCCATAAGCAGGTTTTTTTAGGCAGGTTGTATTTTTTTTTCCATATTTGTGAATATCGTGGTGTAAATAATTGAAATTCGGAGTTGTGCACATTCAAAAGGTTTTCGGACTTTAATGTGTTCAAATTAAAGAAAAGTCTGAATTTTTAAGTTGTTCAAATTTTGATATTGGAAAAATTGGGAAGCTATTCATATTGGAATTGTGTTTATGTTTATTAAATGGTAATGTCTGAAAGAAATTTTATTTTTTTGGTTATTTGAATCTGGAATTTGGCTACACGGCATAAATAGCCTTTTTTTTGTTCATGTTGATGTTTTTTTTATCATATTTGAATTTTGGTTGTGTTTATTAAATGCTCATATTTGAAAATGCATTAAAATTTAAAAATATTACAATTTTAAAAGTTGATGGTATGCCATAAATAGGTTACTTTTTTTTGTGACTATTTTGCTACATTTTCCATCTTGGCATAAATAGTCGGCATATATTTTCGTGACCATTTTACTTTATTTTTTTCCTTTTCCAGTGTGTAAATTTAAAATTGTTGAATTTGTAACATTTTTCATTTTCTGGAATTTGTCTAAAGTAATGGGGCCCACCTGTAAGAAATTTTGTAATTTCTGGATTTTTTTGTGAAATGAGGAGACGCTGACAGCGTGGACCCACGCTGACATCAGCGTGACGTCAGCCGTGGGCGGGCTGTGGCGCTGCCGCGGCGGCATGCACCTCGCCGGCGGCGATCCAGCGCATGCTGGGACGCGCGCGTGGGCGCGCCCGACGTGCGTGCTCGCGGAGCGCCTGCAGCTGGCGGCGCCGCCAGATTTTGGCCGCCGGAGCTTCGCCGGCGAGGAGTAAACGCGGCGGTGGGAGACCGCGGACGGCGGGGTCGATTCCGCCGCGAGCACTGCGGCCGAGCACGCGACTCTTGGGGAGGAAGGAGAGGGCAGGGCGGCGAACCTCGCTGTCGTGGTGGTGTCACGGCAGATGCCATAGGATGGCTTAAGTTGTGGGCTCGCTTGGACGTTGGGGGATCCGGGAGGGTTTGCGCGCTCACGAAGCACGCATGGAGAACAACCAAGAACTCGCAAGAACAAACAAGAACAAGCAGAACCAAGAAGAAGCAAAGAACACCACGATGTACCCTGCTTCGGGGCCCTCTTGTGGAGGTAACACCCCTACTGCAGCACTAGCCTACTCTCTTTATATCTCAAGTGGTTACAAGTACAGAGTGCTCCTTGAGCTGTATGAAGAACAATGGTGAGAGCTCTAGGATGAAGATGAAGGCACAGTGGGGAAATGAGCTCTCGGCGCCTCTCTCTTGCCTGTTTTCTCTCGCCTTCCTCTGGCCTCTCTCTCTACTGGAGGATTTGGTAGCTTACTTATACACTAACCGAATTACCATTTTGCCCCTGGCTGGAAGTGATAATGGCATGGACAAGAGGAACAGGACAAGCCCCTGCCCCCTGTCAACCCAACGGCCGGACTGTCAGGCCCTAGCAGGCCTATCTTGCCACTTTGGGCAATGGCAGGTGTAGCCCACCGGGTCTCGGTCATATCCTCTTTCCCGAATTGGCCGGGTCAGCTCCTAGGTTGCTGCGCTCCCAGGAATCCCGTGACCTGACCTGGCCGTCAAGTCCCTAGCAGGCCTATCTTGCCACTTTGGGCAATGGCAGCCGTAGCTCCCCGGGTCTCGGTCGTATCCTCTTTCCCGAATTGGCCAAGTCAGCGCCTAGGGCCTTGCGACCCGGAAAACCTGCGACTTGACCCGGCTGTCTTCTCAGCCTCTGGCAGGAGACACCCGTGAACCTTTCTGACATTACTTGGCCCTTGTGCAATATCCGGATTACCTTATCCGGGTCCTTCCTGACCAACCCGGCTAACTTAACCGGTTTCCTTCCTCTGATTCGGTTAAGCTTTACCGGGTCCTTACTAACCGACTCTCACGAGAGATCCGGCCCAAGTGACCCGGCTATATGTTGATCCGGCTAGCTCTTTGCAACACTTAACACCACATCTTTGCCCTACCCGGGGGCAGCCCCCCGACAGTAGTCCCCGAAGCTGGTGCGGTTCTACAGCCTCGGCTGGAGAGCCGTAGCAGGTTAAAAATAAACACTAACCGAATCTCATATCATATAATCTTGTCTCAGGATTTCCCGGGACACTTGGCAGTGAATCTCTGCGCCAAGCCCCATAATCCGGATCTCTGATCTGACATGCCACTGACAGCACCTCATCTGGATTCTCCGGGTACTTGAGTGCATTTGACCAAACGACCGCGTCTTCTCGTTTTCTCCGTTGACCGGCACACAGGATCCGTGCAACTGCTTCCAATTCTATGGCCCAACATGTGCTTGGAACACACGGCCACAGAGATGGCCACAGAGTTCCAGGATGCAGTTACCGTGCGACGCTCCGAAAACCGTGCAGTAGTGCGCCCGTTACCGCTGGGCGCTATAAATGTGGGCGCAGGGGGTTTCCTCTTCTTCTCCGCTCGTTCCCCACTCCGAAAACTTCCATCTACGCCACCGCCGCCGCCGCAATCTCGCCCTCGTAACCTTGCCGCGCCGGAGACGTCCTCAACGCACCGGAGGAAAACGACCGGGGCCGCGCACCGTGCCCAGCGCCGCCGTTCCTTCATCGAGCTTCTTCCCCGTCGCGTCATCACCGTGAGTTTTCTTTTTCTCCGGTCATGGCGAACTCGAGGAGTTCATATGCCACGGGAAACTCGCATTTGTTTCTTGTAGATTTATCCGCATATTAGTCCGTCGCCCAGCCTCAGTGCATCTAGTAGATCTCCTGTCTAGATTTTGCACTACACTGCCCTAGTTTTGTTTGCCACCGTATGAGCAGTTCAACCATATTTTACTCTTGATTTCCTTTCTTTTTTACTGCTGCAGTAGATCTTGTGTAACCCTAGACCTTTGCGGAAGGTGTTGGTGATTGCCACCCGAATCACCTTCTCTGCTGAATCCGGCTAGTTTCATCCGGGATAATATTAGCCGAATCACTCTAGATCTGGTTCGATTATATCATTATCCGATTCATCGGAAAAAGGGCCTGTCCTCGGATGATCTGCTCCGGACCTTCATCGGTCGCCGGGTCTGCCCTCTTCAAAGACGTGAACACAAGATATGCCACATGGGTGGTGTGCTAGATCCTACCCGGATCAGCAGGCATGACCTTAGCAAAGTCTCCATCAGGCGACGGGTAAACGCCATTGCCGCCACCGAGATGTCGGATAAATGGCGGTGGGGCGTAAAGCCGTTTTTCCGAGAGCGCCTTCCACCACAGGTTAGTTCGCCATTTTCCGAATCTAACCATATTTCGTCAAAATGGCATCGGCCTAATCCGGATTTGCCCCGACTTTTCTGTAGCTGTTTGATCGCCAACTTACCGAAGATGGAGACCTCTCCACCAAAGAATGGGGACCGGATCTCAGCCCGCCGCGCGAGGACGAAGAAGATCCGGATACGGATGATTATCTGCCTATCCCGCGCGCCAAGCCAGTCCGCAAGGGTAAGCAATCAACTATTCACAACATCTCCGACGAGGAAGATGATGATTGCAGGATCTTAGATCCCATCGACGCTATTCCGATTTCATGGTCACCACCTTGTGTTCCAGCCAAACAAGATGCTGAAGGGACATCTCGGAAACGCAGTGACGCGCCCGGATCTGATTCCCCTAAAGCCAAGAGAATAAAGAAGTCTGGCTCCAAGTTGAATCGCGTCAAGCCGATGCCTACCACCAAGGGGTAATACTGACTTAACTTCATTTGCTTTCTTCCTCTGTTAACCGAGTCATATCTATCCGAGTTAACTGTTTGCTTTGCTTTATGCAGTGATGTCCTCATCACCGCGCAGACTCATTCATCCATCTCTTCTCCCATTCCTCCGCTGGATACGGTCATGGAAACCCAGTCTCCTGATCGAACTGCCACCTCACCAATGCGTGTCACCACTGCCAATATTCCTCAGCCGACTCCCATTTCAAAGCCGGTTATTGACTTGGAGAGTGAGGAAACCTCGGCTCCAATCCGAGATTCAAGTTGGCCACGCCCTCTCAAGGAGCTGGAGAAGGAAAAGGCCAAGACATCGGCTACATCCTTGCCTAAGCCGGATCCTCGCCCTACTCCCGCAGCGCAAACCCTGCTGAATCAAGAGCAGCAGAAGAAGAAAAAGCAGAAGCAGCAACAGCAACAGCAAGTTTCCGAGAAGCAGCACAAGGAGCCACATCCGAAGCAGACTCCGGGTGCGTCACCGCAACCCAAGCCGACTCAAGGTGCCTCTGGCACACCTCCAACCACCTCGGATAAGCAGGTGGTTGCTAGCAAGAAGGTTTCTGCCGCCCCATCAGCGATTCGATTCGGCCAGTCCCTGTCGAATCCCCGCCCTCCGAGCAGCGATAAGCTCGAGTCCGCCAAGCAATTCATTGAAGCTTGGAATGATGCTGACCTCGCCAAAGATTTTTCTACTTCAGCGCCACATCCGGCTGGGCCTAGTCGGATGTTTCAATCATTACACTCTGTACAGACCTCGGTCACTGAAGCTAACCGGGTGTTTGAGGTAAATTTTTCCGAATCTTGCTTTTATTTCAACATGATCAAATAGTACTATACCCAGTCCCCGAGATTCGGGTCGAACGACTGATACTCCTCCGAGTAAGAAAGTCATTCGGCTTGAATCTCTAAAAAACTTATCATGAATGTTGCCGTAACCGAGGACACCGTGGGACTTCCAGTCCCCGAGTCTCTTTTCCAACTGATTCGGTTAATCTCGGGCCAGTCCCCGAGATTCTTTTGACGCCATTTGCCTGTTTTCTTTCAGGAAACCATGACCGCTCGCGGCAAGCTCTTTAAGCAGCTCGCCCATCAGCATCAGAAGCTCCAAACTTCCTTTGATGGGCTCTGTCTTGAAATGGACAAGAAAGAAGAAGAGCACAAGCGCGCTTTATCCGAGGAAAAATCAGAGGTGACTCGGCTCCAGCGAGAGCTTGACCGAGTTGAAAAAGTGAAGAACAAGGTTAAAGGAGAGCGGGATACGCTGAAGCGTGAAAAAGACACAATCCAGAAGGAGCGGGATACTTTCAAAGCCGGACTTGCGGAGCGGGCCAAACTGGACAAGCAAATTCAAACGAACATTGCCGAATCTGAAGCCGAAGTCAAAGCGGCTAAAGAAGAACTGAGTGCTCACAAAGCGGCCAGTGCGAAATGGCTTGCTGCACTTGCTAGCCTTAACGATGACATGGATCGTAAGTTCACCGAATCTCCTTTTTCTTTCTGCTCTTAACCAATACATATGCTTGTGTTCCTTCTCGCTGAACTCAGTATTAGCTTATTTGTTTGTAGGAGAGTTTACTAGCATCCGGCTTCAAGCGCCAAGGCTGTGAGAAACGCCCGAGCTGAGAGAGCTAAATTAACCGAGGCTCCCCTACCAGAGACATGGGACATCGAAGATCATATTACAGCACTTAAGGCTCGGATTGCTCCTTTGAAGGATTCCCATATTGGTCTGCTCAATGCAAGTCTCAAGGCTCACCGAATCTTGTTTCCTGAAGCGCGGCAAGTTGTGCCTGTGGAGGAGCTGATCCGAGACCTGGATCAAGCAATGACCCGGTTACAGCAGTGGAGGTCTTCGTCCGCCCGCGCTGGTGCTGACGCAGCTTTGCTATTCATCATGTCCTGGTATGAGCTAATTGATCTTGCCAAAGTGCGCTCATTTCGCGAGGGTTCTCCGTGGGCTACAGACCCTACCCGGATTAAGATCCGTGAAGAAGCCGCCAACTTCATGGCCGAATTTGCACGCACCAAGCATCTTGATCTGGAGGCTCCGGTCTACTCGGATGGAGAAGAAACTGAAGAAGAGGAATCGGACGACGCCTCCGCTGAAGAATACGCCGATTCTGAGGGCGAGTCTGGTGATTCGGCTAACTCTGCCGAACACGCTCCTATCAAGATCCCAGCTTCTGACTCGGCTAAGAATACCGAAGCAACTCCGGCCCAGACTTCGGAGATACCAGCAACTGATTCGGCAGAGATTACTAAACAAGCTCAGCTGATCCGGATACCTCCGAATCTGCCCAGCCTTCAAGCTCTCCACGCAAGGTTACCCCTGAAGTTCCTCCATCTGAGCCCATCCTTGCAACCGAGCCCCTGCAACCGAATCTACTCCAACCGAAGCTCCTGTAACCGAGGCTCGCGCGCCCGAGGTTCCTTCAACCAAAGCTCCTGCCACCGAACCTGCTACAACCGAGTCTGCTGCTTCCTGAAGTAACTTAGTGAAAAAACGTTAAATCCCCGGTATGCCGGGAGCAGATGTAATAGACTATTTTAAGTTCTTTCGAGACTACTTTAAATTTGCTTAACATGATCCGGACGAGGTTTATGTTGGATCATTTTAAACCGAGTCCCCGAGTCTGTTTTCTTGTTTACTATTTTTGCCGAATCTCTGCTCTTGTCTACCTTTTAGGTGTTTGACAGTCGAGTCACAAGATAGGAATCATAGCATACAATACTTGAAACATGCGAGTTGTGGTTTAGAATCATTCAACATAAACGAAAAATAAATAACAGGGTTAGTAAACGACATGTGCCGAATCGGTTTTGGACCGAGTCCCCGAGTCCATTTTCATGTTTCCCACATTCCTCATCTCTGCTCTTGACTACCATTTTGGTGTTTGTCAGTCGAGTCACGAGATCAACAACACAACATACATTACTTGAATTTTGGGACGAGGTTCAAAGCAATTCGGCACACGAACGGTATGGACAAAACAGTAAAAAACACATGCATGAGTACGAACAGTCCCCGAGTCCAGACTCGGATTGCTGCAACTTCATTTATGATAAACTGAAATACATACATTGCGCCCCTTAGGAGTAAAAGGGTCGAAGCAGAGCTACATTCCAAGGTCTCTTAGTTTCTTGTCCGGGTCTGTCCAGGCCATCCTTCCTTGGTTCCTGTGCATCTACAAGGTAGTACGAGTCATTGTGCATAGCCCTGCTCACAATGAAAGGTCCCTCCCATGGAGGTGACAACTTGTGTCGGCCTTTGCTGCGCTGCACCAGCCTTAGCACAAGATCACCCTCATGAAACACTCGAGGGCTGATCTTTCGACTATGATATCGTCGTAGATTCTGCTGGTATATTGCTGTCCGAGATAGAGCCAATTCTCTTGCTTCCTCTAGCAGATCCACTGCATCTTCCCGAGCCTCTTTTGCCTCGGTTTCAGTATACATTGCCACCCTTGGTGCATCATGTTCTATGTCTGTGGGTAGCACAGCTTCTGCCCCATAAACCAGAAAAAATGGCGTATAGCCAGTTGACCGATTCGGCGTGGTCCTTAGACCCCACAGTACTGATGGTATCTCGTCTATCCAGCATCCCGGAGTTTTCAGCAATGGTTCAATGAGACGAGCCTTGATGCCGGCCAACACCAGGGCATTTGATCTTTCCACTTGCCCATTAGACTCCGGATGTGCCACCGAGGCTATATCTAGCCGGATTCCCTTATTCATGCAGAACCGAGCAAACTCTCCGACAGCAAAGTTTGTGCCGTTATCCGAGATGATGCTATGAGGGTATCCGTATCTCAAAATAATTTCTTTCAGAAAGTCACAGCCGAACGACCATCTACTTCCGGATTGGTTTCACCTCTATCCACTTGGTGAACTTATCCACCATCACCAGCATATGTGTCATGTTGCCCCTAGCCGGCTTGAAATCTCCCACCATATCCAAACACCACACAGCAAATGGCCAAGTGATAGGAATTGTCTTCAGTGCCGATGCGGGTAAGTGTGTCTGCTTGGCAAACCTTTGGCATCCTTCACATTTTCGGACTATGTCCTCTGCATCCGCGTGAGCAGTGGGCCAGTAAAATCCATGCCGGAATACTTAGCCACCAGGGCTCTTGTACTGCAATGATGTCCACATTCACCCTGATGTATCTCAAGGAGCATCTCCTTGCCCTCGGCTGGCTCCACACAACGCTGTAGCACCTCGGTTGCACTCCTCTTGTATAACTCCTTGTTGATGATGGTGTAAGCCTTGGACCTCCTCTGCACTCGCCTAGCTTCGGTTTCATCATTTGGCAAACTCCCCTCCGACATGAACTTCATGATTTCTTCAGCCCATTCCGGTACTGGATGCAAAGGGAATAAGTGCTCATCTACTTCCACTGGTTCGGCCGCCATTATTTCTTCTATCAGCTTCTGCCCATTCCCTAAGATTCGGTTATCACCACCTTCTTCTCTGCTCCTCTTTCCTAAGATCCGGTTAGCAGTCCCCGGGTCTCGCCATGCAGTCCCCGGGTCTTCCCCAATGTACTCGACATCAACATTCATAGGGACAGCCTCAGATTCTTGCTTTGGGATAAAAATTGACTCGGAATCAGGCGAAGGTTTGATTGAAGGGACCCTTAGGTGATTCAAGGATATCCCGGGTGGAATTGCATCCCTAGACGACCCGAGTTTTGACAGGACATCAGCAGCTTCGTTCTCCAACCGAGGTATGTGCTTGTACTCGCAGCCTTCAAAAAATCCTGAAATTTTCTGGACATGAAACCGATATAGTGCCATATTGGCATCAAGAGCATCCCAATTTCCAGAAGATTGCTGCACAACTAAATCCGAATCACCAAAACATTCTATTCGGCGGATGCCGATGTCCCTGGCCACATTAAGCCCATGGATCAGTGCCTCGTACTCGGCCACATTGTTTGATGCTGAGAAATGAATCTGCAACACATATCGCAATTGATCTTGCTTCGGTGACGTGAGTACCACCCCAGCACCTAATCCGATTTTGGTTTTGGAGCCATCAAAGTGCAACTTCCAGTAATTGTAATCCGGCTTGGGTGGCTCATACTGCATTTCGGCCCAGTCACAAAGGAAATCTGGTAAAGCCTGAGACTTGATAGCATCCCTTCTCTCATAATGCGGGGTGTAAGGAGATACTTCTATTGCCCACTTGGCAACCCGGCCAGTCGCATCTTTGCACCCAATGATTTCCGCGATTGGAGCTTCACATACCACGGTAATCGGGTGTTCTTGGAAATAATGTTTCAACTTTTTGGCCGCCAGGTATACCCGTATGTCATCTTCTGGTAGTGGGATAATTTTGCTTTGAGGTTGAGATCACCTCACTTAAATAGTACACCGGTCTCTGCACGGATTTACCCTCCTCTTCTCGTTCTACCACTATGACCACACTCACGACCCGGTTAGTGGCCGCAATGTAAAGTAGCATTGGCTCATTCGGCAAAGGTGACGCCAGAATTGGTGCAGTGGACAACATCTTTTTTAATTCGTTGAAAGCCGAATCTGCCTGCGGGGTCCACGTGAACCCGGTGCTCTTTTTCATCAATTGATACAAGGGCAAGGCTTTTTCTCCTAGCCGACTCACAAACCGACTTAACGAGGCTAAACACCCTGTGAATTTTTGTACATCTTTTAGACATCTAGGCAATTTCATTCTTTCTATGGCTCGGATTTTAGCCGGATTCACCTCAATACCTCGGCTTGATACAAGGAAACCGAGCAACTTTCCAGCCGGGACACCAAAGGTGCATTTATCCGGATTCAATTTCAACCGATATTTTCTCAAGTTCACAAATGTTTCCTCGAGATCCTCGAGGAGAGTGTGTTTTTCTTTAGTTTTGATGACGATATCATCGACATACACCTGCACATTCTTGCCCATTTGGGAGTGTAAGCATTTCTGCATACATCTCTGATAAGTTGCACCGGCATTTCTCAAACCGAAACACATGACACGATAGCAATACGCCCCGTACGGGGTAATAAAAGCAGTCTTTATTTGATCTTTAGGGTTCAGTGGTATCTGGTGAAAACCAGAGTACGCATCAATAAAAGACAACAACTCACACCCGCAGTAGAATCGATCACTTGATCAATCCGAGGTAAAGGAAATGGATCCTTCGGGCACGCCTTGTTTAGGTTGGTGAAATCGATGCACATGCGCCACACCTTGACCACCGCTGGTTCGTCCTTCTTCTTCTCTACCAGAACCGGATTGGATATCCAGTCTGGATGCAACACCTCCATAATGAATCCGGCTGCAAGCAACTTAGCCAGCTCATCCAGCACCACTTTTCTTCGATCATCTGAGAGACGCCGAGTCGGTTGCCTCACCGGTTTTACATCCGGCCTGACAAATAAAGAGTGCTCTGCCAACTCCCTCGGAACACCAGGCAGGTCCTTAGCCGACCATGCAAAGATATCCCGATTCTCACGGAGGAAGTGACAGAGCGCGCTTTCCTATTTCTCATCCAGCCCGGCACCAATGATGGCCATGCGCTCCGGGTTCTCCGGGTCAATGGGATCTTCTTTGTCTCCTTGGGCATCTCAAATGTTGCACCTCCATCCGGATTGGTCATAGCCAGCACACCGAGCTGAGCTGACTTCGCCATTGCCACCACCTCATGCATCTTGCTCTTCTCAGCTTGGATCACCAATGATTCGGCTAAGGTGGAACCGATTGTGGCACACTGTATGGCTTTTGTAATCTCCCGCAACAGTGATAATACCATTCGGGCCTGGCATCTTTATCTTGAGGTAGGCCACATGGGTGGATATCATGAACTTGGCTAACGCAGGCCGGCCAAGTAGAGCATGGTATGGGCTCTCCAAATCTACCACCTCGAACTCGAGACTTTCAAGCCGGTGATTGTCCTTGGTACCAAACAGCACATCTACCCAGATCTTACCCATTGGGGAACAAGACACCCCGGGTACTATACCATGGAAGGTACAACTGCTCTGCTGCAACTGATTCGGCGAAATACCCAACTTGACCATTGTGTCCCGATACATGATGTTTATGGCACTGCCATTGTCAATCAAGACTCGGCTAAACCTCACGTTAAGCTTGGGTCCTACCAAAGTCGGATCCACCACTAGTGCATAGTTTCCTGGACTTGGCATAATTCTGGGGTTATCAGCCCTGCTCCACGTGATCTCCTGCTCGGACCAATTCAGGTATTTTGGGACTGCTGGTATGACTGCATTCACCTCCTTCGCCCTTCGCAGCTGACTTTTCTTGTCAGTTGGCTCGGTCACAAAAACCACATAACTTTGATGAGCCTCCTTGTACTCATTACCGGGGTATCCACCTTGCCGACTTGGACCAGCACCATTGTCATTGCCTCCCATGTTTACCAGGTTAACCGGCTTTGTGGCTGCCGGTCTCGGAGCTCCTGCGTTCACCGGGATTGTATTGGCTCCGGTTAAAGGCATATTCGGCCTGAAATTCGGTCTAGGAGCACCTCTCTGAGGTGGTCCTCTCTGACCCTCCGCCTGAATGCGATGATGCCAGCTACAATTCCGAGTTGAATGATTGGCCGGCTTGCGTGGGTCTGTTGTGTGATAACAGCAAGGCCCGTCCAATCTTGCCTCAAAGGTTAGAGGAGGACTCGATCCATCCCACACCTTCTTTGGCCAGGCACCTTGATTCGGCCTCCAAGCTGGACCCTCAGTCTTTTGTCTCTGACCATCTCCTGCTCCAGGATGATCCATATTCACTGCAGCCACCTGATCTGAACCGTATCTATAATCCGGATCTCTTCTTTTGTAACCGAATTCATGTCGGTCATTGGGCCTCAATGGTCCTACTCGGTTATTAACCGGTTGCCTCCTGCTTGTTCCCACTGCATCCAATGCGGGCTGTGTCGGATCACCTAGAGCGTACGTATCTGCTATCCGGATCGTTTCCGCCAGTGTCTTGGGCATATCCCTCTGGAGCTTCTGCCAGAGCGGGGTGCCATGTCGGCAACCCTGCGCAAACCAAGAAATCGCCTGCTCCTCCACGACACCTTCGCAAGAGTTGCGAATGTTGCTCCACCGAGTTAAGAATTCTCGGTCTGTTTCCCGTTCTTCCTGCTTGCACGCAGCCAGGAGCTGAGGTCGGTTAGGCCTCTTGTAGGTGCTGGAGAAATTACTGTAAAATGCCTCCTCCAAGTCCATCCAAGAGTTGATACTACCCGGCGGTAAGTTGTTCAGCCAAATCCGGGCTGGCCCTTCCAACATGTGCGGGAGATACCGGACCGCCCATCGGCGATTGCCCCCCGCAATGTGCACTGACGATACATAGTCTATTAGCCAATCTTGTGGCTTTGTGTTGCCATTATATGGCTTTGTGCTTCGGCCAAGCTGAAATAACGGCACACTCGGTTCGTTCATGATCCGAGGTCCAAAACATGGAGGACCCGGTGGGCCTTGCTCTTCTAGCTTCTCGGACTGGTAAATTCTATCCAACTTGAGACGCTGATCATTCGGATCTAATGCCCGAGGTCCCAGTCTTGATGCAAGTGCATTATCATACGTCTGGTATCCGGCTCGCGCCATAGCCGAATTTCCGTCATCATAGCGGTAACCCGCCTGGCCACCACCTTGCTGTTGCGCTCGCACAATCACTTGCTGCCCAGGAGGACGAGGTGGTTGACCTCGGCCAGCCGAATTGCCCCTTCCAGCTCCCGGGTAACCTCGTCCACCACTGTTTCTACTTTGGCCACCTCTTCCTTGAGCGGCTAGCTGCTTGCCGGCATACTCAGCATCATAGGTCTGCAGCTGCTTGCTCTTACCCGAGTTCACGCTCTGGGCCCGGTCAACTCCGACGTGCGGGGATGACGCCTGCCCCTTGGATCTCTGGCTAACAGCCTTAACCGACACTACTACCCGAGAAACACCTGCATCCGGATTGGCTTTCCGGTAAGCCTCATTCTGCCGGTTACACACATCTACTAGCTCATTGACTCTCTCTGCCTGCTTCCGCCAGGCGTCCCCGGTTAGTGTGCTCAACTCGGCTCGCGCTGCCGCTGCAGCCCTAAGATTCTTAGCCGGGGAGCTATACACCGGCTTGCCTGTGCCAGATCTATGACTAGTAGCCTTACTGGAGCTCGATCCTGCAGCTCTAGCTAACTCGTCATTGAGGTCCTTACCCCGGTTACGCAACTCGGCTTTTTTGCGCGAGCGATGCACTACAGGAGTAAAACCCTCGGTGATACCATTGGCAGCATTGTACTCTCTCATATCTCTATCAAAGGCTTGCCTAGACTCCACCACTAACCGGGCTTCTTTTTGCAACCTCAGGCGCTCTGCCTCTAGCTGAGCTACAGTGAGCTCTACATCTGCCCCAGGTGCCACTGGCCGAGATAACTTCTCCAGGACATCCTCTAAGGGAGCCTCCCTACTTGACATGCCAAGCGGGCCAACCGGATCTGGTCTCTCCTTTGGGAACTTAGCTGTCCGAGTCGGCTTGCCAACCGGATCAACTGGCGTGGCCAGCTCCTCGGGCATGCTTTTGCTGGCATCTCCTTTGCCAGCTGCTGCACTTGGCCCGGTCATCATCACCTCCACGCTACTCCCGGGGCGAGCGCTACGCCGTCCGAGAGCTGCGCGGAAAGAGGGAGGATCCTCAGCCACGAGCACCTGCGCCGGGTACTCGCGGACAGGCTCGGTGGCGACGTAGGTGACGAAGCTGCCGAGCGTCATGAGGAAACCGTCTGCGGGGAAGGGCTTGTTGGCGAAGCACCCCGCGTTGTCGCTGATGAAGTTGAACTCGCCGATCTTGCAAACGAGCCCAGAGAGGACCCGCTCGCCGGAGCCAGCGACGGTGCCCGTCCGGAAGGAAACCCCAGCCAACGCCACTGCTTGCCCCACGGTGGGCGCCAACTGTCGTGGTGGTGTCACGGCAGATGCCATAGGATGGCTTAAGTTGTGGGCTCGCTAGGACGTTGGGGGATCCGGGGAGGGTTTGCGCGCTCACGAAGCACGCATGGAGAACAACCAAGAACTCGCAAGAACAAACAAGAACAAGCAGAACCAAGAAGAAGCAAAGAACACCACGATGTACCCTGCTTCGGGGCCCTCTTGTGGAGGTAACACCCCTACTGCAGCACTAGCCTACTCTCTTTATATCTCAAGTGGTTACAAGTACAGAGTGCTCCTTGAGCTGTATGAAGAACAATGGTGAGAGCTCTAGGATGAAGATGAGGCACAGTGGGGAAATGAGCTCTCGGCGCCTCTCTCTTGCCTGTTTCTCTCGCCTCCCTCCTCTCTCTCTACTGGAGGATTTGGTAGCTTACTTATACACTAACCGAATTACCATTTTGCCCCTGGCTGGAAGTGATAATGGCATGGACAAGAGGAACAGGACAAGCCTCTGCCCCCTGTCAACCCAACGGCCGGACTGTCAGGCCCTAGCAGGCCTATCTTGCCACTTTGGGCAATGGCAGGTGTAGCCCACCGGGTCTCGGTCATATCCTCTTTCCCGAATTGGCCGGGTCAGCTCCTAGGTTGCTGCGCTCCCAGGAATCCCGTGACCTGACCTGGCCGTCAAGTCCCTAGCAGGCCTATCTTGCCACTTTGGGCAATGGCAGCCGTAGCCCCCGGGTCTCGGTCGTATCCTCTTTCCCGAATTGGCCAAGTCAGCGCCTAGGGCCTTGCGACCCGGAAAACCTGCGACTTGACCCGGCTGTCTTCTCAGCCTCTGGCAGGAGACACCCGTGAACCTTTCTGACATTACTTGGCCCTTGTGCAATATCCGGATTACCTTATCCGGGTCCTTCCTGACCAACCCGGCTAACTTAACCGGTTTCCTTCCTCTGATTCGGTTAAGCTTTACCGGGTCCTTACTAACCGACTCTCACGAGAGATCCGGCCCAAGTGACCCGGCTATATGTTGGTCCGGCTAGCTCTTTGCAACACTTAACACCACATCTTTGCCCTACCCGGGGGCAGCCCCCCGACACTCGCCGTGCCCGTCGATCTGAGTGAAGAGCGGTGGTGCGGCGGGGCGGCGCCGGCGGCGCCGGCGACAGCGTGGCCGCAGGGGAGAGAGAGGAATGGGGGGGGGGATATGCGGAAGGTTTTGTACAAAAGTCCTTGCGGTTTACCGAAATCGCAGGTAGGTCCTCGCGGCGGTAAAGTGTGTACTACGCGGCAATTTCTCGCTTTGCGAGTTGCTTTCTATAAAATGGGCTGGGGCGGCGTGTACCGATCGGAGGACCGTCCGATCAAAAAGCGACGGCGCGGGATGGATTCACTATTCATAACTGTAGCTTTCTGCAGTGTTTTGCACGGGAGGAGCGCGTAGAGCGCGGCGATTTGCATCGCCTTAATATAGTTAGGTATTTGCATCGCCTTAATATAGTTAGGTATACCATGCTAAAAAAGGAGCCAGAACGGAGAAGAATCACCCACCAACGTCCGTACACATGCTTAGGCTGCTTCCATCATAAAAAACAAAAACAAAAAAACAAGGCTGCTTCCATCATACGCGCGAGCAACTGTATCGTGTACTATCGTTAATATTTTACAACCAACTCGCGTCCTGATTAATTTTTATTTTTGCGAAACACAGTACAACGCAGATGTTTACATAAACGTGCACACACTCAACCTTATGAATGCACGCACGCACATTCTACCCCTATGAGCACCTCCGAAAAACACACACTCATCCTATGAACACACGCACGTACACCCTACCCCTATCGCGCCCTAATTAATTGGGCCAACCTACTGGCACTTTCTTTACTTTGCCTAATCAGATCGTGGAACGTGACAGACGATCATACAACAGTAACCACCAAACTTAATTAGTGCTGACGATGATCGATGGGATTGAGAGATTCTCCACCAAAGTCAACAATCGTCTGCATCGGGGAGATTAGATTAATTACTCCATCGGGAGTGCGTCTGATGAGCACCTGCCTTCCTCCTCCTCGATCGGTCCCCAAATCTGCACCGGACTAGTTTCGTATCGTCGATCTGCAAGGAGATGCACATCAAGTTGCTAGATACGTATCACATTTTCTCTTGGCTCCCGATTCGTTTTAACCGAATCTTTTGTAAATCAAATGTTTCGAGCTCTATGCAGGACTCTACTGAGAAGTGATAACCACATGTGGTCAAAATAGTTAGGAGTATGGTTGTATTCTCGGCCCAACATAATTCGAATCTTAGGTTTGAAACTGACGTTTCTCGCTTAGGTAGAATATTATTCAGTGTGAGGCGACGTTTCCGTCAATAGCGAGGCGACTGTGGTGACTTTGTCAATTTCAAGACCCGATCTGCCGGCTCAATCTTTCGGATGAGCTCATAAGTCTAGGGTGTGCGTGCATGACTTTGTGACTTCACAGGGATGAGTTAGAGCATCCACAATGGACAGCGTTTTCGGGGACGCTTAAGTGGAAAAAAATACCAGGAAATAAAATAACACTTAGTGCCCCTGCCTGCAACGCTCTGGACGCTTAATCCATCCAGGCCGAGCCCTACGAGCCTCTGTTTTCTGCGCCTCGAGGAAAAAAAGCAATAGCGTCGAGCGACTCTTGTTGCGACTGACGCCCTGGATTGAGTCCTTAACTACCGGGCAGCCGGGATTTTGATCCTAGCATCGTGGCGCAAGTGCCGCGATGTGGATGCTGTTATGCACGTGTATGAGAGTGTCCGCGTCTGTATTGTGCTTCACAAAAAAAATATAATGAGAAGAACATATAATCCTATTCATACCGAAAAGTCGATTTGGAGCTAGTCCTCCATGTAATTTATTTATTATTTTTTGAAATCAACATTTAAAAGTTTCGAAAAATCCCAAAAACAATCCTAGCTGTTGGCAGTGACCTATTCTATGCTCCTGCAAATTTTAACCCGAAATAGTTAATATTGTGATCCACTAAAAAATAACAAAATCCTCACAAAATATGATATTTCTCGAATTTTGCATTGTTCACCAATTCAGATCTAGAACCTTTTCATTTTACACGGCCCAAAATACAGAATAATTCACATTCGGTTTTACACACCAGTAGATATAATATTTTCTACATTTAGGAAATTTTTACAGATTTTTTTGGAACTTATGAATTTCGTTTTTGACTTAACTCTTTTTCAAAATGCAGGTTCCATGGTGCCTGTCCTCCAAAACGTTGCACTCTTATTTGTACCCACTTTTGTCTTTATTTTGACGGTATCTTCAGAACTAGATTCAATTGTTTTGATGAAATTCGTACCGCATTCATTAACCAGATGAAAAACAGAAACGTTAATAGAACCAACTGAAAAAACGACGAAAAACAACGAGAATGGAACAAAAGAAAACCGAGATAAAACAAGTCATGAATTTAAGATAAAAGTAGAGAAACTACAATACCAAGAAAAACTGGTATACATAAAAGCAAAATTGCAAAAATGAGGAAACGATTGAAAAAATGGCTACTATAGAATGATCTTTTAACGTATTCTTGCTAGCCCCCTGAATCCAGATCTATGTCGTTGTAGAGATTAGTATCGACGAGGAAATGAAGAAAAACATGGTTGCTGGATTTGATCATGATATTTCTTATAAATCAAATGAAGATATTTGTGCAACGTATATTAATTTATGTTCGAATTCATAAGATTTTGATAATCGGGGTTTCGTATTGAGATTGTGTCAATGTCCAAAACCACCTTCATATGTGATCCGATTAAGTAGCTTCCTGCGTGGTACACGTTCAGCTAAGAGTTCAGCCTTTTCTATTGTTAACTTTCTTGCTACCACATTTATATTACTCACTCCGTTCACTTTTATAAGACACACTAGATATTCTTTCCATTTGGCCATATACATACTAAAATGAGTAAATCTATATATACAAAATAAGTCTAGATTCACTCATTTGGTATTTATGTGGCCAATTGAAAAGGATTACTGGTGTGTCTTATAAAGTGAACGGAGGAAGTACCAAACTTGCTTGACAATTTATCCATCTCTAAGTCGAACAAGTCGGAGTAGTCAGCAACTCTAAACTACTAATAGCACCTTTTTCGTTACCACTACCAAAGCTGCTCGATCTGCCTAACCATTTCAATATTCGATGTGTTTCCATTCTGCTGATTCTGTAAAAGTCAACTAGGCGGGCGCGATGCAACTAATAAGGCCAGCACTGATAAGACATTAATCATTGTTTATTAATCAACTCCACTAATGAAAATGGATGCCCATAGGCATTCTATAGGTTTCCACGCATGTAACCAAGCTCATATGGCGGCAGTACATGATTCAGTTAGTAGAATGGATGTGATGTCGGAAATAATTTTTACAAGCTGTCGGAAAGCTGAAGTTAGGTACGACTCTCTCCGTTCCATATTAGATGATTTTATTTTGTCCAAATGTGAATGTATATATACTTGTAACAAGTCTGTGTACATCCATATTTGGACAAATGCAAATTATCTAATTTAGAACTAAGAGAGTAATTCAGTAACTAGTTAGTACTCCCTCCGTTTCAAATTAGATGACTTGCATTTGTCTAAATACGGATGTATCTGTACTTATTTATTGTCTAGATACATCCATGTTTAGACAAATATGAGTCAAATAATTTAGAACGGATAGAGTAAAAAGCGGCGAGACACGGGAAGATGGGTCGGGCAAGGCATAGATGCCGGGCAATCGAAAGATGGATGAGCGTGTCCAAGTCCAGTCCAGTCACGTCCACTCCTGTCAATTAATCCACGACTTTAAGCAGCTTCCGATCGATCGTAGTCATCGACCTGCAGTCTAAATCGATCGATCAATCCGTCGGAATCAATCAAGGGTTACCCATCATCATCTGTTCTTCCAACCGATTGCTACTGCTCCGTCAGCAGACCGCACCGTGCAATTCGTCTCAATATGTGTGTATGCATAGCGACTGGTGTCACTATTGCTTTATGATTAACGTGAATCTTGTTAGATCATCTTGGCCGTTTTTTAGACACCATTAGCGTGCATTTTGATAATATGATTCTTTGCATCAGTGATCAGCAGCGGCACTCGTTTCAACTAAGCCTAGTGAAAAATGGTGTCTTAACTCGTTAATCATAAAGAAAAAATCTTAAGACACTGCCCCGCCGAGCATGCTACCGTCCGGCGAGACGGGGACGCCGCTCTGGCCCTCCACGACCGCCTCACCCCAGCTGCGAGTGCGGAGGTCCATCTCTTGTCAACAATTGTCGTTGCGCGTGCGGGTTCGGATGAGCGCCGGTTGCTTGGCTCTGACGTCGGTGGGTTCACAGTCCGCGCAGCGTACAAGCTTCTCCATAGCTCTGGGTGCAGCAGTCCCCCTCTCCATAACCTCAACTGGGCCAATTTCGCGCCGATCAAAGTCAAAGTGTTTGTCTGGATCCTGCGACGCGACTCTGTCACCTCGGCGTGCTGCGTTCTCCTGACTGCCCTGGCGTCAAGGACACTCACCACTTGGTACAACACTTCCACGAATTTCTGGAGTCTCCTCCCTCCTTCTCTCTTCTACAGTGCCCAGAGCGAATCGGAGGCATCCTCGGATTTCCCAGCGGCCGCCGGCATATCCGCGGGATCCCTCGCCCTCCGGCGATGTAGATAGCGTGGAGTTTGGGCGGTCTGTGGGCGACGCAGCTGAGGAGGGGTGGCTGTGCTCGTCGTTTTGCAGGGGCGCAGCCTTCCCTCCGTCCCTCCGTTCCGTCGTTGTCCTCGACGCCGGCGTGTGGCTGCTGCTTGTTTCGGCCGGCACTGTACCTGGTGTCGGCGGCTGGTCCGTGGTAGGTGTATAGGGGTCGGGCCCTCTTCTTGCGGGAGCTCATCGGTGAAGACGAAGATGGTGGCCTCTCCCTCGTCGCGTTGGCCCGTGGTGGCCACTGATCTAGAGGACTTCCGGCTGCTTGCCCGTGTAAGGCTCCTCGGAGCGTTGAAGGCGGCGGCGTGCCTCCGGAGCGTGAAGATGGCGATGGCGGCCGTCCTCCCTGAGGACCTCGTTGTATTTTCTGTTTTGTTCAGGGTGGTCTGTATCTGTGTGATTTCCTAATAGATCTGGGCTTTTGTGTCAAAAAAAACACTCACCACTTGGAGGCTCTTGTGGACTCCTCCTCTGCCGCCCACCTTGGGTGGCCGCTCCTCTCCGTATGAATGCCGCAGCTCTCTTACTCTGGATCACTTGGAAGACGCGAAACCGTATGGTGTTCGATGGGGTTAACACGTCTGACATTGACTTCTTCACAGCGGTTCGCCCGCACCTCGCGTTGTGGGTCGTCGACCAATTGTGGAGTGGTGTGCGTCCCTCTCTCCCCAGACATGTATCTCTCCTCGGCCCATGGCATGGTTAATTTAATGAAATTCAGGTGGGCTCTGCTGATGGATCGTTACAATATTATGAACACATCTTCATTTTGAGGACCAGTCTGTTCATCATCGTCACACATGACATATCAATCGGCATATCTCTCGAAATATATGTCCCAGTAGATATGGTCAAACACACATTGATCACACTGTTTGCATCTTTTATCATAACAATTTTAAACAAAACATTTCAGCTCTTTTTCATTGATTTCAACAAAAACATATGTAGCTTACAACCAAAACGTGCATAAGTTTGAACTAAAAGTTTAAAACTATACGACTTTCGAACGACTTTTAAACAAAAAGGATAATTTTCAGCTGAATTTGTACAGCCATATTTCCAATCCAGAGGAAGAAGTAGTCACATAACCTTGGCCGTGTTTGATTGTCCCCATCACCTCTAGCCAGTCCCAGTGGTGCAAGATTTTGTTCTTTGGTTACCCACATAAGAGTTTGGTCCAACGTGAATTCCAACTCCCTGACATGACCCCATATTACAGAGACGAAACGATCTTAATCGTCATATATCTTGAGATATGCATCAATAGATGTGGTCAAATACCCCTTGATGATCCTATCATATCAAGTTGCTTCTGTGTGGAACAACTCACATGCCAGAAAAGATTTTTGTTTATAAAAACCCTTTTCTTATCCAAAAAAAGTCAACTTAGATCGAGTTCAAGCTGGAATTTTGAACAAATTTTATAATCTTTTAACCCTCTTTTACAAAAACTTTTCAACAGATTTTAACTGGTTATAATAAGAAGATAACTAACATTCATCTATGGTTGTGCAAGTTTGAACTAAAACCGTGGAACTTTCTAACAGCTGCCAACACGCAAAAAAAATGAGAATTTCCAACTTGCTAACATGACCCCTTATTACCGAGGTGAAACAATCTTAATTGGCATAACTCTCGAAATATTCCCCAACAGATTTGGTCAAACACCCTTGATCACATGACCACATGTTTTATCATGTCGCTTGTGCGTGGAACCGCTCACATGCAAAAAAAATCATTTATGAAACCTTTTTTTACCCAAAAAGCGGCAACTTTCATTGTGTTCAATTTGTAGCTTTCAACAAAGCTTATGCACTTATAACCCTTTTACCAATATTTCAGCAGTTTTCATTGGTTTCATTAAAAAGATATGTAACATTCATCTACTGATCTACAATTGTGCAAGTTCGAACTAAAGCCATACAACTTTCAACACACACAAAAAATAGAACTTTCATATGAATTTGAACAACTTACAACCGATATGCTATCTTTAGGAAGAAAATAGTCAGATCACTTTTGTATTACAGGGAGAGTCCCTTGAAGAGAGACTCCCTACACTAATCAAAACCACATGAAACCAAGTGACAGGACAAATGGGCCGGCTGCATAATGGAGCTTGAGTGACCAGTACGTGGAGCCCGGCGGAAGCTTTGATTAGTCGATTGGATTTAGAGGGGCCGGCCCACTGGGCGGCGACGGACGGATGGCGTCGTGGCTGGGTTTGAATGCGAGATGCGTGGCCGGTTGGAACGACCGTTACTACAGTTTCATACGTATGGTTATGGACGAAAATATCATGGATGCATTCCTGAATAGTGCACTACTCTATCTGAATCTGGAGTTAGATGGGCCTGTACTGTTTGTTAATATAACATGCACGTACAGTTTGGCGTAGTTGCAACAGGGGAATCAGATCGATCATCATCTCATTTTTTTTCGAAACACAGTACAACATAGACGCTCACATACACGTGCACACACTCACCCCTATGAACGCATGCACACCCTACCCCTAAGAGCACCTCCGAAAGACTGAGTCGACGGTTGGGTCTTGAGATTGACGAAGTCACCACAGGCGCCTCGCTGTCGACGGGAACGTCGCCTCCCACTGAAGAATATTCCGCCTAAATGAGAAACACCAATGTCAAATATAGGATTTGAACTCTGGTGGGCTAGGGGTACAACCACCCTCCTAACCATCTTGCCAGAGGCAAGTTCTCATCATCATCTCATCTCATCATTGTGGATATATACGATCTGCGTTGAGATGGATTTGCATGTTGGCCGACTCGGTCATGATGACATTATACAGATGAGAAGACGTTTGACAAATATGCACTGTATACATATACATAAGCAATCATGATCATGGATATCGACCAAACAAGCAATCATCAGAAGTAGATGGCGTGTAGGCGTGTACTGTGGACGTATTGTACGCAGCCCTGACTGTGCTACGTGTGCATGTATGTACTCATTCCATATTAATATATAAGACTTTTTACCTATTTTTCACACATATCTAGACATGTTTTAGTGCAAGATTCATATGAACCTTGCACTAAAATATGTCTAAATATATTTATGTGAAAAGTAGATAGAAAGTTTTATATTTTGATATGGAGGAAGTATGTATGTTTGCACCAATCATACGATGCATCAAAGTAAGAAAACAGAGTAGCTTATACCCCATCTGCACATCTATATATCAGAGAAATGGAAGCTTGGGTCGTGCGTAGCATTTGGTACGTGGACGCACATGCATGCATGAGACGCGCACGAATACCACCGGCCCACTGACACGTAGAGCTAGCTAGTGCGGTGCACAGTCCACACTTGCAAGTTGGTGGGCCGGCAGCGGATGGATGGATGGATCGCAACCACAATTCACATGGAGCGGCGAACTAATTATGGCCTGCAGGGGCCTACAACGGCCTGGCTCATCGATCACCTGTTGGGAGCTACGATGACACCTTTGTTTGTCCACTATAGAAAAAAAACATGGCCTTATCTTAGCACCGCCGCATAGAAATGTGAAGACGACATTACATTCTATTTGTTAAGGTTGGAAAGGTCCTCTCAATGCTCTAACGCCCACACCGGACAAACGACGTTCTGCGTGGAGGATATAGACCATGTTCTGGTGAAGTGCACAGTCATGTGAAAGGTAAGGTACGCCGTTAGAGTGAGTGCGCCTTCGCGCAAAGCAATATATGTCAAAAGAATATAAGTTTAGATTCGTTCCTGGACACGTGTTAGCATGATATAAAGATGATACGATTCTCTCCATTATACAGTATTTATTTCTTAGTTACACATTTTCTAGTCGCTCCATAATTGATGAAACATGTTACTTAGTCGGTCCATCATTATTGAAACCGTTGCTCCTCACAAGAGCTAGCATTTGAGATGAGTATTGAGTTGAGTAGCTTTTTGCCTTTTATCATTTAGTCCCGTGTTCCTTACGCATCGCCTCGTCCACGACGTGTATTTGTCGTCCCTCGACAATGGATCCATCATTTATGTTGTTATTTTAGTACTCCCTCCGTTCAGAATTATTAGGCCTCTTAGTAGGAGCAGCGCGACCAAGGCAGTAGCTAATTGGAAGGAAAATCCTTACTCTTCTCTTGTTAATGGTGGCTATTTATTAGGCGAGACAATAAATATTGGAACGTTTTACCCAATAAACATGAAGAGGTAATTACATGCATACAATGGTCAAGGGTGTGTTTATAGGAGGAGGTAGGGCAGTGCACACTAATCAAGACCAAAAATTAATACTAAAGGGGCCTTATTTTTCTCGACAAATAGATTTTCGTTAGGGGACATAATCCTGGACAGAGGGAGTATCATGATTTCTTGTAGGGATTATTAATTAGTTGGTCTATTTGCATACCCGCAGTCAAATAATCATGTCATTTTGGTGTATATCTATCAATTTTGATATACGAAGTTATGTGGGGGGCATAAAATGGTGTTGGATTTTGTCCGTTAATCATGTCATTTGGTGCATAGCTAAGCACTTTTGGTATGGAAATCGCATTCTTAGCCACATAATCTGTTTGGACGAGAGTTTGGTGCATAGCTAATCAGTTTGAGGTAACCAATAGTTTGTTTTTTGGAATCAGCTTGAGGTAACCGAATTTTACGGTGCGCAGCTGCTTCTCGCAGATCAGGCACACTGTATTCGTACTGAATATTTAGCCCACGTGTCAGTGGACGCTCAGCAAAGTCATGGCCCCACATGGACCGACAAGCTCGCTGCCCTTTCCAGGCCGTGCTAGTCAACACTCCGCCGCCGGCGACGCCGTCCCCTTCCCCGCCTTACCTCCGGCAGCCCGCAAGGAAACGACAGCGCAAGCTGCAGCCGCCCCCGGAGCCTGCACCCCGGCCCGTTGGACGGCGGCGACCTCAACCGTGAGATCCTCCTCCGCGCCTACGTCATCTGTGAGCGCCGGCGCCGCCTCGTCTCCGACCCCGGAATCCGTAAGTGCGCACAACCAGAAGCCCCAACTCCTCGGCTATTCTGCCGCTACGGCCTCACCGACTCTTTCCTCACTCCCACGCTAGACCCGCCCGACCACGGCTGCATCGACGGTGCCTGCCTATGCAAATCGAACACTGATTACAGGTGAGATTAGTTCGGTTCGAGAAGGCCCAGCATCCTGGTTAACTGGGAATTGCACTTTTCTGGTTGCTTAGTGGATTACCTGGAGGTAGCGTCCCTGACATAGTTCGGTTCTGAAATTGCAGAAGCTTGCTGTCATTCAGAAGCCATCACCCCGCCGTGTTACTGACTATTTCCAGTCCCAAGACCTTGCCGGCAGCAGAAAGCGTGCCTCGGGCACTCGCCATTTTTACAGAGCTGAACAGAATATATGGGACATCAAGGTCAGTTCTGGCGGTGTTTCAGATAGCTGTGCTTCAGAAAACCGGTTAACTGGACAAGCACCTTTCGCCAAGATCACCTCTCGACGAACCATGGACGGTGTTACAGGTGTGCGATGAGGACCGCGATATGATATTTATGTATGATCAAACTTCATAGCAGGTCATGAACCCTGTTGAACCAACTTCGTCGTCACCTATTATTCCCACACAAGTTTTTGCTCTGCAGGTAATAGCCCAACTTTACATTGCAGGAGTAACAGAATCCTATTATGTGTTTCCGTGTGGTTGCTGGGATGCCATTTGTGTGCGTAAGTCTTTTTTTTTTTGCATAAAAGATACAATTTACTTATCTGTCAGTTTGGTAAACCATGGTTGCTAAGTTTATATTGTTATCGAGCCATGTGAATGGTAGAGTATGATTGCCTGTCCGTTGACGATTCATGAAAATGCTAGCGTTAATCTGTTCATGTGTACATACCTTTAGTGCTCACCTTTTCATAAGCTACACAACAGTTTCAAATTGAGTACATACACAATTTAAACTAGATTTGAACCATCTTATATGTTAATATGAGTAACTCAGTTTGCAGATCCAGAGGATTTGCAAGTTTTGGCTCACAAGCAGATATATAATACATTTTCTGCAACATGGTATTTATATATGTTCATCTTGCCATCAATAAAAAAAAAATGCACAACGACCTACATATATATATATAATCTTATTAAGTATAAAATAAATTGTGAAATTGCATTAAACTTTTGTTGCATTGTCCCGCATTCAAGTTTTCAGCATCAGGGTAACTTTATGTGCGAAACAAGGCTATCCATCATGCTTTCTGTGAAACATTCTAGCGGGATAACTTTATCTTCTGGTGGTCATTAATTTTGTAACCAAATCGCTGCAAATGCTGCAATACTAGAGGTGTCTAGCACTCTGGCCCTGTTCCATCATCATCATTTGGAATTTGTCAGATAATTATACAGCGTATAAATACAAGAGATCAATCTCAAGGACTGAGAACTACTTGAAGATAAAAGACAATGGTGACTGAGATAATGCTTTCAACAAATATTTTCATCAGGAAGAACATTAACTTGCCGTGATAATCAAGTTTGTAATCAAACCACTGAAATGCTACAAATAGTCTGGACATGTTCCAGCAGCAAATGCATTGGCTCGATCTTGCATAACAGAGACATTCATTTAGTTATGCGGAGGTTGTTTGCGTTGCCGTAACAGTATCAGTTGTTTCTGCATAATCAACAAGGCCAATGTTTTGATTAGACACAATTAGAGTTCAGATCATTGATGTCTGTATTGTATCTATGGAAACAGATGCGGAAGAAGTAAAACACTACACAAGGAATGTAAAAAAAGTACAGTAAAATCTAGCGAGATGAGCACAGTAAGTACTGAAAGTGAAATATATGATCATTATGGTACATACACATATTTTTTGTTGGGGATGTGAGCGAGCATTGTCTTGTTCTCCTCTGATCCACACCACTGCATCAAATTTTGGCAGCCCGAAATATGCAGATCCTTGAGGGTGGTGAGCTTTTGTATGCTTTGTGGCAAGGATTCAATGGCAGGACATCTGTCTATGTCAAGCTTCTGAAGAGAGGTGAGATCCCCTAGCCATTTTGGAAGTTGTCCCAAGTGCTTGCAATCACTCAACTGCATCGACCGAAGAGAGGTGAGGTGTTGCATGCTCTCCGGAAAACGGTCAAAGAATTTGCAGGAGACGATCTGCAGTTCCTGCAGAGATGTGAGTTCACCCATGTCATCTGGTAGCACTGTTGCGCCATCGCATTGGGAGAAACACAGTGTGTGGAGGGAGGATAGGGCCCGAAAAATCTCCGGTGAGCTTGTGTTTAAATGGTTGCATTTGTTGATACTCAAGGTATGGAGGCCATAGAGATGGTGAAGCAAATTCCAGTCACCCAGAGGCAGCTTGCAGTTTTCAACCACCAGTTTGGTTTGCCTTTGTAGAGTAGAGTTACTACAAGTAGAAGGCAGGCACTCCATGCCAACTGAAGACATCACTTGGTCACATGCTGATACCACCAACATCTGGGCTCTCGGTGGGTAAGGTCCAATCCTCAAATTGGGGCAGCTCTTCATCACCAATTCATCAATGAAGGGTAAGACAATAAACTCTTGATCACCACTGGAATATGCTGCAGTGTTGAACTCTTCCAAGTTACCCATGTCATCTATGATGAACTTGGAGAGTCGACTGAATGCTTCTCTGTTGCCGCCACTCAAGTCACCAACATCGATTCTTGTGATGCTGGTCATCCTCCTAAGAATGAGCTTCTGAAGGTTTGGTAAGAGACCGAATGGCACTATGCTCTTGCACCTCGGGAAGTCCTCCATAGTAACCTCTACGAGATAAAGCAAATGGCAAGCTGATGTCCACCACCAGGATGGTTGGCATGTTTCGCTGTTATAACCATGTAACTCCAGGCTCTTAAGACTATGTGGTGGCTTTAATTCTTCTAACAAAGCATTGTCCTCCACAGATTGTCGAGTGCCCGTACTCCAACAAAGCTTCAACCTTTCGACCTTCCGCTTCTCTTCCAGTCTGATCACCCATGCTTCATCTGTAAACTTGACCTTCTCAAGGCACATTATCTCCAGCTCTTGGCAGTTCACATGCTCTAGTTGAACAACACTGCTACTTCTATCATCGGAGTGAACCACAAATAGGCAACTTTCCAGGCCCCGACACTTGTTTAACTTGAGACATTTGATTTCACCCATCCATCCGTATATATTCTTGAGTCTAATGCAACCTGAGAGATCTAGTGTATGTAGATTGCCGAGTTTACCAGGACTCATAGGCAGGTAAGAAAGAAATATGTTATGAGACAAGTCTAAATGCTCCAGACTGCGGAGGCCACTAAGACATACTTGGATGTATTTGCGATTTTCATTTTCAGACTGGTAGTAAAAGATTGGATTCAGGAACATGGATAAGTTCAAATACTGGAGTTTGGTGAGCTTGCCCAAGACATCTTTCAGCCCTTGGAGATTGGAGCGATGTTGGGCAAGATAACAACAAGGGTGTGACAAGTTGAGATGCTGGAGGCTGGTAAGGCCACCAAGAGCAGTCTGGATCATTTCGAAACAAGACCAGAATGATAAGTCCAAATGCAGAAGATTCGTGAGGTTCCGGAATGATTCCGGCAGGTACATTAGCCCAGAACAGCGTGACAGATCCACGTGCAGCAGGTTTGTCAAATTCCCAAATGACTCTGGTAGATTAGCTAATCCAGAGCAGCCTGACAAGTTAATGTGCAACAGATTGACCAGATGCCCAAATGATTCTGGAAGCGTGAACAGCCCAGAGCAGCCTGCCAAATTAAGATACCCCAGGTGCCTCAGTTCACAGATGGAATCAGGTAGCTTCTGCATGGAGCTCCCCTTTAGTTCCAACACACGTAGGCACCTACCAAATGAGAAGGAATCATCACTGAGCTCCATTTTGCTATAGCCTACGCAAATTAGCGCCCTTAACTGGGCAGGCATTACACTTGAAGGCTTCATGCCTGTGTCGGTGAGCACTGCGTAGCGGCAGTATTCTTTCTCGCAAGATGTGCCATAAAAAACAATCAACTCGTCAAACAACAGAAATTTTGCCAAGTCATGTGCCAGATCGGGCATGGTGAACAAGGTTGCACCCTTATTATGCTTCCCACTAGCCTGGAGCAAAAGCATAACCACATAAGTTACATTAGAGAGTGGAACTACCGCATTAAACAGCTTCACTAACGGTCATAAATGGGAACTACGCTGGATAATTCATACTCCATTGTTGTAGTTGTTTATTGGCTACTACATTTCGGGAACTTAGCTAGATAGTACTCCCTCCGTCTAGGATTATTAGTCACTTCTCCAATTTCTCTGCGACCAAGGCAGCGTGCTATTGTGTGAGGTATAGGAAATAAATTCGCTTTAGGTGCCTAATTTTGTGCTAAATTGATGCATGTATTAAATGTGGAATCCAAACAATTGGGTGGGCAATTAATTTTTCGTGGGCCTGCCAGCCTTTCCCAAAGCAAAACGCCATATTAATTGCTGAATACGCCCTATGGAAGGAGAAAACCTGTTTTTGGAGAAGTGACTAATAATCCTAGATGGAGGGAGTACACAATTGCGGTTACTTTTGTTCGATCAAGCCATCAAAGAGAAGGCTGATACCCAGCTACTCATTTTTTTATTACATTAGATTTATCCTGATGATTTCATCTGTATATAACCAATTTTGAGATTTTCTTGGGGAACTAATCTACTATTGTTGATCTTTACCACAAACTTGAGAGACCATGAAATCAAAAGTTTCACTTATTCAATCATGTTATACATTGGACACAATAAATATTGGTTGACTAGAGATTGCCTAAGATCATGTTCAGTTGTCCGGCTAGTTTGACCTACTCTTACTTTTCCTGTCTCAGTCTCAACTTCAACAAACAGAATGGGCCTTTTCTGCCTTGAAACCTTTTTTGCGACAAGACTTCAAAACAAAATGGTGGATTCATCTAAGAGATTGCGTGGTAGTCGAAATTCGGAGAGTTATAGCTCTAAAATTCACAAGTTTGTTTTAAATAATGCGTGGGTCATCATTGGAGTTCGGAATGATGCACTTAATAGATGTTTTCGATGGAAAGAAAAATAACGAGTGAATTCAAGTAAACACTGAGAGCATATGTGTATTCCCATGCTTGATGTATTCCACGAGACCTGTACGTTCTAGACCATGTAAAAGTTATTTACAAAGTCTGAAAAGAAATCACAACACTGGTGCTGTGTATATTTATCATGTAACAAAATTTTGATTCCGAATTCAATCTGTACTAGCTAGAAATAAATAAATAAAAGACAAATCCACATTGTCAGTGATATAGCCGAAGTCACAGCCAATTTGAATCAGCTATTGTCTACAGCCAGATTGTTCTTTCTTGTTTCTAGATCTGAGTTTCAAATTTGAATTTTAGTTTTGTGACATAATTGATACATGTTGTGTCTATGTCATCAAATTTTCTTGGAATTGTTCACATATTTTGGGTGCTGTTTCTGGACTCGGGCGGAAGTACTCCAACTTCGGAAGTGCAAGATACATCCTCAGTAAACACTAATTATTGTGTTAGTTTCTCTTATTTCTTTGTACTTTTCCATCTTTCTTTGTATTTTTATAGCGTCTTTCTGCTGCATTTGCACTATTTATACTAGCGTTTTTCTACTGCATTTTCTTTTGTTTCATCTTTGTATTGTACATCTGTCAACTACTAGCAGAGAGAAAAAAAGAATCTAGCACTCACGTGCTTACTCTTAGAGGATGTTTAAATATTCAGAAATTGGTAAATATTTATCGGAAAGCAACCCCAATTTCTATTCTATAAATCTAAAGCCCAAGAAATTAATAATATTCTAAAATTTATTTTCGTGACAATAGTTTCCAGTCTAAATATGTAAAAGGGTCTTAAATGTCAAGTTTTAATAGTCTTTGAGTATGTTTACAACGTCAGTTATTTTGAAAACTCGATTTTGCTATTTTCGAGTAATTGTGAAATAACTACTCATAGTTGAAGCTAAGAACTGTCTGATCTAAACACCGAGATTTATCCAAGTATAAAAGGATAGAAAGGATCTTGATTGGACAGTTATCAATATCGACTAAGTCGACTGAGCTATAGTTACTCCCTATAAACTGAAGATAACTCACCGGAGGCGAAGACGACTTTGTAACTCGAAGGAAGAACATCTGCGAAAGCCTCCTGATGCACTCCTCGGCAACCTGTGTGGCAGAGCATCCGTGGGAAGGCTGGACAAGATCAAGAGCTATCCAGTGGTGAACCATGTCATCCTTGGCTACACCGCGGCCCGCTGGGAAGAACAGCACGGCGCAGTACGCGAAGCACAGCCTCAGGGTCCGCGACATGCTCACATAGCAAAGTACCATGTAACGGAGGAGGTTAGCGTACAACTTCGGTGTCGTCAGCTCCATGTTCCATTGCATGGCTTGTTTGCCCCTCAGTGCAAGGCCAACCTCACGGGCCACTGCAGGGAGACCCCAGCAGTCACTCGCGATATCGCGGCCTCTCTGCTCCAGAATTTGCCTCTCGGACTCAGGTCGAGCGTCGAAGCCACTTGATCGTTTGATGATGGTCCAACACATGTCATTGGTCAGGATATGTGGGTAGTATGGCGACGGTACGCCAGTGTAGATTTCTCTGGCGACGCCACCAATGGACGTGGTTGCTATGACCACTGCCTTGCTGCAGCCGGCGGCCGCGCTGGTCAGCATGTTCTTCAGGTTGCCCAGCTGAACAGGATCCTGCTCCCATATATCATCTAAGACGATGAGAACCTTCTTGCCAGCGAAGAGACTATGAAGGCTCTTGGTTACATCCTCGCCCTCCATCTTCCCGCCACCATTATCGTGGCGGCTCGTCCCTCCTCTTCCTCCTCCTTTTGATGTTTGAGAAAATATCGACTCAGCGATCCTGCGCAAGTCAAATTCGGGCGAAACATGCACCCATACTCGGAAATCGTATTCCTTGACGAAATGAGCATGTTTGAAGACCATTCTTGCCAGGGTAGTCTTGCCTATGCCATGGAGCCCCATGATGGGCATGACAATGATACTTGCGGTCGAACGTGATAGAGATGCCATTATCCTCTTGACGCATCCGTTCCTTCCTAAGATCATCTCCTCGCCCGCATCAGCTTCTTCCTCCCGTGGGGTAATAATTCGTTGGACCCCTGATTCCGAGTCTTTGGACGACGTGAAATTGGAACGGAGCAACTCTTCCTGTATCTTTCCCACTTCTTCTTTGATATCCTTCACCTTGTTGGCCATGCGATTCTTCTTAAGGGCAAGACCAGTGAGCATCCTACTTGTCATCTGCAAAGGAAGGAACCGAGAAGGATCGATATATGAGTTAATATAGTTAGGTTATCCTTGTGTATTCATATTATGTATGCCTGTAAGGAATCTGACTAATTTAATTCTGCAATCATCTGCATTAATTTGCCCATCATCGGCACGGCTAGTGCCGGTGTTGTGTCTTGGAGTCTATTGTGTGCCCCTGCCGCTTGCAGCTCCTCCTCTGTAGATGATACCAGTGGAAGTGAATTGCTGCCGTGTGCTGGCGCCGGTGTTGCCACAGATTTGGTCAGAAGCGCGGGCAGCAGCAAGCGTGCTGACATGCCTATGACTTCGGCTAGTTGGATCTGCTGGGCGTGTGTCTTGGCTCTGGTCGGAAAACTGAAGGTCTGATTTCCATTTTACTTTACGACTTCCTTTCTAAGAAGACAACACCTCTCAGGTTTATTTTTACTTATTGTGAGAAAATTTATGTACATAAAGGAAAGGCAAAAAACTTAGATAAATAAATAACTTAAAGGGAATTCTCCTGCCACTGTTTGAAATTGAGTACTTAATTCTGGTGGCTCTATGGATAACCGATACCAGCTCCTCTTTAAATATATTTCCGCACCTGAAGAGTTTTGCTCTGATAGTTTTTGAATTTATGGTTATTTCTTGTTGTCCCAACGGTCCAATTTGCGAGGAAGACAACTTTCATAAAGAAAGGCTGGTTAAACCAACCCTTGAACCATGAGACAATGTTTTCTAAGCTTGAACTAGGTAATCCTAGAATTGACATAGAGCTCTACATGGAAGCAAAAGTGCAGGAGAAAATAGATGCACGATCTCTGGTTTAAAGCCTCCATGATCCACAAGTAATGCTGGAATAATGTGGAGTCTGTTTTGAATCAACAAAAAAAAAACTGTGTGCTTCTTCTGACATCATGAACCCCTCAACCATTTGAAGATAGGCGAAACCTGAGCCTCACCCAAAGTAGATGTATAAGCCTTTGACACACCCATTTGTATTTCGGAATATCTTGTAGATTGTTGACTTCAATATCTTGAAGAACTTGCTAAAAAACATTGAACTCCTAAAAACCTTCTTCAGGCATAGGCAGATGAAAGAAATTGTGGGGAGGCTGCACCTGGATGATCTCCTGGATTAATATGTTCTCCTTTATCACAAAGGACAAAAGGTCATTCATTAATTTTTAGGATTAGAATGTACCCATTTTCCATTTCCAAATAAAATGGACTCTACTTTCTGAATCTCACAAGATGCCGAAGGTTTGTAAAAGGGTAGAAGCTTGAGATGGCCTCTCCACCGAAAGGAGCAATCAGATGACTTGGCTGTGGGTAGCTCATCTTGATAATAGGACTCCCAAATCATTTTTGTCCATGGCAGATCATGGTTATTAAAAAAACTTGTGTAAGATTTTCAAGAGAAGGCATTTATTATGCAGATGGAGATCAATAACTACAAGAACACCATGCTTCTTTGACTTACACCCTAGCTCCAAAGTTTTCATGGAAAGAGTTTTCTTCGTATTTATCACCGCCTCTCCATAAGCAGTGTTTTATTTATCCACTTGTTCTAGTATGATTTTTATACCAACGGAGAGCTCAGAGTAAAATGTTGACAGGAGGACAGAACAGAGTTTAGCATTTCAAGTTTCTCCCTGGAGGTCAGGAACTGAGAGCAGCTTACCAACCTGTTATGAATTCTTTGGACTAGTGGTAAGAGATGTTACACCTTTGTTTTGGTGTGCATGCCTAGGGGGATTCGCAAATATGTGAAAGGCAAAGGTCCAAGCTGAAACTGTAAAGTTGCCGCTAAGTCTGCTGTTTTGACTTGTGAAAATCGACTCTTAATTCTGTAAACATGGCAAATGCATCCAGCAGGCTCTTACGATGAGGCAATTATTGCACACAGTCTAATCTTGACATGATAAGATAGGTAAAGGTTTGTCAAGATCACCGGAGTGCATAGCCTTATTTTATAATGGATTGAAGAAGGTCGGCATATACCCATGAATCACATTTTTCGTGTCTATGAAAATTTTGTCAAATGCCGGCATATACCTTATCACCAAGTGCCACTTGACGGGCACTTGCCAAACTCGTAGATAGAAAACAACTTGCCGTGATATTTTTTTACGGTATATTTGTGTTCCGAGGGGCCGTGCTTGTAAATCGAGATGTTAGCGCACGGGAAGAAACAACGATATATACAGATTCGGACCCCGGTGCACAACACTCGTTAAAAACCCTAGTCCAGTTTGTGTGTCGGCTCTGTATTATCTGTCGTATGCTCGACGATTTTGAGGTAAAGCTCGATCTCGTAATTGGTGGGTGGATGAAGGTGAGTGATGGTTGAGCGCTTGAGCACTCGTGAAGAGCATGGCGCGTTCGGTGGCCCCCAACCCCTTATATACTTGGAGGTAATTAGGGTTATAGAGTACCAAATCGGTCGTTGGATCCGTTCGCCTACACTAAACTAACAAAATATTTTAGATTTGATCTGAGCCGGCTCACAAAGAGTATCCCGATAATTCCCGTGTTGGGCAATCCTGAGGTACCTCGTACACCAATATGGTGGCTTCGTGCCACCGCCTGGAGTTAAACCCTTGAGATGGGCGACCCTACTCTGAATGGTCCATCTTCTGTCTTTGTGGGCCTACCTGAGTTGACGAGTACCGAGTGTTGCATTCAACATACCGTATGCCAAGTGGTATAGTGCCATAGTGTGGGAGCTTCTTTCATCGAAAAATAGAATGACCCCGTCGCAAACGGGCTTTAGCAGGCAATATATCATCATAGAAATCTATTGCTCATAACTAACGCATGTCGTGATAATAGAGCAATATCGTTGATGGCTAACGTCATGATAGAGGAATATCGATGATGCGAAAGAGAATCTCTAGTAGATCCCCTAAACACCCCATGGCTCGGATAATTCCGTCGATATGCGGTTTTGGACCATCGTTTTGGCCATTTGATGGCCCCAACAGACACCACATATGGGCCCGGCTCGAAAAAATATTCGGGTACCCACTAAATCCCCTCGCAATTTCACTACATCAAGGGGATTGGGGCGATTTAGGGTTAGCTCCCCAGATCTTGCTCCGCCGCATCTCACCTCCTCAGTCATGTTTTCTCCATCTCTGGTGAGTTTTCTCTCCTCCTTCACCGCCTTTTCTCCACCTCGAGCGATGGCCTCCGGATCCACCGCTCGCCGAGGTGGCATCGGCGGGAGTGGTGGGGCCATGGGGGCCGTCAGGGTGGCCACGACGAGGAACAACGCCATCTGCGCTGCTCGGCCGCCTGCATGCCGTCTGCCTGCCGCACGACGCCGAGGCAGGGAGCTTCCCGCAGTGTCGGCCGTGGTGGTCTCAGGTAGCAAAGACGACGAGGACGAGGGCGCCGCACGACAAGATCTACGCAGGCATGGGACCGCGGCTAGCGCTCCCGGAGCAGCCGGCGCGGAACGTGGTCCACCTTCGATGTGCTCGATGAGCACATCTTGCACCACATCGAGCAGTTCCACGAAACCGTCGTCGATGTTTGGGAGGCAGTAGGAGTGGTGGCGTTACGCGGCGATCTGGAGCTCAAGTAGCAAAGGCAAGACAGAAAAGCAGGAATGAAGGTTGCTAGGTACCGCTCCGTGGTAACATCTACGATACGGGAAAGTCCGTCAAGGGGAATATCTGGCTAAGGAATTAGAGGAACTTTGATAGCACTTGGAGACAAAATCAATCAACGAACTTAAGAAATTGCCCTTACCGGCAGTAGCTCACTTAAGGAATTGCCCATACCGATAACAGCTCCCGCTTTAGAAAAAACCCTATCTCATCAGGCTCCGTGAGATAGTCATATTAAGGATAGGCCTAATGCTTTCCCCTTAAACCACTTGCAGAAAAAGTAGAAAATGGACTGAAATTGTTGGATAAGTGGATTTGCAGTATCTCAACAATCAGAACAACGGATATTCCATCATCCAAACTAAGCTTACTCAGATTCTAACCCATTGGTCATTATCGAGCCCCGTGACTCCGGCTGTGTTGATGTCTTCGTATTACCAGTTATCATTCTCTATGACACTTTTCTATAAAGTGATGAATAGTTGCTCGTAGAAGTTATCGGAATCCAAAGTTAGAACCTACCTTCTCTGTCCCCGCCTGTTACAGGTATTAGCTTGTCTGTAAATCGAAGAATGCAAGACACGCACGAAAGTGTACTCAAGGTATCACCAAAGAGAAGAGTTCCTCGACAGCGGCTCTATATAAAGCATGGTATGTCCCATATCTAGGATCTGAAAAGGAAGACCGGTGTTCCTTTGAAATAATCCTCTCACACATATTCCTTTACTACCAAAGTACTACATATCCGAGGGGACTGACCTTTTCAACTTACTTCTTTTCCTTGCTATCTATCAAAAATCCAATACCAGCGCTCGCTTATCAGCTTACCGGTTCAACAAACCTCCTTGCTCTACCTTTTACACCAGATGCCTCTTCTCTTAAACCAAGGCATACTCTACTGCCTTTCCTTCTCTAAACTATTCTTGAGCTACGGCCTTTTGAAAACCAAAACCTCTTTCACTTGAATCCTAGAGATCCCCTACTATCAATGATAGCGTTTAGAAAACCTAACGCACATCTACATCTGTGGCGTAAAGAAAAAGTAGGAAAATGAACCCAAAATCCTATCTCATCTACGTCGTAAAGAACTCTTGATCAGCTTGGTCAGTAGTCATAGCATCACTGAACGATATCCTCCTTCACCACCTACATGCTCCACGGAGGGTACGCCCTAACCAACTCTCCCATAAAGCTAGGTTTTTTTCATCATTTCTATCTAAAATCCTCACTCTGTGCTTGCTGACTGATATCATCTCTCGAAGCCAATCAAGCCTTCATTAACGGCCAAAGAATAACTGACAACATTCTTATTGCCAATGAGCTGGTTCGGAACTTTCATCTTTCTTCCGGTGCTGCCAAGACATGCCTTAAAGTAGATCTATGGAAAGCCTAATAGCGTGAACCGAGCGCCGCCTAGAATCCGCAAGGGAGGAGCACGACTTCGTTGTGGCCGCGCGCAAGTCTTCCGTGAAATAATCCCTCGGCTATGATGTTCCATGAGGTCGCCGGTGAAGAGCTAGGTCACCGGCAGTAGTGAAGAGCTAGGTCGCCGGTGATAGGGTTTGCGTTTGTGCTATTTAATTTTGTGTAAAACCTATGTTCCCATGTTTGTGTGTGATGATTGTGAACTATGTTTGTGAGATGATCGTAGTTGAATTCTAGCTTGAAGTTTTTATTTCAATTTACATTACGATTTTGTGCTATCTGCTCTACTTGGCGCGTTTCCAAACCGCAAAACATTTTTCGGGGGAATCTGAAACTGGTTTTGCGGTATGTGGTTTTCCCGAATCTATTGGAGATGGTCTAACAATGGATAACATCTATAGTCTTTTACTCTCGTCCTAATCTTATCGAATGTAGTGGTTAACATGTATTCCATGAGAATTTATAAAAAATGGACGAGCAGAATTCACGAAGACTGACGGTACGTACGCACGTACATGCAGCAGTACGTACCTTTCCTGCAGCAGTCATTGTGGTGGTGCTTTGCAGCCTGCCCACCATGTCCGTGATGTCGTAGCAGGCCTTCCTGATACGCTTCAGCCAGCCTCGCGCAGCCACCGCCGCTAGCGGAGTCGTCGCCTCTTCCAAGTTGACCGGGTCGGCGGGGACGTCGTATTCGAAGTCGTCAACCAGCTCATCGGAGTCGGAGACGTCGTAGTCGGTGCTCTCCCTGACCCGCGCCAGCCAGAGAAGCAGAGACTGCCTCTCGGCGTGCTCCACCGCCGCCTGAATGCCCTCCAGCGCATTCGCCGTGTCTTCCAGGTCGCCAACGGCCAACTTCCAGCGCTTGGCGGCCCCGTCTCTAATGGCCGATCTGAGCTTTGCGCATGACCTTTGGACCATGGCTTCGGCCATGACTAACTGGCTACCTACCCCAGTTCTTCCTCTCCCACCAACGTACTCCTACGGTCCGACCTACAATCGAGGATGCTAATGAAGCGTCACTTGGGAGGCGGCAAGCAACGCATGCCATCTTTACTGAGCTTTCCCTCTATTTGATTTCGGCATCTATAATTCAAAACCAGCAAGCAAAGAATATGATCATCTTCATCACGTTTCGTACCATGCATCTTTAATGTAAAAGCAGTAAGCAAAGAATTTTGATGTTGCATATATGCCGCGCGTGCTGTGCAGGAAAAGTTGAATAATTTCTGTATGCTTTACTTCGTTAATGTGCAGGAAAGCAGCGAAAGAACGGAATACTTCATTCACATTTCTAAGGCTGTACAACTGGAGCTACCTTGTCCAGTCGAAGGAAGGAGCAATGGATAGGTTCACATTTCTGTCATGCATGGTTTGCTAAAGCCAGGTCATCTTTTTTTGTCTATTTACCTTGTTGCAAGAGGATAGTTGGAGATGGATCAAAACTTTACTGCACAAATTTACCACATGTTTTGGGATGCAATAACACATAACATAACAACATGTCTTGCCAAGAATTTCGAAAGACCACATGTTTTGTTCTGATATGTCCTAGACCGCCCAACCCAAACTACCTGGTTGATTAAAGGATCTTTGTCTCTTTGACATCCTGGGCCCACCCATCAGGCACGCCATAACTTGTGAAAACACAGATTACAAGTGTAAGAAAAACAATTGATTCTTAATTACCAACGAATCAAGTTGACCCTCGTGCAGCTGAATAATGAACGAGAACGACTCAGTGAACTGTCCATCTGCGTTCCGGGAGTAGCATACTTCGAACACCGTATCCTGTTACACCTTAATACACATGCATATTGAACATTTGAGTTATTGTAAACATCTCTTTTTAAACGAACATCACAATAACCATCCATATTAAACATGAAACAGTCTAAACATCAAGTAAACAACTACATCGAACTTAACTGCATATTAAAAGGGACATCACGATAAACATCCATCTTAAACTAACTGAGCTCCGCTTCGGTCCTCCCCCTTCACCATAAACGTATAATATATTTAGTATAACCTATAAATCCCATTAATACGGCGCTGTTTTTTTCCCTAGTTAAGCGAAATCGGTTTGACTCGGGTCCGGCTTGAGCCGAGCTGACCCGCGACCTGGGAAAAAAGGCAGCAAAATGGCAGTCCTGGGACTTGAACCTGCGACCAACAAGCGCATAAAAGGGAGCACAACCACTAAGCTAAGTTCATCCATGTGATATGATACCCATCTTCCTAACAAAAATTTCAATGTTCGACTAAGGTAAACGGATGGAGCTGAGCATACAGAACCTTGTCATATTTTCATCGTTTTTGACTCAATAATAATGAAATTGAGCACCAAATAATTCAAAATTAATTCTAAAAAATTAACAACATGAAATTGAAATATAGATGAATCTATTTTCAGGGAAAACTTGATAATTGTAGAAGTGATTTTTTCGACCCGATGGGAATGACTCGTTATTTTATCCCAACATAGTATGACCAAATTAGGCATATTTGACAAGTATTTTTGTTTTTTTAACAAGTCCGACATATTATTAATTTTATGCTTAACAAACATGCTGAAAAAGTGCATTCTGGCACATGCAGCGAATCTTACGTCAACTGAGTCTCCATTTTAGGTTCTCGTGTGCTTTTATGACCTATCTTACACGCTTAACCAGCAAACCCAATTGGTCTACCACATTCGGTGCCGGTCCAAAGGGTAGATGATGCATGACAGACAAATCATCAGGGTTCGTCAAGAATCTATGATAGTACACGTTAGGACCACCTGAAAAGTTAGACTTGATCATAATATTCCTATGTAGGTGTGGAGCAAATTTAAGTAGACACTATCCGACCTCTAAATTCACAGGATTATCAGTTTTCCATTATTCACAGCAAAATTGAATTGAAAAAAAATACATGTATGAAAATATTTCCAAAATGCAAAATAATATTGCATTCATGCCTAATTTGGTTTAGTTAGCCCAGATAAGAAATTGGAGTCATCTCACGAAATTTGAAAAATCACTTGCTTATAAATGGTGCCAAACATAGCCACAACGAATCCATTTGTAAGCATGTGATTTTTTCGATCTCGAAATGACCCATTACTTTTCCCTAGTATAATATAACAAAATTTGGCATCTTTGACAAGATTTTTTTTAGCAAGTCCTACATATTATTTATTTTTTGGTCAACAAATGTGCTGAAAAAGGACATTCTGGCACGTGAAGTTGCTACAACTGAGGCGCCATTTTAGGTTCTCACGTGCTTGTATGGCCTACCCTTACATAGCCAATGAGCAAATCCAATTGGTCCCCATTCAACGTCGGTCCAAAGGGTAGATGACGCACGACAGACAAATCATTAGGGTTTGTCAAGAATCTGTTGGACATGTGGACCCACATGAAATACTCATAGCCATCTAGTTGTATATCTACCGCATTTGGGAAATGTGGACCCACATGCAACACCCCTAGATCTGTTGCATGTTTTGGGACCCACATGATAGTTCTAGGTCAAGCTGTTTAGGGCTGGTGCATGTGGGTCTAGATATCTAGTAGGTCATATAGGTATGCATCTACCACATTTGGGACATCTGGACCCATATGCAACACCCCTAGCCGTTGTGACCTATCACATTTGGGACATGTTGACCAACATGAAATACTTATAGATATCTACCACCTTTGCAACATGTTGATCCACATGCAACACTCATATCTTTGTTGAATGTTGTGGGAACCACATGATATAGTTCTAGGTCAGGTTGTCTAGGCTTGTGCATTTGGGTCAAGATGTTTAGATGTCTTATAGGTATGTATCTGTCAATTTTGGGACATGTGGAACCACATGCAACACCCCTATCCATTTTGGCCTAGCACATCTAAGACATGTGGACCCACATGTAACACTCATAGTAATTTAGTTATATATGTACCACATTTGGGACTTGTGGACCCACATGCAACACTCCTACCTCTGTTGCATGTTGTGGGACCCACATTATAGTTATAGGTCAAGTTGTGTAGGGCTGTTGCATGTGGGTCCAGATGTCTATTAGGCCATATAGGTATGTATCTACCACCTTTGGGACATGTGGTCCCATATGCAACGCCCCTATCCAGTTTGACCTAGCACATGTCCCACATACAACACTCATAGCCATCTACTATTATATCTACCACCTTTGGTATATGTGGACTACATGCAACACTCCTAGCTCTATTCCATGTTGATGCACCCACATGATAGTTCTAGGTCAACCTATCTAGGGCTGGATTATGTGGGTCCAGATGTCTAGTAGGCTATATAAGTATGTATTTACCTCATTTGGGACATGTGGACCCACATGCAATACCCTTAGCCATTTTGACACATATGAGACATGTGGACCCACATGCAACACACATAGCCATCTAGTTATATAACTACCACGTTTGAGACATGTGGACCCGCATGCAACATTCCTATCTCTGTTGCAACACACCTAGCTATTTTGGCCTAGCACATCTGAGACATGTGGACACACATATAACACGCATAGTCATTTAGTTATATATGTACGACATTTGGGACATGTGGTGCAACACTCCTACCTCTGTTGCATGTTCTGGGACCCACATTATAGTTCTAGGTCAAGCTATGTATGGCTCTTGCATGTGGGTCCAGATGTCTAATAGGCCATATAGGTATGTATCTACCACTTTGGGACATGTGGACCCGCATGCAACACCCCTATCCAGTTTGACCGTAGCACATCTGGGACATGTGGAACCACATGCAACACTCATAGTCATCTAGTGTTATATCTACCACCATTGGTATATGTGGACCACATGCAACAGAGTGTTGCATGTTGATGGGCCCACATGATAGGTCTAGGTCAAGCTGTCTAAGGCTGGATTATGTGGGTTCAGATGTCTATATATAGGTATGTTTTTACCTCATTTGGGACATGTGGACCCACATGCAAAACACTTAGCCATTTTGAGACATATGGGACATATGGACCCACATGCAACATGCATAGCTATCTAGTTGTATATCTAGCACGTTTGAGACATGTGGACCCATATGCAACACTCTTATCTCTGTTGCATGTTGTGGGACCCACATGATAGTTCTAGGTCAAGCTGTCTAGGGTTGGTGCATGTGGATCCACATGTCTAGTAGGTCATAAGGTATATATGTACCACATTTAGGACATGTAGACCCATATGCAACACCCTTAGCCATTTAAACCTAGCACATGTGGGACATGTGGAACCACATGCAACACTCATAGCCATCTATTGTTATATTTTCCACCTTTGGTATATATGGTCGCACATGCAACACACTCCTAGCTATGTTGCATGTTGTGGGACCCACATGATAGTTCTAAGTCAAGCCATGGGACATGTGGACCCACATGCAACAGTCATATAGCTAGCCATCTAGTTGTCTATGTACCATCTCTAGGACATGTTGATCCACATGCAACACTCCTAAACATCTAGCTACACAAAATTAATGCTAAATGTCTTGAATTTTCCATTTGTTGTCGCAACACTCCTAAACATCTAGCCATCTAGCTCTAACGACATTTTTTGCATTTCGACAATGTTTTCATTTTTTTGAGTTTTCCAATACAAAATGCTAGGATTAATGGCAAACTGGTAATTTTGTTAATTTGGAGGTTGTATATTGTCTCTTAAAATTCACTCCACATCTATATAGGAATATTATGATCAAGTCCAACTTTTTGAGTGGTCCCAACGCATACCATCACAGATTCTTGACGAACCCTGATGATCTATCTGACGTGCGTCATCTACCCATTGGACCGACGTTGAATGGGGGTACACCAATTATATTTTCTCATTGACTGTGTAAGGGTAGGCCATACAATCACGTGAGAACCTAAAATGGAGCCCAAGTTGTCGTAAAATTCGCTGCACGTGCCAGAATGATCTTTTTTGGCACATTTTTTGAGCAAAAAATAAAATAATATGTAGTACTTGTGAAAAAACAAAACTTCTTTTCAAAGATGCCTAATTTGGTTATATTATACTAGGAAAAAAAATAATGTGTCATTTCGAGGAGATCCAAAAAATCACTTGCATACAAATGAACCCGTTGTAGCTATGTTAGGCACACATTTCTAAGCAAGTGATTTTTTCGAATTTCGCGAGATGACCTGTGTTTTTTATCCGGGCTAACTTGACCAAATTAGGCATGAATGTAATATTATTTTTTATTTTGGAAATATTTTTGTACTTTTTAATTTTTTCAATACAGTTTTACTGGAATAATGACAAACTGGTAATTCTGTGAATTTGGAGGTCGGATGGCGTCTCTCCTTAAATTCGCTCCACACCTATATTGGAATATTATGATCAAGTCCAACTTTTCAGGCCGTCGCAACGTATACTATCACAGATTCTTGGCGAACCCTGATGATTTGTCTGTTATGAGTTATCTACCTTTTGGACCAATTGGGTTTGCTCATTGACTGTGTAAGATAGGCCCATATAAGCATGTGAGAACCTAAAATAAGACTTAGTTGTCGCAAGATTCGTTGCACGTGGCAGAATGCCCTTTTTGGGCATGTTTTTTGGGCATAAAATTAATAATATGTCGGATTTGTCAAAAAACAAAAACACTTGTCAAAGATGTCTAATTTGCTCATACTATGTTGAGAAAAAATAACGGGTCATTCCCATCGGTAAAAAAATCACTTGCTATAATTATCAAGTTTTTCATTAAAATGGGTTCATCTATATTTGGATTTCATGTTATATTTCGATTTCAGGTTGTTAATTAAATTTAATCTTAAATTATTTGGTGCACAGTTTCAATGATTTGTGAATTAAAAAACGATAGAACTCTGACATGCCTTGTGTACGCTCAGCTCTATAACGAGGAAGATGCTTAATGTATCACATAGAGGAAGGCAGCTCATTGGTTGCGCTCCCTTTCCTACGCACGCTGGTCTCAGGTTCGAGCCCCACCGAAGCGGAAGTGAAACTACCGTACAATTATCCAGTGCATCTGAATAAAACAACAATTGTGATCAAAATCTTAACTAAGATAACAGTGGATCCAACTACATAATGAAACCAAGCCTCCTTCGCTTAAAAAAAATCAAGCCTCCTTATCATGGTATATCTTCTAATCTCTCAAATCTTAAACCGGGTTGCATTCATCTTAATCTTGTGATCATGAATGATATCGGCAACATACAACTCCAATCCCATCTTCTCATCTTCAAGTTTTACCTTTTCTTTCAATTCCCAGTTTTACTTTTGAACAACGTCTAACTTCTCGACACATATTTGCAAGTCGATTTTCACATCCGGTTTACATATGGAGTCCTAAATAAGAATATCAATATCAACTTTTATTGGCATAATTTTTTGTAAACACGAAATGAAAAGTAATATTCCTAAAAGATAATATACCGCGTCCAATTTACCGAATCGAAGGTAGGGTAGCCGACGGAAATCAAAACCATCGTGAACGGACACTATATATCAAACAATGCAAACAAAATTAAGTCGTGAACTTAATTGCGTATTAAAGAAACATCATGATAAACCTCCATAATAAACTTGAAACGGTCTAAACATAAACTCTCATACATTAAACAATCTAAAAATCGATATCGAAAGATAGTTCGAGTACGATAAGTTGCATATTATAAATAAACCACCGCTCTAATACATTAAATAGTCTAAACTATACTACGAAAAGTCTAAACATCAATCTCTAAACCACCACTCTACGGGGTCGGTGGCAAACGACCAGCGGCCACCTCCCAGTCTACCTACCGCTCTAGCTGCTCCCAGAACCTGGGATCGTCCGGGTCGTCAGTCTTCTCCTCTTCCTCCTCTACAGGGGTTGCGCCGTGGCAAGGACCGACGCTATCGTGGGACGGTCCAGTATCGTGAGAAGGACCGGCGCTGTGGGAAGGGCCTGCGCTGTGTGATCCGAACACCTCCAGCTAGTACGCCATCACATCTGGCTGCTCCATGTAGTGTCTTGATGACGTGGGTGAAAGGACACGGATGTCGCCTAGAGGGGGGGGGGGTGAATAGGCGATTAAAATTCTTTGCGGTTTAGGCTTGAATAAATGCGGAATAAAACTAGCGTTTAATTTATCAAGCACGAAACCTAAACAAGCTAGGTTAACCTATGTGCACCAACAACTTATGCTAAACAAGATAAGAAAATATGTGATAGCAAGATATATTACTTCAAGCTCGATGGCTATCACAAAGTAAATAGCATAAGTAAGAAGCTCGGGTATAGAAATACCGAGGCACTTGGAGACGATGATTTATCCCGAAGTTCACTTCCCAATGGAAGCTACGTCTCCGTTGGAGCGGTGCGGAGTCACAAAGTGATCCCCGAATAGCCGTCAAATGGCACACCGTAATCTCCTTCGTGCTCCACCAATGCGGAGTGCCACGAACCACTATGGGACACTTGAGGGTGGTCACCGAACCCGTACAAGGATGAGGCACACTCCACAACTTAATTGGAGTCTCTCACCGAATTCCCGCGGCTCCCAAAACCACAAGAATCACAAGGTTGGGGCGCGACTCCACAACTTAATTGGAGGCTCCCAACTATCCCGCGAGTCACAAAAACTCCGAGATCAACAAGGACCGTCTAGGGCACTCCAAGTACCCAAGAGGACAAGCTTAGGGCACCCCAAGTACCCAAGAGTAACAAGCTTCTCAACTTCGATTTCCACGTATCACCGTGGAGAACTCAAACCGATGCAACCGATGCAAGAAGGCAAGACCACTAGAAGTGGTCAAATCCTTCACTCCCAAATCCCACCAAAAGCAACTAATGCTTGTGGGGGGAGAAGAGATGAAGAACAAGGAAGAACTCAACAAATGGAACTTCAAGATCACGATCTACTAGGTTCCCCTCACTTAGAGGAGGAATGGATTGGATGAATATGTAGATCTTGATCTCCTCTCAAATTCCCTCAAAGATATGCAAGAATCATGGGAGGGATTGAGAGGAAGGCAAGCTTTTCCAAAGGTCAACAATGGAGGAGAGAGAGGGGAAAAGCTAGCTCAAGGGTGAGAGAACTGTTGGGGAAGAAACCCCCTTAAAAAGGTCCTCTCAAAAATCTGCCCGTTGCAGACGAAAAAGGCCGTAGCGGTAGTACCGGGCCTCGCCCGGTAGTACCGGCTGACAGGGAACGGATGGCCTGGCGACAGACTGGTCAACGCCTCCTCCATGCGTGCATCGGTAGTACCGGACCGCCTGGTCCGGTAGTGCTCCCCACCCGGTAGTACCGCGCTACTACCGGGGCTACTACCGGATTAAATCGAGCGAGTCCAGAGAGCATTTGGAGATCCGGTACTGGGCCCGGTACTGGCCGCGGTAGTTCCGCAAGGTGTCACCCGGTAGTACCGGGCTAAGGTCGGTACTACCGGCCTAAGAAGAAACTGCAGAACCAGAAAAAGAGAACCGCAATAACTTTTGCAAGAAAGCTCCAAACGAGATGAATCCAATTATGTTGGAAAGGTAGCGACAAGAGCTTTACTACACATGGGAAGGTGTGGACCCTATCTCAAAGGTGGACCGATAATATTTCCAACCAGAAAACGCAACAAGTTTTCCATACGAAATCCGTTTTCGGAGAACTTGGGCTTGTCATGAAGATCACAACAAGCACCAAAACCCAACAAGGAGACAAACCAAATAAGAACCAAGAAAGATGATGAAGGCAAGTATGCAAAGGTTTGAGCTCTCTCCAACTGATACGCTAAAGCTCAATCGAGAGCCCCTCTTGATAGTACGGTATCTATCCTATAACCCGGTCTCCCAACTAGTACCATGAGACCGGTAAAATAGAAACCCTATCATACCTTTGCCTTGCGCATTCCACTTGAGCTAGATGACGTCGATCTTGATCTCTTCAAGTGGACCACCTTTCTTGATTGCGCTTCGCTTGGTGAAGACCCAAACATTGCTCCCCCATACTCCACTATGGGAGAGCCTCTCTTAGGCACATCTTCACATGAACATTATCTCTAAATGGGTGGCAAGCTTCAAGCCTAGGATTTCTTCGAGATGCTCCTCTTGAACTTGCGCTTCTCAACATTGATGACGATCACCACTTTACGTCATCGATCATGGGCCATATGAAATCTTCATTTGATGCAAGCCCATAGAAAGATACCTAACCACACATAGAAATGCTACACACATATCATGGGTTAGTTCACAAAGCTATATGGACAATTGCTTACCATACCAAGAGATACATGATCCCACTTGGTACATCTTGTAGCTTTGTGTGTTGATCAATACTTGATCAACCTTGTATCTTTTCTTCTCTTTTCAATAGATGATGTCTTGAAGATAACCATGAATGATCACATAATTCTTTTCTTCAAGACATACTTGCAATATGCTCAACTCGATGATCTTGATGCCAAATACTTCATTATATCAATATATTCATGGCATCAACCTTGAATCCAACATATGGAGTTCAAGCATGGTCTATGGACAAACACTACAAGTAAAACTCAATGCAACCATTAGTCCATAGGGATTGTCATTAATTACCAAAACCACACATGGGGCGCCATGCCCTTTCAATCTCCCCCATTTTGGTAATTGATGACAATCTCTTTTACAAGGGTTTATATAATGAATTAAGCAACTATGCAAATCAACAAGCATAGATGCATGAGCATGAAAGGTAAATGCTTATGACCAAAACAAAAGCATAACACCAAATTCCCTTAAACCCTATAAAACTTCTCCCCCATTGGCATCCATTTCCAAAATGGGCGAAAAAATCTTAGAAGGTCAATATAGTATGAGCTCCCCCATAACGTGTGCATTTCTCAAAATATGAGTGGAATCAAATACACATATCCAATGACGAATAGTTGGAGAGAGCACAAACTATATTGAGGATCCAAAGATTGCAAAAGAATGATATGGAAAACTTTTTACAATTTTCCAAATAAAAAGTGAGCAATCAAAAAGATCCAACTAACCAAATAAACACAAGATATTATGATTTGAGCAAAAGAGTGTTTTAAAAGAAATAGAGGAGCTCCCCAATATTTGTACACAATTTAGAATTATTGTATTTGAATACAAGGTGTACAAACATGGAATCCTCACTCCTTCAGTATCCTCTAAAACACAAAATCAAATGGATTCACAAGCTCAATAAGATGCAAAAGAAAAACAAAGCTTGTGTCATATCCCAAGGTGAAGATTATTGGCTTGTAAAGACAAGCATGAGGTTAAGGATATTCACCAAGATGAGTGCACCAAGATGTGATAAAATAGGATATGCACTCATAGGATAAATTTTTTGGGGTCACAAGAATAAAAGGAATAAAGATGTGACACCAAAGAAATAGGATATCAAGTAAAGATGTAACTCTTCTCATGTATATAAGTTTCTAAGTAGACACAATCATATGATATATATCCACAAGAAATGTATACACAAAATTAGTTATAAGAAAGAAACAAGATATCCAAAATAAAGTCATATATTACACACATATGATATTTGTGTAGGATCATAGCCCATAGCTCAATGATTTCATATTGTGTAATAATGAACTTCAAATTCAACCTCAACACAAGCATCACAAATATCACTAAGGGAAAAGAGATAGTTGGGATGCATTGAGGAAAGCAACAAGTATCATAAGAGCCGAATAGAATTTGCAATAGCTACAACAAAGGCAAATAAATACTTTTCATGCCATGATGAAACCTACACAAGGTTCAATGCTATAAAAGTATGCATGAGGGTGGATACTTGTTACCGAGATGACATAGGGTTGATGTAGTAGATAAGAGTTTATCAATCATCCTAGCTTGGCTCCAATAAGCATGAGGTGAAGACACTTTCATTGTAAATGAGACAAGCATCCAATGCATCTCCATGTACCTAAAACACATTCAAGTAAAATTGTTCCCAAACTAATTGGGTACAAAGTAGTTAGTCAAACTACAACACATAGAAGGAACTCCACCTAAATATGTGCATATAGATATGAAATTGAATTTCATGCACATCTTAGCCAATTTAGGATTCGTGGAGTTTCACCTATATATTGGCACAAGAAGGAAAGCATGCCATAAATAAACATGTAGTAGATATGCATGCCTATGATCTTTAATAACCAAATGGAGATACAATTTGGACAAATATCAAGAAATCAAAGAAGGTCCAAATTATATCAAAGATCCAAATCAAAAGAAATGATTTAGAGAAACCAATTGAAACTAAAACAAATCATCATATGATTGATGAGATACCAATTGGACAAAGGTACCAAAAAGGAAATAGGATACCAATTAATTAATAAATAAAGGACTAGATATCAAATTCCCAAAGATAGATACCAATTGAGATTAACTCCAAAAAGAGCTAGGTTCTAACAAATAAACCATCCCTCTACACTTTTCATGATGGCACAAAGTACCAAGCCGAAAAGGTTTGTCTTCCATGAGACATGTCATCGGGATCAAAGACCAATGGAAAGGATCAAATACTAATAGAATATAAATAGTGTTTAAAAGGATACATGATAGCTCTCCCAACAAAGTGCATTATTTTATGATCTTGTATTTGAATACACAATGCACACACATGGAATCATCGCTCTCAAATATCTATTCAAACACTAGTCATGTATCAAGAAAAAGCAATAAGATCCAATACTAATGAAAATATAAGTTGTACTCAATATAGGATAGCTCACCCAAGAATAGTGCATTATCTATAAGTAGCCTTTGAATGCAAGGTGCACAATGATGGGATCAATGCCTCTCCTATACCAAATAAAACACTAGGAAAGTTTGAGTAAAGTAAAATGATCCACAAGAGGTAAGGAAGATAATGGGAGTTAAAACAAATCAATTTTTGGCAAGAAATAAGGCAATAAAATCAAGAGCCAATATGGAGATGATCTACAAAATTCACCACAATTATGACCATCAATTGTCATGGAAAAGGAGTATATGTAGAAATTTCTTAGTGGTGTATTGGATTGATTTTCAAGATCATCTTCGCAACCAATAAGCACATGGTGAAGGATAAGATTTAAGCGCGATGCTTATGTAGATAAATGTTCTTGATAGCTTCAAATATTCACGCGATAATGCAAAGCAACTACAAAGAGTGCTTTGAAGCAATCGGTTTTCCAAAGAGATATATGAGAACATATTAGAGGAAAACCTTACCAAGAACATTCATCACAAACAAGATCCAAAGTGTGAGTAAGTAAAAACATTTAAGCAAATGGGAACTTGTTTGAGCAACATGCCACAAGGAATAAGATAATTAACAATATCAATTCTAGGTGGCAATACCTCACATGTTCACATTTTCTAGGATTGTAATATGCACAAAGCTTATTACTCCCCCATAATGTGATAATCCATTTTATTGTACAAGAGACAAAATATAATCCAACAAGATATAACTAATGGATATTATAGAATTTGAATTTCTCATGAGCATGACATACCACATAGAGACTAGATAATATTGATATATCAACACTAAGTGGTATTCCTCATGTACACACATTTTTTAGGAGGTGAAGAGCCAAAGAGCTATCACTCCCAAAAATGGGATAGTCCATTAATCTCTCAAAAGAGCCAATTAAGATATAAGTAAGTTGATACAAAAGGCTCAACACAAACTCACACATACATGGTGTGCAAACCGACATACACATACTTGATTGCTCAAGATAAGTAAGTAGAGAGCACAACATATACAAACACTAGCAAGGTACAAAACCAAACACATGCAAGGGTGCAAGCAACTTTCAATGTATATATGATTTAAATACAAGTTACCGCAAGGAGAAACATTGGATATGTTATAGAACAATATAATCCAAATGACTTGGCTTGAGATAATATAATTGATGAAGATCCCTTAATTCTTCATGATGTAGCCAAGTCTCCAATGCCCTCCACAACACCTATTGATCAAGTTTTAGCTTGTTGGTCCCCAACCAAGTTGGGTCCTAAGAGGTTAGTCACAATAGGCTTGGCAACCCAAATGGTTCTTTTCTTGACACCACTTTGAGTACCAACATATTTGGCAAACACATTGCCAACCTTATCCTTCCTAAGAGAATAAACATTATCAATTATGATAGGGTTGGATAAGGTACCACTAGTGCATGAAGAAGCAAAGTGACCCTTCTCACGGCATAAGTAGCAACATTTGCTTCCTCCTTTCTTCTTTGTTGAAATCTCAACTTGAGAAGGAATAGCTTGATTCTTCTTGGGAAGTGACCGTTCTTTAACTTGGGGAACTTTAGTTTGAACTTGAGGCAACTTCCCTTGTTGCTTCTCACTAAGAGACTTCTTCTTCAAAGGGCAAGATCTAACATGGTGCCCTTCAACTTTGCACTTGAAACAAGTGATCTTGGCCGATTCTTGACTTGCTCTTGGCCCTTCTTATTCTTGTTATACTTGGACTTGTTCTTAATATTTGAGTTGAATCCAAGTCCACTCTTGTCATTGGGGCGTCTTTGCACACTCAACATGTTGTCAAGTGTGGGCTTCCCATCATGACGCTTTTCCAAGTCTTTCTTCAAAGAAGTGACTTGGGCCTTGAGCTCTTTTAATTCCTCTACATGGTTAGTATCAACAAAAACACTAGAGGAAGTTGAAGCTTCATTGTTAGAGCAACAAGGCATGGAAAGTAATTCATCACAAGATGTAGCAATATTACGAGTGGATGAATTACTAGGACTAGCACATGGCAATAAAGCATTTTGAGTATAAGTTGTGCCATTGTCCACATGGGCTCACAAGATGTTACCTTTAACATAATAGCCTCATGAGCTAACTTTAGCTTATCATAGGAGACTAGAAGGTCCTCATGAGAGCTCGAGAGCTTTCATGGCTTTCTTCCAAATTCCCATATTTACTAGATAGCAACTCAAGTTGAGCCCTTAGCTCAACATTCTCCGTCAATATGGATGCTTCACAAGAGATAGAGTTAGTAGCACAAGCATCATTATTAATAGCAATAGGAGATGGTAATTTAGCAAGCTCTTTTGAGTGAGAAGCTTTAAGTTGCGCATGAGACTCGGTGAGTTTGATGAGCTCACCCTTAACGACCTAGAGCCATTTTCTAGGAGCTCAAAATTCTCAAGGAGTTTGGCATGTGCATCTATAAGCTTACCATTTGATACTTTGAAGTCATTAGCCACTTTAAGAGAACTATCATAGGATCCCTTTACTCTAGAAAGTTCGAGAGCATAAGTTTCCTCAAGAGACTCCTTGGTGGTTTGTTCTTCTTCAAGAGCTTCCTTGAGATCGGCGATCTCTTCCGCATACTTGTATTCGCGGTTAAGACTTTCATCAATGTGAGCTTCCAACTCCTCAATGGTAAGTTTGCGCTCAACAAGGGTAGACATGATTTCTAAGAAGTTAGCACGAGCATCTTTATTCTTTGAAAGAGAAAGAATAACCATTTTACCCTTCTCGAGTATGGAAGCATCATTATCATTTTGTTCATTTTTCTCATCACTATCATCATGAGATATATTGGGATCCAAAGTAGGAGATACCTCGGAAGCTTTAGCCATAAGGCAAAAGTGAGTACATGATGATGACGATGAAGAATTACTTGAGTCACCATTTAAATCCATATCTTGTTCCATGGAGTGTTCGGTTTCCTCTACATTGTTAGCCAAACAAATACTAGAGGAAATAGAACCATTTTTATCATGGCAACATGATATAGAGAGCATATCATCACAAGGATTAATCAAGCAATTTGTACATGATATGCAAGGACTATCAACACAAGCATGTAGATCATTTTTGGTTCTAGATGCGTTTAAGTCCAAAGATAAATCATTGCAATAAGATAGTGCTTACTATCATTTTTACAATATCTATCACTACTCACCATTGCATTACTTTGTGGCTTGCCACATGTAGGTGAAGTAGAAGAAGTTGAGAACTCATCACGGCCGGAAGTGGAGGGACAACAAGCATCTCCACAATTCTTGGACATATCATATTTATCTTGAAGCTTGGTCCAAAGCTCATGAGCATTCCGAAAAGGAGAGACCGACATAATAACTACATCGCTCAAAGCATTGAAAATCACATTAGAAGCTTGAGCATTTAGATAGGAATTATTCTCATCCAATAAAGATAATCTTTTGGGATTCCTTGGAGGAGAATAACCCCTATCTAGAATTCGCTCTATGTATGGGTCAATGACCCGAAGAATATCAAGAATGCGAATTTTCCAAACATCATAATTTGTGCCATCTAATATAAAAGAAGCATTGTGCACTAGTTCACTAGACGACATCTTTACTCTCCAGGCGGTGAAGCCAAAAGGAGAGAACCCGCTCTGATACCAATTGAAAGGACACGGATGTCGCCTAGAGGGGGGGGTGAATAGGCGATTAAAATTCTTTGCGGTTTAGGCTTGAATAAATGCGGAATAAAACTAGCGTTTAATTTATCAAGCACGAAACCTAAACAAGCTAGGTTAACCTATGTGCACCAACAACTTATGCTAAACAAGATAAGCAAATATGTGATAGCAAGATATATTACTTCAAGCTCGATGGCTATCACAAAGTAAATAGCATAAGTAAGAAGCTCGGGTATAGAAATACCGAGGCACTTGGAGACGATGATTTATCCCGAAGTTCACTTCCCAATGGAAGCTACGTCTCCGTTGGAGCGGTGCGGAGTCACAAAGTGATCCCCGAATAGCCGTCAAATGGCACACCGTAATCTCCTTCGTGCCTCCACCAATGCGGAGTGCCACGAACCACTATGGGACACTTGAGGGTGGTCACCGAACCCGTACAAGGATGAGGCACACTCCACAACTTAATTGGAGGCTCTCACCGAATTCCCGCGGCTCCCAAAGCCACAAGAATCACAAGGTTGGGGCGCGACTCCACAACTTAATTGGAGGCTCCCAACTATCCCGCGAGCCACCAAAACTCCGAGATCAACAAGGACCGTCTAGGGCACTCCAAGTACCCAAGAGGACAAGCTCTAGGGCACCCCAAGTACCCAAGAGTAACAAGCTTCTCAACTTCGATTTCCACGTATCACCGTGGAGAACTCAAACCGATGCAACCGATGCAAGAAGGCAAGACCACTAGAAGTGGTCAAATCCTTCACTCCCAAATCCCACCAAAAGCAACTAATGCTTGTGGGGGGAGAAGAGAGGAAGAACAAGGAAGAACTCAACAAATGGAACTTCAAGATCACGATCTACTAGGTTCCCCTCACTTAGAGGAGGAATGGATTGGATGAATATGTAGATCTTGATCTCCTCTCAAATTCCCTCAAAGATATGCAAGAATCATGGGAGGGATTGAGAGGAAGGCAAGCTTTTCCAAAGGTCAACAATGGAGGAGAGAGAGGGGAAAAGCTAGCTCAAGGGTGAGAGAACCGTTGGGGAAGAAACCCCCTTAAAAAGGTCCTCTCAAAAATCTGCCCGTTGCAGACGAAAAAGGCCGCAGCGGTAGTACCGGGCCTCGCCCGGTAGTACCGGCTGACAGGGAACGGACGGCCTGGCGACAGACTGGTCAACGCCTCCTCCATGCGCGCATCGGTAGTACCGGACCCCTGGTCCGGTAGTGCTCCCCACCGGTAGTACCGCGCTACTACCGGGGCTACTACCGGATTAAATCGAGCGAGTCCAGAGAGCATTTGGAGATCCGGTACTGGGCCCGGTACTGGCCGCGGTAGTTCCGCAAGGTGTCACCCGGTAGTACCGGGCTAAGGTCGGTACTACCGGCCTAAGAAGAAACTGCAGAACCAGAAAAAGAGAACCGCAATAACTTTTGCAAGGAAGCTCCAAACGAGATGAATCCAATTATGTTGGAAATATTAAGGGTCACAAATATAGAGGGGATACCACACATGGGAAGGTGTGGACCCTATCTCGAAGGTGGACCGATAATATTTCCAACCAGAAAACGCAACAAGTTTTCCATACGAAATCCGTTTTCGGAGAACTTGGGCTTGTCATGAAGATCACAACAAGCACCAAAACCCAACAAGGAGACAAACCAAATAAGAACCAAGAAAGATGATGAAGGCAAGTATGCAAAGGTTTGAGCTATCTCCAACTGATACGCTAAAGCTCAATCGAGAGCCCCTCTTGATAGTACGGTATCTATCCTATAACCCGGTCTCCCAACTAGTACCATGAGACCGGTACCATGTGTGGCGAGAATATTAGCAAACTCGGCCGGGACGCCGTGATGTGGCTCGGCAAGAGGGACCTAGTATTCCAACTGCTGATTGGACACCATTTTACCACCTTGCTCACTCTCGATGATCATATTGTGTATGATAACACAATCATTAATGATCTCGTAGATCTGATCTAGAGACAATGATATAGAACGGTATCAGACAATCACAATCCAGGATTGGAGTACACCAAACACTCGATCCACATCTTTTCGGACACTCTCTTGGATCTTTGCAAAGTGAGATTTTGCCTCACCAATAGGGTTGCAGATTTTCTTCACAATTGTCCCAACGGGGATAGATGCCATCCGCTAGATAGTAGCCCTTATCGTATTGGTTCCCATTGATCTCATAGTTGCACTCCGGAGTTTGGCCTTCAGCAAGTCTCGTAAAGACCAGAGTGCCACGCCAATACGTTAATGTCAGTGTGAGAACCGGCCATGCAGAAAAATGGGTGCCCAATCGAAAGTTCACAATCTGTCACAACTTCAATTACAACATTCCACGCTCAAAGATGTCCTCCTTTTTACATCCCCTAGCAAATGAATGGACAATTTTTTTCATCTCCAATGCATGCAATCGCTGCATCTTGTGGCATGACCTGAATTGTGTCCTCTCTCTCAGATAGGTTGGTCCAAACACTACCCCACTGCTGCATAGAATCTATACATGGATTCAACTGTTGTGGTTTTAAAAATATAGAGGTAGTCGTCCAAAGAGTGATCTTCATATGCAAGACATCGTATAGTAGCAGCGGTGCATCTCTAATGTATGGGGATCCAAAAAATCCAATACAATCTTTTGCCAAGAAATCAAGTAGTCATCATAATCCCGAACACGATGCACAATGCACATAAACACATCCATCTTCCACTATCCAAAAATCTCTCGCACCGTTTGTTGGGTTCAAATAGTCATTATGGTTGGCTAGCCGCCTTGGTCTCGGTCCTCCGCTTTTGGGACTGGCATCAAACTCTCGTTGCGTCATTTTCCATCATTTGGTAAAACATGATCTCATCATCGTTATCCATAACCTATTGAGTAACAATGAATCTGCAATGAAACAAGGCAAATATTTTCAAGCAAAATAACTATTTGTGTGCGGGATGGGAGGGAGATAGTCTCGACCACCGACATAACGAGTAGCGGTGACGCAAAACGAGAACGGGTAGGGGCGGCGAGTCCGCTTGGGTTGTCGCTGCGGACTCCCGGTTGAGAGTTGGCGATGAAAAGGGGCGGTGGCGACGGCGCAATTCGGTATGCGTCTCTCCGAGAACCGTGTGTGTCGAGGTGTGTCCTCCGCAGCCAAATTTGGGGATGGTGGGTGGCCTTTGCGGGTGTCAGTGGAGATGCTCTTGATCCAACCCAACTCTCTCGAGATTCTCTAGCCACCGTATCACGCCATTCCCGCGTCTCATTCTGTTTCACCGCCGGCTCTCCTGTTCGTCCGCCACTGTCGACCTGTCCCACGTGTCACCATGCAGCACCGATACGGATACGTGTATCGGTATCGGGCCGATACGGATACGGAGATACGACATTTTGAAAAAGCGTCGATACGAGGATACGTTTTCATAGTCTAAAAAATAAATAAATACATGTTATAGCTAGAGGTGCCAACGTGATCACATAAATTATATTTGCATTTGGTGAGAGCATCAAAGAGGAGGCTGAGAAAGCAGTGTGCTGCTGGCTACCTGCGACATGCAAGGGGTATCACCAATTTTTTTAAATGTTTTATTTACCGATATGTTGCCAATACATATATCATGTCCGAATTGGCAGCAGACACGGTATCCGACTCGGAGCAAGGTATCCGTGCAGCGCACCAGCCATCCGTGCTACCCGCGACCGCTCCACCCTCCCAAGCAGTCCTGCTATGAAGGTCAGATCATCCTTCTAAGCTCGGTGGCGCCGTTTTTCTCCGACCCCCCACTTCTCCCCCTCCCGCCTCTCCTTCTTTCTCCTCCAGCTGCTTCTTCTCCCTCCGTCCCACGTATCTTGCCCTCCATCCGTCGCCGCCGAGGCTCCATCTCTCCAAATCGCTGGTAAAATCAGCGGTCTCGTTTCGTCCCTACCTGCTCCATCAGCCCATCGCCCCCTTCGCCTGCAGCCACCTTCCATTCTCGAGATTCTTCTTGTTCAGGTCTCCTACATCCGGCGGTGATTTCACATTTCCCACCCACATTTAGCAGCGGAGGAGCCAGGTCGCAGCCATGGAGCTGGTGGTCGGCGCTTCGGAGGCGACGATGAAGTCCGTCATGGGCAAGCTGGGCGGCCTTTTGGCCCAGGAGTACACCATGATTAGAGGCGTCAACGGCGACCTCCAGTACATCAACGACGAGCTCGCCAGCATGCAGTCCTTCCTCCGCGACCTCACCACCGCCGGCGCAGGCGGTGGACACACGCACCGGATGAAGGACTGGATGAAGCAGATCCGGGACATCACCTACGACATCGAGGATTGCATCGACGGCTCCGCGCACCGCCTCCACGGCCTACGCTCCGACATGTGCTGCTATTTCCTCGCCAACAGTGCCTACGAGGTGCTCACCTGGTGGCCTCGACGGGACCTTGCCGCCAGGATCTCCGTCCTCAAGATGCGGGCGCAGCAGATTGGTGAGCGGCGACACAGGTACGGCGTCAGCAACCCGGAGAGCGCCGGCAGACCCGAGGGATCTGGTGCCGTTGCCGGCACTGCCGCTGGATTCGACGCCGCCGACAACTAGGACTCGAGCCTTCAGCTCATCGCGACCAAGGACCCGGTGGGTCTGGAGGAGTACATGGGGGAGCTCGAGAGCTGGGTGACCGCCGCGAACCAATCTGGCGTGCTATATGTTGTCGGGTTCGGTGGCGTGGGGAAGACAACCATCGCCACGACATTGTACGAGAAATTTGGGGACCAATTCGACCACCGTGCCATGGTCACTGTGTCTCAGAGCTCCGACATCAACGCCGTCCTGACCAACATCAAGAATCAAGTCATGCCTCAGTCGAAAGGCCACAACCAGCAAGGCGGTGGAGGTGTACTCGGTCGCGTGGGGCGAGGAACGACGGCCGTCGTCGGGAAGTGCTGCAGCGCTGGCTCTTTAGAGGAAATTCGTGATGGCACCAAGCTAGATCAACTCAAGGAAGACCTTGAGGAGCACTTCGACAAAAAAAGGTACTACCTCGGATCCATATTAGTGGGCACAACTTTGTCTAGATACACATGTATCTAGTCTAAATACTTAACTAGATACATATGAATTTAGACAAATCTATGCCCACTAATATGGATCGGAGGGAGTACACATGGAATCCTCACTAGTTTGCCTGAATGATGCTTGCTAAGGGTATTCTTCAGTCTTGACTATGCTATTATGAACTGAATCGAAACAGCATGAGATTTAATTGATGTTTGCACTGGTACTCTCCATTGTCTTCTGTTAATAATGCAGCATGCGTATGTTATTTTGACGGAGTTAATTCGATGAATGTTTTACGTGACATGCATATGTTATTTTAAGAGAATTAGTTCAGAGTTTAGCGATGTTTGGTAGTATTGCTTATAAAAGTACCGCTCAGAAAGACCAAATCGGTAATCACTTTCTTTCTTTTGCTTGCTCTTCTACATTCTTTTATGGTTCCTTTTAACCCAATGTAGAGTGTGTAGCTATAAATGCTCGATGGGAGGTCCTGAAATATAGCTGCCACTTGGTCGAGCTACCGAAGAAAAGACAGGAAAGATAGATTGTTTTTCAAGATTTCTTTATTCTTCCGGCGAAATCTCTCTCCCTCTCCCTCTCATGTATATATACAGAAAGCAACTTAGTCAAGTCAAGACCATATCTTCCTTTTGAAGGTACCTAACCAACTAAATTGGGGATTGAAAGGAAATAAAAAAACTTAGAATAAGGCTTATCTCCTGTTTGTAGTAATATCCCTGCATGATATAAAATAGCTTATATTTGAGCTTAATTGAGGAATATTACTGTTGAGAAGAGAGAACATACTCCCAGGAAGCATTAGTTGCAGCCTCCCTCCCTTGGTGTGGGGCCCAACCATGCCGCTTCTATCGTTGTCCCCACATAATACACCCAAAAAAACATGAAATCTATTCGTGTTCATATTATAGTGCAGTACAGTATATTCAATGGATACTAGCTTCCCTCGGATCAATATTAACTTGATTAGTTCACACTCACCAGCGCAGATGGCAGATCACATTGTAGATGGATGACACTCCTGCGCAAATAGACAATTCACTCGCTCGTATGCATGGACACATATAGTTGGCGAAGTACCCAGCGGGACAGGGGGATGTCATTTGGCGACTGATCGGGAAACATATATCATTTAAGATTTTACCCTTAAAAATAATTGATCTAATTGCTAAAAGCACATATATAGCAACGTAACCAGATAATTTGGTTTACAGCAAATCTTGTGGTAGTAACTTGTTATGGAATAGCACTCTCTGAGCATCCATCACAGAGCTCAAGCATGAATCACTTCATATAGAACGGCTATGGCGATCATATACATGGGCCAGTCTAAACGAATTCCTAATAATCAAAATCCCAAAAATGTCTTTAATTACGTAGACATTTACCAAAATGCTCCAGAGGCTAAGGTATGTAAGGAATGGAGCCCTGCGGGGTAAAGGAGGTGTGTAAGGAATGGAGCCCTGTGGGGAACAGTTTGGTAAATAACTAAATATCCACAGAATATGCCTTTTTGTGCACCACATGTGGCACTCGCGTACTTAAGACTGACAATGCTAAATTCGTTTAGACTGGATATTGTTTTTACATCTGTTAGCTTAAGAAAGGACTGTTTGGTCATTTAATTTTAAGAAATACAAACATGAACACTGGGGCATTACGTTGCTGTCAGAGGCTGATCTCTGTTTTTTTAAATGAATTATTAGATGCATTCAATTTTGAACGGACTAAATGCCTGTTTCGATTAAAGAAAAAAGTTATCAACTCCGAGCCTCAGATCTGGATCTGGCTCTGGCACCACAAATCCATTGTGGGTGCTCCCCACTCCCCGACACATCTTCATTTGCAATAAAATTGACTTTTATTTGCAAGAAAACAAATATAGCCGTGTGAGTGAATGAAATTATTCAAATAAAAACTGTTGTGCGCCCCCAGTACCTGCCTTAATCTTAGCTAATCCAAGTTGAGGTTTACTCTTTTTGTATACAATTTAATTTTTGCACCTGATATTTTGTCTTAGAAAGTATTCTCTCTGTTCCTAAACATAAGACGTCCTAGCTGTTCGAACTACTAGAACGTCTTATATGTAGGGACGGATTGAGTAGAAAACAATCATGGTAGATCTCCATATCTACTGAGAAGATTATGCACCTCCTCTATGCACTATAATTACATGTTGAAGATTATGTCCAAGACTCCCCAGCTGGAGTTGATAGACACTCTTTGCTATTTTGTTCTTTTTTTTGTTCCCAGCAGTTGCTTATTCGTACATCCCTCACCCTGCTCTGGGTCTCCCCTATATGCTATAGTTATCCGTAAAAACAATACTTATTATTCTATCTCCATACACAAAGAATAAGAAGAGAAAGTTAGCCTATAAATAAACTGGGTAGGCAGGAGTTCCATTCTTGCAGAAAATAATTGTATGGAGTAGAATCGTTTTGTTATGATTTAAATAAGAAATGAAGTTAAAGTTACTGATGGTCACTCACTCCCCCACTCTTTCCATGGCAGTTACTTGGTCTTAATTGATGATGTATGGTCTGCAACAACGTGGAATCAGATCAGGAAGTCACTTCCTCCAACTAAGAAGCGCAGCAGAATTATAGTTACTACACGGTTTCAAGCTGTTGCTGCAACACGTAGAGGGGAAGAAGGCAGTCATACTCGTAAAGTTGTCCCTCTTGGTGTTAAAGAATCGGAGAAATTATTTAAGCAGGCCATCTTGGAATCCAAAGGAAGAGACGATGTTCCTCTACCGGACGAAGTCTGGAAGATGTGTGGAGGGTTACCATTGGCCATAGTTACCATGGCTGGTAATGTGGCCTGCAACCCAAGCAAATCACTGGATGAATGGTCAGGCCTTTGCAGATCTTTATTTCCAGATTCAGGGAAAGATCATGGGAAAGGTCGTGAGAAAGACCTAACCCAAGAGGAAGTGAGCAGGATCATTAATCATTGCTACAATGACATGCCCGCTGAAATCAAGACTTGCTCGTTATATTTGAGCATATTTCCGAAGGGCCACAAAATCAGCAGGAATCGCTTGACGAGGCGATGGATAGCTGAAGGTTTCGTCGCGGAGAAGCAGGGGCTGAGTGTGGAGGATGTTGCGGAGACATATTTCAATCATCTCATAAGGAGGAAGATCATCCGACCAGTGGAGCACAGCAGTGACGGAAAGGTTAAGAAATTCATAGTTCATGACATGGTTCTTGAGCACATTGTGGCAAAGGCAAGCGAAGAGAATTTCATCACTGTGGTTGGTGGAAACTGGCTCATGCCGCCACCTAGCAGTAAGGTCCGACGACTGTCTCTTCAAGCGAGTGATTCCAAACATGCAAAGGATACAGAGAAGATGAACTTGTCTCATGTCCGGTCGCTGACCATGTTCGGAAGCTTGAACCAGTTGCCTAATTCATTCAAGTTTGGAATTGTACAGGTCCTGGATCTTGAAGGCTGCATGGGTTTCAAAGAGCATCATACAAAGGAAATATGTGAAATGCTTCTTCTCAAGTATCTCAGCATAAGAAAAACTGATACTAAAATGCTTCCTGATAACATGAGAAAGCTTGTGAACTTAGAAACTCTGGACATAAGGGAGACAAATGTTGTTGAGTTGCCTAAAACCGTATGCCAGCTTGAGCGTCTGGTTAACATACTTGGTGGGAATAAAAGAACAAGAATGGCGTTGAGGCTTCCTGAAGAGTTGAGCAAGAAGAAGAAAATGAAGTCTTTGCGTATACTGTCTGGGATTGAGATCGTTGTGGGATCGGCAGACCTTCATCATTTGACTGAGCTGAGGAAGCTTGCCATCTACAAGCTCAAAACAGCGGGATCTGACGTGAGTTTCCAAGAATTAAGCTCTTCTATTGAGTACCTCGGTGGCTACTCTTTAAACACACTTATAATTGACGACAGCTCATCCCAGTTCATCAAATCACTAGATTATCTGTCATCCCCTCCGAAATTCCTTGTTGCCCTTGAATTATCTGGCAAGATGGTTCAGCTCCCCAGTTGGATCACGCAACTCAGTGCTCTCAACAAGTTGACCCTTTCAGTAACAGCTCTCCGAACAGATAACCTGAAGCACCTCAGCAATCTAGACGCACTGTTTTCTCTCACCTTCTCATTTAGGGCAGAAAAGCAGGATCCAGAAACTGCGACCATTATTGCAGAGAACAAGCTGCACTCCGATGGGGAGATCATAGTTCCGGGTGGAGGTTTCAACAGTCTTAAGCTTCTTCGCTTGTCTGCACCTCTCTTGCCCTTATTGAGGTTCTCAGAGAATGCCATGCCATACCTGGAAAGGCTAGAGCTACGTTTCAGCATTCTAGAGGGCATTTGTGGCATAGAAAATCTCGAGAGACTCAAAGTAGTGCATTTGACGTTAGACGACAAAGCTGGTGAACATATGACCAAGGAGGTACAGAGCGAGATGGAGGGAGCACTGAAGAGGACCGACGGCGATACGCCCAGGATAATCCTTGATCAGTGACTGATTGCGATCCCTGCTTCATCTTGGTTGATGGTGTTGGTGCTCTGCATCTGTAATTCTGTATTGCTGTAGCGGGCTCTGCAAGTGCCTCGACCTTCATCACCATGGCGTGGCGGCGTGTCCTTCAGATTGGTGTTATTTGGTTTGGTTTTTTTTAGACGTCAGCCCCACTCAATCGAGCCATATATGCATCACACGAGGTATCTATCATCTTTTTGGAAGATATATGATGCATGGTACGAGCTTTGAGCAAGAGAGAGTCCATCCAGCTTAGGCAGCATGAGACGCCTGCCTGTTCATGCTGCTGCTATGCTCTCCCCGTGTGTGTTGTGTGTAATTTGTCAGCTATGGACTGACTATTGCAATCTTAAAACTGTTACTCCGGGTTCCATATAAATTCTGGTGATGATTCGTGTGTCCTCATACATAAATCCACTGCACACATACCTTGCATCATATGTTGAAGTTTTGTTCTCCACTGATCATCGGCCTGGGCAGCATGAGATAAATAAGAGAGGGCATTAAGCTTGGGCAGCATGTTTTGTTCTCTTAGCTTTTCTGGACAGGACCTTTTGCTGGTCAGTTGTACACATTTTGTAGAAAACGTGGTCTGCAATTTTGCAGGAAGCAAGATGTTAGTCATTAGTTCAGCCAAAATTTGAAAAATTTATGGACAGCAATTACAGATGTCACTATCTTTCGGTAAGTGCTCCGGTTTGGCTGAAATTCGAACAGTAGGTGCATATTCGCATGCTTGTATTTCTTTAATTTTTTTCAGATTTCTGTGGGGGCATTTTATCTGCTCCATGGAAGTACTCAAATGAGCCACGACACCAAGGAAAATTGATGGCTCACAGTAATTTCCGAGTACCATAAAAGGATCTACATGGGAGTGTCTTTTAGATAACAGTTGTTACTCATGCACATAGTTGACCAGGACTATCCTGCGCCGTCAAATGAGACTACATGTAGCATTGCAGTTCCAAATGTAGAATGTGCTCTTTTTTTTTTGCGTGGAACGTAGGATGCACTCTACGGGTTGAATATCCTACAATAATTGTATGTATTTTATAACACGAGTTGATGCTACATTGTTTTGTATAATTATTTTCTTATCAACTCAAATACAGGCAGCATCGAGGTCAATTCTTGAGTTGATCGAATAAGATTTCTTCTTTTTGCGAATGGATTTTTTCTACTAATTAACAGAGATCACTCTCTGGTTCCATTACTCTGAATGAAACCACAGCATACAAAACAGCATCCGTGTGCTTACAGTTTTTGCGAATGGATATTCTACTTAAGTCGAATGTATATTTTGGTTTGCATATGTGTGAACTGAACATGTCGATTACGTCCCACTGGCCATTAGAGCATCTTCACCGGCGCGCCCAACTCCGCTCCCAATAGACGTTTTGGGCGCGCCGCTGCCGGCGCGCCCAATAGGAAATAGTTGCCGGCGCGTCCCAATACAGCGTCTGACAACCCCGTTTCACACCCAGCTTCTAGGGACGCAAGCGGGCGTGGCGGCAACGCGCGCCTCGTCGGCTTGCGGGCGTGGAGGCAACGTGCGCCTCGTCGAAACCCGACGGGTGGGGGCGACGCGTCAGCGACCCAACCCTTTTATTTTCTCCCCCAGCGTCCGGATGTGGCCTGTTTTCATCCCCGTCCCTACTGAGTCGCCCCTCCCTACTGAATCGCCATCGCCGCCACCCACCCTCCGCCGGCCGGACGCCCGTCTCCCCACCGCGCGCCAGGAACGGCGCACTATTTCTCCGTCGCAGTGTCTGCAGTCTCTTCTCCGTCGAGCCGCACTTGTTGTCCGGTGCTACACCGTCGCCGCCTCTGAGAACGTCCCCGCAAGCAAGGTGTTCGTTGCATTGCTCAGCTCATTTTTTCTCGTAGACTTCGGTTTTTCCTAACCTTGTGTTGATATAGATGGATAGTGACGACGAACTCCAGCTGGCGGGCGCATTGCTCACCGCCCATGCCGCCTCCAACGCCGTGGTCGACGAACACTTGGCGATCATGACTTGCCTAGTTGGTTTGCTTGGACGGATGAACGTTGCGCCTCGGATTGGAGGTTCGAAGCCGGGTAGGAGGATGAACAAAGATCGCAGACGGATGCAGGGACATATGACGTTGTGGCAAGACTACTTCGCCGACGATCCCACACATGGGGACAAGAAATTCCGGCGGCGGTTTAGGATGAACAGAGACCTCTTCATGGTCGTTCTGACGGGCGTGCGGGAGTATGATGACTACTTGAAGCTGAAGAGCGACTGCACCGAACTGGTTGGTTTCTCCTCTATCCAGAAATGCACGGTTGCTCTGAGAATTCTTACATATGAAGCTCCCGCAGATGCAGTAGACGACTACCTCCGCATGGCTGAATCCACATGTATCGTGACCATGTATCGGTATTGCAGGGTTGTTGTTGCAGTGCTTGGGCCAAAGTATTTGAGACAACCAAATGAAGGTGACACTGCTAGGCTCGTGGCACAAAACGCAACTAGAGGATTTCCTGGTATGTTTGGAAGCATCAACTGCATGCATTGGGGATGGAAGAATTGCCAATTCGACTGGCAAGGAGTTTACAAGGGTCATGTTGTAGAATGCAGTGTCGTGCTAGAGGCAGTGGCTGCCAAAGATTTGTGGATTTGGCATGCTTTCTTTGGTATGGCAGGAACTCACAATGACATCAACGTGTTGTAATGTTCAGCTGTTTTTAACCGATTAACTGAAGGCGAAGCTCCACCATGCAACTATGAGATCAATGGCCATGGTATGACAAGGGGTACTATCTAGCAGATGACATCTACCCGAGATGGTCTACATTTGTCAAGACCATCTCCCAGCCTCAAGGTCAAAGCTAGTTTCATTTTGCAGCAGAACAGGAGGGTGCCAGGAAGGATGTCGAGCGGGCATTTGGGGTGCTTCAAGCTCGCTTTGCTATTGTTAGGTATCCTGCTCTAACTTGGTCGAAATAGCAGATGTGGGAGGTGATGATGACTTGTATGATCTTGCACAACATGATCATCGAGAGTGAACGTGCTGATCCTCCGCAACATGATGACCATCCATACTATCATGTGGGTCCTCTTGCCAGATTGGTCATGAATATGTGGATTTGACTGTGGACTTTGCCACTTACCTCATAATTAACGCTGAAATTAAGAATGAAGGAGCACACGAGCAACTACAAAATGATTTAGTTGGGCTGTGGGCACTCAAAGGCCAAGCAGACGACCATCCTAATTGACTGCCCAATTTATTTTAATTTGAATAATTGTATGCCCTATTTAATTTTATGTATTCAGTTTAAATTTTATGTATTCAGTTTTACATTGGGACATGTGAATTCAGATATTCAACTGATTTTATTTTAGACATACTATTTGAATTTGTCATCTGGGAGCGTCTATTGGGAGAAACCGGTGGGGCGCGGCGCTCCCAATAGGCGGCAAAGCTTGCCGGCGCGCCCAATAGCGCATGTCCGGCAACTTTGCTAGACGCTGTATTGGGCGCGCCGGTGGAGATGTTCTTATGTTAGATCTGGCCAAAGTCGTTGAAGTCAAACATCCTGATGCATCCAGTCCACTTAATAGTTAACAATAAGTCCATACACACATCACGCACACGCAACGGCAGGACTAGAAGCGCAGCATTCCTTGATCTTCTTTGTATCTTGTATCTCGCCGATGAACTAGCTGAATCATATCAATCAACAATGGCGCCACCACCACCAAGGCAGAAGCATCCAAACCTGCCCATTTACCACCTCTTGGCCATCTACATAATTCTTCTTGCATTTCCATCCACCACCAGCACCACCGCTGACTCCACCACCTACTCCTCCGCCTGCCCCTCCCTGGCACCCGCCGCCGACCGCCACACCGACGACGCCCACTCGCTAGCTGGCTCCTTCCAAATATACAACGACCACTTTTCCGGCGACGCCAGGGAGGACGCCATCTTCTCCTTCCACGATGATCCACTCCACAAGAGCTACCACTCGTTCTCCCTTTTCCCTGACCGCGCCGCCCGTACTAGCGACCCGGCTCTGGTCCACCTCACTGCCACGCTCGATCTCACAGACCCACGTAGACGCCGCCGTGGACGCAATCTCACCACCAACGGGTACGTTTCCTTCGTCCTCGACGGCTACTACTCCTCTGCGTCCCTGCAGCTCTACATGGTCGGAAGGTCCACGACGATGACTGGCACCGACGTCGTCGTCCTTCGCCTCCGCGTGCCTAGTCCGCCCAGACTCGCAGACCCCTTCGTCACTGGCACTCTGGAGGGCTCGTCTGAATTGGGCGCCATCCAGCTACTCGCGTACACTCAAGGCCAGGACTACGAGTACGGCGACTCCCGGCGCGTCGCCACCTGTAGCCCACCGGTAGCGCCGCCGATCCCGACGCTCGGCGTCGGCGGTGACTTTCCGGCATGCGCCCACCTTATTGATCAGCTCGTGACCTCGTACCGGCTGGCGGCGCAGGACCACCATGACGGCAGCGGCGGCGCACCGGCAAGGCTTCCACGGCGGATGCACGTAAAACAGATGCAGTGCAGCGCGGACGGCGCCGTACGCGCGTACGTGGTGTTCTCCAACGACACTGAGAGGCGCACGTACGACGGCTTCACGGTGGGTGAGGAGGCGGCCGTGGCCGAGGGGCGCTGGGAAAGAGTTTTGCCAGCAGGGTTATAGCGGGTAGGCAGATCTGCCGAGAAAAAACCTTTTCCGACAGTTTTGGTGCCATGTAAAGTGACTTTTCCCGGCAGAAAATGTGCCCCCACATCTGGTCCATGGTGTAGTGTGATCGGGCTTCATGCAGACAAGATAATATAACCTTCCTGGTTCCTGATGATGGCGCCCCAATGGCCGGTAGAAATTCCATGATTGAAGGTAGCATCGGTGTTGATCTTAACCCATCCCGCTTCAGGTTTTTCCCAATGTATAGAGGTAGAGTGATTAGTATCATATGGAATAGAATCATTACCTTCTATGATTCAACCTTTGCCCTTCCGATCAAATTCATTCCACCCTTTTTGATTTGGGTGGTAGTGTTGAGATAATTGAAAATGAAACTAGCTGAACCCTGATAGAGGCATCACCTTTCCCAAAGATGACATCATTTCTCAGGTGCCAAGCTCTCCACCAAATAACACAAGAGTTTTGATCTCATCTTCTTAGGCTGAGAACTTAGGATGTTGAAAGCCCATTCATCTCCTGATTTCCTCAATTCTTCTTTCTTTGGAAGGTTCCACATTTCTCTCATAGCTTGTCGACGGGCCAAGGCATTCGTTGAAAGTGCATGTTGCCCCATGCATGGTTTTGGTAATTAATGACAATCCTTATGGACTACTGTTTGTATTGAGTTATTCTTATAGGTTTGTCCATAGGCATCGCTTGAACTCCATGTGTTGGATTCAAGGTTGTATGTCATCAAGATCATTGATTATAATGGACATATTTTATATGATTAAGTAGAAGAAAAGATACAAGGTTGATCAAGACTAAGTGCAAAGAGACGATTCTAGTTGATCAACACACAAAGCTAAATGATGTACCATGTAAGATCATGTGATCCAATGGTATGGTAAGAAATTGTCCATATAGGTTTGTGAACTAACCCATTATGTGTGTGTGGAATTCCTTTGTTGAGGTTATGTATCTCTCCATGGGCTTCCATCAAAAGGAAGATTTCTTATAGCTCATGGAGGATGACGTCAAGTGGTGATCGTCATCAAGATTGAGTGGTGCAAGTTTAAGATGGGCATCTAGAAGATATCATATGCTTGAAGCTTACACTACTAGGAAAACAGCTATAGGTGGAATCACTTTTTGTGACGCACCAAATAGCCATGCGCCACAGAAATATTTCTGTGGCGCATACTTTTGCATGCATCACAGAAATTTTGGATTTCTGTGGCGGACGAAAACCACATGCGCCACAGAAATGTGTATTTCTGTGGCGCATATAGCAATATGCGCCACAGAAATGCATGTGGGATGTGCGCCACAGAAATGTGTATTTCTGTGGCGCATACATATGCGCCACAGAAATACACATTTCTGAGGCGCACATCGGTATGCACCACAGAAATACACATTTCTGTGGCGCATATTGCTATATGCGCCACAAAAGTTTCGAAAGTAAATTCAAATTTCTTAAAAAATCCAAAAAAAATTCAAAAAAAATTAAAAAATCAAAAAACTTCAAAAAATATAAAAAATCCAAATAAATTCAACAAATCCATAAAAATTGAAAATTTAAGAAAAATGTCATTTTTTTCTTAAATTTTCAATTTTTTGGATTTGTTGAAGTTTTTTGGATTTTTTGAAATTTGTTGAAGTTTTTTGGATTTTTTGATTTTTTTTGAAGTTTTCTAGATTTTTAATTTTTTTGAAGTTTTTGGATTTTTTGATTTTTTTGGATTTTTTTAAAATTTTGATTTTTTTTGAAACTTTTGAAGTTTTTGATTTTTTTGAAATTTAAAAACACACATATATACACATACAAGGGTTAAGAGGATTGATATGATACTTATATTAATATGAACTTTAGTAGCATAAGGGTAGCTGAACTGAATAGAACTTAGAAGTTAAGCATGCTTGACTTGAAGCAATTTGAGGATGGGTGACCTAGCGGAAAGTGATGGCGTGTTAACGGTAGAGTGTTTTATTACTTCCCAGCAACAGCACCAGAAGATCTGCTTGTTGACCGTGACAACACACGTTCGTTGGGAGACCCCAAGAGGAAGTATGATGTAGTGCAGCAGCAGTTTTCTTAAAATATGACCAAGGTTTATCGAACCAGGAGGACACGGAGGTTCTTCAGAAGGTTGTCAGCGGCGCAACTGACGTGGAACCTGCACACAACACAAGCAAACTACTTTGCCCAACGAAACAGAGAGGTTGTCAATCTCTCCGGCTTGCTGAAAACAAAGGATTAAACGTATTGTGTGGAAAACAGTAATGAGTGCAGAAAGTAACAGAGAACAAATGATTGCAGTTGGTGGTTTTATCAGTATGAGGAAATGGACCGGGTCCACAGTTCACTAGTGGTGTCTCTCCATAAAAGATAACTAACATGTTGGGTAAACAAATTACAGCTGGGCAATTGACAAATAATGAGCGCATGACAATGCAATATATGACAAGATGATTATTATGAGATTTAATTGGGCATTACAACAAAGTACATAGACTTGCTATCCAACGCATCTATGCCTAAATAATCCACCTTCCGGTTAGCATCCGCACCCCTTCCGGTATTGAGTTGCAAACAACAGATTATTGCATGAAGTAAAGTGTGTAATGTAAACAATGCAAATGACACGTAGACAATGCATCATTGTTTTATCCCTAGTGGCAACAGCACATCCACAACCTTAGTCGTTTCTGTCATCTCGAGCCCAGATTACTGGAGGCATGAACCCACTATCTAGCATAAATACTCCCTCTTGGAGTTACAAGCATCTACTTGGCCAAAGCATCTACTAGCAACGGAGAGCATGCAAGATCATAAACAACATAAATAGATAGATTGATAAACAACTTGCTCATAGTATCAATATTCATCGGATCCCAGCAAACACAACATGTAGCATTACAATAAGATGATCTTGATCATGTTAGGCAGCTCACAAGATCTAAACATGGAGGTACAAGGTGGAGAGACAACCATCTAGCTACTGCTATGGACCCGTAGTCCAAGGATGAACTACTCACGCATCACTCCGGAGGCAGGCATGGCGGTGTAGAGGCCTCCGGTGAGGATCTCCCCTCCGGCAGGGTGCCGGGAAGAGCTTCAGAACCCTCCCGATCTAGGGTTGACGACGGCGGCGGCGACGGAACTTTTCGTGGAATATGATCGGTGTTTTTAGGGTTTTCGGGACATCGGGAATATATAGGCGAAAGGGCGGCGTCGGAGGGCACCCGAGGTGGCCACGCCAGGGCAGGGCGGCCCACCCCCTACCGCGCCCTAGGGTGGCGTGGCTGCCTCGTGGCCCCACTCCGTCTCCCCTTCTGGCTTCTGGAGTCTTCCGATGAGATATTTGCACACGTTGATTTTCGTCCAATTCCGAGAATATTTTGCGACTAGCTTTCTGAAAGAGAAAAACAGCAGAAAACAGGAACTGGCACTTCGGCATCTTGTTAATAGGTTAGTCCCAGAAAATGCATAAAAATGCTATGAAGTGTAAATAAAACATGTAGCAATTGGTATAATAACAGCATGGAACATCAAAAATTATAGATACGTTTGAGACGTATCAAGCATCCCCAAGCTTAGTTCCTGCTCGTCCTCGAGTAGGTAAACGATAAAAACAACATAATTTTTGAAGTGACATGCTACCAACATAATCTTGATCAAATAGTAATGCAAAGCACATGAACTGAATGAAGTGATCCAAGTCAATGGTCTATAGTTTGCTAACAAGTAAACAAGGAGTAAACAAAATGAATCATACAAGTGCAAACTTTCATGAATAATACTTTGGAGACAATGGAGCTATAAGAGTTTGCATAAAAGTTAGCTCACAAAGCAATAGATTCTAAATGAAAGTGTTTGACTAACACAAAGGAAGATTTAGTTTCAGCACTGGCTTCAACTTTAACATATTTATCTCATGGATATTGTCAAGGCAAAGTAATGCAATAAGTCAAACATATCATTATATAACAACTGTTGTACCAAAGTTGACACTAGTGTTTGCTTGTGGAGATAGAAAGAAGTAGGAAAACTGACTCAACAATAAAGTAAAAGAAAGGCCCTTCGCAGAGGGAAGCAGGATTAAATCATGTGCTAGAGCTTTTTAAGTTTTTGAAAGCATATAGAGAGTATAAAAATATATTTTGAGAGGTGTGTGTTAGTGGTCAACGAATCAGTAAATAGACAATACTTTAAGTCACAAGTTAACCAGACCTTACAAGAGCGGCTCCCATGAAGGACGTTATTTCTACCAGCGGGTAGATCATCCCTCGTTCTCTTTTGTTTACACACTTATGAACATTGCTTGACTGATTTCTCAGGGGCAAAAAGATGTGAAGAGAATTAATGGTTAAAGTTGTAATTAATTGGGACTGGGCACCCCGTTGCCAGCTCTTTTTGCAAAATTATTGGATAAGCGGATGTATATGCCACTAGTCCAGGTGTAAAGTCTGATCAACAAGTGAAATAAAGACCATCTACCACATCCTCATGAGCTTGTAAACAGTGACACAAAAAGGAGTTGTAACAGTTTTGAATATTTTAAAGGTAGCACATGAAAAATTTACTTGGAATGGCAGGAAAATACCACATAATAGGTAGTTATGGTGGACACAGATGGCATGGATTTTGGCTCAAGGGTTTTGGATGCACAAGCAGCATTCCCGCTTAGTACAGAGTTTAGGCTAGCAAGGTTATTTAAGCAAACACAGACTGTCAACCGGTACAGCAAGAACTCATATAAAAAACATGCTTGAAAAATTACAAGACTCCACATTGTCTTCCTTGTTAACCAAAACCTTTCACTAGAAAATATCTAGACTTTGGAACTACCAATGATACAAATCAAATATCAACAAGCTTTACAGTAGTTCTTCACTAATAGCCTTTACTTACATGATGCACAAGTCTAAACATTACTTACTTGGTAACTCAAAACAATTGACAAGTATCAAATTACTCAAGACAGTGATCTACAAGACTTATGTAAGCATTTTATACCACTACCACATGCATAGCATTTTCTGTTCCAACCAAACACCAATCAACTTATTTGAACAACTCTCCAAACAAATATAAGTGAAGCAAGAGAGTACTTTCTTCAAAAGAAACTAATAGCTCTGACAAGAGATATATGAAAACAGAGAGCTAGAAGCTTTAGCAGTAGCTAGACAAGAATACTCAACAAATATAAGTGAAGAACAAGAGTATTCCAATGAAAAAGCGGAGCGTGTCTCTCTCCCAAACAAGAGTGCTAGGATCCAACAAGTATAGAGCAGCAAACAAAAAAAACAAACTGAAAACAAAAGCACACTGACGCTCCAAGAAAAGTACATATAATGTGAAGAAATAAAAATATAGTCTCACTAGAGATGACCTGATAGTTTGTTGATGAAGAAGGGGATGCCTTGGGCATCCCCAAGCTTAGACGCTTGAGTCTTCTTGAATATATTGGGGAGATCCATGGGAGCTTCCCCAAGCTTAAGCTTTTCACTCTTCTTGATCTTATAATATCATCCTCCTCTCTTAACACTTGAAAACTTCCTTCACACCAAAACTCAACATTTTTCTCATTAGCGGGTTAGTGCATCAAAACAAATAATCTCACTTGATTCTGTAAGGACACAAATTCATAAGCAATCATTTTCAAACATTAGCTACTGTTACTAGGCTTAAGTGATGCTCTTTCACCTTAAAAGAAACCACTCAACACTTGTAAAAGAGAGAATGCAAAACAAAGACAGAATCTGTCAAAACCAGAACAGTCCGTAAAGATGATTTTTTCGGGACACTTACGTCGCTCAAATCGAAAAACTTTAGTCGTACGAAAGTTGCGTACATATCTCAGGAACACACACAAAAATTGGCAGATTTTTCAAATTTTCTGATTTTCTACGGCGAGAAACGGTGACGTTCCAGAAATCTGTTCCTGTGCAGTAATCCAAATATAGGTACCATCTTGTCATAAGAGACTTTTCTTGGCACAACAAAACAACAAATAAAAGATACAAAGGAGTTTTTACAGAAGTAAACATGCTCCTTGACTAAAAACTTAAAACAAAAGATAATGGGTTGCCTCCTAAAAGCGCTTTCTTTAATGCCTTTTAGCTAGGCTAGAAGATTTTAATGATACTCTCATAAGAATAAGAGTGAAAAACAAAGAGAGCATCAAGAGGCAAATATCAAACATATTTAAGTCTAACCCACTTTCTATGCAAATGAATCTTGTAACAAAATAAATTATTGAAGCATAAAGCAACTAGCATAGAAAGATGAAACAAGTACAACTTTAAAACTTTCAACATAAAGAGAGGTGTTTTAGTGACTTGAAAACTTTTACAACCATATTTTCCTCTCTCATAATAACTTTCAGTAGCATCATGACAAACTCAATAACATAAATATCACATAAAGCATGCTTTTCATGATCTACAAACACATAATTTTTATTAAGCTCAAAAACAGTGGAGTCATTAAACCCACTTTTGACAATAGTAGTATAATTAATATCATTATGCAATATAGGACCATCATCAAGAGCATTATCATATATAACAATAGGGAGCACATTTTTACGTCCTGTTATTTCCATTTCTTGAGTCAAGGAGTTTGTTACTTCAAATTTATCAAAATGAGATATTTCAATAGAATAATGACATTCAACAATATAACATTCTTCCTCCTTAGGCAGGCATGGAGGGTAATCATATAGTGTAAGAGTTACTATCATTAGAAGGTAGATCCTCCTTCTGTTTTTCACTCTCCTCCTCTTTTTCATCCAATGAGATCACAGTTTCAGCAATTTCTTGTTCCACAGGTCCCTGAAAGGAAACAAGTTGTTCTGGAGAATAAGTTTTCTCAAGGAATTCAGTAATATAAGGATTATCATTGTAATATTCAAGACAATAACCAAGTATCTCGGAATTCTCAGGCTTATAAGGGCCATCATCATCCTGAAGCACACCAGCAATTTCATAAGCACCCTTAAAAGCAACAAATTCTTCAATTCTTTCAAGGTTAACAAAGTCATAGTTTCCTTTAGCATAAGAAGCCAAAGTCTCATCATCATTATAATCACATTGAAAAGGGAGGTGTTTATGCCTCCTACAGCAAAAACATTCATTAAAGCACCATGATTCATCATAAGTAGAGCACAAGTTTCTAGCAAAACAATTCAATTTATATATTTGTACCCATAAGTGTTCCCCTTTTCGAGACAAGCGGTATTACTTATAATTATTTTGTTGTTCCCCTGTGAACCCACTTGGCCAACAAGATTTTGTTTCAAAGAGATAAGTCATTGATAGTAAGAAAATAAATAGACATAATAACGAACCGAAATAGACTAGATGCACGATTTTGTTTTTGTGTTTTTGATATTTAAGAGCAAACGAGATAAAATAAAATAAACTAAGCAAGACAAAAACAAAGTAATGAGATTGGAACTGTGAGACTCCCCTATCTGGAGATTCCGGTATCCCCAGCAACGGCGCCAGAAAAATGTCTTGATGGCGTGTTAACGGTAGAGTGATTTATTACTTCCCAGCAACAGCACCAGAAGATCTACTTGTGGACCGTGACAACACACGTTCGTTGGGAGACCCCAAGAGGAAGGTATGATATAGTGTAGCAGCAGTTTTCCCTTGAAATATGAGCAAAGTTTATCGAACCAGGAGGACACGAAGGTTCTTTAGAAGGTTTTCAGTGGCGCAACTGACGTTTAACCTGCACACAACACAAGCAAACTACTTTGCACCAACGAAACAGAGAGGTTGTCAATCTCTCCGGCTTGCTGAAAACAAAGGATTAAACGTATTGTGTGGAAAACAGTAATGAGTGCAGAAAGTAACAGAGAACAAATGATTGTAGTTGGTGATTTTATCAGTATGAGGAAATGGACCGGGGTCCACAGTTCACTAGTGGTGTCTCTCCATAAAAGATAACTAACATGTTGGGTAAACAAATTACAGCTAGGCAATTGACAAATAATGAGCGCATGACAATGCAATATATGACAAGATGATTATTACGAGATTTAATTGGGCATTATAACAAAATACATAGACTTGCTATCCAACGCATCTATGTCTAAATAATCCACCTTCCGGTTAGCATCCGCACCCCTTCCGGTATTGAGTTGCAAACAATAGATTATTGCAGGAAGTAAAGTGTGTAATGTAAACAATGCAAATGACACGTAGACAATGCATCATTATTTTATCCCTATTGACAACAGCACATCCACAACCTTAGTCGTTTCTGTCATCTCGAGCCCAGATTACTGGAGGCATGAACCCACTATCTAGCATAAATACTCACTCTTAGAGTTGCAAGCATCTACTTAGCCAAAGCATCTACTAGCAACGGAGAGTATGCAATATCATAAACAACATAAATAGATAGATTGATAAACAACTTGCTCATAGTATCAATATTCATCGGATCCCAACAAACACAACATGTAACATTACAATAAGATGATCTTGATCATGTTAGGCAGCTCACAAGATCTAAATATGGAGGTACAAGGTGGAGAGACAACCATCTATCTACTGCTATGGACCCGTAGTTCAAGGATGAACTACTCACGCATCACTCCGGAGGCAGGCATGGCGGTGTAGAGACCTCCGGTGAGGATCTCCTCTCCGGCAGGGTGCCGGGAAGAGCTTTAGAACCCTCCCGATCTAGGGTTGACGACGGCGGTGGCGACGGAACTTTTCGTGGAATATGATCGGTGATTTTAGGGTTTTCGGGACATCAGGAATATATAGGCGAAATGGCAGCGTCGGAGGGCACCCAAGGTGGCCACGCCAGGGCGCGGGCCCACCACCTGCCGCGCCCTAGGGTGGCGTGGCTGCCTCGTGGCCCCACTCTGTCTCCCCTTCTAACTTCTGGAGTCTTCCGATGAGATATTTGCACACGTTGATTTTCGTCCAATTTCGAGAATATTTTGCGACTAGCTTTTCTAAAAGAGAAAAACTGCAGAAAACAGGAACTAGCACTTCGGCATCTTGTTAATAGGTTAGTCTCAGAAAATGCATAAAAATACTATTAAGTGTAAATAAAACATGTAGCAATTGGTATAATAACATCATGGAACATCAAAAATTATAGATACGTTTAGACGTATCAGGAAGTCATCAATTCGAAAAATTCAAAAAAAATCAAATATTTAGATTTTTCCAAATTATTTAATTTTTTCCTGATTTTTTTATTATTTTTTTGAATTTTTTGAATTTTTGAGAATTCTGTGGCGCATATCTTGTGGATGCGCCACAGAAATGTGAGAATTCTGTGGCGCATGCAGATATGCGCCACAGAAAAAATAGTGACGGCTTATCTGTGGCGCACCCACCATGCGCCACAGAAAGCTGAAAGGGTGCGCCAGATAGGGTTTTCCCTACTAGTTTTGCAACCCTTTTGGGGATAATGGTCAAGTGAAGATGTGCCTAAGAGAGGCAATCCAAGCAAAGCGGAATCAAGAAAGGTGGTCCACTTGAAGAGATCAAAATCATCATCATCTAGCTCAAGTGGAATGCACAAGGTAAAGGTATGATCTTGATAGGGTTTCTATTTTACCGGTCACATGGTGTTAGTGGGAGACCGGGTTATAGGATAGATGTCGTACTATCAAGAGGGGCTCTTAAGTGAGTAACTTGTTCGCATCTTTATGTAGAGCTCAAACATTTGCATACTTGGCATATCATCTTTCGTGGTTCTTACTTGGTTTTTCTTCTTGTTGGGTTTTGTTGCTATCTTTCCAGCAAAATTGGTTTCACCTGATGTGGAGTTCGAATGAATTAGTTATGGGGTTTGTAGTTTTGCTGAGTGGTTGCAGGATTTCCTGGCCAGAGTCTCCGGCGTGCCAGGGCCGGTGTAAGAATTCCTGCAACGGCTCTATTTTTGGGAGACCTATAAAAGGCACCTTCTTCCCCAAAGAGACCAAGTTTTTCAGCAGCTTGTTTTTCTCTCTCTCGCACCATTGTTGACCTTGAAAAGCTTGCCCCTCTCTCAATTCCTCTCATGATTCTTGCATATCTTTGAGGAAAACGTGAGAGGAGATCAAGATCTACATTTCCACCAATCCATCTCTCCTCTAAGTGAGGGGAAATTAGTAGATCTTGATCTTGTAGTTCTTGGTGTTTCTCCTCCTTTGTTCTTCCTCTCTTATTCCCCATAAGCATTTGTTGCTTTGTTGGAATTTGAGAGTGAAGAACTTGAGCACTTCTTGTGTTCTTGCCATTGAATTTTGTTGCATCGGTTTGCTCTCTCCACGAGGATTTGTGGAATTGAAAGTTCGTGAGCTTGTTACTCTTGGGTCGTTGGACCCTAGACGGTGTTCTTGTGACCTTTTGTGGTCAAGCCCTTTTGTGGCTAGTTGGAACCTTTTGTGGCCACTTGGGAGCTCCCAAATTTGTGGGTTGTTTCTCAAGATTGTTGTAAAGGCTCCGGATTTCGACTTCAAGGATTCCGATAGTGGAAGGTGAACCGATCTTTTGGGTAAGGTTCATCAGAGAATAGGGTGAGGCCAGTTGTGGCGTCTTGAGTTTGAAACTCACACCCCTCCAACGAGACGTACTCCCCTAAAAAGGAGGTACTCGGGAATACATCATCGTCTCCGCGTGCCTCGGTTATTTATATACCCGAGCTATTTACTTATGCAATTTACATTGTGATAGACTTCGTGCTTGAAGTCTTATATCTTGCTTTCACCGTGTTGCTTGTCTTGCTTAGCATAAGTTGTTGATGCACATATGTGAGGCTAGTATATTTATGTTGTATGCTTGTTAAATTAAAACACTTAGTTTTATTTCGTATTTATTAAGCCTAAATCGAAAAAAATTAATCGCCTATTCACCCCCTCTAAGCGACATACTTATCCTTTCATTCGTACGGGTCTTCACAGCATGGTAGGCACATTCCGGCTCCCTTCCACACAAGGAGCAGGTCGGAGGGGATTTTTTCAATCTATTACTTTTGTTTTGTTGGACTGCCAAGTTCCCCAATCTCTTTGATGGACATGTCACCGATCTGTTATAGCACCGACACCAATCTACCGCACGGACTCTGACAACTCTAGGCCTATGACGTCGACAGTGAGCAGGGAGAACGAGGGTGAGGATTGCCGGTCTCGGATTCACCACCACGAGATCACTAGTTGAGGAGCTCACTAGTTGACTCGTACTACTACGTGAACAGCAAACTTCGTCTCCCACCTTTTCTGCGACCGCGCGCCTAGCTAGTATTTTCTCGATTTGCGACGCACATCCATCCACGATCTTCCACCTGCTCTGTGGGCCTTCTCTCCTGCTTTACTACTAGTACAAGTTTGGCATTGCCACGTACTACCTTTTCCTCTCCATCTTCTTCCATCCCAGCTTTATCGGTCCACCCTTTAATCTCAACCCTTGTCTACATCTGCACCACAACATGCATCGCCACTTTTCCTCAACTTGCTCTACCACAACCTTTTGACGTACATCAAGGTTCTAGATATACGTATCACATTTTATTTTGGCTCCACTTCGATTTAACCCACATTTTGTAGGTCAAATGCTATCGATGAGTAATACGTAGTATGTACTATATACTCATTTCCTTAGTGAGAACCCGCATTTTCTTTGTTCCATGGGATCGATCTTCAGAACAGGATTGACTGTTTGATGAATTTTGTACCGCCTTTTCAGTAACGAAGGAGTAATAAAAATAATATAGAAACCACACTACCAAGAAAAAGGGGTATATAACAAGCAAAAAAGGTAAAGAGAACCGTGCAAAAGATAGAAAACAAACTTATAGCCCTCTCCATGCATGGTAGCGCTCAATGAGCACACCTAGCTACTAACATAATGATGTTTTAACGTGTTTTTGCTATCCCTCTTACTCCAATTCTACGTTTCCGTACAGATTTGGAGCAGCAAAACATTTTAAGTTTCTCCACTACTATGATATTTTTATAAATCAAACAACAATACTTGTGCAACATATAATAGTGTATGTTACTAAAATCAGGTATAATTTCAAAGAATTGATAATCGGTGTGTCTTCTTCAGATGTGTCAATGTGTCCAAAACCACCTTCATATGTGATCTGATTGAACCTACATAACTGGATCAGACTATTTTCATGAATTTTGTACCGCGTTCTCATTAACCAGATGAAAAACAGATTAAAGAATAGAGACATTTTTGTACCGTGTTATAATTAACCAGATGAAAAACAGATTTAAAAAATAGAGAAATCACAACACTAACAGAATGATGTTTTAACGTGTCTTTGCTAGCGCCGACTCCAAATTTATGTAATCATAGAGATTTGAATCAGCCAAGAATTTTAGGTTTTTCCATTACTATGATTTTTCTATAAATCAAACAACGATATATGTGCAACATATAATAGTTTATGTTACTAGAAAACCAAGTATAATTTCCAGAAATTGATAATCGGCCCGTGTCTTCTTCAGATCCTTATAGTTAACTCTTTTTGCTACCACATTTATGTTACCAAACTTGCATGACAATTTATCCATCTCTAGGCGTACAAGTCAGCGACTCTAAACTACTAATAGCACATTTTTCGTTGCCACGATCTTCCTAACCATTTCAATATGCAATATTCGATGCGTGCCCAATCTGCTGATTTTCTAAAAGTCAACTAGGCGAGTGCGATGCAATTAAGGCTAGTACTGATAAGACATTAATCAATTGTTATGCTTAATTAACTCCACTAATGAAAATGGATGCCCATAGAAAAAATTGTACCAAGAAAAACTGGTATACATAAAATGCAAAAAACGAGGAAAAGATAGAAAACAACTAGCTACTAAAAGAATGATCTTTAATGTGTTTTTGCTAGTCCCTCTGACTCGAAATCTATGTCGTTGTAGAGATTTGGATCAGGTAAGAATTGAAGAAAAGCATGATTGTTCAATTTGATCGTGATATTTCCATTCTTATAAATCAAATAACGATACTGCCGCAACTTATTTGTGTTCGAAAAACAAGAATAGTGAGGGTAACAAGGGCTACGAGATGGCTGGCTCGTGCTCGTCTTTGAGTGATGTAAGTCGGGGCGGCGGCCCCGGGAATGATGGTGTGTTTTTGGCGTTTGGTGGGCTAGATTCGTGTGGGCGACGGCCCCCTCGCTTGTGCGGTTTTTCGGCCATGTTTTCCTCATAACCATGAAAATTATATAGTTTGAAAGGTTTTGAACCCGGTTTTCCTTATAAACTGGGTCATTCTCTTCTATCTATTCGAGCGGTGGATATCGACCACCTTAAGCCCGAAATAACACCTTTTTCGTTACCAGTACCAGGCTGCTTGATCTGCCTAACCATTTCAGTATTCGATGTGTGCCCTTGTGCTGATTCTTTAGAAGTCAATTAGTAGGCGGGTGCGATGCAACTAATAAGGCTAGTACTGATAAGACATTAATCTTTGGATTGTTTAATCAACTCCACTAATGAAAATGGATGCCCATAGGCATTCTATAGGTTTCCACGCATGTAACCAAGGTCATATGGCGGCACACTATGGGAAACAGCCAAGACGCCGACGGCCCCCTGCCGTCGGGGAAAGGCCGAAAACCGTCGGCGTAGGGGTAGGCCGACGGTGGTCGTCGGCGTATCCCCGTCGGCGTATACCCTTGTCGGCGTAGCCTAGCTGCCGTCGGCGTAGCAAAGCCGTCGGACTATGAATTGGCAGAATTTTGTTTAATTTTTTTTTCAATTTTTTTAATTTTTTTAATTGTTCAACCACTTAATCGCACTAGAGACACATTTATCTCTAAGCATTCTTAATTCCAATCTTAATTACTCGTTTCTACTAACACTTCCCCACAGGTCACCCATCCTCAGACTACTCCAGCCCAGCGCGTTTAACTTCTTAGTTCCTTCCATATAAGCTACCTAGAAACAACAGATGTTTTACTGACAATAGTATCATATCAATCCTATTAATCCATGGACTATTATGTCACCCACCTTTATTTTATGAATCCAAATAATTATTTAAGTAAAAAGAAATGAATCATTAATACTAATCTTGAATTAAAATATTCTTGAATTCAAATAATAGTTAAATTATTTGCCTTTTTCTATTTAATATTGAATAATTTATATCTACAAATCCGTAAATCGAAATTTGACAAATAATATGTCTAAATCGATTAGAAAAATGAGAGAAATCTAAATATGACATCCATATCATCCTTACCCCAACTCTTGACAAGTTACTCTCAGGCTTGTCCAATCGGGACTATCACGCTATAAGTGCATGTAAACTACCTAGAGAGAAGTGGATGCCGGTGAAGCAGGTCATCACCCGGAGTGCAATCTTTGCCATCCAAAAACCCATAGCACACTTGTACACACATGGTATGGCACCCCCTAGCTTGTGGTGGGATCCCGACGCTCCGGAGCCCCTCTCCGGTGAAAACCTAGCCCCACTGGAGAAAAACCAGACTTATACGACTAAAGCCGGTACCGACGTCAAAATGGGGTAGCAAAGTCACAAGACAAAGGTATAACCCAACTCTTGACAAGATTTCCGCATGTTTGTCCGATCTGGGACTTTAATGCTATAAGTCATGAAACTCCCAAGAGAGAAGTGGATGCCGGTGAAGCGGGTCACACCCCGGAGTGCAATCTTTGCTATCCAAAACCCATAAAACACTTGTACAGACATGGTATGGTACTCCCTAGCTTGTGATGAAATACTGACGCTCCGGAACCCATCTCCGGTGAAAACCTAGCCCCGCTGGAGAAAAACCAGGCTTATACCCACATGGTATGGATCCTGACACATATGGTATGCCATCTACAACCCAAAACACGCTTGTACCCACTTGGTATGGCACCACCTAAATTTTGGTTGGATTCCGACGCTCCGGAGCCACTCTTCGGCGAAACCCTAATTTGAACATGGAATTTTTTGTCCTTACTCATGGATTTTTTTTTGAAGAATATAGTTTGAACAATGTTAATGATGATGTAGATCTACTTCTCCTTTTCGAAACGAGGTAAAGAATATCGAAATCCGAGTTCCAATGCAAAAGTTATGCTCAAAACGGTGAGTAACTAAACAAATAGAGCTAGGCCGACAGCATGCCTTTGGTGTAGCTAAAAAAAAAATCTAGGCCGACGGCATGCCATCGGCGTAGCTCAAAAGAAAAAAAAAACTAGGCTGACGGCATGTCGTCGGCGTAGCTAAAAAAAAGAAAGGAAAGATCTAGACTGACCTGGTCAGGGTCTACGTCGACGGTCCCGACATTTGGCCGTTGGCCGTCGGCGTAGGTCCTGGCAGTCGGCGTCCTGAGTTTTTCCCGTAGTGGCAGTAGTACATGATTCATTTAGTAGAATGGATATGATGTCGGAAATAACTTTTACAAACTGTCTGAAAGGTGAAGTTAGGCACTGATTCCGTAACTAGTTAAAAGCAGGGAGACACGGGAAGATGGGTCGGGTTAGATGCCGGCAATCGATAGATGGATCAGGGTGTCCGAGTCCAGTCCAGTCACGTCCACTCCTGTCAGTTAATCGGCGACATTTAGCCAGCTTCCGATCGATCGTCATCAACCTCCAGTCTAAATCGATCGAATCAATCAGTCGGAATCAATCAAGGGTCACACATCATCTCTTCTTCCAACCGAATGCTACTGCATGCTCTGTCAGCAGAGCGCACCGTGCAATTCATCTCTACATGCATGCATAGCGACTGGTGTCGTTATTGCTTTATGATTAACGTGAATCTCTTCAGATATCTTGGCCGTTTTTAGATCAACATTAGCGTGCATTTTGATAATATGATGCATTGCATCGGTGATCAGCCGCACCTATGCGTGCATTTTGACAAGTTATTACTACTCGCCAAAGTCAAACAGATCACCATATTTCTTAAACTTGAATTTCCAATGCAGCGCACCTTTGACTTTTAGTTTTCTTTACGGTTGAGAATGGATCGTTACAATATTATTATCAGAGCATCTTCATTTTTGAGGACCAGTCTGTTCATCATCGTCACGCATGACTAACCCCATATCAGACATATGAGACAATCAATCGGCATATCTCTCGAAATATATGCCCCAATAGATTTGGTCAAACACACATTGATCACACTGTTCACATCTTTTATCCTGTCGCTTCTGACATAGAACCACTCACATGCCAAAAAATGATCTTTCGCTTATTAACATTTCTTACTCGAAAAAGGGCCACTTTCGTCGACTTTAAAAAGTAATATGTAACTTTCAACAAAACTTATGATTTGTAACAATTTTAAACAAAACATTTTAGGTGTTTTTCATTGCTTTCAACAAAAAACAAAAGTAGCTTACAACCAAAAAGTGTATAAGTTGGCTTTAAACTATACGAATTTCGAATGACTTTTTAACCAAAAAATGATAACTTTCAGCTGAACTTGTAGTCACATAACCTTGTGCGTCTTTGATTGCCCCCGTCACCTCCAACCAGTCGCAGTGGTGCAAGATTTTGTTGTTTGGTTACCCACACAAGAGTTTGGCCCAACGCGAATTCCAACTCCCTAACATAACCCCATATTACAGAGACAAAACGATCTTAGTCGTCATATCTCTTGCAATATGCATCAATAGATTTTGTCAAACACCCCTTGATGATTCTGTGATATCATGCTGCTTCTGTGTGGAACCACTTGTAAGCCGAAACTTTTATTTATAGAATCTTGGCAACACTTAGATTCAACGTGGATGAGATTTTCACATAATGTCATGAACTAACCTTGCTCCATGTTAGCACCTGACATGATGTATTTCTTCCTTTCTCTATCTCTATCTTTAATTGTTCTTCCAATGGATGAAGAACTATGCGTGTATGTGCTATGATGATTGCTCTTCTTTTCGACAGCGCTTCCGCTGTCAGCAGCAATGTGACCCTCTCCTTTTAGGCAGCGCTTCCGCTGCTAGCCCTGCGAAGAGAATTATCACAAGTCGAGAGTATCTTTGTACGGCCAAGGCAGTGGCCCTTTTAGATATATATATTTCTTTTTTTGAGGAAGGATCTGATCCATTATACAAGATACTCAGTACAAATTACAAGGAAGTCCAACAAAGACAAGAAAATTACAAAAAGATCCTGAAAATTGCACAAAGCACCCTGAGCAACTTGAAGGAATCACAATCGGATCCAAGAGCTGGCTCCCAAGAACCTAGAGCTCGCCGTACCTCAATCCGCCGGAGAAGAAGCGCCTCCACATGTCGTAGATGGCCGCAAAAGCCGTCCGCCGCCTCGCAACGGAACCTAGACGCGTTGAACGCGCACGGCCACAGCGCCCACACCCCAGCACCGCCGAACCTCCAGCCGATGAGGCGTCATCCAGGCCAGCCATCACCACCCGCACCCATCCGCCACCGGCCACTGCTCCCCTCGCCACCAAGGCCGGCCAGAACAGACACACCGAGGAAGAAAACCATCTCCATCCAAAGCACCAAAACCGGAGCACCTCCCACCACCAGCTCCTCCCCTCGCCGCCACGGCCGGCCAGAGAAGCAGAGGAAAAGAAGCTCACCGGAGAACACAAACCCCAATTCCTCCACAACAGAGCTGTGACGAAGAGAGGAACATGGTACAGAAGCTCCACGCGAGGCCCGCCATCTCCGCAGCACGGAAGCAGAACCAAGCCGCTCTCACCTCGGCGCCGCCGGAAACCGCACCGAGGGAAGGAGAGAGCCGCACCTTATTTACCGTACGCGATCGCCGAGCCTTCCTCTCGCCGCCGCCGGGACCTAAACTACCCCTATCTACACACCAGGAGATGAGGAACCAGATCCCCACCTCACCCCGCGACGGGAGAGGCAGAGATCCAGCCTCGCTCCGGCGAGGAGACAGGAAACTAGGGTTCGCCCTTTTTCGCCGCTCTCTACTGTAGAGAAGGAGAGGGGAACGGGGGCAGCTCCGTAGTAGAACTTTGGTTGATCCAGTGGCCCTTTTATAGTCCCTGGAAGTCGGTGGATCGAGCGGACGCGTCCCTTCGCGGCTGACGCTCCAGCCGGCAACGCACGGACGCGAGCGAGCGCGTCTCTCTGTACAGACGCGACCCTGCAGATGCATCCGATAACTGCCAGCAAACGTAACGAGTACGTTTCCCTGCCAAGCGCCGCGCCCGTCCTGGGACCCATCCATGCATGCATCTGATCGATCCATGCATGTATGCTTGAGCAACTAGCCAGCTTTGTACATGTACATTCCGTATACATACACTTATTTATATAATCATTAGAGGGAGAAAAGAGGGAATTAAAACCCAGATTTTAATCTATTATTTCTAGCAACCATCATACTAGAACCTTTAATTAAAATCACTCTATAATTTACATCGGCCACTTAAATATTCTTACACCACTCACATGCCAAAAATGATTTTCCGTTTATATATAAAAAAAGTCAACTTTGATCGAGTTCAAGCTAGAATTATCAACAAATTTTATAATATTTTAATCCTCTTTTACAAAGTTTTTCAGCAAATTTTCACTAGTTTACGTAACATTCATCTACAGTTGCACAAGTTTGAACACAAACGATGCAACTTTCTAACAGCTTTCAACACACAAAAAAGAGAACTTCCAACTCCCTGACAAGACCCCATATTACATAGACGAAGCAATCTTAATCGGCATAGCTCTCGAGATATGCCCCAACAGATTTGGTCAAATGCCCTTGATCACATTGCCACATGTTTTATCATGTCGCTTCTGCATGGAACCGCTCACATGCGAAAAATGATTTATTTTTCATTTATAAAACTCTTTTTACCCAGAAAAGTGGCAACTTTCATCGTCTTGAATCTGTAGTTCTGGACAAAACTAATGAACTTTTAACCCCTTTTTACTACTCACTCCGTCCAAACTTTTTAGCAAACTTGAGACACTTATTTTTGGACGGAGATAGTACCATATATTTCAGTAGTTTTCATTGGTTTCATTAAAAAGATATGTAACCTTCATCTACAACTGTGCAAGTTCGAACTAAAAGCATACAGGTTTTGAAAAGCTTTGAACACAACGAGCCAAAAAGAGAGAACTTTCGGCTGAATGTGTACAACTTTTTCAACGGATTTCCTATACAGGGAGAGGCCCTACACGAGTTCTTTTTTGGGTAGCAGGAGATAATCCCTACGCTATGAACCAAACAACATGCATGAAACCAAGTGACTAGACAAATGGGCCGGCTGCATTATGGAGCTTTGAGGGACCAGTACGTGGAACCCGGAATATTTGATTAGCTGATTGGATTTAGAGTGGCCGGCCCACCGGGCGGTGACGGATGGCATGGTGGCTGGGTTTGAATGAATGCGAGATGTGTGGCCCGTTGGAAACACCGTTACTACAGTTTCATACGAATCAATGTCAGCATATACACGTCCATCCATCCATATATACTAGGGAACTTAGCGCGGCAATGCCGCGCGTGTGTAGTATAAATAAAATTTAAATTTGGTAACGTCTGCATTTAGAAATTGTGTAGGCTTAGAAATTATTGAAATTCGGAAAAGTTTGCGTTTTAAAACTGTTTAGATTTTGAAAATTATTCAAGTTGGGGTGTTTTTCAGATTCGTTTTCTTTTTACTTCTGTGAAATGATCAGATTTGGAAGATACTTAAAAGTTTAAAATATCTAAAGCTGAAATTTGATCCTACGCCATAAATAGTCAGAATTTCTTTATGTTTATTTCGATATATTTTTCATATTTTGTATAAAAAATTGATGGACATATGTTAAGTTACTGATTTTGCAGCATTGAGTAAAATTTTAAAGTTGTTAATAGTGAAAAGTTATTCGTATGTGTTTTTTTATGGTTGTTAAATGATTAGTTTTGAAATATATTTAAAAATTTTAAATTAAGTGTCGGTGTTTTAAATTTTAAATTTGAAATTGAGGAAGTTCGAAAATTGTCTAAGCTTGGAAATCATTGAAAATGGGAAAAAATTGTATTTATCTCCTCTTTTGTTGCTTAGTAAAGTATTTACTTGCTGAGTATGACTTGTCGTACTCACCCTTGGCTATTTATGTTTTTAGATTATCAGAGTGCACAGCGGAAGACAACGTCATCCGAGGAGTAAGCTGGACCAGTTGGGTGGGACGTGTAGAGAACCTTTTATTCATTGTAAATGTAATAATATTGTAAAAATGATTAGTTGAGCTGTTTTGATCCACTATGCTGGTTTATCCTGCTTTTCTAGCCTTGCGCGTGTATAGACTTTCGGGTCTATAGGCGTGCGGCGGCTGTCATTCTACCGAGCCGGGTCTCGGAGCGTGACAAATTTGTTTTAAACATAGTCGAATTTTGGAGGTTGTTCAAATTTGAAAACGGTTGTATTTCAAAAAGAGTTTACGGTTTTCAACGTTTAGATTTTTAAAATTGGCTAAAGTGAAACCGTATTAAGGTTTGAATTCTTTTGTCGTTCATAAAATGATTGAATCTGAAAGAACTTTAATTTTTTTGGAGGTTTTAAATTTGAAATCTGGATTGAAATGGTATACGCCATGGTCGTTTAGTTAGAACAAAAAATATTGCGGAGTAAAACATTCAAATTTTAAAATGTTCGCATTGGAAAGTGGTTTAGATTATGAAATTATTGAAATTCAAAAAATTGCTATGTTGAGAAGGTGTTCAAATTTTTAAAATGGTCAAATTGAGGAGCTATTCATATTTGAATTTTTTTTTACGTTTATTGAATACACGGTGTAAAAAATTTAACTTCGGAAATGTATACATTAAAATTTGTTTAGACTTGAGTATATCCAATTTCAGGGAAAATGTTTGTATTTAAATTTTGTTTGAATTTTAAAATTATTAAAATTGGGAAGGCATTCATATTTGAATTTGGTTGATGTTTATTATGTGCTTAGATTCGGAAAGGCATTCAAAATATTAGAATATTCAAATTTGAATTTTGATTGCATGATGTGAATAGTCAGCGTTTATTGTTGTGTTCATGTTGATATGTTTGTCACATTTGTAAATATTGTGGTATAAAAAATTTAAATTTGAAAGTGTCCGTGTGCAAATTGTGTTCAGATTTGAATATGTGTTGAAATACAAAAGGGAAAAAAAGGTTTATATTTATGAATTATTTGATTTCCAAAAGTTGATAAAATAGTTAGTTTTGAAAAGCAGATTTGGAAATTATTGGAATGTAAAGAAAGTTCTCAGATTGTGTGGTTTTGTTGATATGTTTGTCATATTTGTGAATACTGTGGTGTAAAAAATTTAACTTTGGAAATGTCTGCATTAAAATTTGTTTAGACTTGAGTGTACTCAATTTCGGGAAAAAATGTGTGTATTTAAATTTTGTTTGAATTTCAAAATTGTTAAAATGGGAGGCCATTCATATTTGAATTTGTTTGGTGTTTACTGTATGCTTAGATTCGAAAGGCATCAAAATATTGGAATATTCAAATTTGAATTTTAATTGACGTGGATAGTCAGCGTTTATTATTGTGTTTATGCTGATATGCTTGTTACATTTGTAAATACCGTGCTGTAAAAAAATTAAATTTGAAAGTGTCCGTGTGCAAAATGTGTTCAGATTTGAATATGTCGTAATAAAAATGAAATTTTATTGTGTTATGAATTGTTTGGTTTCTAAAAGTGTTATGAATTGTTTCATTTCTAAAAGTTGAAAAAATACTTAGTTTTGAAAGACATCTAAAATTTTAAAATATGCAAATTTGTGTGTGGCGTTTGAATATGTAGTAATAAAAAAGAAATTTATACTTTTGAATTGTTTGATTTCTAAAAGTTTTATGAATTGTTTGATTTCTAAAAGTTGAAAAAATGCTTAGTTTTGAAAGGCATCTAAAATTTTAAAATATGCAAATTTGTGTGTGGCGTTTTTTGTGGTAAAATTCAAATTCAAAAATGTGATTTCAAAATTGTGTATATTTGGAAATTATTGAAGATTTATTTGTAAAGTTATAAAAGTTTTTTTAAAAAGAAAAATGGAATAAAAAGATTAGGGAAAAAAGGGCTGAGCCGGCTGCACAGCAGCCAGCCCAGCCCATCCAGCGAGCCCAACTGCCCAGCCCGGGCCCGCTCGTCATGCTGACATCATCGACGCCCGAGCTCCGCCGCGGCGGCGTTGACTTCGCCGGAGCCGCCGCAGCAAAGCGACCTAGGATGCGCGCGTGGATGCGTCAGACGCGGCTCGACGTGGGATGGCCGCAGGTGGCGGCGCTGCCGCGTTTAGGTCGACGGAGCTTCGCCGGAGGCGTGCGTGCGCGGTGGCGGCCCGCGAGCACGGTTGCGTCTATTCCGGCGAGGTCACGACGTTTCGGCATGCGAGAGTGGGCGAGAGGTAGAGGGCATGACGGCGGAGGTCTCAGTGTTCGGCGATGTGGACGGGGAGGAGTGTGGTGGTTACACGCCGCGTCGGCGGCACCGGCGACGTCGCGGCCGCGCTGGAGAGAGGAGGGAGGGAGGGGGAATTGCGCTGTCGTTTTTACACGGAGGTCCTCAACGTTTTTTGAATTTGCGAACCAGTCCTTTGCGGGGGTTTCCCGCAAAATGTTGCACTGTAGCGTTACGTGTCCGGCTCTCTGATTGAAAGAAATCCCCCATCTACAGTAACTGGCATGTCGCACGATTGTTGAAGCCATCCAGGCCGTCGGACACGTCGATCGGACGGCTGCTGCCGTTCGGGTGACGTGGAGGCTGGAATTGGAGGTGGATTCCACCAACTTTTATATATAGTAGGATATACATGATGGTACAGAAGACAAGAACCACACTTGTCTTGTACTGTTGCAACCGTTGGATTGGACTGCATGGGGTGATCTTTAGAATTAATATGAGCGTACGTCTCCACCTCGCATGCATGTGGCCACGTATATATATATACTAGTAAAATGCCTGTGCGTTGCTACGGGCGAACAGAAGACCCATTGTCCACACACAAAATGAATAATCTCACTCTATCACGAACTAATATTTCGTCTAACATGATGATCAAGTTCAGAAAAAAATGATCATGTCAAATTCAGCTCTTTTCCTCCTAATTTGTGAATTAATACTGAATTTGTTGAATCGCCTTTAGTGTTCAGCTCTTTTCCTCCTAATTCCTAATTCTGATAGTAGCACCATCTGTTTTCTCCAATAAGGTTGAATGTTCTTCTCTTGGCTAATGTTTATAAGCTTGTCCTGAATCTGTTTGTTTTGACCTCCCACACAATTTTGGTGTTGCAACGTGCAAGGCGTTGGCGTTTTGCCCTGCCTCCTCCCCAAGCCCAATTTCTGATTACAAAATAGTCAGAGCATTTGTAGCTCAAAGGTTCAGAATACATATTTGGATGAATTTTTATCAGTACATTCCGTAATAAAGCAAAGTATACCTGCACATGTTCTGGTGCAGAATTGGAACGCAAATACAGCAAGTAATGTCATATGAAGGGAACCATCATGAGTGCCAGCGGCAACACATATGTCATATAATCATTCAATCAAACAAAAACAGTCACCTCATCTGAAGAGATGAAACAACGTCGGGGTCGTTGCAACGGATCAGGTGCTCACCGCCAAGAGATGCCTCTGTAGGTCTTCGTCAGCACCACACATGGATGGGAAAGCAACATAGTCTACAAAACAACAGGTTTCAACCAAAAATTGTGAAGAAGAAACAAAGGATAAAATTGGGAATGTACACGACATTGAAACCCACCAGAAATCAGACCTCAGTCCAGAAGTACCTCACACCTATCCTGGCCCGCATTTTCCACAATTCGAATCAAACTCTTATACGTTAACTGGTCATTAGCGTGGACTGATTTAGCTAATCTACAGGCTTGACACTGCATTTCCTGGAAGAACTCTTACCCCAAATAACAGATCCATTTGATTCGAGGACGCCGGGGATCACGGCCGCCAGCCTCGCCGCGAGCTCCTCCGTCCTGCTCCCTCTCCGTCTCCTCCTACTGCTGCTCCGACGACGACACCACCACCCCCCCTGCCCGTGGCAGAAGAGCGTGGAAGCGGGAGATAAGGTTGCCGAGGAAGGCGAGGAAGCCGCCGGGCCCCGACGCCGACGCGGCGTCGCTCTGAGCGACGGAGATGTCGACGCCGTTGGTGGCGAGGAACTCGCTGTAGCGCCACTGGCCGCCGTCCGGGATGTCGCCGGCGGCGGAGGGTGTCGGCGAAGGGGTTGGAGGCGGGCGTGGGGGATTTGGCCTGGATCTGTGGGGCCGGAGCGGGAGGAGGAGCTGGGGCGTCGGCGAAGAGCGCGGGGAAGGCGGGCGCTGAGGCGAGGGCGAGGAGGCGGCGACGCTAGGTCGGGTAGGGGCCGGCGCAGCTCACCTCTTTTTCTTCGTTCGTTCGGGAAAAAAAATGATTGAACCGGTATGTTGGACTTAGGACTGCGGGTTGATTTACTCATATTTGAGGGACTAAAACGAAAAATAGCCATGACGTACCGGACACCGTTAACAATATTATATAGTAGAGATGCATGTGTACCGGCCGTATATTTATGGACGAAAATATCATGCATGAATGCCTAAATAGTGCACTCAATCTGATCTAAGTTATATGGGCCGGCCTGTTTGTGTTAACATAACATGCACCGATGCACGTACAGTGTGGCGTAGTTGCAACAGGAGAATCATCTCATCTCATCTCATCATTGTGATCTGTGGATATATACGATTCCCGTTGAGATGGATTTGCATGTTGGCCGACTCGGTAGTGACGACATTATACAGATGAGACGTTTGACAAATACGTACACTGTATACATGTACACATAACCAATCATGCATACTGATATTGGATATCAGGGCAAACAAGCAAATCATCGGAAGCAGATTGTACGTGTGCACGTATGTATGTGCGCATCCATCATACAATGCATCAACATAAGAAAATATAGTAGCTTATACCCCCATCTAGTTTTATTTATCGGGGAAACGGAAGCTTTGATTGTGCGTAGCATAAGTACGCGCGCGGACACACGTAGATCCATGCATGCATGAGACGAGCACGCATACTGCCGGCCCACTGGCACGTAGGTAGGGATAGTGCAGTCTACAGTCCACACTTGCAAGAAAAACGGGTCCATGGCCACGAGCTCTGGTGCGATCAGCTTGGACTGATCTGCGGCGAGCGAGGGTGGGTGCGTGCTTGGCTGAGAGAGAAGATCCCTTGGAGAAACATTGACCAGTTTTTTTTTTTGCCACGTAGACCCGACAGGTGGGATCGATCTGTCAGAAAACGTGTTAACACGCTTAAACAGGCAAATTAGTGCTCTGCGTCACAAGGTAGCCCCAATAGTGATATTTATGTGTCAAAAAGTACTAAGGTGGTGGTTCACCGTCGTCTTGTGCACAATTGTGGTGGTTTTTTGTCAATTTCTCTCAAGCATTCCATTGCCATCAACCATCCGAGCTCGTTTCTACGGGGACGTGAGGAGAATCGAATGGAACCTGTCGGCAAGGCTCGGGAAGCGCTCCAAAATCCAGGTGACTCCCCTGATGGCCACCAGCGCGAGTTCGCCGGGCTTGGTCGCCGGCTCGACGCAGTCCCGGCCATAGACGATCTGCATTTGCTGCTGCCGCTGCGGGTCGGCCTCGCACCGGTAGAAGCTGCAGCCCCTGCTCAACGGGAACGCCCGCCCCTTCCACTCTGCATCCAGTCCAGTCCCGATATTCAAGCACCCGAGCGCGGCCGGAAGAAGATGAGATTTTTTGGGCGTACCGAGGTGCCAGGTGACGCCGACAGCGGCGGGGTCCTCGCCGGAGATGTCGTCGATGACGAAGCGGAGGTCGGGGCTGACGGAGCCCATGAAGTCCCCGAAGAAGCCCACCACCTGGCACGGCAGTTGCTCCGACGACGCCGAGGTGGAGCGGCCGCGTCGCCTGCGCCATGCTCTGCTCTGCAGCAGCCTGTGCGGCGGGAGCGCCCCCATCGTCTTATCTCGTCGGTTTGCTTCTCTGACGCTCCTTTCTCTTCTGCCTTGTCTTGCAACATACACAGTTACACACACTATTTTGCTGCAAAAAAGATGCTGACCATAATATTTCCACTTGACGCTGCGAAACATGACAGAATAATAATGCATTGCATGAACACCTTTTTTGATGTATTGTATGAACAGTTTAATCTTTCACAAAACATCTCCTAGATAAAACAGATGATACATGTGGTCCCTTGTATCAATGCACTTCTTGTGTTATTTGTACAGCTAATAACACTAGTAACCACTTAGGCGCTCCAAAAATCAATCTATTAATTCAAAAATCAATCTATTAATTCAACTTATTTGTACATACTGGAATGCAATCCAGAAAATGGAACTATGGCTACGGATTTATTCTACGCAATTCGATTAATTCTACTAGAAGAAACTGGCGCCAATAATGTGTTCATGGACGCTTGGATCTCCTCCAGGGTCCTTCCTTTCGTCTCCGGCACCAGCAGCGCCACAAATAAAACGGTCAGCCCGCTAATGCTCGCGAACATGAAGAATGTGCCTGCGATTAATAAAAAAATGAACAAAAAGAGAAAACATCAGCAAAGCTTCAACGCAGCCGTGCATCGGCGAGTTTGTCATGACAATTTATCTGATCAGAGGGTCCATTTTCTCTGTGTTGCACATGTTCTTTACCAGAGGAGCTCCACACTAGGAGGAAGTTGAAGGCGTACGAGACGATCCATGAGCTGAGCCAGTTCACCAAGGTCACCAGGCTTCCTGCTGATCCTTTCATGTGTATGGGAAAGATCTGCATGTTCAGTGCAGTCAAATTCATCGATACTACTCTTATACCTCTACTAGTCCGCAGATTATGTCCAGGTACAATCATCGAATTTGTCTTTTGCTTACCTCTGACATGATAACCCATGGTATTCCCCCCAATACCCAGTGAAAAAGATCCAGTGAAGATCTGGTTTTACAAGCAATAGTGAGATGTTTACAACAACTAGGCATCTGTCTTAGAACAATGCACAAAACAAGTTATGAATCAGTATATATGTATACCAGAATCCCTGCCAAAGCCAACACCACATTCAGGTCCTTCACCCAATGATGTTCCTGTTCCAAAAAGAGTAAAAGAACATTTTCTGTAAATTTGTGTCCTTATGATCAGATCAATTAAAGAAGCCATACCTTAACCAGGAATGACACTGTAACCATCAGGCAACCAAGGCATGTTCCGGCTGCAGAGACCTGCAATATTGCAGCATACAAGTTATTGTCTTAAAATCCACTATTACTACTTGTATGTTCTTTTTACCATCAGGAGTGGCCTCCTTCCAGCCTTGTCCAATAGAAGCACCCCAAGTGTCGTCATCGGAATCTACAAGGACAGTAAGTTTTATCTATATACCTAAAATAGGTGAGAAGCAAAACGAACTATATGAGAGAAAACCTGGACAGCAACCATAGCGAGCATTCCCATGTTCCCTGACACGAAACCTGAATTGTTTCATAGCTAGTTAGTACCGCAGAATAATTCATGGTAAAAACTATGTCCTAGTAATCATAACAAGTTAGCAGGAGAGAATTAATGAAAAAGTCGCTACAATTCATTACCCGCCGAAACAAATATCTCACTGGCGTAGAAGGTAATTGCATTCGATCCACCAAACTGTTGAAGGAACATTAGCCCAACTCCAACCTGATAAAGAGGCCCGATATCTTAGAAAATATAATATCATCTGATTTCTATCCAAGCATGCATATTTACCATACTTACTGTAATAGCATGAGTATAATCCTTCTGGAACAGGTCCAATATCTTTGACTGTGGTAGGTGTTCAAGCTTTTCTGTGAAATCCTGATTATATAGATTATAAAATTAGCTATGTCTTATAGTAATGCATCATTGAGTTAGTAGTTTATTCTAACTCTCAAGCACGTAAAAGAGATACTTTGATTTCTGCTGCCTCTTTGGTGATATCACTCTCTTTCCCCCTTAGCTTCTGTAATGCTTCCTTGAATGCACATGGGTGTCCGGTCTTAGCCTGAAATACATGTGTTTTCAATCAAAGTTTTGTTCTGAGTGATGAAATTGTAGGCTGCATCTAATGAACATGAGTATAGAGCAGCTAAGATCGTATGAGAAGATAATTTACACTTTTTTCAGTTGGTCTATAACTCTGTACAGATTAAACTTAGGTGTCAAGCTGAATATAAAAATGTAAGCCCCCCAATATCTGTTCCTTTGGACATCTTAAGTTTGCCAGAGAAGAGTGTTTCTAATTTCCTATTAGCTAGGCCATAAATGGATAATCAAGTAACTTGAGAACTGAGAATGGGAATGGATGGGTTATGGAACTACATCAAATATCAACACTACAAGGAAAGCTAGCTACTTACAAGCCATCTGGGAGATTCTGGAATCACAAGAAGGCCAACCAGCTGCAGTAAACATGGTGTCACTCCTACAAGAGAAGCAGGTATCACTTGTACAAATCAGTATGCAGTAAATTTCTAGTTATAAAATTGCCTGCATTTTGAAGCCGACATGTTAGATTGAAACAAGGACCAGTTAAAACTGGTGCAATCTCGGCTTCTCATACAACGTACCAAATACAAAATAGATGCTCATTGTTTATAGGAATGGTAGAGAAGTATATAAAAAAAATGTTACCGATAATTGCCAAGGTACGCCAGGTGATAAAGGTCCCGAGAACAAACGCAAGGGATGCCCCGAAACATACCATAAGCTGCAGAAATGGAGGTACGTGCCTTGTTAATTTAGATATAATAACTCTATAAAATCAGTAATGGAACCTCCCTACGGAGTATGCACCTGGTTTGCAGCTGTGAACCGACCTCTAAGATTCTTGGGTGTTATCTCTGATATATAGACTGGGACCTGTTTAGGTCCAACAAATATCTCAAAGCAAGTTTCACCGGAAAATGTAACAAGATTGAGTTGTTTTCAGTAATCACCGTGTATGAGAGAAGACCAATTCCACATCCAATTGAGAGCCTTCCAAGGTAAAGTGATACAAAATCCTACAGAAGGATATACATAAAAGAAGGAAACAAGTTACAGGATAAACTAAGAATGCAATTCATTTCAAAGTTATATTAGGTACTGAAATGCACACTGAAGAAAAGATACTTAGAGGAAGGGGAACCTTAGAAAAGACTATGAGCAGATACCCAAGAATGCAGAACACATCAGATAATGCCATTGCCTGCATGCCGCAATGCTCATGAAGTCAATTGGTCAAGACTCAAAGAGCATATAAATGATTTGCTCTGTCAGCTACGCTTTTGTTAGCTGGCTTAATTATCAGGAAGGAAATGAGATTAGTACTTACATATCTTCGACCAACTCGGTCTGCTACGGTACCACTGAGAATAGCACCTAGCATTGCTCCAATGGTCAGTATTGAGCCAAATACAGAATACTGCATGATGTTTAACAGTGCAGATGTTTACTTTGATCATGTGTTAAGTTGACCCTTCATGTCGCCACCATCAAGATGGATGAACAAAACAACTATTTGTATGAGTACCTCAGCTAAGGAAATGTGAAGATCACGCATGATGCCCTCCTGACATGGTGATGAGTAGCCCACCTGGAAAACAGGGAACCACAATTAATTTACCCACCTGCAAATATTTGTCTGAATTGGCTTCTTGGTCCTAATGGTTTCTCTGTCAAATCCTTTTACAGGACGATGGAAGGGAATGGGCTTTGATTTCCATATAAATTTCTATGAGTATCCAAATTGCCGGCAATGATTAGAGTTTTTCTGTGGTTGGTTACTCGTTGAAGTTTTCTAACTACAGAGGTTTTGTGCAAAAGAGGATGGAAAAAGAAAGCCGAACTGTGGGGGCAAAGGAACAACGGATCATTTGTTCTTTACGTGTCCACTAGTAGGATAAAAGCCACGGGCTTGGAGAGGACAGATACCGCGATGCCGAAGACGAAGGATCCACAAACGGCGATGGTGGTGCTTGCGACCACCATCCAAATCGAAGAAGCCCTGTGATCCCCGGCCACCAAGAGAGGCTTCCTGGCTCCATCTCCCTCCCATTCCGTAGACATAGGGCCTTCCTCCTCTTTTTTTAGATTGAAAGGGCTCCGCCCCCGATTTCATTTTTATTAAAACGAAACCCATAATACATCGTTTTGCCACCGTCCACTGCTTCACCACATTACACACACCCTCGCCTCCAAACTCTCACAGCAGCCTCAACGGTAAAACTCCTAAACTCTTTACAGACTTAGACTAAACAAAAACAGCCATCTACACTCAACACCGAAAAACTACTCCAACTACAAGCCTCCTTGCTAACTTTCTCCTGAGAACACCTTCTTTGTCTCCTTCTCCTCTCTATCTCCCAGCATTTTCTCTGAGCTCTTCTTCACCCAGCAATCCTTCTTGTCAACGGTGCCCACCCTTTTCTCTTACTGAACACCTCCGCTGCTACTTGCAGTAAGCATCTGTAGCATCTACTAAAACTTTCTTCTTCTTTTTATACAGCCACACAAAAAACAAAATCCATCCTTTAAGAGTTTTCCTAATTTTCCTGCTTCTATATTTGCCACACAGTAATATAATACTATCTCTACCAGTGTAAAAACCGTGCCATACTATGGTAACCACTTCTACCAAAACACCCCTTAAAAAAAAACTAACATACTATGATAACTTTACTGTACTCAAACCAAAATATACCACCATAGGCGAGTGGTCCGACAGTTCTCTAGTTAATAAATTCCGAAAAAACAAAGAGGATAAAAAAAACTCCCAAGAGCAAGAAACAAGCATCCTAACTAACTTCTAAAAGAAAGCTGCAAAAGATTGTTTGACCACGAATATCCTCTACCAGCTAGGTCCACCTCCCTAACCTCATAAATTTCAAAAGAAAGCGTTAAACAACTTAGACCAAAAAATAGATTTATCTCTATATTACAAACGGTCGTTATCCTAATTAAAAAGAAAACACCTCCTAATATATCCGAACATGAACTTTTATTAAGAAGGGCGCCACAGATACTAACTAGATTCCATTTCTCTTTACTCGTCTTACCCTCTACTAGAGCCTTAACAAAGATACCTCATATCTCAGTATCTAAAACATTGTAAAACACATTATTAACCCCTAAAAGCATACCTCCATCCTGTCCTACAGAAGGGGCAACAAACCAAGATAAAACATGTCTACCACTAACTCTGTCCAGAACAGATCCTAGAAAAAAATACCGCCAACAAAACAGTTGTAAACCAGTGCAAAAAAATCCTGCCTCTACCTCTACCAATAGGGATACATCTACCAAAACTTCTTCCTAACGAATTACTCTTACTCATAATACTAGCTAACCCCTTCATACATTCAAAAAGCTCGTAAGCCTCAACATCCACACCCTCATCTTCAGATGACAGGTCCTGGATATGAACAACAGGTAAAACAATACTGCTACTAGGACTTCCAAACTCTGTCTGCCCAATTTACTATTAGCATGAAACAAATTAAAACTAGCTTTCTCCAGATTTTGTAAAGCCTCTACAGCATGTCTAAACTCTACAGAAGATTGAAACGAGCTAAACTCATGTAACCGAACATGTTGAACCTCGAACGGAATCTAGCGATCACCCACTCCGCACACATGAAACCCAAAATTGAACACGAGCTCGAAAACGAGCAGATCCACCGGACGGCACAAGCTACCACCACAGAGAAGAAGAGGAGAGGCACCAGTCTCACCGACGAAGAAGAAGGGCGCCGATCCCCGCTGGCTTCACCGTCAGACAGCATGGGCTCGGGGGAGGAGGCCCCCCCATGCCGGCCGACCACCACCGCTGCCGCACCGACCGCCGCACGCCGGAACAGGAGCTCCCGCGCGTCGGCACCGCGCCCCGCAGCCGCGCCCCGCACAGGCCCGCGAAGGCCCAGATCGGGCCCAGCCGCCATGCGCGACCACGGGCAGCAGGACGCGCACCTCGCGGCGCAGCCACCACCGCGGCCCTTAGCACCGCCACCACGCGCCCTCCCTGCGCCGCCACGCCGTCCTGGACCACCGCCGCCGCCCAGGCCGACGGCCCTCACGACGAGGCGCCACGAGCGAGAGAGACCTCGCCTCCGTCGGCGGCGGCACGGGTTTCGCCCGGTCGCAACCTCCGGTGGAGGCGGAGGGGAGGGAGGAGGAGGGGGGGGCGGCCCGGCGGCAGCCGCCGCCGACGGAGGCGGAGGGGAGGGAGGAGGAGGGGGGCGGCCCGGCGGCAGCTAGGGTTTCTCTCGCTCGCGGCGCCTCGTCCCAACAGGTAGATCTGAAATACTTTCTCTCGGGCCTTCCTCCTCTGAATTAGTAAAACTAGAGTAGCGTCAATGGACAATGATCACTGGTTCAGGTACTAAAACAAATCATCAAAACAAAACAAAAAACTCTGGAAGCAAATCAAGTACAGCGAAGTAAGCGATGAGGCTATCAATTGAGGCAGATGTTTAATTCTCTTATCCAGAGGTCACAAGCTAGCTTGCTCCCAAGTGATAATACTCCCTCCGATCCGAAATAAATGTCGGGAGCTCTACACGGAATTGTACTACCGCAACACTTTCTCCACGACAATTAAAGCGGACCAGAGGGAGTAGCTTTTTCCCCCTAGTCAGCTGGATGATTCAACCATGTTCAGGAGCAAGCAAGAATTCGGATTCGGGCAAGTAGACAGCAGCAGGAAATGTGCCGCTCTAAACTCCGAAGTAAAGGCAAGTTGTCAACCAGAGCGCGGGGCTGGCCGCGCAGCGCGAGCAGGAAAAGGACCAGAGGAGTAGGGGCGGAACATACATACGTGCAGGTGGGTACCTGGAGTCGGCTGGAAACTCGCCGGCGGCGGGCGAGGTGGAGGGGACTGAATGTTTGAATCTGTCTCGGGCAAATGCAGTTACAAGTAGTTTAGCATCTCGCTCTCCGCCACTGGACAGATCGTTAAGAGTACTACAGTAAGGACTAGTCCGTCCGGGAACCAGATCCTCTAACATTGAGCACAAAAGTCAGGTAAGCTACAGTTCTCTAACATTCCTCCTTTGTATCTATATGATTAATCCAAATATGATTTAAATTAACTTACACAATATAAATAGGTGGTATTCATTTACAATAACTGCTTACACTCAAAATTATAACTATCTAAATTTTTAGTTTAGAAGTGTTGTATGAACAGTAATTACGTACAGTGATCTGCCACAGTAAAAAGTATACAGTAGCACTGTAGCTACCTGACTTTGCTTCTTCGTTTTACACTACCGCAGCACTGTAGCTACCTGACTTTTGTGCTCAATGTTAGAGGATCTGGTTCCGTCCGTGGAAAGGGATAGCCCGGCATTGACTTGCCGTGGGCGCCATGGCCGCATCTGGCACGCTAGCTTCGTGGATGAAGTAATTTCCTGCGTGTCCCAGACACATGCTGAATTGCTGATGCCGGTCCAGGTCGGCGACAAACAGTGTACTACGTTGGCTTAAACGATGCTCTCAGTCGACAGTTTTTTTTTTTTTTGAGTTTTTACAGTTACTTATTTTGGAGGCAGATATGGGCCACTCACCGTTATTGAGTGGCAACCAGAGCATGCCGGACGACCAGAGGAGTGGTAGGAGACCCGAGAACATACATCCAGAGGAGTAGTCGGCGGGAAGCTCGCCGGGGAGGCTGATCGGGCGGTGGCGGAGCTGGCAGAGTGCGGAGGAGGAGGAGGAGGAGACTGCCGATAGATGCGGTTACTACCACTCTAACATCTCGCTCTCCACCACTGTAGTACGGACTACTAATCCGTGTGGGACCCTGAGCTGAATTCCTGCATGGTCGCATCTGGCAAGCTTGGAGTAGTTTCTTGTGCTTCAACGGTCCAGTTATTGCATAAGCACGCATGGGCCATACACCATTACAGCAAGGAAAAAAGTAGCACACTCTGTGCCCAGCTTTTGGAGACATCTCTGATCTCTCCCTCTTTTACTCTCAAAGGAAGGAAGAAACTCCAGAGTCCAAAACCTGCTTGGCGACGTGGACCGAGGCATAGCCCGGTGGCAGGGAGCACGCTGATATGCCCCGCCCATCCAAGTTCGAGCTTCCGTGCTCGCACTCGGTGCGTACGCACAATCACTTCTATCAAAATATAGTCTTGTTGGGTTGTCTTTCCGGTACGGCCACTCTTTTTTTTTTAAACCTGCTTGGCGACGATGAGGTCAGCTCCACCAGATTTGTCTAGGCGCGTTGTGGCTCCTCGTTTTCGATCTTGGTCGAGTATCTGAGAACAGTTGTGACGCCCTGTGCGATATGAATTTGTTTCTCCGTTGAAGACTCACGGTTGAAACAAAACCGTATTGGTGGTCGAACGCTGCGATGCACCTCAAGGTGACTGGAATTTACTTCGCCACCTCCCTGGCTTGCACTGTAATAACATAACATCGGTTGCCGAAATACTTGGGTAACTTGGGCCTACTCTCGAACCAAATTTATTGTGGGCGTGCTATAATCTAGCCCACTCCATTAGTAGACACGATACTAGTGACGAGTTTGTTTAAAATATCAGTTGCGTGGTGTGGTTGGCCATGCCGCTGATAACGTGGGCCGGTGACTCCCACGTACCCGTCCCGCCGTCTTTTTCCTCTCCCCTCTGATGCTCTCCGTCGCTGCCTCGCTCACCCTTCTGCCGCCATGCTCCTCTCCCCTCCGCCGCCGCCTCCTCTCACATGATGCCACCACCAACTCCTCGACCCGGCCTCCTCGTCGCCTCGTTGGCCACCGCATCCACCCCGTCGCCAATCTACGGCCAGTCTTCTTCTCGTCCTCTTTTTTAGTTTTGTTTAGATTAGTTTGGTTAGATTAACTAATTGATTTAGGTTTATCTGATTTGAGAGTAGTTTATTTACTTTAGTTGATTTAGTGTGGTTGATTGAGCTTTCAGTTGATTTAGGTGCTTTTTATGTTGTTCGCGATGAATTCACGTGTGCTCTTTACAAAATTTTCTAGTATTCAAAATAACTGACTATCAGCTTGAGACCGGTTGTACATGAGAGCAAGTCGGCCAAAGTTATTTGGCGACTCGGAGTCATGGACGGGATTTGGAGGAGTATCTCTCGTTGTGTTTGACTGGAAGTCAACCTACCGATCGCACACTTAAGAGAAATGGAGCCATCCGAAAAGAGTTCCAACTGATAACTGTGCGACCATCGGCACTAGGACACGTGGTGGCTATTGTTTTTTTATACGTGTGTACCACCTGCGCGCGCAGGCGCCGTACCATCTGCGCTCGGCTGCAAGATGAGGTGGCGGGGCTGGGGCGGAGCATCAGGAGCCGATGACGACCACGAGAGGTGGAATTTTCCAAGATGGGGTATTTGGATTGCACTGCCCCAACGTGATTCATCGGTTCCGCACCTGCGCGTCTAGTGATAAGCGCCATAGCTTATCTCCATGGATGGATCTTGTTGTGGGCGCGCTAGGATTTTTTTGTGTGTGTGCAATAGTTGAACCCAGGATGACTCAACAAAAAGAACAATCAATAATTCATGATCTAGTTGAGAGGCCTGGCTAGGGATTTGGTTTGTAGTTTATTACTCTACACATCTAACTAGGTTTTCCTAGGAATCTCATATTCAAAAATTATTACAACTTAAACATAGTATAAAAGCATAATCAATAATATCATAAAAAAGAATAATAACAACTTTATTATTGCGTCTAGAGCATATTTTTAACACGTAAAAACCAAATGCTACTCAACAATAATATGAAACAGTACTGGATAGCCCAACTACTCTTTTGTGTGGAGATAGCCCAACTTTAACGGTGGGGGCTATATTTTATTATTACAATAATGTATATATATTGGTGCAATACAACACATACATGCGGGTACAATAAAGGAGCTGATATACCCACATGCATCGCCACTTCTATACCGAAATAGCTTTAGAGTGTGGATGTGGTATAGCTATCAATTTCAGGTCAAGCTTTCTTCTTACAGTGACCGCAAATTTCTCGGACATGTCGAACGACTCTGGACTCAAACCGTCAGGAAGCACCCAGTCAAAGTGGTAGAGAAGATTTCCCAACACAATCTCCACGGTCGAAGTACCAAACAATATCCCAGGGCATTGCCTTCGCCCAGCGCCGAAAGGAGTGAATTCAAAATTTGTCCCATAATAGTCGACGTTGTTGTTCTTAAACCTCTCCGGGTTAAACTTTGTGGGATTGACCCAATATTTAGGATCCCGTGAAATAGCGAAGACATTAACAAAGATATTAGTACCGTTAGGGATGTTATAGCCCATGATTTCGCAATCCTCTCTGGTCTGTCTTGGGATGAGAAAGGGAGCAGGAGGATGCAACCTAAAGACCTCCTTGATTACCATTTTCATGTAGTGGAGCTCATTGAGATCGGCACTCGTGATGACAGCTCGATCTTTGCCTACCACCTTTCGGACCTCTAGTTGTGCCTTTGCCAGAGCTTCCGGGTTCTTGCATAGCTCAGACATAGCCCACGTCAATGTGGTTCCTGTGGTCTCAGTGGCAGCCGCAAATATGTCCTGTAAAGTATGTACGATGTATAATTTCACTCGGCAATAGGTAAAGAGTCAGAATAAAATTGTCCTACATTAAGTGTAAAAAAATGTACATGCGAGACAAACCATGACATATGCACCTATCATTTGGAGTGGACTCATGTGCTAGTAGAAAAAAATCAACATTGACACCAAAATTTATAAGGAACTTTCCAGTCCGGGAATAAAAAATTAGTGTTGCCCGTAGTATACTAGTAAGTAAGACTATTCATGGAGCGTCTGCGTTTTCCAGTTCTTCCTTTGTAATCTTTGGTGAATTCGCAGTGTAGATCCTTAAAAAAAAAAAAAGAGCATACTCACGTTGATGAGGACAGCGATAATCTCTGGGGTTAGAGGGATCGCCAGCGAGTTCTGTTCCTGCAGCCTGAGTAGCACGTCCAGCAGGTCCTCCTCGTCGGTGCTACTCCCGTGAGCAGCTCGCGCCACCCTGCGCTCATCGATGATGTCGGCGATGATCCGCTGGATACGGCCGTAGCTGGTCCTAACGCGGCGCTCGCCGTTGCTGAGCCACCGCACTAGCCGCGACGACGGGAAGAGGTCGGCGAGGCAGGAGCCGCTGACAAGCTCGTTGACGGTGTCTACCTCCTGCAGGTACTCCTCCTGCTGCGTGAACTTGCCGCCGAAGACCGCCAGAGCCACGACGTCGTTGCTCAGCGCTGACATCTTCGCGCTCAGGTTGACTGTCGGCCCGGCGGCGGCGGCGATGGAACGGAGGAGAGCGTCCACCTCCTTGGCCCTGATGCTCTCCATGCGCCTCACCTGCTTGGCGCTGAGGAGCTCGATGATGCAGACCTTGCGCATCTGGCGCCACCGGTCGCCGTAGGTGCCGAAGATGAGGCCCGTGCCGCCGCAGCCGACGATGTCCAGCGTCGGGCCGCAGGGACGGTTCGCGAACACGACGTCGTTGGTCTTCATCACCAGTGACGCCGCCTCGGCGCTGGAGACGATGATGGTCGGGACCTCGCCTAGCTTGAGGTGCATCAGTGGCCCATGCCGGCGAGATAACTCCATCATCCTGCGGTGCGGGAGCGCGCTGGCGACGTGGTGAAGGCTGCCTATGATGGGGAGAGTCCAAGGCCCGGGAGGCAGCTTCTTGCTCTTGCCCCCGGAGAGCTTGAGAAGAAACCAAAGGGCCAGTAGCGTGGCTAGCGCTATGAAACACAAGCTTAGCCACCCCTCCATGGCAGGCAGAGCTTGGCAGATGCGCAGTGCCAACCAATGTGTTGACGGCCTGATCTGGTTTATACGCTTCACGGTGTTGCACAATAGGAGGCTATATATCGGAGGATGTGGCTGGTCTAGAATAAGAAAGGTCAAAATATTACCTGCACACAAAGAAGGTCAAAGTATTTACTTAAATACAGAGCTGTCTTTCTCAGAATAATAGTCCAGCTGGCAGCCTGAGACATTTTTAAAGTCTACAGAACGAGCAAGTGGTTAGCTGAAACCTATCTTGGAAGTTACTTGGCACTCCTGTCAGCATCCACGCATAGCATCTTCTCATACTGCCTATATGAAAGACCAAGGAAATGGCGCTCTCTCCGCGGTCCTGCAACTGTAGCTTAGCTACAGTTGTACTGTAGAAAATCTACAGTAACAGGCGCGCCCGATCTGAACTGTCCACCGGCGATCCGACGATTCAAAGGAGACGACCGTGACGGTTTTGCAAACACGCCCTTAACAAACCAACAAATAGAACCCGCAGTCCATAGTTCCACGAGTGGAAGGACCTACAATCAATTACGAAAAACCTGAAGGACTTTTCTGAAAAAACGTCCATAGCACGCCCTCCCTCTCTCTTCTCCGCGCGACGCCGGAATCGCCTCGCCGGCGCCGACGCGCCTCGCCGCCGCTCCGGTGCTCCCCTCTCAGATCGACGGATACGGAGCTCTCCGCCGCCGCTTCCCCTCCCTTCTCGCCGACGAACGGCTGCAGGGACGCCGTAGGGACGCCGCGCGCGTGGCGGAATCGTCCGCGCCGTACTTCGCGTCCGCCGCCGCCTTTTTGCTCGCCGCGGCCGGCTCCGATGACCAAATGGCCCAGCCCGCCGCCCACCCTGCTCCCCTTGACGTCCTGCCGCTGATCCGCGCAGACCCAGCACGCCGCACGCGCGCAGTTGCTCGAGCGCGAGCTCGGCAGCGCGCCGCCGCTTCCGCCGTCTGCGCCTGTGACGCCAACCGCTGACGTCAACGGGGGCCCCACATGTAAGACCTCGGGCTGGGCTGCTGGGGACGGTGGGCCGCTAGGTGGGCTGGGCGGCGGCCCGGCTGGCTCAGCCCTTTTTTTTCTTCTTCTTCTTTTTCTGTTTTCCTTTTTCCCTCTTTTCTTTTTATTCTATTTTCTTTCTTTAAAAACCATAAAGGTCCAATTGTTTCTATACTTGCAAAATTTTCAGAATGTTTAAAAATTTGAATTTCAAATCTGCCACCACATCAAAACATACAAATTTAAAGATTTTAAATTCCGAATGCCTTTCAAACCTACCTATTTTCTCAACTTTTGGAAACCACACAATTCGTAAATAAAACCATTTTCGAATTTCGATACACTCCAACGTGAACACATTTCAAATATGGTGGTTCAAATCCAAATGCACTTCCTTTGATTAAATGGAGCTCAATTCAAAGGAAAAACAATTAAATATTGTATTCCCTCTAATTACGAAACTTAATTAACTATTTAAACCAAAATGCAAACACTATTATACCATTTTCAAAATGTTTCGAAATCAGCGATAATATAGCTAAACTCTCTCTGAATATGCTTCCAAATTTACTGAATGCTCAAATTACTAAAGTATTTTAATGTATTCATACTGTATTTCCTTCAAATATAACGTTAAATAGATATTTTATGTCAAAATGGAAAACATACTTTACCATAACAAGTTAGCTAACATATTGGAGTTAATATGACTAAATTCTCCCTAATTGTACCTTTCGATTTAAAATTACTTGAAAAGATGGATGTTTCACGAAAATCCAAAATTTCTCCTTCCAATTATAAGCTTAAAATTGAAGGATCGACTGAATAAATGCTTAAAGAAAAAAATACAAACATCTCACACCGTTTCAAAATGATTCAAATTTGGAGACATTATAGCTAAGCTCACTCCAAATATGTAATCAAATTTAATATATACTCAAATTAGTGAATATTTCGCTACAATCATAAATTATTTCCTATTATAACAAACTTACAACAGCTACGAACGGAAAAATAGAAAACATATTTTACCAATTCAAATTAGCTACCATATTAAAGATAATATGACTAAGTTCTCTCTAATTGTGTACTTAGATTTAAAACACTCTCGCTACAACTGCAATGTGACGCCGCATCATGTTTACCTTGAAAATTTTCAAAAAAAAAACTAATTTTTTTAACTCATCCAAACGTCATCTTTCAACGAATTTTGACACTTTAAATTGCAAAATTACAAACAAAAAAAACAAACCAATTCTCTTTGCAATATAAATTGTACATCTAAACCCAAAAAAAAAAAACCATTAACACCTACCTAACTTTTAAATTCATCAAAAAGAATGCTAACTATTTTTAACGGAATTTTTCCTTTTGCATACTAATTTGATTTTGACACTTTAAATTGCAAAATTACACACAAAGAAACCAATTATCTTTGCAATATAAATTGTACATCTAAACCAAAAGAAACAAAGCATTAAAACCTACCTAACTTTTAAATTCATCAAAAACAATGCTAATTATTTTTAACGAAATTTTATCTTTAGCATAAATACTGGAAGGGGAAAAAAACACTCCCGACACTTATACGAAGTTACATTTACTAAATATTCAAATTACACACTCCCTCCAATTACAGACTTAAATTGAATATTCCAAATTGATAATTATTTTAATACACCCAACAATAATTTAAACCAATTATAAAATTCAATTCAACAAAAGTTTATTTTCCATCACTATAGACTTAAGTTAACTATTAATGTAATAACATAATTTTACCATTTCAATTCATCAGGTATTTACATATACTCCACGCAACGAATTTCATCGAATTCCAATTTTTCCCATACCCAACAGGTATATGTACCCCTTTTTCATATTTCCGTACATCAAGTTCGAGTACAATTTAAACATGGATATTTCCAAATTAAATTTTTCTGCACCTTTCTTAACAACGTATATAACGTAACAAAAAAAAAAACAAATGTGCGGCGTGACGCCGCACTAAATATTACTAGTAGTTACCAGCCGGAAAGGAATATATCTGTCTGCAGAATCACATGTATATAGACTTTGCTATGGAACAATATTAGGATCTTTCATATTAGGTATATACAGGCTATGGTGTATTTGAAAAAAATTACCGGTGTCCTTACAAGTTATGATAACCGGCCAACTTTCATAATATTCTTTACCGGGTTTAGTATCACATACATACAACCTAGAACCTACTGGCTCGGTACATATGACCGCCAGTTGGCTCGCACGCGACATGAACAATGACAAGAATCGAGAAAAAAAAGATGTGCCAAAAATTCCCACAAAAGAAAACATGTGACCACGTATCCGGTGGACCCTCTTTTAGGGCTTGTTTATTTTGGTTAATTTTATGGAAAAGTTTGGTAATCACCCGGCGGATCGTAACGCTCGCATCCTCATGTTGCTATGCATGACACGCGTCCCATGTGGACCCACACACACCACCCGCCCCATCGTCCCGAACTTGTCATCCTCCTCTCGGGAGAAATTCCCCATTCTTTTTCGTCTCCGTTCCCCGCTCCTCTCGCCTCCACAGCTTGAGCTCGCCCCGCCGGCAGCCACCACCACCACAAGCGCTGCTGCGAGGGTCCGCCTCGCCGCTGCGCAGACCGAGCTCGTCCGGAGGGAGGCGGCGCCGCGACGGGGCTACGGTGCCAGGCCGCTGGTGCTGCGACAGTAGGTCGACGCGGCGGCCGGTGCTTCTAGTAGTGGAGGTGGGCTTCCCCTTCGTGTCGCCCCCGCCGATGCCCCTGGCCACGCCCCGCCGATGCTCCCCTTCCCACCTTAGGCCGGCGCCGCCGCGCCCTCGTCGATGCGTCGAGCTTCGCCTCGGCCTCCTCTGCTCGAACGCTACCTGCACCGACTGGCGCCACCGGTGCTCCCTCCTCGACGGCCGCAAGGACGACTGCCGGTGCCGTCCCTGTGCCGAGCTCCGGCCTGACCTCATCCGCGCGGACGCCACCCTCGCCCACCGTTGCCCGTTGTTGCTGCCAACCTGGACGCTGCTGCAAGCGAGATGTCACGGATGCTAAAGACGGCGGCGCAGCGCTGCTACCGATGAAAGCCAGCGATGCTTCGGACGGCGGCGGCGATGCTACCGTCGGTAGCCGGCGATGCTACCGACGGAGCGCGGTGTTGCTACCGGCGATGCTTCGGACGGCGGCGGCGATGCTACCATCGGTAGCCGGCGATGCTCCCGACGGAGCGCGGCGTTGCTACCAGCGCTGCTTCGGACGGCGGCGGCGATGCTACCGACGGAGCGCGACGTTGCTACCGGTGATTCTTCGGACGGCGGCGGCGATGCTACCGTCGGTAGCCGGCGATGCTACCGACGGAGCGCGGCGTTGCTACCAGCGATGCTTCGGACGGCGGCGGCGATGCTACCGACGATGCTTCGGACGGCGGCGGCGATGCTACCGTCGGTAGCCGGTGATGCTGCCAACGGAGCGCGGCGTTGCTACCGCCAATGCTTCGGTGATCCTTTTTCTGTTGATCTGATGCAAATTTTTGAACACTTTGTAGCATGATTCTTCCACCATTGATGCAAATCTACAGAAGAGTTGTAGCAAGTTTGTTCTTGATTCAGTTTTTCTTGATTTGGTGCAAATTTTTATAAGGTTTATAGCAATTTTTTCCTCTTTTTGATGCAAATCCGTATAAGCATTGTAGCAAATTTCTTGTTTACAAGATGCATTTTTATCTTCAATTGGTGCAAAATCTTAGAAGTTTTTGTAGCAAATTTTTTCTTCTTCAGATGCAAATTCACATAAGAGTCGTAGCACAATATTTTACGGTGTTTTCAACCTGTCCATGGCGGCGCAGCCGAGCCCTGCCAGCGATGGCCGGAGATGGTGCTGCCAGCAAATGATGGCGATGACAAGGTTCGTTGTTGTTGCTGCAAGGGACCGTCGATGCTACGGCCCTGGACAGCGTCTTCTCTGGGTCTTCTCCATCGAGGGAGGGCTCTGCTGCAGCGTGCTCCTCATCACCGGCGTCACGTCGGAGCTGGGGCCGACGCCATCCCTTCTTCGAGCGACGGACGTATTCTCTGGAAAAGAGTCTTCTGGTGTAGCGTGCTCCTCGCCGCCAGCCTCTGGTGTAGCGTGCTCCTTGCCGCTGGAGAAATGGGCGGAGGTCCCCGGCCTATTTGATCCACGCGCGCTTGCTAGGAGATGAGGTGAGCGAGGAAGGAGAGATATTTTCGTTCGATGCGAACTGATTCGGTTTCAAGCGGAAAAGTCAAAGAACCAAGATCGTACGTTCGAGATTGTCCCCATCCAACGGTTCGCGAGGTGGAGGATCCGGGGAATTATCCCCCGGGGGACGCCTAGTCCTATCCTTGTCCCCGCAGGAATTGGAGATGGGAATTTTTTGGGTGAAATTCTTCTTTTCACCCAATACGTTCAAATTCACATAAAAATTTCAGTCCTAATAAACTAGGATGATGTAGTGTTTCTAATCTACATAAAAGGCAGTTCGTAGGGGATATCTTGATATTATCCCATCCAAAATTAACTGAGTAAACAAATTATTGAGAAATTTCCAGGATCGAACATAATCACCACCAATTCCTTAAAATATACTTCAAATATAAATATATTAGAAGTAAACAAGCTAGGCTTAATGCACCAAAGTAGAAGATGTAGATTCAATCTGACTACACTTAAGCAACTCCAACACACTGCAGCTGTGAGGCAAACAAAGCTCGCGCATTGTCTCATTAAGCCCCCTTTTCAAAGATGAAGTGCAGCCTTGGATCCTGATGATGATCCCATAGATTCATACATATACCGATGTACTCGATGAATAAAGCTATATTAATTTAGTTTTTGAAAAGGGGAACAAAGCAACAGCCTCTATATTAATCGATGCACACAGCTTGTTTTTATTTTATTATTTAACAAAGTTTGACAAAAACATACATCGATTAACAACCCGAAGCCACCTTGCAGGCGACAACTGTCACCATACCTACAACCTCGATAATGGGGGTGGTCATGCCATCGGGACCGTGTACCCTACGCTCACAACAACGGTCACCAGCTAAATCCGGTGGCATTATCGAGTCGTCCAATAGTTAGATGGGAGCATAGATCCTCCGGTTCAGCAAAGACATAGTGTGCACCATATGTTCACCCTTCAGAAGCCGCTATTGCTGTTTTCCGTCGCAACATCCTAGGGCAGATATCAACGCATAGACCATGTCGCCATAAAAAACTTGACCTTGTCAGGAACCTTAGAGCAAAAACAACTAGAACACCTCTCAATGGTCACACCTTTGCCTAATGTCTCGAAACACACGCTCGCCTTACGAGGATCCAAACCACCGCCGTAACCACGCACATAGACCGCCAAAGCCACTCTCCCGATGGCATGTGGCCATCAACTGAACTGGAGGCTAGGGGCTTGGTCCACTTTACACTGAACAACCTCCTAGCTCACCACGACGGCAAAGACCGCCATTCAGAGAGGCTGCCCCGACTTGTGCTTCGGCTTACTGGGCTGCCTGACACGTAGGGATGGGCATTTCAACCGATGACCGAAATAATGAACCGAAAGAACCGGGACCTACACCAAATGAACCGAACACGAGTATTTCGCTTTATAATTCGGTCAGCAGTTGTGAAACCCCGAATTTAATTCAGTTTTTTAGTTTTAACCTTTGGATAACCGAATTGACCAGAAAAACCGAGACAACAATTTGATTAGCTGAAATCTCTCTAGCCTAGCCCAATACCTCCAGTCCATGTGGTATCAGCCCAGTTCCACGCCTACAACTTATCCAGCTCAATGCCATCTCCCGCAGGTCTCCGACCCCGAAATTCAGAATCACTAAAAAACGGGAAACCTTTCGGAAGGTCACCGCGGGCACTATCGTTGCGCCACTTGGTGAGTTCTCGTTCGCGGCCCCCTTGTGTGTGTTTGCATGCTCGCTAAGTGTCGCAGCGAGAATGAAATTGGGATGAGTATGAGAGAGCAAGGGACACGGGAGGGTGGGAGTACTGTTTTCGCTTTATTTTTCACGTCCGGAGATTCAAAACGAAATATCTTGATAATTTTTCGTGCAAACTACAAACCGTTTTTCACTTTTGAGCTGCTCGCGAAGAGATTTTCAAAACTAGATCTGTGTTGATAGTTTGTAGAAACTTTTGTTTTTGTACTCCCTAAAATAGTACGGTTGTACTCGTAAGTATACCGGATTTTCATGGAGTTGTGCTTTGTGTTTTAAGATATTTTGTACTCTGTTTTTCATTGTAATAGTACTTCGTTTTGAGTGTACTGCTGCTTGATTTTTTTTCTAGTTGTACTCGTGTTCCATTTGCTCTTTTCTTCCACCAGCCGCATGCAGCTAGCTAGCTAGGAACGACATCTGCACAAGCTATAGGTACGGCACCGCGAAGGTCTCCAAAATTCGCATCTCGAGTTATCCCCGTCCTTCCTATCCCTTACACGAGTACACTGCTCGCCCTAGCAGCCGCCGCCCATGCGTGGACTTAGCAGGACGGCAGCAGCCAGTGTGTCATTTCCTCCACCCTTCATCTCTCTCTCTCGGTCTTGCATCGCGACTCAAGCTTTGGCTCAACTGCTCCCTCACCCGACTATGATGGACAGCGACAGCGACTCAAGCTTTGGACTACTAGCCCAACACCCTGCCACGGCTAAGTTCCCCGTCGCTGCAACCAGAATCGCCACCATCCGGATAATCATCATTGGCCACAATATCATCCATGAAACGGGCTAGATCTTGCATATTAAAGATTATTAAAGCAATACACTGTCCTATTAAAGTGTTTTTATATTCAGCATGATATTTGTGGTGGCTATAGCACCATATTATTTCTAATCATATAACATGAGTATGAATGGCACCCGAAATTCGTTTCCCAGATACCTCTAGCAGATTAAATAGAAGACAACATTGAATTTGTGATGACCACTGTGCTTTTTTCCAATTGGGCTAGCCCCTTTCTATTACTTGGATAACACAAATAACAGGTTCGTTACAATAGAGTTTAGAATGAAAGGGACAGGAGAAGCAAAAAAAGGTTGGAAAAAGGAGGTACTATCCAGGAAACCTGCTGTGAATGCTTGATCTCGAGCATCGCTATGGGGCAAAAACCTGGTGGAATTGATCCCCCTACTAACCTAACACACATTAAAAGGACCTCACAACGTCATAGTTCATACATACAGAACAGGAACAACACAACTAGCATAAAAGAGCCACTCGTCCCTCAGAAACTTTCTGCCTTCTTCATCCTTCAGTAAGCAGGATCCTCGAAGGGACACGCCTCATGCATGCTTCCTCTCTCACCAGGTCCATTGTTGCCTTCTTCAACTGCTCCACACCAGCACATATTGCATTTTTGTCTTCTTCGTCGTACAGACCTGCCCAATATATGTTAAAAAGGAGCAGAAAGTGAACAAAACATTACAGGGGTCGTGAGAAAATATTTCTCAAAAGTGATCTTGTTTCTTGTCGTCCAAATAGACCATGAACAGCAACCAAAAGAAGGGTATATAAAATTTCTTTCCTCCAGGCCAGAATGCATAGAACCATGCATAGCATTGCCACAAAGAATTAGAACAAGTTGTTGTCCCCAGAATTCTAACCACGAAGCCCCCATTGTTTTAGCAGTTGGACAAGCAAAAAAACATGTGATTGCAGGATTCAGTCTGATCACAAAAGGAACAACACGTGTTGCCAGGCCATTTCCTCTTTTTCATATTTTTATACTACTATTAAAAGAGAAAACATGTTGGGATACATTAAATCACAACCATTAAATATTAGATCAACAGTCTAGATCGTTCCAATGTTTGATAACTCAACACATCTTTTCAGTTCCTATAAATTACACCGATTGCCACCGCTATAAAAAACTTGCCCCGCGCTGGCAGTGCCATTCCGGAACTGAGCTGATGTTCGCCCTGCCGTGACCGGCCTCCGGACCTCTTCCTCGCATCCCTCACTGGTCACCGCCCACCCCTCCCTCCGCGCCCCCGTTGTGGCCGACCTCCTCCATGGCCGACAATCTCGCGACGCGCGCCCGCGAGATTCACCCACTGCCTACTCAAATTCAAAGACTTCCGTGGTCGGCGACAACGTCTCCATCCTCCACCATGTCACCTTGGGTGGGACTGGCAAGGCAGTCGGCGACCGGCACCCCATAATTGGGGATGGGGTGCTAATTGGCGCAGGGAGACGGCGGAATCGCAGGGCGGCAGCGTGCACGTGGAGCAGGGTTGGGCTGGAGCTCGCCGGCGTTGGACGGGTTTGGGCGGAGCATGCCGGCACGCCTCTCTGCCGCAGAGGGCGACCACCGTGAGCACGCCCAACGCCACCACGCCGATCTCGCGGCGCCGCTAACATATCCAGCACGAGCGCGTCGATGGGGCACGTAATCCCCTTCATCTGCTTTGACGGCAAGATCCTCGAGGACGTCGGCAGCATGAGCGGCGGGAACAGCGTGGACAGCTGCATGCACAAGGGCTACACCACCCTTTGTGAGGTCGACGAGACTCGCAACTGCATCTGCAGCACGACCGTAGTCCTCTGTCTGTGTCCCAAGAACAGAGCAGGTGGGGCGTCAACAGCAGTGGGTACGGCGAGAAAGGGGAAAAGCTGGGCGAGCTGAGAAATCCCGGTGGTGCCGCGCCTGGAGATCGAGATCCTGAGAGACGCACCTCCACGACCGGAAGCCTCCGGTGAAACTCCACGACCTAGGAAGCATGAATGACGGGGAAAAATGGGGACCGGCGAACCTCCACGACCAAGACTGCGCCGTTATAAATTTTCTATCCCCAACCTGCTGCTCCTCCACGACTCCCACTCTCCACCGCTACCTGGAGAGCACCATCCAGATCGAATAGAGAAACTGGGGATAGCTCAAAGATGAGAGAGAGGAACGTGTGCTAATGGAGTACTAGAGAAAGTGATTCTTCGGGCTTTTTATTCAGTACAGATGAATGATGAAGACGAGGAGTTGGTGCGTGTACATGGTAGACATAGACATAGACATGAGTGAATGGCTAATAACGTATTAAATGTAAAATTTAATTCAAATAAAAACTGCTATTAAGATTTTTTTAACCTTAGCACATTTATTACTGATATGCAAATTTCAAAAAATGTCAATGAGTCATATAAACACAAAATAAACAATGGGCGGACATACACAATAGCACGAAATATACTGGATAAAGGAGTTAATCTACGGATACTGAAAATGAGTTTGCTTGGTTCAAAAACAAAAAAAAAATGTATGTCGTGGTGGGATCACGACAGATGCCATAGGTATGGCTAAGATGGGGCCGAATGTGCGTTGGGGGATCCGGGGAGGGTTTATGCACTCAAGAAGTGCACAAGCAATAACACGCAAGAACATGAACAAGAAACCAAGAAACCAAGAACACAAAACACACCACGATGTACTCTGCTTCGGGCCCCTCTTGTGGAGGTAACACCCCTACTGCAGCACTAGCCTACTCTCTTTATATCTCAATGGTGACAAGTACAAACCGCTCCTCGAGCTGTATGAAGCAACAATGGTGAGGGCTCACGATGAAGAAGAAGCTACGAAGGGGGGAAAATGAGCTCTAGGGTTCCTCCTCCACACAGGAGGTGGTGGTGCTGTATATAAAGGCTTGCCGAGTTACTTCTTTGCCCCTGGCTCCATGAGATAATGGCACTTCCAAGAGGAAGAGGACAAGCCTCTGCCCCCTGTCAGTCCAATGGCTGGACTGTCAGGCCCTAGCAGGCCTATCTTGCCACTTCGGGCAATGGCAGGTGTAGCCCACCGGGTCTAGGTCATAGCCCCTTTCCCGAATTGGCCGAGTCAGCTCCTAGGTTGCTGCGCTCCCAGGAATCCCGTGTCTCGACCTGGCTGTCATCTGAGCTTCGGGCAGGAGGCCTGCAGGACCCGTGAACTTACTGACATTACTCGGCCCTTGTGCATTATCTGACATTGCTGGTAAGCCGGATTCTTCCAGGCAACCCGGCTAGTTGAGCCGGATCTCTTCCAGGCAACCCGGCTAGTTGAGCCGGATCTCTTCTTCTGATCCGGCTAGTTGAGCCGGATCTCTTCCAGGCAACCCGGCTAGTTGAGCCGGATCTCTTCTTCTGATCCGGCTAGACTTTGCCTGTTCCCCTTTGGCGTCTCCCTGTACTTAAACAAGATTGAGTACTAACCGACTTTCTCAACCGATCCGATCCAAGTGATCCGGCTTGAGTGACCCGGATTGACTTTCCTTTCCACTTTATAGCTCCCAACACCACCTCTTTGCCCTACCCGGGGGCAGCCCCCCGACAGTAGTCCCCGAAGCTGGTGCGGTCCTACAGCCTCGGATGGAGGGCCGTAGCAGGTTAAAAAAAAACACCCTTAACCGAATCTCTTATCGACTAAATTTGTCTCAGGATTTCCTGGGACATTTGGCTGAGAATCTCTGCGCAAAGCCCCATAATCCGGGTCTTTGATTTGACATGCCACTGACAGCACATTATCCGGATCCATCAGGTACTTGAGTGCATTTGACTAAATGACTGCGTCTCCTCGGTTTCTGCGCTGACCTGCACACTTGATCCGCACCACCGCTTCCAATTCTATGACCCAGCATGTGCTTGAAATACACGGCCACAGCAGCGACCGCAGAGTTTCAGGGCACACTTCATCCGGCCACACCCCGAAAACCGCGCGGTAGTGCGCCAGTTACCAGCTAGGGGCTATATATAGGGGTGCGGGCTACCTCTTCTTCTTCCCCGCACCCCCCACTTCGAGAACTCCAACCGTGCCATTGACGCCGCTGCGATTTCGCCCTTGCGACCTCGCCTGCCGGAGATCTCGACAACGCCTGAGAAAACTCGTCGGAGCCGCGCACCGCGCCCTGCGCCGCCGTTTCTTCACCGGGCCTCTTCCTCGCCGTACTGCAACCGTGAGTTCTTCATCCCCAGCCATGCTTCCCTCGAACGAGTTCATCTTCCGCCATGAACTTGCGCTTGCTTTTTCTAGATTCACTAGCAAACGAGTCCATTGCCGCGCCTTAGTGCATTCCCTAGATCTCCTTTCTAGGTTTGCACTAGATTGCCCCAGTTTGGCTTGCCACTGCTTGAACAGTTCCACCATATTTTTACTCGGGATTTCTTCTCTATTTTACTGCTGCGGTAGATCTTGCGTAACCCTAGATTTTCACGAAAGGTGTTTGTAGTTACTAGCCGAATTACTTTTCCGCAGTAACTAGACCACTTTATCCGGGATAGCCTCTACCGAATCCCTTAACAGCTGATTCGGTTACACCTTTATTCGATTCGCTGGATTAGAGATTCCGCATCTCCTAACTCGGCTATATCCGACCTTTTGCAGGACTGATTCGGATATGCCGAAGCTGCCCCCCGGCAGTTGGGAGGGTTCCGACGTTACAAATGATGATCTGGAATGGCTGCTGAGCACCCGGCGTATAACACCTAAAGTTATATGCCGAAAACCGGGAAAGAACTCGAACCGGTCACCCAACCGGGTGAGCGCGTTGTATTTCTAGCGCACTTCGAGCGCGGATTCGGACTCCCAGCGAGTGACTTCTTCCGGAGATTCCTAGATTTCTTCGGCCTGCAGCCTCACCACCTTCCGGCTAACTCCTTTGTCTCCCTGTCGCTTTTACCTCCTTTATGGAGGGATATCTCGGTCTCTGGCCGACTGTCGAAACCTGGGCGAAGTACTTCACCTCCGGAAACATACGATCCCGGGTAGTGACCCGAAGGTGATGACCGCCTGTGGTTCGTCCAGCATTACCCCGAGGACGGGCTCCATCTTTCCCCGGATCACTGGCCTGGATACTTGCAAGAAATGGCAAAGGTCCTTCTTCTACGTGAAGAGCGTTGAAGGCCATGATGCTCTCAACTTGCCCGAGTTCAGGATCGAGCCCCCCACAGCCGAACTGAACTTCAGATATGATCCGGCTGACACTCTTGCGGAGCTTCAAATCATACATCAAACTTTGGAGGATTTTCTGGAGAAAGGCCTGCTCGCGGACGATCTCCTCCGGACCTTCGTCTGTCGCCGGGTCAGTCCTCTTCAACAACGCAAGCACAAGATTTGCCACATGGGTGGTCTGCTAGATCCTACCCGGATCAGCAAACATGACCTCACCAGAGCTTCCGTCAAGAGACGGTAAACGCCATTGCCTACACCGAGATGTTGGACAAGTGGCGGTGGGGCGTGGAGCCGTTCCACCGAGATGCACTTCCACCACAGGTTAGTTCACCATTCTCCGAATCAATCCATACTTCATCAAAATGACATCGGACTAATCCAGATTCGCCTTGACTCTACTGCAGCTGTTCGACCGCCAAATCACCGAAGATGGAGATCTCTCCACCAAAGTGTGGGGACCGGATCGCAGCCCGCTGCGCGAGGGCGAAGAGGATGCGGATACGGACGATTATTTGCCGATTCCGCGCGCCAAGCCCATTCGCAAGGGTAAGCAACCGACTATTTACAACCTTTCCGAGGATGAAGATGATGATTGCTGGATCCTAGATCCTATTGATGCCATTCCGATTTCATGGTCACAACCTTGTGTTCCAGCCAAACCGGATGCTCAAGGGACATCTCGGAAACGCCCTGACGCGTCCGGATCAGATGCCCCTCCAGCCAAGAGAATGAAGAAAACTGTCCAAACCGAATCGGCTCAAGGCCATGCCTACTACCAAGGGGTAATGCCAATTTCATTTGCTTTCTTCTTTATTAACCGAGTCATCTTTATCCGAGTTAACTGTTTACTTGCTCTACAGTGACGTCATCGTCACCGAGCAAACTCATTCATCCATTCTTTCTCCCATTCCTCCACTGGATACGGCCACGGAGAGCCAATCTCCTGAAAAGGCTGTCCCTTCTCCCGCGCGTGCCACAACCGCCAAGACTCCTCCGCCAACTCTCGTTCCAGAGTCGGTTATTGACTTGGAGAAAGAGGAAATCTCGGGTCCTACCCGAGATTCAACTTGGCCACGTCCTCTGAAGGAGTTGGAGAAGGAAAAAGCTAAGACTTTGGCTAAGCCGGATCCTCGCCCTACCGCCAAGGCTCTGAATCAAGAGCAGCAGAAAAAGAAGAAGCAGCAGCAGCAACCTCTCGAGAAGCCGCAGAAGCAGCAACAGAAGTATCTAAACCACCCAACAAGCGTCCAGAACCAACCGAGGCAGCCAGATCCAGCCAAGACCGGGCGCATCGCCTCTACCTAAGCCGACTCAGGTCACCTTTGGCACAACTCCCACCTCCTCGGATAAGCAGGTGGTTGCTAGCAAGCCGTTTCCGCCACTCCATCAGCAACTCGGGTGCATGATCAACTCTCTGAGGCGATCACTCGCGCCCGCTTAGTGGCCAGGTTCTGCCGAATCTCCGCACTCCGAGCGGCGACAACCTCGGCTCCGCAGAGCAATTTGTTAAAGCTTGGAATGCTGCGGACCTTGCCGAAGGCTCGACCACTTCAGCGTCGCCACATCCGGCTGGTCCTAGCCGGATGTTTCAATCTCTACATTCTGTGCAGGCCTCGGTCACTGAAGCTAACCGGGTCTTCGAGGTAACTTGCCGAATCCTGCTTTTATTTCACCATGATCAATCTACACTATCCCCAGTCCCCGAGATTCGGGTCGAATGACTGATACTCCTCAGAGTAAGAAAGTCATTCGGCTTGAATCTCTAACATTTGATCATAAATTTTGTCTCGCTGAAAAAATCGTGGGACTCCCAGTCCCCGAGTCTCTTTCCAATTGATTCGGTCAACTTTCTTTTTATTAATCTCGGGCCTCCAGTCCCCGAGATTCTTTTTACGCCATTAACCCTTTTTCTTTCAGGAAACCACGACTGCTCGCAGCCGGATCTTTAAGCAGCTAGTCCTGCAGCACCAGGCCCTCCAAGCTTCCTTCGATGCGCAAGGTGAGGAGATGAAAAAGAAAGATCAGGAGCACAAGCGCGCTTTATCGGAGGAAAAGTCAGAAGTGACCGGCTCCTGCGGGAGCTTGACCGGGTTGAAAAAGTGAAGGAGAAGGTCAAGAAAGACCGGGACACGCTGCAGAGGGAGAAAGACTCGATCCAGAAGGAGCGAGATACTTTCAAAGCCGGGCTTGAGAAGCGGGCCGAATTGGACAAGAAAATCCAAACGCACGTTGCAGATGCTGAAGCCGAAGCTAAAGCGGCGAAAGATGATCTGGCTGCTCACAAGGCGATCAGCGCGAAATGGCTTGCTGATCTTGCTAGCCTCAATGAAGACATGGATCGTAAGTTTGCCGAATCTCCTCTTCCTCCTCTGCTCTTATCCGACACATCATTTCGTGTTACCTCGTTTAACTCGGTGTTAGCTTATCTGAATGTAGGAGAGTTTACCAGCATCCGGCTTCAAGCCGCCAAAGCTGTGAGGGATGCCCGAGCTGAGAGAGCTAAGTTAACTGGAGCTCCCCTACCAGAGACGTGGGATATCGAAGATCACATTACTGCACTTAGAGCTCGGATTGCTCCTTTGAAGGATTCCCATATTGATCTGTTCAATGCAAGCCTCAAAGCTCACCGAGTCTTGTTTCCTGAAGCTCGGCAAGTCCGGTCTGCGGACGAGCTAATCAAAGACCTGGATCAGGCAGAGACCCGGTTAAAGCAGTGGAGATCTTCGTCCGCCCGCGCTGGTGCTGACGCAGGTTTGCTATTTATCATGTCTTGGTATGAGCTGATTGATCTTGCCAAAGTGCGCTCCCTTCGCGAGGGTTCTTCATGGGCTTCAGATCCAACCGGATCAAGATCCGCGAGGAAGCTGCCAACTTTATGGCCGAATTTGCAAACACCAAGCATCTTGATCTGAAGGCTCCGGTCTACTCGGATGGGGAAGAATCTGAAGAAGAGGAATCGGATGATGCCTCCCTTGACGAATACGCCGAGTCTGAGGGCGAATCTGGTGATTCGGCTAACTCCGCCGAACAACCTGCAGCTTGTGACTCGGCCAAGACCTCCAAGATGCCAGCCACTGACTCGGCTGAAACTGCCGAACAAGCTTTAATCCGAACTTCCAAGACGCCAGCCACTGATTCGGCTAAGACCACAGAGCAAGCTTTAGTCAAGACCGCCACTTCTTCAGCTGACCGGATGTTTCCGAATCTGCCCAGCCTTCAAGCTCTCCGTCCAAGGTCATTCCTGCAAGTGAGGGTCCTCTTTCAACCGAGGTTCCTCCATCATCCGAGTCATCCCTGCAACCGAGTCTCCTGCAACCTAGGCTCCTTCTTCCTGAATATCTTAATGAAAAACATTAAATCCCCGGTATGCCGGGAGCAGATGTAATATACAATTTAAGTTCTTCGAGACTACTTTTATTTTGCTTAATGTGATCCGGACTAAGTTTATGTTGGATCATTTTAAACCGAGTCCCCGAGTCTGTTTTCTTGTTTACTATTTTTGCCGAATCTCTGCTCTTGTCTACCTTTTAGGTGTTTGACAGTCGAGTCACAAGATAGGAATCATAGCATACAATACTTGAAACATGCGAGTTGTGGTTTAGAATCATCTAACATAAACAAAAAAGAAATAACAGGGTTAGTAAACGACATGTGCCGAATCGGTTTTGGACCGAGTCCCCGAGTCCATTTTCATGTTTCCCATATTCCCACCTCTGCTCTTGACTACCATTTTGGTGTTTGTCAGTCGAGTCACGAGATCAACAACACAGCATACATTACTTGAATTTTGGGACGAGGTTCAAAACAATCCGACACATGAACGGTATGGACAAAACAGTAATAAAAAACACATGCATAAGGACGAGGCAGTCCCCGAGTCCAGACTCGGATTGCCGAAATTTCATTTATGATAAACTGAGATACATACATTGCGCCCCTTAAGAGTAAAAGGGTCGAAGCAGAGCTACATTCCAGGGTCGCTTGGTTTCTTCTCCGGGTCTGTCCAGGCCATCCTTCCTTTGTTCCTGTGCGTCTACAAGGTAGTACGAGTCATTGTGCATAGCCTTGCTCACAATGAATGGTCCCTCCCATGGAGGTGATAACTTATGTCGGCCTTTGCTGCGCTGCACCAGCCTTAGTACTAGATCTCCTTCATGAAACACTCGAGGGCTGATCTTCCGACTATGATAACGTCGGAGACCCTGCTGATATACTGCTGTCCGAGACAGGGCCAATTCCCTTGCTTCCTCTAGCAGATCCACTGCATCTTCCCGGGCCTCTTTTGCCTCGGTTTCGTATACATTGTCACCCTTGGTGCATCATATTCTATGTCAGTGGGTAGCACTGCTTCTGCCCCATATACCAGAAAAAATGGCGTATAGCCAGTTGACCGATTCGGCGTGGTCCTTAACCCCATAGTACTGACGGTATCTCATCTATCCAGCACCCCGGAGTCTTTACCAGAGGTTCTATTAACCGGGCTTTTATCCCAGCTAATACCAAAGCATTTGATCTTTCCACCTGTCCATTGGACTCTGGGTGTGCCACTGAGGCTATGTCTAACCGGATCCCCTTATTCATGCAGAATCGGGCAAACTCTCCCACAGCAAAGTTCGTGCCATTATCCGAGATGATGCTATGGGGGTAACCGTATCTCAAAATGATTTCTTTCAGGAAAGTTACAGCCGAATGACCATCCACTTTCCGGATCGGTTTCACCTCTATCCACTTGGTGAACTTATCCACCATCACCAGCATATGTGTCATGTTACCCCTAGCCGGCTTGAATTCTCCCACCATATCCAAACACCACACAGCAAACGGCCAAGTGATAGGAATTGTTTTGAGCGCCGATGCGGGTAGGTGTGTCTGCTTGGCAAACCTTTGGCATCCTTCACATTTTCGGACTATGTCCTCTGCATCTGCATGAGCAGTGGGCCAGTAAAACCCATGCCGGAATACTTTAGCCACCAGGGCTCTTGTACTGCAATGATGCCCACATTCTCCTTGATGTATCTCCAGGAGCATCTCCTTGCCCTCGGCTGGCTCCACGCAACGTTGTAGCACCTCGGTTGCACTCCTTTTGTATAACTCCTTGTTTATGATGGTGTAACCCTTGGACCTCCTCTGCACTCGCCTAGCTTCGGTTTCATCATTTGGCAAACTCCCCTCCGACATGAACTTCATGATTTCTTCAGCCCATTCCGGTACTGGATGCAAAGGGAATAAGTGCTCATCTATTTCCACTGGTTCGGCCGCCATTATCTCTTCTATCAGTCTCTGTCCATTCCCTAAGATTCGGTTAGCACCATCTTCCTCTCTTCCCCTCTTCCCTAAGATTTGGGTAGCATTCCCCGAGTCTCGGTGCGCAGTCCCCGAGTCTCGCCATGCAGTCCCCGGGTCCTCCCAAATGTACCCGACATCAACATTCATAGGAACAGCTTCAGATTCTTGCTTTGGGATAAAAATTGACTCGGAATCAGGTGAAGGTTTGATTGAAGGGATCCTTAGGTGATTCAAGGATATCCCGGGTGGGATTGCATCCCTAGACGACCCGAGTTTTGACAAGATATCAGCAGCTTCGTTCTCCAGCCGAGGTATGTGCTTGTACTCGCAGCCTTCAAAAAATCCTGAAATTTTCTGGACATGAAATCGATATAGTGCCATATTGGCATCAAGGGCATCCCAATTTCCAGAAGACTGCTGCACCACTAAATCTGAATCACCAAAACATTCTATCCGGCGGATGCCGATGTCCTTAGCCACATTAAGCCCATGGATCAGTGCCTCATATTCGGCCACATTGTTTGATGCTGAGAAATGAATCTGCAACACATATCGCAACTGATCTTGCTTCGGTGATGTGAGTACTATCCCAGCACCCAGTCCGATTTTGGTTTTGGAGCCATCAAAGTGCAACTTCCAGTAATTGTAATCCGGCTTGGTGGCTCATACTGCATCTCGGCCCAGTCACAAAGGAAATCCGGTAAAGCCTGAGACTTGATAGCATCTCTTCTCTCATAATGCGGGGTGTAAGGAGACACTTCTATTGCCCATTTGGCAACTCGGCCAGTCGCATCTTTGCACCCAATGATCTCCGAGATTGGAGCTTCGCATACTACGGTGATCGGGTGCTCCTGGAAGTAATGTTTCAACTTCTTGGCCGCCAGGTATACACCATATGTCATCTTCTGGTAGTGAGGATAATTCTGCTTTGAGGTTGAGATCACCTCGCTTAAATAGTACACCGGTCTCTGCACGGATTTACCCTCCTCTTCTCGCTCTACCACTATCACCACACTTACGACCCGGTTAGTGGCCGCAATGTAAAGTAGCATTGGCTCATTCGGCAAAGGTGATGCCAAATTGGTGCAGTGGACAACATCTTTTTTAATTCATTGAAAGCCGAATCTGCCTGCGGGGTCCATGTGAACCCGGTGCTCTTTTTCATCAATTGATACAAGGGCAAGGCTTTTTCTCCTAGCCGACTCACAAACCGACTCAACGAGGCTAGACACCCGGTGAACTTTTGTACATCTTTTAGACATTTAGGCAATTTCATGTTTTCTATGGCTCGGATCTTAGCCGGATTCACTTCAATACCTCGGCTCGATACAAGGAAACCGAGCAACTTTCCAGCCGGGACACCAAAGGTGCATTTATCCGGATTCAATTTTAACCGATACTTTCTCAAGTTCACAAATGTTTCCTCGAGATCCTCGAGGAGAGTGCGTTTTTCTTTAGTTTTGATGACATATCATCGACATACACTTGCACATTTTTGCCCATTTGAGATGTAAGCATTTCTGCATACATCTCTGATAAGTTGCACCGGCATTTCTCAAACCGAAACACATGACACGATAGCAATACGCCCCATACGGGGTAATAAAAGCAGTCTTTATTTGATCTTTGGGGTTCAGTGGTATCTGGTGAAAACCAGAGTACGCATCAATAAAAGACAACAACTCACACCCAGCAGTAGAATCGATCACTTGATCAATCCGAGGTAAAGGAAAGGGATCCTTCGGGCACGCCTTGTTCAGGTTGGTGAAGTCGATGCACATACGCCACACCTTGACCACCGCTGGTTCGTCCTTCTTCTTCTCTACCAGAACCGGATTGGATATCCAGTCTGGATGCAACACCTCCATAATGAATCCGGCTGCAAGTAGCTTAGCCAGCTCATCAAGCACCACTTTTCTTCGATCGTCTGAAAGACGCCGAGTCGGTTGCCTCACCGGCTTCACATCCGGCCTGACAAATAAAGAGTGCTCTGCCAACTCCCTCGGAACACCAGGCAGGTCCTTAGCCGACCATGCAAAGATATCCCGATTCTCACGGAGGAAGTGACAGAGCGCGCTTTCCTATTTCTCGCCCAACCCGGCACCAATGATGGCCATGCGCTCCGGATTCTCCGGGTCAATGGGGATCTTCTTTGTCTCCTTGGGCACCTCAAATGTTGCACCTGCATCCGGATTGGTCATGGCCAGCACGCCGAGCTGAGCTGACTTCGCCATCGCCACTACTTCATGCATCTTGCTCTTCTCAGCTTGGATCACCAACGACTCGGCTAAGGTGGAACCAACCGTGGCACACTGTATGGCCTTCTTGTAATCTCCCGCAACGGTGATGATACCATTCGGGCCAGGCATCTTCATCTTGAGGTAGGCACATGAGTGGATATCATGAACTTGGCTAATGCCGGCCTGCCGAGCAGAGCATGGTATGGGCTCTCCAAGTCTACCACCTCGAATTCGAGACTCTCAAGTCTGTGATTGTCCTTGGTACCAAACAGCACATCTACCCAGATCTTACCCATTGGGGAACAAGACACCCCGGGTACTATACCATGGAAGGTGCAACTGCTCTGCTGCAACTGATTCGGCGAATAACCCAACTTGACCATTGTGTCCCGATACATGATGTTTATAGCACTGCCATTGTCAACCAAGACTCGAGTGAATTTCACATTAATCTTTGGTCCAACCAAAGTCGGATCCACCACCAGTGCGTAGTTTCCTGGGCTTGGCATAACCCTGGGATTATCAGCCCTGCTCCAAGTGATCTCCTGCTCGGACCAGTTCAGGTATTTTGGTACTGCTGGTGTGACTGCATTCACCTCCTTCGCCCTTCGCAGCTGACTTTTCTTGTCAGTTGGCTCGGTCACAAAAACCACATAACTTTGATGAGCTTCCTTGTAATCATTTCCGGGGTATCCACCTTGCCGACTCGGACCAGCATTGTTGTTGTTGCCTCCCATATTTACCAGGTTAACCGGCTTTGTGGCTGCCGGCCTTGGAGCTCCTTCGTTCACCGGGGTTGCATTGGCTCCGGATAAAGGCGTATTTGGCCTGAAATTCGGTCTAGGAGCACCTCTCTGAGGTGGCCCTCTCTGACCTTCCGCCTGGATGCGATGATGCCAGCTACAATTCCGAGTTGAATGATTGGCCGGCTTGCGTGGGTCTGTTGTGTGATAACGGCAAGGCCCATCTATCATTGCCTCAAAAGTTAGAGGTGGACTCGGTCCATCCCACACTTTCTTTGCCCAGGCACCTTGATTCGGCCTCCAAGCTGGACCCTCATTTTTTGGTCTCTGGCTATCAGGATGATCCATATTTACTGCAGCAACCTGGTCTGAGCCGTATCTGTAATCCGGATCTCTCCTTTTATAACCGAACTCATGTCGGTCACTGGGCCTCAATGGTCCAGTTCGGTTATTAACCGGTTGCCTCCTGCTTGTTCCCACCACATCCAACGCTGGCTGCGTCGGATCGCCAAGAGCATATGTATCTGCTATCCGGATCATTTCCGCCAGGGTCTTTGGCATATCCCTCTGGAGCTTCTGCCAAAGCGGGGTGCCATGTCGGCAACCCTGCGCAAACCAAGAAATGGCCTGCTCCTCCACGACACCTTCACAAGAATTGCGAATGTTGCTCCACCGAGTCAAAAATTCTCGGTCTGTCTCCCGCTCTTCCTGCCTGCACGCAGACAAGAGCTGAGGTCGGTTTGGCCTCTTGTAAGTGCTGGAGAAGTTGCTGTAAAATGCCTGCTCCAAATCCATCCAAGAGTTGATACTACCCTCTGGTAAGTTATTCAGCCAAATCCGGGCTGGCCCTTCCAACATATGCGGGAGATACCGGACCGCCCATCGGCGATTGCCCCCCGCAATGTGCACCGAGGATACATAGTCTATCAGCCAATCCTGCGGCTTAGTGCTGCCGTTATACGGCTTTGTGATTCGGCCAAGCTGAAACAACGGCACATTCGGCTCGTTCATGATCCTAGGCCCAAAGCATGGAGGACCTGGTGGGCCTTGCTCTTCCAGCCTCTCGGACTGGTAAATCCTATCCAACCTGAGACGCTGATCATCCGGAGCCAATGTCCGAGGTCCCAGCCTGGATGCAAGTGCATTATCATACGTTTGGTATCCGGCTCGCGCCATAGCCGAATTACCATCATCATAGCGGTAGCCCGCCTGGCCACCACCTTGCTGCTGCGCTTGCACCATCACTTGCTGCTCCTGCCGGGGTTGATTCTGCCCAGGAGGACGAGGTGGTTGACCTCGGCCAGCCGAATTACCCCTTCCGGCTCCCGGATTGCCTTGACCGCCATTGTTTCTGCTCTGGCCACCTCTTCCTTGAGCAGCTAGCTGCTTGCCGGCATACTCAGCATCATAGGCCTGCAGCTGTTTGCTCTTGCCCGAATTCACGCTTTGGGCCCGGTCAGCTCCGACATGCGGGGATGACGCTTGCCCCTTGGATCTCTGGCTAACCGCCTTAGCCGACACTACTACCCGAGAACCACCAGCATCCGGATTAGCCTTCCGGTAAGCCTCATTCTGCCGGTTACACACATCAACCAGCTCATTGACCCTTTCTGCCTGCTTGCGCCAAGCATCCCCGGTTAATGTGGTCAACTCGGCTCGCGCTGCCGCTGCAGCCCTAAGATTTTGGCCGGGGAGCTATACACCGGCTTGCCTGTACCCGATCTATGACTAGTAGCCTTACTCGAGCTCGATCTTGCGGCTCTAGCTAACTCATCATTGAGGTCCTTACCCCTGTTACGCAAATCTGCTTCTTGCGCGGGTGAGGCGCTACCGGAGTGAAACCATCGGTATACCATTGGCAGCATTATATTCTCTCATATCTCTATCAAATGCTTGCCTAGACTCTACCACCAACCGGGCTTCTCTTTGCAACCTCAGGCGCTCTGCCTCTAACTGAGCTATAGTAAGCTCTACATTTGCCCCAGGTGCCACTGGCCGAGCTAACTTTTCCAGGACATCCTCTAAGGGAGCCTCCCTACTTGACATGCCAAGTGGACCAACCGGATCTGGTTTCTCCTTTGGGAACTTTGCCGTCCGAGTCGGCTTGTCAACCGGATCGGTTGGCGTGATCAGCTCCTCGGGCATGCTATTGCCGGCATCTCCTTTGCCTGCTCCAGCACTTGGTCCGGTCATCATCACCTCCACACTACTCCCGGGGCGAGCGCTACGCCGTCCGAGAGCTGCGCGGAAAGAAGGAGGGTCCTCGGCCACGAGCACCTGCGCCGGGTACTCGCGAACAGCCTCGACAGCAACATAGGTGACGAAGCTACCAAGCATCATCAGGAAGCCATGCTCGGGGAAGGGCTTGCCGGCGAAACACCCTGCATTGTCGCTGACGAAGGTGAACTCGCCGATCTTGGCGATAAGCCCAGAAAGAACACGCTCGCCTGAGCCCGTCCGGATGTAAACTCCCTCCAACGCCTCAATCTGCCCCACGGTGGGCGCCAACTGTCGTGGTGGGATCACGGCAGATGCCATAGGTATGGCTAAGATGGGGCCGAAAGTGCGTTGGGGGAACCGGGGAGGGTTTATGCACTCAAGAAGTGCACAAGCAAGAACACGCAAGAAACCGCAAGAACATGAACAAGAAACCAAGAAACCAAGAACACAAAGCACACCACGATGTACCCTGCTTCGGGGCCCTCTTGTGGAGGTAACACCCCTACTGCAGCACTAGCCTACTCTCTTTATATCTCAATGGTGACAAGTACAAAGCGCTCCTCGAGCTGTATGAAGCAACAATGGTGAGAGCTCACGATGAAGAAGAAGCTACCAAGGGGGGAAAATGAGCTCTAGGGTTCGTCCTCCACACAGGAGGTGGTGGTGCTGTATATAAAGGCTTGCCGAGTTACTTCTTTGCCCCTGGCTCCATGAGATAATGGCACTTCCAAGAGGAAGAGGACAAGCCTCTGCCCCCTGTCAGTCCAACGGCTGGACTGTCAGGCCCTAGCAGGCCTATCTTGCCACTTCGGGCAATGGCAGGTGTAGCCCACCGGGTCTAGGTCATAGCCCCTTTCCCGAATTGGCCGAGTCAGCTCCTAGGTTGCTGCGCTCCCAGGAATCCCGTGTCTCGACCTGGCTGTCTGAGCCTCGGGCAGGAGGCCTGCAGGACCCGTGAACTTACTGACATTACTCGGCCCTTGTGCATTATCCGACATTGCTGGTAAGCCGGATTCTTCCAGGCAACCCGGCTAGTTGAGCCGGATCTCTTCCAGGCAACCCGGCTAGTTGAGCCGGATCTCTTCCAGGCAACCCGGCTAGTTGAGCGGATCTCTTCTTCTGATCTGGCTAGTTGAGCCGGATCTCTTCCAGGCAACCCGGCTAGTTGAGCTGGATCTCTTCTTCTGATCCGGCTAGACTTTGCATGTTCCCCTTTGGCGTCTCCCTGTACTTTAAACAAGATTGAGTACTAACCGACTTTCTCAACCGATCCGATCCAAGTGATCCGCTTGAGTGACCCGGATTGACTTTCCCTTCCACTTTATAGCTCCCAACACCACCTCTTTGCCCTACCCGGGGGCAGCCCCCGACAATGTATTGACTATAAATTATGATACGTGCATTGCACATCAACTTATTTTTGGAAGAACGGTGTTCACATGCAATTTGAACCAACCAAAGTAATGATAGCTAATATATTATTTCTCTATGATCTAGTTGTTGGAGAAAAACAGTTGTCCACCACTCTGTCCTGATGGTCATAGCTGTAAGAGGGTGCCGGCGATTCGGTGAAAAAAAGGCCTACGTCTACGAGCACTGGGATGCCAACGAGCATGCCGAGCTCAAGCGAATCCTCGGTCTCATCAGCAACCGGAAAGTGAGGCCGGCGAAGGAGGTAGGACGTAGGTTGAGAAAGGAAGTCGAGGCGGGATCTTCCGGTGAGGTGGCGGAGGAAATTGTTATGCTCTTTTCTATGTAGTACACAAGTGTTTCACAAGAGAAAAATAGATAAATTATAGCAACAATCCGAAAAATAAGAAACACCCTCTTCCAATACCACTACTAAAAATAATTCATCTGATTTCAATTTTTTATCAATAAATATATTTAAATCGCTTGGTAAATAAACTGAATGAAACATCAAAGACGTGTTGATATATTATAATAAATTATGAGACGTGCGTTGCACGTGCACCTTCACTAGTCCCTAGTTAAAATAGCATCCTGTAGTATTTGCCAAAAGAAAATCTTGATTTTAAGAGGAAGTTTGGTTTTCCAAAGCCAACTATTTTGGTCCCACAGTGTCACATTCCAACAATTTATATACTGATTTGGTTGTGAATTTCTTATTATGATTCAATTTCCAGGTCACTTCATCATCCACATTAGATAACCAGATTTGTTTAGCATTCCCTTTTATATTATCCCACTGACATAACAAAAAAGGGATCATTCTCCTCGTGAAATTTAACTCGTAACTTTTCTGCCCACAAGTTTGAAAGGAGATATCCTGTTCCTGACAAATATCATATAACAAAGGATGAGTTTCCTCCAAAGGTTTTATTATTTAGTCAGGGGTCGTCCTTCCAAAATCTCGCAAGTCTTTAAAATTTATTTTCCTCCCATAAGATATATCTCTCACTTTGATCAGAGCTTTCCAGGCTGGTGAATCATTGAACCTAGGGTTCACGGGTGACAACATATGATTTCGAAGGTATTATGCCTTCACAATAGTTTGCCAGATACTCTCATGTTGTCCACCTTCCACCACCAGTTAGCCAAGAGACTTATAATTTGTTTCCTGAGGTCCTTGACCCCTAGACCTCCTTTCGATTTCGATTCACGAATCCTTCTCCACTTTACCATATAGTATCTTGTTTCTTGAATTCGCTGCCAAAAGAATCTCCCATATGCTTGCATATTTTCTCATGAAGGTTTTATTGAGAAGGACCATCGACATATACATAGTAAGAAGGCAGCCCAGATAAGCAAGACTGCAAGAGAGTAAGTCGAGCACCAGAAGCATTACCACAAATTCAGCATCTAGGTTTAATGATTTTCTGTCCGAAAATTCCGAATCAATATTCTTTAGGTTGGCAAAAGTTACTGGCATACCCAAATATTTCAGAGGCCGATGACCATTGTGCTAGTTATATACCAAAATTACATTATGATTTAACTAAAAAAGATAGATATAGTAGAAAATCCTACTTGCTCCGTCCGGAAAAAGATGTCTTGGATTGTCCAGATTCGAATGTATGTAGACATGTTTTAGTGTACACTGTTGGAATAATCCTGTGCATCAGGATGACATCACCCTCTGCATCATGTGCATGTCAACACAGTTCTAGAAATATCTACCAGAGTAAAAGACTTGGTATTTGCTACGTTTCTTGGGAGTTAAGCTAGGAGCTAGCTGTAGCAGTAGCAAACTTCTCTTTCCCATCTTAGTTGGAGCTAGTTGTAGGAGAGCTGGCTTGTGCAGCTTATAAGTCCTATTTGCTTAGTAGCTAAGCTAGTAGAGTTCAAAACAAACTTGAACTCCATCTCAAGGATAGGTCGTTTCTAAGTCCTATATAAAGACATGACTATCACTTGTAACCAGAAGAACAAGGAGGAGGAAGCTAGTAAGGAAGATGTAGCCTCATGTACCCATCATTTGTAAACACCAACAAGAGAGAGCAAGAGAATATAGCACGAGTTGTGTGTGTGCTGAAAGCCTCTGTGAGCTTCTCTTGTGTCCGTGTGTGTGCGTAAGTCTTCTCCTACCTTGGGCCAAAGCCAACAATTGGTATCAGAGCCATGGCGCTGGTTCCGCAAGGCACATGCGTTGGGCGGAGTACGGTGTCGCTCTCCTGTCCGATGCTCACGCCGACGAACTACACCGTCTGGGCTATCAAGTGGAGGCGATCCTAGACGCCGCGGGTGTCTGGGAGGCGGTATCCCCTGCGGATGGCGAGGAGGTGGAACGAGGAGAAGATGCGCTGCCCGGTAAGTTGTGCCACCGCGGCAAGGAGGTGATGGCCATGGCGCGGAGGCCATTTTCCGTGAGGAGTTCTTCGTCCATGTCTGAGCCATCGACAAGGTGCGTCGTCGGTGGCAACATGGAGGCGGTTCACCGGCGAGCTACGGCACCGTGATGAACATGTGCGAGTCGTCGACAAGGTGCGTCATCAGTGACAACATGGAGGCGAGTCACGGTGCGAGTCGTGGCACCGGTGAAGACCAAGTTGTCGAGTCCGTGGCCGCTAGGCTTCACAAATGAACGCATCAGGATTAGGGGAAGATTGTTGGAATAATCCTGTGCATCAGGATTGACATCACCCTCTGCATCATGTGCATGTCAGCACAGTTCTAGAAATATCTACCAGAGTAAAATAGAACTTGGTATTTGCTACCGTTTCTTGGGAGTTAAGCTAGGAGCTAGCTGTAGCAGTAGCAAACTTCTCTTTACATCTTAGTTGGAGCTAGTTGTAGGAGAGCTGGCTTGTGCAGCTCATAAGTCATATTTGCTTAGTAGCTAAGGTAGAGAGTTCAAAGCAAACTTGAACTCCATCTCTAGATAGGTCGGTTTCTAAGTCCTATATAAGGACATGACTATCACTTGTAACCAGAAGAACAAGGAGGAGGAAGCTAGTAAGGAAAGATATAGCCTCATGTACTCCATCATTTGTAAACACCAAGAGAGAGCAAGAGAATATAGCACGAGTTGTATGTGCTGAAAGCCTCTGTGAGATTCTCTTGTGTCCGTGTGTGTGCGTAAGTCTTCTCCTACCTTGGGCCAAAGCCAACATACACATACATCCGAATTGGATATATGGAAGACATACTTTTCCAAACGGAGGGAGTATAAACATAGGAGACGTCCATGCTTGGACGCTCTTTAATTAACTAGTTGGTGATGTTTACAATTGTACGTCTCACTCATAATAGATCGATCGGTCTTGTTCAACTCCATGTGCCTTTTGTTGGGTCTTTTTTTTTGAAAGACCCAGCAATCGCTGGCTATTTCATTGATCAGCAGAGGGAAATAAGTACAGTGGGCACCCGACAAGTTAAGGCACCTGTCGGAGTGCTCGGAAAATTCAGAGAAAAAAACAGCAAGTAAGTAATGCTAGTTGCTTAAATCATGGAGGTTCGAATAGTAGAGCGCGCAGGCTTAGCGCCGGCCAAAGTCCAGCTGCTCGCTTCATCATGGATGGAAGCCGCGATCGCGTGTACCGGCCTGGTCTTCTGCTGGAAGATTCTGCCGTTCTCTCGCGCCAGATCTCTGAACAGACCAGGATGAACATCGAGTGAAGTCCCTTGCTGTGCCTCGACTGCCAGCAGAGGAAATCTGGTGCCACACCTCCGTCAGGGAAAGATCGCGCCCCAGGTCGATGGTTTCAGTGCACTGCAGTTTGGCCAGTTCGATATCGCCGTCCAAATTTGACGCGAGATCGGACAGTCGAAGAATAAATGCCGAGATGTTTCAAGGTTGCGGACGCAAAGTTGACAGAAGTATTCGTTGGGCCATCCGCGGCGTTGAAGGCGATCAGCACACCATAGCCGATCATGCAATGAGAAGCCATGTCGTGATTTTTTTTGTTGGGTCAAGTTCAACTCCACGTTCAGATAAAAGTCAATCTCCGCCGATCACTGCTGACGTGCCCTACGCCCTACGTGTTCTGAGGCCGGCACCGCGACAGCTGAAATCTCCATCGCCATTGTCGTTTTCCAGCATCAGGAAATTTACGACCAAGCATTGGTAAGCAGACCAAAAAAAAAAAACAAATGGCAGCGGTCCTTGCAATTCCTCCGAGCTATCCAAGCTGAGTTAAGTAGGAAACATAGACGTACTAGAAATCTTTGAAAAAACAGAGCATCTAGACGAGCAACTTCAACCGATAAATCCGCTTGCGAGCATGGATCACCCTGCGTCCTCGGATAGAGGGAGAGATAATAAAACGACCCAGTTAAAAAAAAAAAAGTCCGGTAGATACTAACTACGGTCTACTCTGTTTTTTTTATTTGGCATCACCGGGTTCAGGCAAACCAACGGCATAAATCCGGCATCTTTTGACAAACAAAATCTGTCCATGAACCAGCCAGCCAGCCAGGGTTTAAGAAAGCTGAACTGAATTTCAATTTTTATTTCTCGGTTAACAAGCAGCATTAGCCAGGTTTTCATGTATTATATATACAGAAAACAGACGGTGGTCAATTAGGCTCTTTGTTAACTAAACACAAGTTTGTCGCATCTGTTCTTATCTTTGTATGGTGGTTATGCTTTAACTTTCATTTTTAAAAAGTCTCAGCCTTTCTTGATACTGCCATCTTCTACTGCTTTCACTTTCTTGATGCTGCTTGCTGCCTTGTCAAATGCTCACAAGTCAGGTATTAGCATAAAACATGCTCACACGTCAGGTATAGACACACTACCCTAAAAAAAAAACCTTGTCAAAAAAAAAAAATTGGGAGCGTCTGATGGGTCTACGGATGCGGCCTAGTGAGCCCAGTCACAACACAGGCCCATTACCATGTCAAAAAAAAAAAAACACAGGCCCATCCCTGCCAGTTTCCACAAAAAAAAAGAACTATCGAAACAGGCTGTAGCCCTGCTTTATAAATAATGCCACAATGGCCGAACCGATACAACGTGATGAGGAAATCCTCTTACAAAGTAGATCAAAGATAAACAAAAAGAACAAGGAGAACCGAACTTGCCACCAGGGTACCGAAACGACACACAGGTGAACCGAAGCTCCACAACGACGCCCCGAAGAGGTTATGACGCGAAGCGTCGCCGTCGTCGAGACCGAGATGGTCTGGGTTTTCACTCGGAGTACAACCGTGGAGAAGGTACCCACAACGGCGTCCCCAAGAGGGTTACGACACCCACGGGCATCGCCGCCGTTGGCGCGGAAGCACTGGGCTTTCGCCCGGAAAAACTTCGAACCGCTCGCGGTAACTCGGACGCCTACTGACCCCGAGTCAGGCCTCCAACACACGATCTGGGAGCTGCCAAAGCCAAAGCGCGCCAGCACCAGGATTCCCCGCAGTCCCCTCCCTGCTAGCCACCTAGCCCAGGAAAGGGGCCATCACCACCGCCACGTCGCTCGCCACAGAACGCCCGTGCAGTCCACCTCCAGGACCGCCGCCCCAGCATCCAAGACCTCGCACCCGTTGAGTGGCGAGCATGGGACAACAAGACCACCGGTGGACGAGAAGAGGTTGAGGTCGGCAAAACAGCTCTCGGACCACAGGGTGTAACGAGCAAGCCCTCCCGCAAGTCACATCCACAGAGCCCGAAAAGGGCCTGCCAGGCGGTCGCCAGATCTAGGCCCGTGCCCCGGATCTAGCACCCCAGCCACATATGGCCAGGGGATGGGTTCCTTCCGGGAACCCCTGAAACCTAGGACAGCAGGGCCCGCTGCACCCAGATCGGGCCCAAATGGGCCTAGATCCAGGCCGAGGCCCCGCCGTCCTGGCCAGCACCACCTGCCGCATCGGAGCGCCGCGCCTCCCTGATCTCAGCGCCACCTCCAGCCAGGACGTGCCGACCCCGCGCCCAGCACCTTGCGGTCAAGATCTCCGGCCCAATTGCAAGAACTGGTCGCCACCGCGCTGCCCATGGTAATCGCCGCCTCCAGGGACAGGAGCCCGTCGTCTGGACACCACCGCCGCCACAGGCTCGCCCCACCACCGCGAAGTGTCCACACCGCCGCCGGATTGGCCGCGGCGCCGCGCCCTTCGACCAGCACGGCGCCCAAGCCGTAACCTTGGCCCGTGCCAAGATCCTGCGCGAGGGAGAGGAGTGGCCTCGCCATCGCCAGCACCCGGCCGAACGCCGTCCGGCGGCGGCAAGGAGAGGAGGGGACGAGAAAGGGCTGAGGGCAGCTAGGGTTCCCTCATGTCACCCACGGAGCAACAAGGGCGGGACGAGGCGAGATGGGATCTTTCACTCCCTCTGATCTTCAGATAAATCAGTAGCTCTTCTGATCTTCCAATTGTAGTGTTGTTCTAAAAAAAAGAACTTCTCCCTCGCCGCCGCCGCCGTGCTCCCCTCCACCCCCCCCCCCCCCCCCCGCGCGCCAAGGTCACCGTATGTACTCACCGGCCCTGCTCTTCCTCGTTCACGCACGCGCACATCGTCGGTCGACCGAACTCTTCGACGCGTCCGCCGTGGAGCTCGGCTGCATCTGCTATTGCCTGTCCAGGTATCCCGCGACAACTGATTCAAAGTTTTTAGTAGTACAAAACATGCGGCGCCATCAAATCAAGAGAAAATTCCTTATATGACACTACCTTAAAATCATGTTCCTTATTTGACACCGATGAAAAATTTCTTCCCTCTATGTCCTCTTCCAAAAATTTCTTTCCCTATATGACACTCTAATGCATTTTGTTCAACAAAGAGGCATAAAAAGACATTTTTACCCCTGATGCATAATGTGACCAAAATTTTGTACGCAACAATAGCTGCCGAGTAATATTAAATATTTAAACATCGGATTATTAAAAAAGGTTATTTAATAAATTGGTTTTTTGACACGACGATGACGAACTTCAAGCGAGACGTGCAACTTACGTACGATTTCTTCCGATCCTTCCGACGCGTACGCACAAACTAGCTAGACTAGTTAGCAGCTGATCGATTGCTCCCTCCGTTTTTTAATATAAGATATTTTAGATGTTACACATGTTGTCTACATGCATACTAAAATGAGTGAACATATAAAGTAAAATGTGTCTACATACATTTGTATGCATGTGAATGTGGACAAAAGTTAAAACATCTTATACTCCCTCCGATCCATATTAGTGGCACAACTTTGTCTAGATACATGTATCTAATCTAAATATTTAACTAGATACATATGAATTTAGACAAATCTATGTCCACTAATATGGATCGGAGTGAGTATTAGAAAACGGAGGTAGTAGCAAGCACAACAAATTATGAACGCACAGGGTATCGTACCGTACAGATGGGTACCCGGCAAGCAACGCAGATCGATGCTGTGCTTGCTACATTGCGTTCGGAAGGAATCGATATTGTATTTTTTTTTACACCCGGTGAGCGACGCAGCAAGCCATCGATGTTGTATTTATACCCGGCAAGTGACGCAGCAAGCGTATAAATAGCCATGTTTGATACCCTGCCGTACTGTGTAGATATCGTGCCGGAAGGATTAGAAGAAGTCGTACATACGTTATACGTTGTGCGTCTCGCTGGAAGCTTGTCGCCGTCGTCGTGTCAAAAAACAATTGATTAATTTTTTTTTAATAACCCGATGTATAAGTATTTAATATTACTCGCAGCTATTGTTCCGTATAGAATTTTG